>JAWWLV010000001.1:6307816-6408362 GCA_035041135.1 Platyrinchus mystaceus
TTCTTCTTTTTTCCTTTTTTTCTTTCTTCTTTTTTCCTTTTTTTCTTTCTTCTTTTTTCCTTTTTTTCTTTCTTCTTTTTTCCTTTTTTTCTTTCTTCTTCTCTTCACTTGTGGACACACAAGTGTTTGTACACTGTTAGGAATCCTCATATGGATAGAGCTGTATGTTGTCATCTTTTCTGTGACCGTCAACTGCTTTGTAGCTCAACTTGTGAAATGCTGATCATCATTACATAT
Organism: Platyrinchus mystaceus; assembly: GCA_035041135.1. NCBI lineage: Eukaryota > Metazoa > Chordata > Aves > Passeriformes > Tyrannidae > Platyrinchus > Platyrinchus mystaceus. The sequence goes on from JAWWLV010000001.1 coordinate 6,308,054, forward strand.
TTAACTGTTTGTACTCTTAAGACAAGGAGGTGGTTGTCAGATCTGAACCCTTCATGCCTGTTAGGCTTTCTGGAAACATATGGGACTTCCTGTGTGTTTTGCTATGTGATCAAATATGGGAATGAGATCTGTGCTTAGCACACGGATCCATCAGCTTTGACAGGTTAAATAACGAGTGAACATGGAGCTGCAATCGGTACAACATCACTGAAGTCTGGAATTGAATGTATTTACATTAGTGGTGAAATTGCCTCTAAATTCTTAGCTGATGCACTGGTCTTGGGGCACTGTAGCAGGGCAATGTATGGCATGGTACAGTGGAGCTTTACTGTCTGTATAGGAATGATGATTTATAGTGGGAAGTGCACCTGCATTTCATACAACGGGATTTACTTGGCTCAAAACATTATAAGGGGCAGGTTTTGTATTGTTGAGTCTTAAGTGCCTTGCTACCCTTGAAAACAGGTGCCTGTGCCTCTCTCCTTTTTACTTTCCCTATAAATGAGCAAGAATGTATCTTCTTCAGGAAGTTTAATCTGCATCTCCCTTTCTGTTGTCTGGATTTTAGGTTTACGCCCTGTTAGGTGTAAATCTAGAGAAGATTAAAACCCTCTGGAGCAAAGAAATCCCAGATTATAATACAGGTTCCAAGTCTGTAATGCTAAAGCCACAACATAGCACCACATTTATTAGATAGTCCTCACTTTTTACAAAGGAAAATGTTAGAGGAACTCACAACAAAAGCAAGCTGAAAATCATTAATTTTTCCCATGTGGAAGCACTAGCCATTCTTGGCTGAAAATCTGACACTCTGTAGATGAAATTATTTGGGTTTTTTACATGCTGCAGGAACACTTTCCCTCTCTGTAAGATGAAATGCCACAGAAACTGTGAGATCCTAGAGCGTCCCAGGCTTTTTCTGAAGGAGGTGGTGTGTGTGGCTGGCCCCTGTCAGGAAACATTACTGTGTTGCATACTGGATTATCAATGAAGATCTTGCTGGAGGGTTTTTTATACCATGCCATGCTCCACATTAGGTCAAAACAAGGAAGCATATACATGATTTTGTCAGTGTTCTTGAACTGCTTGAGCCAGTCTAAAACTTAAGTCTGGTTTAAGCTTACCATGCCTCAAAAATTGGGAGTAGTAACAGTGTTGCTAACAAGTTCACTAAGCTGGTAAATTGTGGTTTTTTTTCTTTTTTCTCTTTTTTAAATCAAAACTTGTTTGTTCTTATTTCAGTTGCTTGGGGAGGGGGACAAAAAAAAAAACAAACAAACCTCGACCAAGTTTTAATTATTTTTCTTTTCTCTTGTGAAATGCAGGTCTACAACATCAGGACAAGGGCAAGGAAACTGCTTGGTTCTGAAGTGCAGAGAAATTAAGACCAGCTAGAGCTGGAGACAGCACAGCTGGGCAGGCGATACAACAGTTGTTGACTCCTTCTGCGTGGAGCAGAGGACACACATGATGATGAAGAGCCAACTATTCTGGTTTTGCTGTTGAGCCTTTTGTTTGTAAGGCTGTTCGTGGGTCCCACAGTGTTGGAAAAAAAACCCAGAAACCTAACTTCTCTTTCTTTCCTCATCTGAGCCTGCTGCAGCTGGGCAACCTAACTCTTTTCTGCTCCTTTAACAGTGTTTTGTTTTGTTCAGCTTGATATTTTTATGAACAGTCTCAATCGTCAGGAAAAAAAAAAACCTCTCCCTTGACTACAGTGCGCCTCCTTTCAGGAATACAGTATTTTTTAGCTCTTTGTGCATCTATTTTTGTAGAAATACAGAAAGTTTGGGTAAGGATTGATGGGCTATTTTAGGATGACATATTTTTTTAAAAAAAATTGTAAAATTGTTAAGTTCTGTTTAAAGAACTTGCTCTCAGAGAAGCACTGGCAAAAATGTATAAAATGCTATTTTTAGATGTCTGTGACGTGTTTGTGCATTTTGGGTTTTTTTTGTTTGTTACCTCAAATGTCTATCTTTCCTTTCTTTTTAAAGAGCTAAACCTCCCTTGTTTCCACATAACTAGATTCTGATGTTTTGTCCTTTTGTTCTAGCTTAAGCAAGTATAATTCGCACCTAAAGTTTCGGCCAAATATTTTTTCCTGATGTTAGACTGTAGTAAAGGTGTTTTTATTTTTCTTGCTTCTAAAGGTGGCTTTGTGCTGCGCTGATTGTCAGAAACTTGCAAACACCTTTAGCATAAAACAAAGCTTGAGGTTACATGTAGGAACTGCATTTCCAACCCATCCATTCTTTCAAAATGGACCAAATACTCTTATGGATTTAAACCAGACATAAATTTGGGCCTCTTCTATGATCCATTGAAGCTGTTGAACACAGTCCCCTGTGGGTTATGTTGCAGGCCCTCAAAGCGCTCATAAATATCAGTCTTACAGAACAGTACAATCTTACAGGCAGGAGTTTCAGATAAACCATTTTGAGGGTGGTAACTTACAACATCAATATTCAGGGGAAAAAAAAAAAATAAAAAAAAGCCAGGTTTATAAAAACGTGTGACTTGTGGAAACAAAACGTTTTCAACCGGCCTGATCTGCGTGCTGAGCACCTCGAGAAAAGCGCTGAAATCTTCATGTCCTGTTGACTTCAGGATGTGTTTGTCTAAGGCAGGCTGTGCTGTGGGCCTTGCGAGACCCCAGCTGCAGCTCTTCGGTTTCGTAACCAGTTGCACGTGCTCGGCGTGCACACACTGAGGCTTGGCTGCCATCGGGGTAAGAATCTGGAAACTTGGAAAACAACATGGCCACATCCAACCACAGCCCTCTGCAGTGTTTGGGAAACCCCCTTTCTGGCCTGGGCCTTGGGTCTGACTTGCATAATAAGGAGTTCAGCTGGAGCCAAGGTGAGTGCGCTCCAGTCCCGAATAAGGGCTGCAGGATCGCCCTTGGCAGCCTCAGCGCTGCCTCCGTGCCCAACCCGTGGAGACTCCAGCATGTGCTTAGGTGGGACTGAGGGGTGCCTGGGATCAGGTCCTGGGTTGCCAGATCCTGGCTATTGCTTGGAGATGTTGCCTTTCTCTGTGCACCCAGGGTCCCGCCGTAGTATTTCCTGAGGCTCTTGCAACTCACTGTGTTTTGTTACCACTGTTTTCAGACATCCCTTTTTGAAAGACACACCAGCTGAATGGAAACCAAGACATAATCGCATGGCTGAGATAAGAAACAGTTTAATTTCAAGGCACTGAGCATTGTAAATGTTTTGTCAGGTGGAGACCACATGGATCTGCGTGTGAAAGGGGAGGGAGAGTGTTGGGATGTGCATGCCACTCCAGGGTTCAGGGCTCCCTCCCTGCACTGCTGCTTCCCTCCAGCCCTTTTGAACTTGATCCTATGAGGTGTTGAGTGTTCTCCCTTGTCACATGACAGGACTGGAGGCATTAGAATTATATCACAATTTGGCAATACCCTTATATATATATATGTACCTTTCTCATTTGAAGTTTGAGGCAACGTATAAGTGCTGAATGGACTATGCTTAAATATTGCTTTAAAATAGAGGAGTTATAGTTTCTGTGTTGGGATGATGAATTAAATGTGTTGGGTTTTTTTTCCTCCTCTTTATAGTCCATCAGTATTTCTTTCTCTTAATAAATTTCACTCTCATGACAGTTCTATATATTACTGCTCCTCTGGTGGAGCTGGCTTCTCAGTTTGTCAATAAATTCATCATGCAGTGGGAAAACTGTGTGGGAGGGGATGTAGCGATAGCTGTCACAGTTCACTGTCTTATCAGGACAGTATAGTTCAATAAATATTTCAAGAATAAGAGTTCTGACTTAGGAATTCTGACAGTATTAGAAATACTGGGACAAAAAAAAAAAAATCCAAGGTACTTTTGTGTTTCTTTTCCTGGACTTGGCAAAGCTGGAAGGCAAAGAAACAATATGTCCTCATTAAACTTCAGGGATGGAGACCTTAGGTGGCAGGGGGTGCAAAAGAAAAGGCAACATTTCTTTTTGAGGGGTAGTGTGTTTGACTTCCTGAAATAAAGTCTAGCAAGAGCAGTCTGTTCATTGCCTTCCTCTTCACAAGTTCATACTATGAGGGACCTCTTCCAATTCCCCATAGCTGTCAAAGCAAAACGGGACACAAAACCCCAGGCCGACAGTTTGCACTGTAATCTCTCTCTGGATTGTATTATTGAGTTGTTGGTTAGTGGGGATGAATATATGGTGGAGCTATTGCATCTTCCACCTCAACGACTGCTGTTCTGTGCCCAGTTTCCACTGCTGAACCTGTGAGTGAGCTGAAGGAACTTCTGTTGCTCTGCAGCCCCTGAGACACAAGTGCCAGTAAAACCTGCCATCATCTGTAGCCATTACTGTAACAGTCAGTTGACTCTGAAAGTTGAATAAATTCATTTTTTTTCCCTCAGTCACTAACTGTCCCTTTTACTAACAAGTGAGTTGCAAGTGCAAGGGCACAGCAGTAGCCCTATTTCTGTTAAAAACTTTCAGGTTAAACTCAGCAGATTTACTTCTCTCTCTCATACACACACACTCACATACACGCACAAATGTGCTTATGAGAAGCAGATGCTGTGATGGTTTTGTTCTTGAAAGAGGAGAGGAGCGCTCGCTTGCAACGTTGCAGTTGTGGAGAATTGATGGCAGTGAGAAACAAACAGAAATGTTAAGACTGCTCAAGTTTCTGCAGATAGGAAAAAAAGGCCCTTAAAATCAGGTCACAGATAATCTACGTGTCTTAATGCATTACTAAAGGAGTTATTTCATTCTTTTTATGTGTGATGGGTTCTGACACTGTCCCAAGAAAGTGGATGATTCATTTTGAGAGGACTTATAAAACATATTGTACTCTGTCACTATTTCTGGGATAGCATAGGGAAATTATTGTTTTATTTCAAGAAAATCAACATACTAAACTCCTGAAGTTGTCCAGGATTTTATTTATTCCTATCAATGTTGAGAAATCTGCCATTAATTTTTGTGTCTTCATTTGGAGACTAGGAGGGTTCAAGCTGTCCACCACTTTTTGAAAAGGAGATACCAGTTTGTTTCAATGGCCCATTTCCATCCACACAAGATGATGGAATAGTGCAGCTACTGACTGCCCTGGAGATTTGATTTCTGGAGAGCTGAGCGAGCTGCACTTGGCAATAGTAGAATTCACTGTGTTCTGGTTCCTTTCCTCACCAGATGCGAAAGTTCAGTTATCGGTTTATCCAATACCTCTTTTGTAGTGTAGAGGTCTCCAGTGAATGGCAGTTTTTCCTGAGTCATCTACTGCTGCATCAAAACACGCTTTCAAGAATGGATCTCTCATCACAGCTCTTAGAGAGCAGAGGTTGTGGGAGGGGAGTGTCACGTTTCCCCCCACCTGCACTTAGGATTGCCTTGCCTGCTCCCAGTCTTTCTGCTTCCAGGCAGAAAGTCCTATGTTTTGCTCCCATGATTTTTTATGTGTATGTATATATGTCTATACAAATATATATGTACACATGCAGCTATAGCTGGTCCCTCCGTTCCACCCTCACGCTTCAAATGCACATCCTTTGGAAATTAAGTGAATGACATCACCAAATCTCATCTGAGATGGAAAATGTAGGCATTTGTGCGCGTTCTCTGTCAACTCAGGAGTGAATAGAATTTTTCCATATTTGTAGAAACAAAACCCCAACAAATACCCAACAAGAAAACCCCTTACAAAACACTTAATTGGTTGTATCTGTAAAGTTGACCGTGGAGACAGCAGAGTTATGTGGAGAGGTGCAATATTTTGCCTTTCAGCAGACAAGCATATCTTTGAATGTGAGTCTTTTAACTAATTTCAGGTACAAGCTTTTCCTCCATATCAATGGACCAGCAACATATATTTCTTATAAACAACTCAGAAATATATATTATTTTTAAGTTGACTTTTTGGTTTTACTGTGTCAGCCTTTGAGCCTTTAAATGGTATTTGGATGAAAAATATTGGATGTGTGGGGATTTTTTTAAAAATTGATGCATGCTGTTTGGAACTGATAATCTCATGTAAAGTGGGAAGGTATTTAAAAATAAATACTGCTTTTACATATTAGCCCTATGGGCACAATCTGACAGTTTTGATGCAGGACCATGTCCCTTTAGAAACTAAGAAACTCTTGGCTGGAGCAAGTTCAAAACCCAGTCCTTGGGACAGGAGAGGCAGGGGTGGTCTTGGAAAAGTTGAGCTGGTAGAGTTGAGAGCAGAGATGATCCAGATGATCCTCTCCCAGCATTGTATGTACGTGGTTGAGCAGTCACTGCTCAACATATTAAATGTAGACTATGTTAGCAGATTTAAACTTATGGGGTGAACTGGTTGCCAAGGGGAATTGTAAATATCCCTGGAGACCTGTGTTTTAGCTGTCTTTTATCTGCACAGTGCGCATGACCCTCTCCCTGTTCTTGCTCTGCAGTCTCTGTGACACCATAGTGAGACCTATGAAAGCTGGCCTGGAGTTCCCTGTGAAGTGCAAGATGTTTTTAGCTACCAATAAAGAAAGTTTAGGGATGGGGGCCATTAAAACATGACAGTGATCTCATGCACCTGCACAAAGGCTCAGGCCTTCGAGATAAATCAGCTGTGCATCATTGATCATGGCCATTTGCCTATGGGAGCCTGATTCTGCTTCCTCCTGTCAGTCTCTTTGGATATCTTCAATGGCATTGGGATCACTGGGACCAGCCTTGGATGCCTAAATTGCAGCCCAGTGTTGGCTGGCACAGTGTGGTGGCCTGGGTCTGGTCCAGCATTGTTGGACATCAGTGGGAATCAGCGTCGACTCTGATGAACTTTGGGCTCAGGTATTTAGTACCTATAGGCAGCTGATGTTTATAGCAGTTGAGGTTTACAGTAATCTAAAGTATCTGCAGAATGTGCTGCACTTTCCCTGCTAGCTGTTTGTAGCTGTTGTTTAAAACCATCAGTCAAATCAGGGTCCCTCTCTCCCCCACACCTGTTTTCCAGCCTTGCTTCCCTCAAAATTCCATTGAACTTTTTTTGCCCCTCTCATCAAAACAAATAGGGGGGAGGGGCTTTGTATAAAGAAAAGTGTCACTGTTTATTACTGAATAAATAATTTAATGTGAATTTTATTGTTATATTTTTTATGTGGAATTTTTAGTTTGATCTGTATTTCTCAATAATTAGCTATTTCTTTATTCTTATGCAACGGAAGAACTCATAAACTACAGCATCTGAGTTTCTGTTCTTTGCATGAGATTAACTTTTTGTTCTGTTGAAATCATTGCAAAACAAGTGTTCTGAACTGGTTCTGTACTAAAACAGAGTGAAAGCCTAGCATCAAAAGAATTTCAAACAGGGATCTCATGGAGGCACAAGCTTGCCTTTTCAGGTACTTTCAATTGCTTCTGCTACAATGTTCTCTTTTTTTTTTTTTTTTTTTTTTTTTAATAGCTTTTTTAAATTGCATTAACACTAGAGGCTGTTTTACAATCAGATCTGGTAGAATCGCAACCTGAGACTTCTTAGTGTAAGACCCTTTTTAAATTTATCATTTCCTGGCAGTTTTTACAGTCATCAGGCAGAGACTTTCTTTGTGAGTTATTTATCTCAATTTGATTTTTTTTTTTTTTTTTTTTTTGGCAAAGCTCAGTAATTCCCACTAAGGAGGTAACTGCCCTTGCTAAAATTATTTTACAACTGTTTAATTAAGAAATGTTTGCATGTCTGTGTTCTGGCTCAAGGGTTGAAGGTTTGGTGTTTTGGTCACAGATACATCATTTACTGTTCCAACACTGGGGGGGAAAAAAACCCTCCAAACTTTGGCTGAGCACTCAGCTTTTGAAAAATTGCCACTTGCACGCAATCAGCAGGGAGCTGTTAAGAGTTGAGTTGCAAAATCCTCTGAAGATCCTGACCATATGGGATTCTGTGTTTCAGAGCATCAGGAGATGAGCAGGATTTTTCCCATACGTCCTGCTTCAGGCCCTGTTTCCAGGACCAGGCAGCGAGCAGGGCACTCCGTGTAGAGTCAGTGTGTTCTTCTTTGTTCGGCTGTGAGAAGGAGTTGGAGAGAGCTGGCAGCCAAAAGCTCAAGGAGAGGAAGCCCAGGAAAGGAGGAGACGGGGTTCAAAAGCTGTGTGCAGGACAGAAAGGGATTGGGAGTTCTCAGGACAGAAACAGTGTCCATAGACAGTGGAGATGAAGATGGGATATGGACTGCTGAAAAATAAGCAAATATTGCCTCAAGATCACTTGGCTAATACATGAAAGGTCTAGAGTGGGATGTGACAGCTATCAAAAAAGACCAGAATAATGTGAGGACTTGGAAATTTGGTATAAACTAAGCATCAATGAAAACTTAGCATAAACATTGCAGAAAATGTCTTTCTTTGAAGTGAGCTGTGTGCACTGCAGTTTAGTCTGTGAGAAGAGATGTGGGACCCCTTCGCTTCAAGACAACCACAATTATCCTCACCAAAGAAATGTACTTTAGGAAGCAAGAGTGTGTTAAACTGGGGGATGAGCTAGATGAAGTGCTTTTTCTTCTCCCTGTAACTTCCCTGCTCTTGCCAGAGTAGGTCTCCAGCTGCATTGTCCCACACCTGGGTTTCCAGTTACTCATAGGGATTGTTTCTACACCCTCTCATTGCACTATGAAATGACAGCAGGGGAATTGATTCCTTATTTTGTGTCCGATTTTAATCGTAACAATCCACATCCTCCATTAATGCAAATCACTGTCACTCAGTTGGCTTGAGTGAACTTTACACCCGTCGAGAATCTTATCAGTTATCTGGATGAATCTCATTTTGGATGTTATCAGCTGGAAACTGGGTCCCAGGGGGGTGCACGGGTGAGGTACTTCCCTCAGAGCCGGGATCTGGCTGGGTGACTTCAGTGGTGCTCAATCCACCTGGCATAGGGGAACGCCACAAAAAAGGAGAGTGGTGGGACTGGCAGGGAGACAAGCCAGGGGTCAGCTTCTGGGGCTGGGGGTGGCCAGCCCTGGTGGTGGGACAGGGGTGCCATCAGCCTGTCCTGGAGATTCCAGGCATGGTGGGTCTGGTCGTCCCGGCAGGACCTCGGGCTCGGAGGGGTTATGCTGCCTGCGTGACGTGGGAGGCCGGGTGGGGACGAAGACATCTGGTGAGAATTCCTCATGGCTGAGCTGTGCGTTGGGCTGGGATGCCGAGTAATTTAGCTGAGTTCTTTTTTGGGGTTGCTGGGAGGAGGAGGAGGAGGAGGAGGAGGAGGGGGAGTTAGATGCCGCAGCCTTCCAGTAACTGTCTCTCCTTCAAAATATCACTTTTGCTTTCTTTGAAGACAAGTAAGAAATTATATTAAAAAAACACAACAAAACAACAATGCCAGAAACTACACCAATGTGTTTGCCTTGTCAATAACTATACATCTGCAACAGTTTATCACTATGGGAAAATGAGTGGGCAATAAAGTTTTGATGTTGGCTGTTGCATGTACAGAGGTATCACAGGCTTTGAAAGTGATTTGTTATGTGAATGCCCATAGTAGCACCACAGTTCAAAGGGAGGTGGTTTGTTTTTCATACCCATTTAGTTATGAATAACACCAGCTCTAATTTCCTCCTCCCACCAGCAAGCAGAGAGTCCTGCATTGGAAGCCAAATATAGCAACAAAGCTTTCTATCTCTGGCCAAAACCAAAAAATCTGTTCCCTTTTAAGAATAGCACTCTATTCTTTTCTGATGGAGATGGATAAAGAGAGAATTGAACTTTAGGGAAGCCACTTTGTCAGTGGGGAACTCCCTGGTCTCTCTCAAATGGCCAGCATAAAAGATTTAAACTTATTTTTTTGGTGTCTATGTAGAAGTCAATGAGGAGGCTTTTGTAAAACCCTATCAGTAAAGTACTTTTGGGGTGGCAGTCTGGATAAATCTTCCTTATTTGCTGGTGTGTCTTTTCTGCCCTGTCTTGTCAGTCTTTTGAGCAACAGAGCCAATGCTGAATGGGAATTCCATGAATTGCAAAACTGCCCCTGCTTGTTCTGCACCCTCTTCTTTCTGGTTTGCTTTTGTGGAGAACTTAATTCCTCAGCTCTGAGGGACAGAATTCTGCTTCACCTGATGAGTAAGCTTGACGAGGTAACATGGAGCAGCAGCATTGGCTCATGCTCCCAACTTCCTTGGCTTTCTCATCCAGGCAGTATGTGGGAAGCCATCCCTATGCTCTTTCCCATGGCCAGACTTTCAAGTTGTGCCCTCAGAGAGTGATTGTGGGCAGTGGGGCTGTGCAGTTCCCTGCCTGGCTGGATGGGCTGTAAGAGAAAGGATGCCTTACAAAGAAAAAGCAGTAATGTTTGTGGTAAAGTGCTTCCTCAGGTCATGTTTTGGGCTTTTCTGGAGGGGAGTTAATATTCCTTGAAGATGAGCTTGTACACGGGTGTCACTACATGTTTTTAAGCTAAAATATGCTTTTAGGAGGAGGTACACACCTACACCCACACTCCCTTTCTGATCTTAAGCTGTTTTTTTTTTAACTCCTCTACATGATCTGAGAAAGGCTATTCAGCTTTTCCTTCGAAGGATTTATTCCCATTCCAGCCCACCCTCACCACCCACCCATAAGCAACTGGCATCTGTGACATGTGAGCAAAAAAATCCCTTTCTCTAATGTACCAGCTGTCCTTGTTTTAAAAGTGTTGCTTCATTCATTTGCAGACTGTTTGGCTGAAGGCCTTTGCTGTAAGGTGAATACTTCAGGATTATAGAGTTAGCTCTTCCTCATTTGGAAAACTGATTATTTTTTTTGGTTGTTGACTTCACTAGCAGCAGCCTTGGACCCCTAATGCATTTTAAAACCAATGCAGGGAAGTGTCATCCAGTAAATATATTTGCACTGGATCTGTTTCACCAGACATGTTTCTGATGGAGTTTTAAATAAACACAGAGATGTTTGGAAATATCTTGTGTATGTAAATATGTAAAATATGCAAAACAAAGCTAACAGCTGTGGGGTGTACTGGTTGCTCACGTGAGGAGGCTTTGTGTAATGTTTTTTTCCATCATCCTGTCTTTTTTTTTTTTTTTAAGCATCTGTGTCTGTTCCAAGAAGATCTCTAGTCTGTGATTCCCACCGGACAATGAGGGAGGAGGCTGGATGGGCCTCTGTGATACCCTAAAGTCTGACTAAACTACTGTGAATGGTGAAACCTTCCTTCTGTATGGTGAAACCTGCTTTCCACAGGGCACAGCTGGAGAGCACGTGCCCAGAGGGGCAGGACACAGCAACCCCTTTTCTTTAGAGGTGGGATGGTGCCTGGGCCTGGCTGACCTTGGCCCTGCAAGAGCGGTAACGCAAGACACGGCTCAGCACAGAGTGTTCGCGGCCATCCTCGGGTGCTTCATGACTAGAGTGACAACAGCATTAGTCACTGGAGGATGAATTGGAATTTCCTGAATTGAATCTCTTGCTTAGGAAAGGATGACAGTTTTGCAGCCTCAATCTGGCCTTTATTTAGCCAGGGAGAGAGCTGAAGCCTACGTGCTCGTGTCAGCCTGCTGAAGGCAGGGGAGCACCGCGGTGAGAAGAAAGTCACCCAAACTCAACCCGTGGCACTACTAGACTTATCATATTTATTTTTTTTTTAATTAAGCAGTATGCTGCTTTTTAGACAGCCTTTCACAGAGCAATTTATCCTCTATGCATAGCAACTCTACCACTTCCAAATTCCACAGGATGTTTTGTGTGACTTAGCCACCTGTTATTTTTACTGATTTTTTCCACCTCTATCCTTGCTCTTGTTTTCCAGTTTCACTGCTTTAAGGGCAGTCTTTCAAACTCCTGGCTGGCTGGCCATGTGGGTATCCAGGGACATGGCACAGTGGCTCCATGTCACACAGCTTCCCTGTGCCCACTGAGTTTGACCCATCCATAAGGCATCACACTTGGGCTCATAGGTGTCAAAAGGTGCAGCACAAATGCAATCTCCTTTTGCTTGTTTGGTAGTTTCAGTCACAATAAATGGAAGTGCTTGGCAGGAACAACAGCCCTGGGTAAAGGACAAAGTGGAAACAGAGCATCCCAGGAGACATTCCGGCTCCCTCAGAAAAAGTCCCATTTACTGTGTCCAGGGAAATAGCTTAAGTGAATCCTACAGAGATTTGCTGCTGCTTTTTCTCCTTGCTCCCAGTTAGGCTACCTGTCCTCTTTGCCTTGCTGTCAGTGACATTTGTCTGTGAATTGGTGTGAGGAGATCTTTATGAAAGCGAGTACTGAACCTCATTGTCACCTTACCTTTGTTGTAATGGGAAAAAGCCATCACCATGGGGATAGGAAACTCTGACAACCTCTAGCAATTTGCAATTCCTTAATGCCACATTCTCCTAGTTTAGAAAATGACAGGTTCCTTAACTCCTGTTTCCTCAGCTCTTACCACACATGACATCTTCCAGTGATTACACGTATTCTACCACCAGTTTCACCTTGAAATGACTGGAAATTGCTGTCAGTCTGGATGATGCAATAAAGTCTTTGAGGCCACTGTTAAAGCCTGTGACTCAAAAAAAATGTTACTGTTTTCTGGCTCACACATGGCCTGATTTTCTGTTCTTTTCTGTGATGCAGAAATAGTTGCTTTTTTGTATGAAAGTAGATACCAAAAGACCAGAATATCCTACTTGTGTAGAAGGGCCAGAGAGTAGAGGCAGAAACAACTCAAGAATGGGACACCGAACTTTTCTTTCCTCTTCCATCCAATGCCTGCCTGCATGTTGCTGCAAGACCAGCACAAGACATCATGGCATTTCATTCTTCACCCTTAGATCACTGGGCAGAAAGTAGTTTCTTTTAGTTGCCTTGTGTTTATGGTACTTTACAGTATGTGCTGGTCCCATCATACATGCTCTATATCAGTTGGCCAGTACTTTACTTGCAGTAGCTTGATGCTCTTCCTGAGCAAACTCATCATTCACAGTGAGCACTTGCAAAACAGCATTTGCAGTGCAGAGGGTTTATAAACAGGGAATGACATCAATTGTTTTATTTGGATTTGAAACATGGAGAAACTTAGAGGAACATTGAAACTGAGTAGGATCCTCAAGCTTTAAACCTGCCCCTTCAGAACTTATTCCATTCTAATATTTTGGACTGTATTTTGTTGACAAAGGTTCTTCCTAGTAAAGGAGAAGATGTAGCTGTCATCCATGACAGACATTGCTGATTGCTTTTCATGTGGCTGTTTGCTAATTTGGTCTGAGAGGAAGTACAGAGAACCCAGATCAACTGGTAAAACCTCCAGTTCCCCCAAGCACACTTTAATTCATTGTTGCAAAGACTCTTACGCAAATCTCAGATCTGTTGTTTTCTTTATATGAAATCAGTAATCATTATAATTCCATTTCAGCTGGAATATTATTTTTCCCTTTTTTTTTTTTCTTCGCTGTTTGATGGGTCAGATTTAAACCATCTGCAGGCAGATGGAAAGGAAAAGTGGAATTATTGTTTTCACCAAAAAATTTTGCAGCTGTCAGGGTGTGTTTGACACAAGCCTGATGGCTGAAAACAAAGACAGGACACGTTGTCCCAGCTGGACATCAGAGAGCATAAGAACTCTTCATGGCCAACTCTTACTTGGAGAACTTGGGGCTAAATGAGGTAAACAAGATCATTATTTAGCCATACCCAAGGGCTTTTCAGAGGGAATTATGCACTTAATTATGTACTGCTTTTGCTGGGCCTCAGTGAGACCCTGTTGGTTTTGGCATGAGGGGGTGACTCTCCAAGTGAAAGTCATGATCTTTCATACAAAGCACTGCTTTGTGACTGTCGTACCACATGGCAGAGGGTGCAGCCATCACTTCCAGTACCTGTCATGACATATTGCTTTTATAATTCAGTTTAATTTATGGCCCCATCATTAACAGCTGCAGCCAATGAAAAAGGGATTAAAGCAGAGCTTTCTAGGAGGGACACCAGGAGCTATGACTCAAACCTTCACAGTGTGGATGAGATTACAGCTTCATGTCTGAACACTAGTGGCTCCTTGGTGATACCAGCACTACTACTGCTTTTTAAGGTAGGCCTTTCCACAGGAACTTAGTCTGTGTGAAAGCTGGGAGCTTGTGCATCTTTTTGTTTTTGTTGCTGGTCTTTATAAGACTAATCATTCCTTCTGCTTGCACCAAGATGGGCATCTTCAGGAAACATAAATGAGTTTCCAAAGTGGTCTAAAACTCAAATTGTCTTACTCACCTCTTTGCATGAAGAAGTGCGGTTCTTCATTAGCAATGTGAAGTTTATGACTCCTAGGCCTTCCTCTTATCAGTTTTTTTCCATTTAGTGGGAGACTTCTGCTGTGGTGGTGTACATTCATTTGTTGTTTGTTTGGTTTTTTTTTAAGTACTTCAATATTAAGATCAGCAATGTGACCTAAGACAGTTAACAGTAAAGGTTTTGTCCTTTTCCTTATGAGTTTTGAGAGTGCTAATGCTATGAAGATATTGGGAGGTGTATTTTTCTGCTCTGAAGTGACAACCATGTGTCATTTCCATCTCCTGGGGCTGACACTGTCATGTTGGTATTTATTCAGGTTGTATTTTATCCCTTAAATAATTTGGCTGTATAGATCTGTAGGCAGAATGTGCTTGAACTAAGGTAAAACTAAGAGAATAAGGCATTCAGGAACTGTGAGCTGTTACCTGTCATTAAATCATCTGAACCCTTGCAGTGTGCAAGATTTGAGTTGCTCTCTTCTTATTCAGTGGTTACTGGATGTGTTGTACAACAGCTCAAATTGAAAGCAATTTTGGAAATAGTTCATCAGACCAAGTTCATCAGAGATTGATCTTCCAAGCTCAGGAAACCCACTTCACAACCATCTTGGATCAAAGTAAAATGGGACTATGTTGTCATAATTCGGCTAGTGTGGGAGGAAGGGAAAGGCCTGAAGATGTTTCAGGTCTTTCTTCCTCCCCCTGCCCCATTTTGGGGCCCAGAATCCTAACTTCAACAGGCCAAATCCTATGCATGTCACTCTCATCCATCCATCAAGTATACTCCTGTTGGAAAGAGTAACAAGAGTAACAAGATTTGGGTTTAACTGCATCAAAGCCGACTTTAACAAAGGGATTATTTTCTATCTCTGTGCTTGGTCTCCAGTGCTTGGACATGTACTATTTACAGCCTTACCAGGGTTATGTAGGGGGTATATTGTGTTCCCCACTATGCACTTTGTGCTGTTATTTACACCTGCAGGAGCCAGTGTGAAATGTTCCCCCTCAGCACTGGCTGTGCTTGTTCCCACTCACTGAACACTGATGTCAAGGAACACCAAAGTAGCCAAACAGCAGAAATTCATGCCCAGCATCCTGCTGTCCCTGGCTCAGCCAGACTGCAGAGGACAACATGTGCTATTGCTTGGGTTGCATCTTGGTCACCTCCCACATTGAGCAGTGTGAGAGTGAGACGAAGGAGCCTCATCCAGACAACCCACCTTGGCTCCTGCTGGAGGAGATCTGGTTTCTACACTGCTTTCTTTAGAGGTCTAGAAAAAAAAGGCCAATGTTCCCAATATTCACTTGTACCTTTATTCCTTTGCTATCCATTGATATCTTTGTAAATGATTAAAAAAAAAAAAAAAGATACAAAATGCTCTCAAGGAATTGAGGCTGGCCTGTTCTCTCAGAGACATATGTTTTCATGTGGTTTTCAGCTGTCTGTAGGTTTAAGAGATTAATTCCCATATGGCAGATCCAGTTGCAAGTGCCTTACACTGTGATCACTGAGCAGGTGTATCTGTAGCA
The DNA here is from genome assembly GCA_035041135.1 of Platyrinchus mystaceus. Lineage (NCBI taxonomy): Eukaryota > Metazoa > Chordata > Aves > Passeriformes > Tyrannidae > Platyrinchus > Platyrinchus mystaceus. Next base: position 6,323,800 of record JAWWLV010000001.1, read on the forward strand.
GTCCCTGTCCCTCCTTCAGAGGGTAATAACAAGCTCAAGTAACTGGAACCTGAAATAAAACTAAGAAAGAAAGCACTGTAAGAGAGGGTAACTTACTGAGCTCTGAAATGATCTGGGGAGCATTTTAAGGAGAGAAAAAAACCTGAGAACACCCAATAGCAATTAGCTGAGAAAGCATTGTGGGATACAAATTGAACTTGTAGCTGCTACAGTGCTCAGCCTCTGAAAAAGACACAGATTTACACGACCCCCGCAAACAGCCAGCTGTGTCAGCATGCAGTTCTGTCAGTGCAGCTCCTCAGCCATATATATGTTCATCTTCATATCACCATCCTAGTCATGGTTTCTAAAAGTTCAAATGGGAACAAGAAAACAGTTTTCAGTTTATGTTTCTCCCCCACTGCCTATAAGCTGACTCACTGAGGGGAAGCTGTCTATAAAAACTTCCCAAAAGTCCAGCAAAGCAATTCATTTGAACAACTTTTTTTCTTTCTGTCCCATTATGGAAACACTTTAATACCAATAAGTTATCCCAAAGCAGTACCACCACTGATTCTGGCTGTTTTGTGCTCATCAGAGCCCTGTAACCAGAGTTACCTTTCTCAGTACACAGTTGAGTATGGTCTGACTTCTTAGCAGTCATGATATGTGTCTGGAGGGGGGGAATATTGGTTAGAACAGAAATGGATGCAACTTTGTTTTTATAGGTATTGGCTCACTAGATGAGTGTCATTAAAGGCAAGTTCAGTTCCAGAATGGAAATGAACATTATAATTTGTTATCAGCATATTATAATAAAAATAATGTATATTATTTATAATATAAAGTATTAATTATTAATTAAAGGTCAGGGTAATTACATGGAAATTCTCAGCTGAGCTGGCTGCTGACCAAGTTGAAAAAAGAGATACGAGGTTTTGTCATATTTCATTAGACCACTGCTGACAAAGATTACAACTCTGGTAGGTTTTCATGTATTTTTTACTAGTAAAATGGCCTTCTTTTTTTTCCTGTAGGGTCTGGTCAGCAGCACTGAAATCAGCTAAGTTGATGAGTAATAAATCTGTTCTGTGACTCTTCCTGAAGTCAAGGAAGTTACTTGGCTTTGCAGTAACTATTCTACAGCTGTTCACTTAGTAAAACTTTAAAAAAGCTGTCTGAGATTCTTAAGCAGGAGGAAGCTTAGAGGCATAGCATGATGTTTTACTTAGGGATTTAATTTCTTTACTGAGGGAATCCTACAGTCTTCTAGATTGGAGGTTCTTCCCACCCACTTAATTTTTTTTTTCCTGGTATTCTTTTCCTCCAGGGAATTTTTAGAGAAGCTTTCATTTGAATTGAACTCTTTAAGGAGTGCAGTCTTTTATTGTGTTGGATGCAACAAGAATAGGTGTGTTTCTGGAAATAGGTGCACCAGCACAAAATCTCCTGCTTGCAGAATCCTCGAGTGAAATTGTAGCTCAGCTGAAGGCAGAGAGTGTTCTGATGTTGACTTTGATCTGCCTTCCCAAACTGCTTGTATGTGCAGATGCATGGGAATTCTGTCCACCTTTCAGAAAACACTATACATAAACTAAGGCTTTAAGTTTGTTATTGAAGATAAGTATCTATTTTATTTTCTGTGGACAATATGTACCAATTGCTTGTTTATGTATTTAAACTATTGATACAGAGACTGCACAGGCAGAAGGAGGTCTAAATGTGTCAGGGGACAGTATTATTAATACTAGTTCTCACAGTATAGCCTTACATTAAGGGCTCTGGTATGACCAGAGTCGCACTCTGTGTTAAGTGGTGCCTGCAAAAGCTGCTCTTTATATTGGAAAAATTGCCCAGTGCCTGTAAGTGCAGCTGAGAGGAGCTGGGAGAACAGGGAGGTCCCCCTGCTGTCAGGAGGCAGGTGAGCACAGACAGGGATGGTGTGGTGAAACAGCACATCATAGTGCCCCATGAAACAAATGTCTTGTTGATAGGCTATGATAGATAACATTAATTATGAAGGTAGAAGATTTAAACAAAATGAGCAGATTGAAATCCTGAGAAAGGATTAGTTAGAATTTGCCTCTGTCAATTTTTGTGTGGGTGGTTATAATTGTAATTATTAGGCACAGCCTGTGCAACAGCTTGGCTGTTACTATTTGCAAGCAATTATTAATAACACTGTTTAATTGCAAGCTATTTTCCTCTAAGGCAGCTTATTCTTGAAGATTCTATGATTTAAATGTGAAATGACCCCATTATTCCTTTATTTGGTTGGTACTGAGAGTAATTAACATACAAAAGTTAAATCCACTTTAATTAGAAAACCCTTACTGCTACCTCTCTAATTAACATTGAAGGCAATTGTGTTTTTTGCTGGCATTGAACTGTTAATGTGAAAAGTAGCTCTATGAACCACAGTGAAAGCAAATGGCTTTGGGCCAAATACACCTATAGAGATTTTGTCCTCACTTTTTTGAGATGTAGGGATTTAAACAGTGTATCTACCCTTAAAGGCTATGTACAGGCTCTCATATTTACAAACTATTTTCAAGACACCTGTGTATGTATTTAGCTTTCATGTTTCACCATTAAAGCAGGCTGCTTTTCTGTCCTTAACAGAGAAATGAAGATTGAGCTAACTTTCCTGAGTTACACAAACAAAGTCTCATTCACAGCAGGGTAAATTTCTCCAGCTGTTTATGAACTGGAGGTGAACAGCTGATCTCATCTAAAGAATTCAGGCTGGGAAACAAGGCGGGGGAAAGCTGTTGAGCAGGAGATGAAATGGGTAATGATGTAACTTACTATGAAGCTGGTCATTCAATAAAGCTGCATGCTTTACCTGCATCTGCTTTTACAGTAGTGTTTTGTTTGCTTTTAGATTTATTTTTTTTTAAGACAATCGTTTTACCACTGTAGAATAAACCTGTGCTATTATAACCAAATTGTTGTGCCAGTAGAGGCACACAAAGGTTTTACACGGCTCAAAAACTGAGTGAACGTGCAGGAAGGGGAATGCAACAGGAAGAAGAATGGAAGTTGCAGAGCTTTTGAAGTGAGAAGACAGCTTGCTACGTGGGATAACTTTTTAAAGTAAGACCTGTAGCACCAGGAAGGGTTGTGCCTGTGAGCAGCCTGTGCACAGCTGCCCACCAAAAACCTCCCAGCTCTGCTGTTGGGGGAAGGCTCCCAGCAGAGGCAGAACTTTAAAGGAAGGCTACAGCACAGCCTCATGTTGCCATCAGTACCCTTGTGGGGCTGTGGATAACAGGCACTACGTCCTCTTGCTAGTGTTCATTGAGATGTCAGGCTTTACTGGTCAAGGTTCCACTGAATGTGTTCAAACCCTCCCCAAACTGTCATTTCTGTGGATGGTGATTTTTTTTGGTCTTAAAAGATCTGATTTGAACCTCTTTTGAATGGCTGCAGTGTTACTAGAGAGAGCCAGCAGACCAGATTCACCCTGACATGGTTGGTTTCTGGTCTATTTTTGGTTGTTGTTTTTTAATTTTATTTTTTTTTTGGTGACTTGATCTGTATAGAACAAATAGGAAACATGATATAAGTAGTTGCATGGAATTCTCTGATGTTCTAGTCCATCTCCAGGAGGTTTAGTGGAAAGATCCAGTTCTACACATATGTTTGAAAAGAGGAAAAAGTAGGCTTGTCATATCTTTGAGCTTTGTATTTTGTTTATGTAAGAGAGTAACCTCTTAAACCAGGGTTGGATTTGAAGCTTAAAAAAGACTGTATGTTGCTAGGATGATGTGTTGCTCTAGATTAGTGTCTATTAGAGAAGAAGCACAGTTCCACTGATGTGCCTGGCTTGGTGGGTACAACTGTTGTGGGTTTACCTCTTTCTGCTTGCACTCCGTCACTTTTAGATTGAAATTACACATATTGTGAATATCAACTTCAGGAGCCCAGTGCAGTTTCCTTAGCAATCAAGGCCTTAAACTACAGTAAATAATTAACTGCTTTCACAAGCTAGGCTTGCAAAAACAGATTTTAACTTCACATCAGAAACTGGAAAGAATGTTACGGTATAGGGATGAGTCTTGATAAGTTTTAAGATTCTTGAAAAGATTTCTGAATTCCTGTTACAGTTTGAAATATGAGGAAATATGTATTAGAGCACTTTTAATGATGCATCCCCCAAGTGCCTATTACCTCGGGGTAAAAAAAAATATTCTGAACCTTCAAAAATTAGTACGTCTTTTAAATTTTTGTGACTTCTGTCAGTAAATGTCTTCCACCGTCATGGTTGCAAAAATAAATACAAAAATTTTGTATTTGGTGACCAAAGGTATTGCCATGAAAAGAAATACAGCAACTGAATATTTTTTTTTTCATGCTAATAACTGATGGGCCAATGAGACAATCTAACTGGTGTAACTTTCATGACATATTCTAAATTGTAGCAGGTATTTAAGGTGACATTCTTATCTCTTGTATACATTCTCTTTATTAATACTTGTATTGAAAGTACTGAAAACAACTCTGTGTACCTTTAAAAGGCCATTATCTTCAATTTTCATTACAAGGCATTCAAAGATGTGTGGTTTTTATCACATCTAGATAAAATGGAAGAGGAAATTGAGTGGAAAACAAAAGCATTAAAGAATCAGTGGGAAGAAAATGTTAACAGAAAAATCTTATTGAAAGATCAGTTCAGTTACTCCTATATATTTTTTCAAAAGTATTTGAGTATAAACTGTAAGTGTACTATTTTATTTTATTGTATTTTATTTCACAGCTTTTCAGCCCATCATCTAAACTTGAGGGGAGTGTAGAATAACTGGTCATATTTAGGCCCAAGACCTTGGTTGAATCAGGTTCTTTGCTCTTAAGTGAGGTAGGGTTAAGCCACTGAATGAACAAACAACCAACCACTCAACTAAAAAGAGGAACCTCCTTCATCAACAGTCATGTTCTAAATGCTAAATTAAAAGGAGTCTTTTGGATATGAAGCCAAAATTATTTGTATGCCATGTGTGAACATAGATGGTTCTTGCTTGAACCATCTCCCTTTGAAATGACAGAGGATACCGAGCACAGCCCTTCCTCCAGCTGAGGCTCTCAGTGTGCAGCTGTCACTGAGCAGAGCTTCTGGGCAAAAATAACCTCAGTGCAGGGATTTAGAAATAAGAAATACCTCATCAAACTTGGCTTTCTTTGAACTACTTCGGGCGGTCTTGTCTGTGGAAAAGCGTTCTGTGCAATTTCAAAACAGAAAATTGAATTACCAGGTATTGTGGAATAGACTCAGACAAGCACCAAAAACAAGATCAGAAAACATTTGAAAAGCTTTACTTACCTTTACTGAAATGAGATTTGAATTTGCATGCTCTTGTGCTTACACAATGGAAGTGTAGCTCTATTTTAAAATGTCAACAGTTGAGTGGTGGAAAAGACAAGATATGGAAGCCACAGTGCAGCACTAAAAGAAATGTAGCAGAGGAGAAAAGCTTGTTTCTTTTCATTGCAGAGAAAATAGTTTAGCCCAAATCCAACTGCACTGGAATGAGGGAAAAATTACCATTAACCTCTGTGCAGCTGAATTAAGCCTTCAACTGGGATAACTGATGTCCTTAGTGGATCATATTTTACATCTCATTCTGTGTATGTTGTTAAACTTTTTCAGCTCATGCTGCTTTAAATAACATGGGTAGTGCTCAGCATTTTTGTTTGTTTGTTTGTTTTTTGTTTGTTTTGTTTTGTTTTTTGTGTTTTTTTTTTTTTCTTAAGTATGGGAGGTGTCCCTGAGTCTGAGAAAGAAGAAACCTGTCACCAGTGGGTAGAGCTTGGACCAGCACATTGAAAACCTGTTTTCTGCATGCTGTGGGATTTAGATCATTTTGTGTAAATGTACATGGAACCACTGGCTAAAAGCCCTCAGATTGATCATGAACTTCTGGCAATCAGAATATCTGCATTTATCAGGAATTCACTTTTAGACTTTGACAGGTTTTGCATGTTTATACAAACCGAGGGACATAATTGGAAAAACAGAAGTGTTAACTGACAAAAAGAGCCTTAATTTTGTTCATATATCATGAATGTGACCTAAATAGAATTGCTTTAGCTAAAGGAGACCAAATTTATTGTAGGGGGAGAAAAAAAAAGTACTTTTACAACAAAAATAGGTCTATATTCCATTGCTGAGCAGTCATTAGTTTTTATAAGTTCCTTCCTTTTTCTAGGTTCTAATTGGTGGCCTGTTGGGAGCCCTGAATTCAGAACTGTCAAAGCAACCCCCTTTTTTTACTTTTTTTTTTTTGTCACATTCCACTATAATTAGAGAAATGATTATAGTAACAAACACAGTACCAGCTGTTTGAAGCTTAATACTATTTAAGTATTACCATGCCTTTATTTTAAAGGTACTAAAACATATGGAAATCATAAGCCATTTCTCTCTCTTTTCTCCATTAAACTAAACTTTTATATTCAGATACTAAGCCTGTGTTTGAAGAAAGGGACGGGGGGGGGGAAGGAATATTTCTGAAATGCCCTGTAATAACTCCAACTCATCTGTCTCATTCATGCAACTTGAATACCCCTTTCTAGTCCATCTCTTTCTAGACATTATTTCTCTGGAAACAGAAGAGTGACAAAAAACAGGTTGGTGCAGCTCTGACAACCTAAGAATCAATAAATGGCAATAAAAAGAGTAATAGCAATAATAAAGATTTTTTTTTTTTTTAATGCTCTTTTCCTTGAGAAACTCCTTGAGGTGGCAGATGTATCCTTTCTAGATGGAGCTGTGTTGCTGCTTGGGCAGCTACTGGAACTAATTTCTCTCTCAGGATTCAGATTTTCTACAGTGGAAGTTGTTTTCAGAAAGATACTTCTTTTTCTCACTTCTCCTGTGTGTTTTAAAAGAGAGCTTATATAAAGGCAAGAAAGGAACGTACAGCAGTAAGTAATTTAAAGATATAAAACAAAACCTTACAGCCAAACTTGCCCTGTGCAATATTACTCAGAAATCTGCAGAGCTATTCCAGGGATTAAAGTAACCACAGAGCTTGCATTCTTAGCTATACAGAGCTAGCTTTCTGCCAAAGTACTTTAAGACTTTGGCATCTTTTGCTTTCATGTAACTGGGAATCGGGTCCTATGGCTTTATCCCCTCCACTCAGAGCTCTGTTCAGTGAAATCCCTGGGCTTTGCTTTCCGTGTTTATGACGGGTGGGAGGAATGCGTTAGCAGGAGGCTCGAAGGAAGAGCGAAGCCAGGGGTAAGAGCTGGCTTGGTATTCCAGTGTGTAATCAGGTTCCCATGTTGTGCCAGTCACTGGGGCATCTCGGTGTCTCACAGTGGTATAACAAAGGGAGGTCCTTCATGCCCTTCAGGTAGGAGTCCTACTATTCCCATCTTTCATAGCAATACATTTTCTGCTGCATAAGAAGACTGTGGGTCTTGGTGATTTACTCTCTTTAAACACCGTGTATGTTCCCATATACACTCACAAGCCAGCAAAATGTCACTGCACTCAGAACCAAATGCCCTGGGGTTTGTCTGAGCGGGTTTTGTGGTGCTGGTTTAGCTGTACCCTTAGGAAATTTGCCTTCCTCCCTGGCTTGGGTGGCAGCACGGGAATGCCAGTGGCTCAGCTGGCTGGGGCTGCCTGGTTGGGAATGTGCAGCAGGTGCAGCTGCTTCTTGTCAGCTGGGAGTCCTGCAGGGTCCCCAAAACAGTTTTGGTTTTGTTGGACTGGTGATTAAAATCCTTTTGAATATTTTCTGTGTTTTGATTTTTTTTTTAATTTTTTTTTTTTAAATTATTAGGAGGCTATGGCTGGTCTCCTTTTAAATATGGAATAAACAATAAGCATAAAAACTGCTGCTACCCTGGTCAAATGCAGGAAGTAGCACCCGCTTGTTCTCAGAGGTACCTATGATGGGGATTACTTCCTGTAAATTCTAATTAAGTGTGGTTATATCAACACCTGCTTTATAAATATTAGTAATGAAACTAAGAGGAAAGAGAAATTTAAGATAGCAGAAAAATATTTAGGTTTATTTTTGGGGGAAAAGAAGTTTTTTTTACTTGTCGATGTTTTCAACAGAGCATTATGAATAGATACTTGGCTACATAAAAAACGAAGTGGGTTTTTCTTTCATTCCTTTTTTTTTTCCCCTATCCTCACCTCCTTACTACTTTAAGTTTTGAAAACGAAACGAATCCTTTCCAAGAGGTTGATTTTTTCTCTCTCTTTTTTTTTTTTTTTTTGATGTTGAGTCAGTAGACAACTGAACTATTTCACACTTGGGGAGCCAAATTTTGTCTCCTATTGCAGGTGTTCAAGCCTAAATTTGGGCCTTGGAAGTTTGAACAGAGACAAGATTACTGCAGGCACAGAGTGTAGAAATGTGCACTGAAGGTCATGTAGGTATGCTCAGGAGATAATACTTTCCAGGATGGGAAATCATTTCACCTTCAGTGAAGAGTTTCGCAGAAATAAGTCTGGTTTAAAAACCCCAAGAGAATTAGAGAACAGAAGATGTGGTTTAGTTGCTTAACAGAAGGCTAAGAGGAACTTTAAAGTAATTCTCTTCGAAGAGCAACCAAGCCTCCTCTCAGAGGAGCTTAAAATGTGCTAGAGTAAGTGTTGTGGGTCACCACTGTCCCCATGACGCTCCTTTGCTCTGGCCTGACCCTCCCTTGTTCCTAGAAGAGCATGACATGATGATCTTGGTACCATTTCAGGATGAAAAATCCAACTCTTTTTCCACTGAGACAGAAGTGAGAGAAGGCAAAGGATTGACTGCAGCCAGAGCTGGGGCAGTACAGACCTTCCCAACATAGTAGACATGTGAACCCTGTGAGATTATATATTTATAGTTAATAAATTTATAAATATTTTCATATATACATATGATATTTAATTTTAGTTGTGAACTGAATGCCTTTAACTTGTAATTTGGCCCAAAGCAGCCTCTTTCATGGTGGTAGCGCAGTGAGGCCATTTAGACAAATACATCTGTCACTTTGTGCTTTGCAGTTGCTCATGCACAGCCCTAAGCAAGCAAAAGCATTCTCTTGAGATGCTGGGAAGGACACTGAGGTGACCCCTGTTCTCTCTCTGCATAAACTGGCTCCCACAACACCACAATCAGCAATGGATGAATAGATGAACCCCAGTGTAAAACTTTATCTGATTGGTGGCCTTGGCAGCTCAGAGTTTCTCTTTTTTCTTTTTTTCTTTTTTTTTTCTTTCTTTTTTTTTCTTTCTTTTTTCTTTCTTTCTTTTTTTTTTTCTGAAGCTTCTCTGCTAGAAAGAGGATGATCTCCCACGGGGCTGATTAAAACCAGTTGGCTGACTTGAAGTGGGCATATTAGATAGTACAGCACAAGACATGAGATGCTCTGAGAGCTTTTTCTCCTCTGTCTGCCTAATGTTGCACCAATTAAAAAGCAAACAAGCAAAAAAACCAAACAAACAAAAAACCAAACAAAAACAGGACGTGTAGTTTCCCCCTCCTCAACCATATTTATCTTGAGAAAGCCGTATTGAATATTGCAAGTCTTGTTTCTTTTTTGTTTCAGTCTTAAAGCTGAGCAGTGGTCATCTTGGATTGGCTTCTTTCAGTTGTGCTAAAAGATACCCCGTGCTTGGAGTTTTGTTATTAAGGATTAAAAATCCAAAGCAGAACGTACGGGTTGCTGAGAGAGGATGTTTTGCTCCAAGTGTAATAAAAGGGTGACTGCACCAGGGAAGTACAAGATTGGATATTCAAGACTTTTTTTATCTTCTTAAAAAAAAAGAAAAAAAACACATAAATCCTTATCCTGAGGAGATGCAAGTAGAGTACCACACAAGTTCATGAAGGAAAGTACTTGGAGTGAGTAATATCTGCCTATTAAAAATGAGCAGGCTGTATGTTCTCTCTAGTGCTTCCTTCCAGAGCTATATTTTGGCACCTTTTAGTGTGAAATGGAGTGAAAATCATAGCCAGCTACTCGACACTGTGGATACAAGGAGGTGAGTTGCCAAAACAGAAGCGTAAGGCCACGTGGTCTGTGCAACTACTTTAATTAAGCTGCCCAATGACTCCTTGTGAGGAATCTTACAAAATGGAACCTGTATGTGTGAGAGTGATAAACCAACTGGCATGTGACAAATCTGACCCTCAGGGGCAAAAAATTCTTTCCAGCTTGGTGAATGGTACAAAAATTTTTCACACTTGCTGAGTACTTAACTGCATTTAGATGATACAGATTATTTTATGGAAGATACTTGGAAGCTTAACAGCATCTAGACAATTTTCATAGCAGAAGTTGCTATTTACTGATATGAATTGCTTACCATATCTCTTACTGAAAGATAGAACCCTTTATGTCTGAATGATAAACCAGACAGACAGAGTTTAGATCATAAAGATGAGCCTAAGGTGTTATAATGTCCCTGTTGGAAAGCTGATTGCATCGTAGCCAGGGCGCTGGAGGACCCAACCCACAGGAAAGCCTTCGTGGGGCCAGGTCAAAAATAAAAGTGGGTTTTGGCCTGCACTGGGCTCTGCTGTTTAAATATTTGCTCCTGAAACAATCTGTTTGGGTTCTAAACCAACACAACCTTCTGCTGCACCTGTTTATTGGTGAGTACACATTGGTTTGAGAGTAAAACCTGGACTTTTAATTTTGCTTGCAACATGCTCTGGTCAGAATTCAGAGATGTTTTCTCCTCTCCCTTTCTCTGAATGCTGTTAAAATGCTGTTATTGAGTTTGATGATAAAATCTAATATGAGGCCATTGTCAGACTTCTGAAGAGAGACAGCGATGTAACTCTTCCATTTCAAAGGTATTTGGAATTTTCTGTGGATTAGCTTTGGTCCCGCAAAAATCTATTTAAAAGACCAGCATGGTTTCTTCTCTGTGCTTCATAGCATGAGCCTGGCTCATAACACAATACATTTAAACCATGAGAGGAAAGAAAAAGACCACTTTTGCTAAGCCACAAGCATTTTGTATAGAGATATGTTTTGATTCAGCTTGCTTCATCCACCCCGGCCTATAATTTGCTTTGCTGCAAGCTTTGTAGGACTATGCACAACATGTGTATGTTTTTGGCTGGTTATTTCAAAACAGTCTTTAAAGCTTAAAGGAGGCAACTTTGAATTTTAGTGGAGGAGAGAAAAGGAGACAGTGATTTGGAAATAATCACGGGACATGCCCAATTACTGGTTTTGTTCATAATATTAGAGATGGCTCTAAAGACCCATATGGACTTGGGGGAGGGGAGGGGTGTAGTACTGCTACTCCACTTTTTCACAGAATGCTTCATGTTGGAAGGGACCTATGGATGTCATTTTGTTCAACCTTCCCGCTCAGACATCATCACCTAGACTTGATTGCTCAGGACTGTGTCCAAAAAACTTTTGAACATGTCCAAGGTGAGAGACTCTACAACCTCTCTGGGTAACCTGTGCTCAGTCAGCCTCACAGTAAAAAACTGTTACCCAATTCATATCCTTTTTGGCTTGTAAGGATTCTGTGAAGCATTAGTAAAGCTTTTGATTGACTTTAGTGGCATCTACTGGGTGGACAGTAGGAGGGAGACAGTCAAGCCCTTGCAGCCCACGGCTGTTGAGGGTGAGTGATCAACACCTTGAATTTCTTAACCTTTTCCTTAGGCTGCTGCAAAGATTGAGAGCCAGCAGGGACCTCAGCTGTGAGCAAATCTGTCTTGGCAAACGTGGCTTCCAGCTCTTTCCCCACCTCTCTTCCTCCCCTGTCACCAAGAAGTAACGCTGACACACCTGAACATGGATATGATTATCCACCTCACCTAATCATTGTGTTTATTCAGTGATTATTGCCCCCACTTACAAAACTTCCCTTAGTTTGAAAACAAATTTGACATAAATCATGTGATATGATAGGAATGGTGTTTGTGTTTGATGGCTTTGGCAGGTGGAGAGCAGAGGGAATGAGTGTCCCTCCTCCTTGTACTCAAGGCATTCTTTTCTTTCTGTGTAGAAGGTGTCTCTGTGGGGAGAGTGATTTATACTCTTGTTTCACAGTCACAAGTAGTTAGATGGAGAGCTTACACCTTATTAAAACACATCTGCTGTTGCAAAGCAAAGGGAACACCTGTAAGAGCAGGTAGCTGTACCTGCTCTTAGTGTCAGAGTGGGGCTGGAGCTGGTGAGCAGCTGGGAATCAAGTTTTGATCAGAAGTCAACCTGCCAAGGTTTTTTTCCCTTGCTTGTTTTTGGATTTTAAAATGTGCCCTTCTATTACACACCCAAGGACCTCCTTTTAGGGAATCTGCCTGAGATGCCCCTTGTGAAGCACACAGGGCACATCCAGAAGTAACATCAGCAGTTCAAGTCTGTGCAAAATATTTTGGCTTCTTGCCTTTTTTTTTTTTTTTTTTTGCTCCTGTATTTAATAGCTTTTTTTAATGTCCTGGCTTTCTGGATTAGCAGAGAGACCTAGCAAATGGAAGCCAAAGGGCTCTGTGTGCATGCTCATGGGTGATAGGCACAAATTAGAAGGGCTGTGGGAAAGAAGCCCCTGAGGAACAGCTGCTGTGCCATGTGCATGGCTGTGTTGGGAAGGGGGAAGGCAGGTGGTTTTCTGATCAATAATGTTATTCTGGTCAGAGCCGTCTTGTGGATGCAGCTATGGATTATGTCCCTTTCACATACTATGAATTTATGCCTCTATCCCCATAGGAGGCTTGTACTGCAGTGAATGATACTTGCATTGCTACAGTATGGTTCAAATTATGTGAGTAGACAAGACTTATTTCCAGTTTTTAATGAAACAATAAGGACAGATCCAAAGACTGTCAGAATTAATGGCAGGAATCCTGTGGGCTCCTTTCCATTTATTCAAGAGCCACCTAAGAGGGCACATTATCCTCTAGAAAGAATTTTGAATATAAATTTCTATGACTTGTGGGCTTATATTCCCTCTCAGGCTAGCGGAGAAGATCCCTGTTATTACTTCTGGGAGGTGGTTCAGATTCTGGTTTTGGATGTGAATTCTTTCAGAATGTAATTAGGAAATATATCACTTCAGCATTTTTTATTATGAACATACATCACTGCAATACACAACTGTTACGAAATAAATATCCAATCTTCTGGAAATATGGAACAATCCTATTTGTTTTAAGAACAGAAGGCAGGCAACTTTTCTTCAGGATCACAAAAGTATGCCTCTTGATGCTGAAAGTATGCTTTGCATTAAATTCTAGAGTCAGTGGGTCTAGGCCCACGTATGTGTTGGCGAGAGCGTGGCTGTTGGATCTATAGCGTGTGGAGATGGCAGCAGTTCTGGGAGGCTGATTAATGAAGATGGGCACATTGAGAAGTAAAACCATCCTTTTTCCTGCCAGTCCTGTGGATTTTCTTTTTAAAAGACATCTGTGCAGCTCGCCTGTATGCAGTGTTTTACGTTGTTGGACACGAGTATCTAATAATGTTGCTGGTGCACTATTTACTTTCCATGATGTGGTTTGCTGTTTCAAACCCTTCCAGTGCAAAAGAAATCACTGCCCCGGGTGGAAATCAATGACTCTTTGCATAAATGATTAATTATGTGATATTCTTTACCCTTTCCAGAATTAGAAGTTTTAACTACTATTTGTCTCATCCCAGGCACAGACTACTTGAACATGTGTGTTTGTAGCAGATTTACTTGACCTAGTGTTTCCTCTTTAGTTATTTGTCACTTTGATGTAGCTATTATTTTTGGGCAGTGGGTCTCATAAACACTGTTCTGCCTTATGCCAGCACTGCGGCTGAATTTCCCCTAGAAAATGGTCATTTGTGAAAATAAAAGCATTTAGCAAAGATGAGTTTCAGACATTGCTGGGGATGGGTGTGTGTGTGTGTTTATAGCATTTTTCTAACTAAAATACTCTATTTGTTTGCCCAAAATTCATGGATTTTTTTCTTTCCTTCTACCTTGTATAAATCTGCCTCTATTTGAAAAAATAGTTACCATGCAGGAAAAATTGGGCATTGTTTTGTCCAAATGGATATTTAAGTTGAGGTCACATTAATTATTTTCAGGATTTCCTCTTGCGAAAAATCATATTTCTTTCAGTCTGAATCCACACAAATGGCCAGTGTCAAAATGGTTGAATTGACATGCATGCCAACTTCTGGATGCTTTTCTCTGAAAGCCATCTGTCTGGTGCCATGGTGACCTCAGTTTCACTGAGGTTACAGTCTAGCTGAGATCCTGCAGAACCCCACAGATGGTACCCTCCACATGCAGGTGTTGCCATGACAATAGTTGGCTCCAGAAGCTTTGACAAAGAGCACTCAAAAGATGTGCCTCTGTCCACCCTAGAGCACAGGTAAACTTAAGAATGACCATGGTCCTGGAAAGGTGTCGATTCAGGCCAACCCACAAAAACTGCTGTGCCACTTTCTCCTGCACCTTCCTTTTTGGGAAGGCTGTGCTGCAAAATGACATTATCAATGGCATGCAAGACCCAGCTATAAAAAAACCACATGATGTCCTGTGGTAAAGCTATAACCAGGACATGGTTTCCTGCTGAGCAATAGCAGATTATGCCAAAAAACAGAGCTGTTCTATCCTGGGCTGTGTCCCTGGTTCGGGCACTTCTGGTTTGACCCCGGGTCTGCCTTCATTACTCCCTCTGTGTTTTGCCTTGCACAGTTCTGTTTGAGGAGTAGAATGAGGCTCAGAAATGAGGAAAGAAGACAAATTTATCCCTGATTTAACCTGACCCCAGACATAGTCCCTGGGGAAGGGCTCATATGATAGCAGTGGTCTTTGGCCAGGAAAAGGGTTTAAATGTAACCACAGTCTTTCCCATGCACTTTAAAATCACATTTGAAGTGGGGGAAAAAAGGTAGTGCGTAATTAATTGTTTCCAATTAATTTTGGATATGATTTTCATATTGATTTTACCAGTTCACAGTTGAGCTTCTTGAAGTGTAGGCTTGGAGTTCATTGCTTTTTGTTGTTGTTTTCTTAGCAGTTGTATTTATTAAAGCAGTCCATTTGGAATTGGATATTCATCTTTCAAATTTACAAGCAGATACTCTTGGGATCACAAGGAAATTCTTTCCTGGAAGCATGTGGAGTATGTGGTTAACATGTATTCTTTTCTCCCTGAGGCCTGGGCTTTAGGGTGGGAGAAAAACCCGTGATAAGACTATATATTATTTTCTTATTTCACACACATTATGCAAGTATACATGCACCTTTCCTGCATACAGCATTGATAGCTTTGTCAGGCAAGTCTGACTTTCTTTAGTGGTTCCTTTGTGCTCTTAAATTTCAGAAAGTGAGTAAGCAACAAATTAAGCATTGGAGTCCTGGGTTCCTTCCACCACCTGTTACGGACTTTTAACTTCCTCAGAGCAACTACTTGGTGTTCAACAAAAACCTGTAGTCGAACCTGACAGCCAAGCACCTGAAGTTGTTAAAAATCCTGCTCTGTGCAGTATCTTGTCTTGACCATGGTAGCACCTGACTGCTCTCCACAGCTAGAAAAGAACCAGATGACTTCTCTTAGTCAACATAAAGTAAATACAGTCAAAGTTCTGTTACCATCTCTTTCCACATAAAAGTTACTGAGATAGTTACTTATACGATTGCTTGTTTTTTAAGATCTGACTCTGTCTGTACAGACCCCCAAAAGTATGAGTGTCTTAGGGTTGTTGCCAACGTGGGTTCAGCTGATACCGAATTTCACGGACTCTGGTCTGTACCTGACAAAGAGGAAGCACCTGTATTCGAGTGCTACCAGTGCTGAATAGAGCTTATGAAAGCAAATGAGAACACAGTGCATGACTTGAGTGCATAGCCAAAACCAAGCCTAACCCTGAAGGCTGTCACTCAGGGGCAGACTTCAGCCTCAGGATTCTTGGAGAAGCAACTTGAGAGAACCTCAGGTTTTGCAGTTTGTGTTGAGGTTACCTATTTCCAATTCTGCTTAATTCCACATCTATAGTCTTGTATGGAAAGGACAAGAATGGTGTAATTGGAGTCAGATCATGAGTGGTGAGGAGCCAATGACCTGCTGTAGGCTATTACAATCAGAGAGGAATGCAGGTCTTGAACTTGTGGTCTGTCCTTGAGGATCTCTTGGTGCACACCCTTAACCACTGGAGACAGCTCTGCAACAACTGTCTCCAAGAAATGATATTTTCTTTTGCTTACAAACGTGCCTCTTCTCGCATAGGTTTGATTCTGGCCAACAGTTCTCATGCTGCGTGATGAGCTCAACCTGGCACTCGTGGGTAATGGTGATTAAACTCTGAGCCAAGTTACTGGAGAATTCCTGTAAAATCCTTGAATCACCATTCAAACTCTTCTCCCAATTCCCCTGAGAGAGAGAGAGCAGTAAAACAGTTGAGGAAACCAAGAAGGACTTGATGGTTCATTCCATAGCTCTTCTGTGAACTTGAACCAGAGTAAGCTGAATGTACAACTATGTCCTCCTGCCTTGGAAGCAACACTGTCTATGCAATACTCAGCCCTCCTCAGTGGTGCAGCTGTGGTGTAGTGTAGGGATACCAGAGTAGCCCAAAACTCTCACTTGGTGACACTCTGATAGCAGTCACTGTCATTGCATTTGGTAGTTTGTTCCAGTGATTAATTACTCTGTTGGCTGCCCAAATTCTAGCCTAAATTTGTATGACAACCTTGCTGCTGCAGGGATTAAGCCACCCCTAGGAGCCAGTCCCTGCCACCTTCGCTCATGTCGACTCATACTTTTAATACACGGGAATTAATGAGGATGAGCAAATTCAACAAAACCAGGCCTATCTATATATTCACAATAACTTATGTAAGAGTTTGGGCATTCTCTGTATCCTGGAAATTTGAAGAAAGTACTTGCTTTCATTAAAATGGAAAACACATTTATCAATTACTACAGTTTAAAGGGAGTCATTAATTTCCCTGGGATCACAGAGGACTAGCAGCTTTAGACTGATTTGATGTGAATTATGAAAACTGTAGCAGCCAGAGCAGGAAGCAAAAGGCAAGAGGTGGTTCTGTCTTTACTGGGTTAGCTCCTGAATGCTGATTGCTTCTTGTTCAGGGACATGTAAATCTTCATAAAATACAGTAAAATATTCAAATTTTAGGCTACACAATGATAATGCATCCCCTGTAACTGGTGAAAGTTCTAGGCTGAAGCACCTGGTACAACTCACAAGTTCTGCTTAATAGAAGCAATAACCAGTCCTTGGTGGGATCATCAAAGAATGACTTCTCTTTTCTTCTCTGATTCCCTGTAACCACACAGGCAGAAAGGTGGTTCAGGGTTCTGATAGTGCCATCTTGAACAAATTACCTATCTTTTCCTAGTCTGTAAGCAAAGACCACACTGGTATTAGTGACATGCCATATGGACCAAAGCCTTCTTTGACTGGGTCTAAAGATTGATGCATTTTGGCAACCAGACATCTGTCTGAGTGAACTGCAGAACTTACCTGTGTATCAACTCCTCTGGATAAGTCAAAAAGACTTCTGCAATGACTCTTCTTTCTTTGAACAATGCAGGACAGCTAAGCAAAATACTCCCTGAGCAGTAGTTATTAATATTAGAAAGAGTGTCTGGAAGTCTTCAGGATATTGTATAAACTTGCATTTTGATGACAGGTTCTTCCTTAGCTGCATAGAAATAATATTGACTAAAAAGGGAGATTCTCAGTTTTGAGGCTAGTAAAGCTCATTATACCAATTCAACAGAAGAAAGGGTTTGCCTGGAAGCCATTCATATTATTCCAGACCACAAATCAACCAAATCAATATAGGATTTATAAGGTCACATGAAATTTAGGGTTTTCCAGGAGAAAAAAAAATACAAACACGTTACTTTAGGGCACTATAAAGTAAAGACTTTACTATCAGTTTAATATTCTGTGAAAGTAACAAGAAGATTTACAGTGGATTGAAAGTTAAATATTGCTTTTGTTTATAAAATGCCTGCAGATATATAGAAAGGAAATGCAGAAATTGATGTTCAGATTTTTTAAATCAATGAATGCATGTTTAGTACTAATGTGGAATGGATATACATGTGTTTATATATATATACTGATTCATATTTTTAAAAAATATTATCCCCAAAAGCATTTTTGAATCATGTTGTTATATTATAAGCTGATATTCTGACTTCAGGATTAGCTTTGACTGCATCACTGCTGTGAGTTACAAAAGCCATAAGTTGTGGAAACCTCTTTGAAAACCAGCTAAAGACATATGAGGAATTCATAGTTCTATAATGCCCCCAAATTACATATACAGGAAGCTTAGGGTCAGAACAACAGTGTAGTATACAGTATTACTGTATACAAAGACTTTCTTACAGTAATCTGATTTACCATGATTTGATATATTGTTTCTTGACAAATGGGAACTCTGTAGTTTTTATTCACCCAAACTTTGTGCCTACAATTCTTTGTCTTACTTTCAACAAATTTAACCCCTACAATACTTTAAGACAAACTTAAACATTAATGTATCTAAGCTACTGTCAGACCGATAGAACTGTTAATATATATTGGATCAATTTAAACACTTTCATAAATTTGTATTAGGTGTCCTCACAGGGTTCAGGAGCTGAGTTTTTTTCCCTTTAACCAGTAGACTTGCATGATGCAGTGATATTGCTCTTGGACAGCTTCTTCAGTTCTGGCAAGACTTCCCCTGAGTACAGGAGTTCCTTTATATCAGCTCTTAACTGAATATATCACTGTAATCTGCTTGCCAGTCCTAGACACCAGCAGTGAAATTCCCCAGTAGTCCAGTGCAGCAAAAGGGGGTCGGGAATCTGAATGGCTCTGGGAATAAAGATAATTGATTTATTGCTGTGTTTGCCCATGCAGTGGAAGTATCTTGCAGATCCCGGCTATTACTCTCACATTCATAATCTACAGAGATTTACTCAAAAAATAGGTTCAGTGACACTTTTGCTTAAAATGATTCAGAGCAGAAGACAAAGAGGAAAATAAGAATTTGGAGTGGCTTCTTTTGTGCTTGTGAGGATTTGAGACTTGCATACATGGATGCTTGACTGACTCAGAATAGGTCATTTCATGTTACCAGATGTGTTAAAATAACAATCTTAAAGATGTTTATTTAAGAATCAAAGTTAGTTCATTATTTTGGGTTTACTTTAGTAAGTAAGTAGGTCTTTAAGCAAGCCAGTCTGCTTATTTTGACTGAAGTATCCAACTTTCACCTCTTCTTGTGAGAGAACTGAGGGTAATCATGCTGCAGCAATGCCAAGCAGGGTCACAATATGCTTTCAGAAGAACTTTGTTATTTAGAATATATTGGAATACGGGTTGAGCCAGTGTTTACTTTCTACTTTTAAAGTGCCTGTCCTCAAACACCAGATACTTACACAGATGATTATAAATACAGGAAAAATATAAATAGTGGCAAAGCCTTTCAGATTAAGCCAGTTACCAAAACATAAGTAACCAGCAAGAAGAAATCTCTTTCACCAAACCAGCAAGAAGAAATCTCTTTCACCAAATCAAGGTTTGTCTTGATTCCCCACATTTTTCCTGTTGTCAAGAGTTTCAGCAGGTAAAGTTGTTTTACAGGGTTCCTTGACAGTTAACAGATTTTGGTATGGACCTGAGATGGCTGAGGAGGAGATGAGTAACTGGTGACCTGGAATGGAAACATCAGCCCTACCATTCCCCTCTGTGCCACAGGAACCTGATAGCATTTGCAGTCCTGCCAGTTTGAACTGTAACAGTAACTCCAAGATAATTTCACAGGTCCCGGAAAGCAGAACTGTAAAATCTCATGGTCAGTGTATGCTTTTGTCCCCTAGAATTTCTTCCTGTGTCAACCCTCATCCTTCCTGTATGTTTTGGAGAGAAGAGAGTTCCTCCAAATGTGACTTGCAGCATCTATACTGGGAGTTTAGCTCTTGCTGTTGTCAGAGGAGAGAGCCAATGCTCAGGTAACGAAAGTCAGAAGATGCAACAGCCTTCAGTAGGAAGCACTGATCCCAGTGGGAGCTACCTGATGCAAGCCATATGAAGTAAGTCCTTCAGCACTGAATTTTACTCCTGTTTTCCATGGAGATGGATGATCTTCTCGTTTTTAACTACAGCTCCTCTGGAGAGGGAGGAACACACAAAAAAATGCACAGTAACTTTGACTACTATATTTTTTACTTAATAAGAAAGACATGCCCTATTCTTGAGAAAAAGTCAGGAGATAACATTGGTGATGCTTGTACCAATGCTTGTTTTCATAATTCTGAATTTGCAACAAAGGGCAAACTCTGTGTGTCTTTCTTTTAATGAAATAAAACCACAAATTGTGTTTGGCTCCACTGAACTCAATGGCATTGTCCACAATCAGATGGGCAAACTCCACTGACATCAGAGCAGCTGAGTTTTGCCAAAACTGCGATTGAGGGGATTTCTTAGTGAGTCAGAGAATGAAAATAAACATTGCCCTAGTGTGTCTTAGACCTCAAGCAAACAATAAGAAAACCCACTTGAGTTAAGCTGGATAAGCTGTTAGTGGACTGTGAGAACCACATCAGCTGTAGAAGCATTGGAATCATAGAAAGTGTCACACTGACTTCTCAGCAGCCGACGCGTCACCTTTTAGTGCTCATGTTGTCATTATTTAGTAGTAAGGCACAGCAAAAACATGGTTTATGTTTGTCAGCTATATGAAGTTGTGCATTTTGTTTCTGGGTTTCTCGTTCCTCTTAGTAAGTATCTTCTACCTTTCTGAACCAAAAAAGAGATTTTATCATTTTGGACAGTGATGTGTGCATAATGTAAATCTTCTCGTACCGTTGCCAGTAAGGCGGTCATTTTGTCACTTGTGACAAATGTATTTTGTCACTTGTGATGAAAAAAAAATGAGTTTATTAAGCTCAGAGTTTTAAGATATCACTAACTGCATTGTTTTTCTGTTCCTCTAAAATCTGGTATTGAGTTACTACAAGTCTGCCAGAGTTTGTAGCAGTAGAATTGTACATTCTCCTGGCTTTGCTCAGCACCCTGACAAAGTTGAAAAGATTTATTAAAATTGGTGGTTTTCTGATGTGTGTTCCTGGTCTTGGAATACAAGAATTAACCATGTAGACTATGGATTAACAGGCTGAATTCAGGTTGAAATCTAATTTTTTTTTTTTTTTTTTTTTTTAAATTATCCAAAGTACAACTAAAGGAAACTTGGGACAAAATGTGCTCTTAGTTTTTGCCAACCTTTCTCCAAATGAGAAACCAGGCAGTTTAACTTGTGAAGTCTGGAGGAAAGCCAAGGTTCTGTAACCTTATTGCATACTACTACAACTTTATCCTGCCATCACCTATAGCAATGTGGCATGTTGATGTCTGCGAAGTTGGTGGGGAAGGTTTTCTATATTTTATAGTCATGTAATACTGATCTAAACATAAGCATCTTCACCTATTTTTTTTTTCTAGTAGTCACTCATTCTGTGTGTGAATGTTGGTTCTTTCTTGAGGTGGAGGAAAGAGATCAAAATGTGAAAGACAAATGTGTTTTAAACTACATCGGGAAGATGAGTTGGAGGAGAGGGGGGGAAAAAACCTCTCACCTTCCTGAGACAGGGATAGGAAGATTTTCTTTCACAGCCAGTGAGATAATTTGTCTATGGTGACCCTGCATCTACTTGAAGACATGCACCTTGCTCTGTTTCCATGAGGTCCAAGAAAAAAAGGAAAATTAATTGCATGGTTAAATTTCACTATTCCTGATATGTTATCCCTGTGTTATGAGAAATGAAAATTTTTCAACTAGGGCAAGTCATGAGTTCAGCATTCAGCAGTAGGTACCTGCCAAATCTGAAGAATTAAATAAAGAGAGAGAGGAGGAGAGAAGGGGAGCTGATTTATTCCTTCTCAGTAAAGAATTTGACTGTATGTAACAGCTGGACAACCTATGATTTTTTACACGTGGATGGCTTCAGAAGTGGCCAGAAATAATAACGCAGTTTGGGCATTCAATGAGTATGAGAAATTTTTAACCAAACCAGTAAAGACAGAGGGGAAGTTACAAGTCTTTTAAAGTGAGGTTTTGCATTAAAATAGTGTCACAAATAGCTACTGCATGGCAGCAGTGATAAACTAATGCTGGGGACAGCCATCATGAATATCACAATAACCTCTGACAGGTGCCAAATGAAATCTTTAAATCAACATCTACCTTCAGAGGCTGCATATTCCTAAAAGGAATATTCACTCTTCTGCTCTTATCTCCTGCTCCATCCACTTCTACCTGCCAACAGCTGTGAGGGCTGGTGAGCTGCCTAGAAGGCTCTTTGCTGTCTAAATTAAAGAGGCATGTTAATTTGGGAAGACTTCTTCCAAACTCTGGTAGGTGGTGGATATACCATGATTCTGTCTCGTTCATGTTCCTCTTGGGAAGAGGTCATCCTTCAAAATACACATATATTGAGACATATCTGATGGACCAAGGTTGATTGTTTTTTTTTTTTTCTCTCCTGTTTCCCAGGCTAACTCTGTTCTCTGATCAGATGCTGGCAATATGGCACCCAGTATTGTACCCACACACTGATTTTATTTTATTTATTTTTCTGGCACATCTATTGACAGTAATGAATTGAAGCAGTTTTACAAAAGCTGGGATGGCTGTTCTCATTTGGGAGAATATGTCTGGAGCTGGAGAAGGTGCAGCCAGGATGGCAACGAGAGTCCTTGCCCAGAGCAAGAAGTCCTCTGGGCATGATTTAGAGCAGCCTTGACACTATTCTAACCTGTAATATGGAAAGGTAAAATCTCTTCCAGCTGCCTACTGGACGTGGAAACAAAACACTTCAGCAGCCTTCCCCTGTGAGGCCCTGCAGAAACTATGTTCAGTAGCAGAGAGAGCTGCTTAATTTAAAGGAAAAAATCTGGGAATTTTAAGAAAAGTTTCAGAAATAATGTGCTTTTGGTTTTGAGGTTCAGAAGAAAGCAAGGGATGGAAACTCTTTGGAAAAAAAAAAGGAAAAGGGATCGTGCGAGCCTCAGGTTAGCTTTCCAAAATTGTGGAGTCTGCCAGGGAGGTCTATGCTGGATTGCAGACCCAAGGGAACAACAAACCCAGTTGGATTAAACTGGCTTTCCTGCCAGCTCACTGAGACAAGTGGGAAGTCCGAGGTTTTTAATCTCCTTTTAAGTTTTCTCTGGATTTTCAGTTGGTTAGTTAGTTCGCTTGTTCCCTTCCCCCCATCATCCCGCCATTTAACAGGAAAATGAAGGATGAAATGTTAAGTCTCTCCTCTCTTATTAAAATACCCCAAAACAAGTACAGAACAGAGCAGAGAGAAATAACCCCAGTGACCACTAGCCAAAACTCACAAGTAGTGTGTGCATATCTGAAATAGTTGGTGCGCTCGCATAGGAAATCGCTGGATATTTTACACCTCTTGCAGCGGTTTAGTGACTGGCTGTGGAAGCTCATTCCCCACTTGAGAAAGTCATGAATTATACAGTTTTTACATCTGTTGAGCATGTTGTGCTTCTCAATCATCCAACTATACTGAGCCCTAAGTTTTCAGCCTTCACAATGAGATCACTGTTTTCAAGCACGTTCTAGTGGCATTTTGTCAAGCCATGTGTGTTTTCAGGATGGGGGCAGGGAGGGAGGAACAAAAGTATGCTGCCGTTTCACAGGATTACAATCTACTTTTCAGCCTACATAAAACTGCGACTGACCCATCAACAAGAAATATTCTTTGTTTACTGCTTCTTCTCTGCCTTGAAATGGTCTGACCTTTGTTAGAAAGAAGAGCATAAAAGGGAGGAATGTGTTTTTCACTTTTGATTTCAATACCTGACAATCTTAAAAAAAAAACCCCTAACCAAATACAACAACCAATCACCAACAAAAGAACATCCAAAACAACAAAACAAAGCCACAGAACCCCAGTCATCCTTATTCCTCCTCTTAATGTCTTTATTTCACTCTGCGATGATTCATTTTTTGCTTCAGCCATGTGGTGTTATGAGTTAAACTGTGCTATTAAACCAGGGCTGACCATGCAAACTCAATCACAGGGAATAAGGGAGATATAGTATTTTAATTTTGCTTAGGCACAGCCATAAGAAAATTGCATACATTAATTAGTAGATGTTAAATCAAAGTACTCCACGTTCGTAATTGAAGGAGGTAGATTCCATAGAACTAAGAACAAACAACTTAGGAAGGGTCAAAGAGGGAAAACTTTTGTAGAAATTATCCATGGATAATCTTTCCAGTGGAGGCAAACAGGGAAATTAATACATTTATCTTCAGTCACCCAGGACCCATTGAGATCCCTCCAGGCTGAGCAATTCACAGGCAGATAATAATTCCTTGCACTGCCATAAAAAGATTTCTTTTTTTTTCTCTCTCTCTCTTTTTTTTTTTCTCCTTTTTTTTTTTCCCCTGGAGATTGTCACTCATCATTTAAAAAATGGTCACCCATGGTAACACTTCTCCTGGCTAAAATTCAGATGCAAAGAACACAAAACCAATAGATGTAATGAAGATTGACTGCTCAATGCATAGTAGAAGCTTAAGATTTATGCATTTTTTGTACCAGCTTTTTGGTTTTGGACTAAAATCCACTTGCTTGTATAGTTTGAAAAAGATGAACAGGCATTCCTATCTAAATAGATAACAAGCATGGCACTGATGGAAAGGCACTGAAAATTGTAGCCTCATGTAAAGTATGCTGGACAAGCAGCTGGATGAGAAAAGGTTTCTGTGTTCTTGCTGAGAAACAGCATTTAGAGAAAACCCTTCCAAAGGCAAAACTCTTCTAAAGTGCTTAGACCCTCAGTGCTTAATTCAGGTAGTCTAAGTGACTGTAATTCATCTGTTTTCCCAGTCCTGTGAGTGTGTAGGGCCAGCTGGGCCCAGCTGGGCTGTGGGAGTGAGAGGAGGGAATAGCACTACTGCTCCCTGCTGTGTCCTGGGACAGATGTCAGACCTGCCTGTGGTGAATACTTTCCCCACTGGCCAGGACCATGTACAGGAATGGACAGGGAAGAGAGCAGGTCAGGTAGGAGCCAAGGACACTGTTATTCAACCTCCTGAGCCTGAGTGCCCACAGCTTCTTGCTGGTCCCCAGGCATGCCCTAAACCCCTTGCTGAAATGCCCAGATCAGCTGCTGCTTTGTGGCTGTGTTGATGTGCACAGAAAAGTATCTTGTCTGTGGGACTAATCTGGACTGTGAGATCTAGCTTAAGTTTGGCTGAGAGGAGTTCATACCCACCAGCTAAACCTGACCAATTTCAGGAGATTTCCCCATTAAGCTCAGGATAATCCACACTATGTGTGGACTGGAGAAACTGAACCGTCATCTCTCAGCCTGTACCTATAACACATTTCATTTTATCTTCTTTTTCAGCTCACTTGCATATTCTAGCAAAGCTCAGCAACTTCTCAGTGACATTTTCAGGAGGATCAAAGCCAAGTTGTCTTTACCCTGCTCAGGGATGTGATTATAGTACTTCTGGTGGTAATCAACACTGCAGAGCTGACAACCCCTTTCTGCCAGCTGGGCACCAGGTTTCGTCACAGTAATTGCCAGCCCCTCACAGGGTCTCTGGGCTCCATGGCTACCCCATGAGGGGATCTGTAACAGCAGGACACCTTGGTACACATAGGGTGCTTAACCATGTTATTGATCCGTGGCTTCATCTCTGCCTGCTGAGAGACCCCTCACCAGCGCTTTCCACAGACCTGCTGGACTGGTAACTTGTTATCACCCAATAATGTGACTGTGGAAGAGCTGGGCGAAAAAAAAAATCCCACTTTGAGCACAATATGGTTGTTGTTAATGTTCCTAAAAATGCTTGCCTACCTGCAGCTAAATGCTGTTTATCTTGTTTATGTTCTATTTAAATAATCAAATCCCTTTCCACACAGAACAAGACAAGGCTGAGATCTCTGCTGGTTCCAACTGCTACAGTTAAGTGTCTTCATATTGGATTTAAGTTTTAGCTACATAAGCTTGCTATGGGATTCTGATTAAACTTTAACATCTATGGTGCCCCTGTCCTTTCTGTTTAGATCAGAACATCCAGTGTTTCCATTACACGTATGGACAATACCCTGACCCTTGTATGATTTCCTTACCCTGTTGCAAAACTTTCTGTGTAGCTGGTTTTGCCAGGATGCAGAAATACTATTAAAAGTAGGGAAAAATAGTTGGTGACTGATATTCTATTTGGCACATAACAACTGAATGTAAATTGATGTGTAAAAATCAAAGCTGGCTGGGAAAAAAACATCAGAAAGGGGATGAAGTTTACCAAAGAAAGTTGTTCACTGTAAATCACTAAATTATCTTTTAATTTTATGGTATTTACATTGAGCTCAGTCATGACAGAAATTTAAAAAAGAGGTGAAGACTGGAAGAGGGGAGCCTATGGACTAATATTAGCTGCACTATTTGTTTGTGGACAATGTCACAAAGAGGATGAGAAGCAAAAGCATCTTCAGTATTACCACTTGCATGTTAAATGGGATTCCCTCCTTGAAGATATTTTCTGCGTTGTCAGAGGAAGGAAACAGCAGCTGCGAAGTCGGGCTCCTCTCATGCCGACCGCAGAGCCTTCCCCACCCCCCTGGAAATCTATGCCAGATGCAGGAAAGAATGAGCAAGGTTTTCAAAGTGGACACTCAGCATATGGGAGGGAATATTTTAGCAACTAGAAAGCCTTGGATGATTTCAACAACTCTCAGTTCTTCAAGACGATCCGCTCTGAGCCTCTCAAAGGCTTGTGTGAAATAAAGAGCTGTATGTCTTCTTCCCATCGATGTGGAAACCAAGTTTAGGGCCAGGCTGCTGAAAGCCTCTTTTGATATGTTGTCTGCATGTTTACTGCAAAGCAGAACTAGTAAATGCTGGGTTTGAAGGAACAGTAAGCTGAGGCAATGAGGTATCTATGAGAAAGCAAAGATCTTTGACCAGTCTCTGGGACAATTCCTTTTCTAGCTCTCTGTCTCCAGAAAGAGCCTTGACTCCTCAGCCCAAAGGCATAGCTGTCATAACTGGGATTGATTAGAAAATGGTAAGCCATTTACATGTAACAGACTTAAGTGCTTTATTTAAAAATATTAACATAACAGTTCAATTAGAACAGCTGAGCACCCAAGACTCAAGCTTTTTTTTTTCAATTATTTTAAATATTTCCATAAAATCTTGGCCTTTAGAAACACAGACGAAATATTTTGGGCTCATTTAGCCATATACAGAGGAGAAAAACCTGACCAAAACACAATGTCTCCAAAAGTACCCATTCCGGGAGAGACCTTTTTCTTCTTTTGCTGAAAAGTGCTTTGGTTGGAAAACGTGACTACATACATTATTGAACTAAGTATGGAAAGTTAATACAGGACATCTTGGCCCTTCCATGAGCACTCCTAGTGAATGGGCTCATTCCATCCCTCTCTTTGGAACAAATCCGCCAAGTGAAGGCAGCTTTTGGTGAGTTCCACAGCCAGTAGTTGATACAAGCTGAAGAAAAAAAAATGAAACAGGTGTGTAAGGAGACAAAGACTGAGGGTAGGCACTGGGACAAGGTTATAGATCTTCTGAGAGAGAAGATGATTCTTCAGCTAGGAAGTAAATTGCAAGTTGAAAGGAGAGAGAGAAAACAAGGTCACATGCTTAAAGGAAAGTGTGTGCTTTCTGGTTCCCTCCTGCGCTTCAGTTCTCTGGTCCTCCACCACAGCCATCTTTTCAGAGCTCTAATTTCTTGACTCACTAACTGATAAACAATTTTAATGACATGGTACTGGGGATGTTTTCTGAAGGGCTTTTCATATTTTCTATCTCCCGGTGTTGTAGCAAATTGCAGTTATTTAGACACAGCTGCTGCCTGCTCCAAGCGTGCTTATAGTGTCAAGGTAGGCTGTGTGTTCAAATCTGAAGGTTGGGTCACAGAGCTCCTGCCATCAGTAATACACTTGTTTTTCTCCTGTACAATATGCACCTTATTCTTCTTCATGAACAATGAATTGAAGCTATACCCTTATTTCAATTTACGTCAGCGCTGTATGTAAGTGGAAATATTATATCTCATTGTAAGGGGAGACATTTATTCTTATATTTGGTCATCTGTCTATCACGGATACGCTTCATATCTGAGCTGCACACAATATAGAAAATTATATTGGGAATAAACCCTTTCTTGGGTTTCCCAGCTGGAAACAATAAATCTTGTCCTATAAGCCATACCCAGGGGTTCCTGGGCACCCCGAATCAATAGGGTACTGCAGCTCCCCAGCAGCAGAATTAATCTTTGTAGGAAAACCGTGTTTTGCTTTTAATAGTCAGCAAGGACAAGGGCTGCCTTTCTGAAAACTACCCCAGCTAAACTGTGTGTTAGAAACTCCTGCTCAAATAGCTCATAACAGAGTTCACATGCAGTGGTCAAAAAATATTACCTTTAGTGCTGTAGTCTGCTGACTGAGAATTACCCTTCCAACAGTCATTTAAACAGAAGCTTAAATGGAGGTATTCTCTTAGTCCAATACAAAGATACCCAGACCATTATTATAATAATAGAAAATGATGTGCAGTCTGGGGAAAATAGTTGTGATCATATGTTTAAATGCATTAGTGAGCATTAAGCATTCAAACTGCTCTGCCAAGCCATCTCTGTCTTTCTGTTGCTATAGGCCATTTTTAATTTGGGTTGTACTCAGAAGAAAACTCTTCAGCACCTTCTGGGATGTGGATCATCCTGGGTCTTCTTTTGGAAAGGCTTAATTCTGTGACGTCAGGTTGTGGAAAAAAGTTAAAAATAATACCAGTAACTAATCTGTAAACAGTATGTTCCTAAAAGGCAGAAATTTCAGGACATCACATGCAGTATTCTGCTTTTATTTAACCCATATCTTTTTTAAGGTCCTCTTTCTTCCATATCTTTTGAAATCCCCAGTTTGTTACCATAAAGTCAAAAAATGTGAAGGCATACTGAATTAAAGGATACAGAGAAACATAATTTTCTGAGAATTTTCAACCTGCAAGTACTGGAAATAAACCTAGCAAAACTCTCTGAGATAGTGGAAACAATACAGTAGCACAACAGTATGGATTGTCATGTCTAAACACTGTATTGCTTGGGTCTCGCTTACTTGGCCCCCAGATTTACAGGACAAAGCACTTAAAATTTAGGTGAGCTGAGGTCTAGAAATGAATACTTTCTTTTGACCAATGGCTTGTAAATATAGATTATTCTAGTTAAAAAAAAAAAAAAGAAGAAAAAATACCCCAGAGAAAGAGCTGTTTCTCTTTATTTCTAGTTCTTCACTTTTTCACTTTTTTTTTCTCTTAGTAGTTTTAAGTTCAAAAACTTAATACCTTTTGCAGAAAAAAAAAAATTTCCACAATATTACCATAGCAAAGCCACCATGCCCTTTATAATGGAACACCTATTCAGGATATCAATAGGTTAGATGAGCCTTTCATAAAAGCATAACAAAAAAAAAAATGGAGAACCGTTCTTATCATCTATAGGAACAGCTCCCAGACAAATTACAAATAAGGGCAGCTCTGATACTGCATTCCATTTCACTCACTTCTACTAAATATATAGAAAAGGATGTTGAGCATACTTATGATCTGGATTAAATCAGGAAGGTCATCTAAAGACAGATTTAGATCTAAGGAGAACTAGGTCTTAGTAAACTCACTTTAATCAGGCCTGTGATACAGTAACAGATTTATAAAGAATGTCATTTGAGAGACTTCTGAATGCTGCTTCTCAGAAAATAAAGTTCTTTGGATTTTTTTTTGTTTTGTGGCTTTATTTGTTTTGATTTTTTTGTTTATTTGTTTTGTTTTGTTTTGTTTTCTGCTGAGAGGAGAGCCCCCTTCTTTTCATTAGATGGTTTAAAAGAAGAATTGTTTTGCAAACCAAAGCATGTAGGAGTGGAGTAGTTCCATGAAAACTATTCACAGAAAAAACTACCATTGCCATATTCTTCCTCCATTCTCTTTTGCCTTCAAGAGAAAAAGAAAATCCCACTAACACACCTTGATTAAAGCAACTCTTCCAAAAGAAAAAAGATTCTGCATGAAATGTGGACTTTTACATTGCTTTTAATATGAAATTGCATGAAGTCATGGCAGGGATAGAGACAGTGAATTCAGCAGATGTTACCATTTCACTACCCTGTAGTGACATTTGCCATAAAGTGAAAGGGCTGAGAGTTCTTGTGTGTGGTACTACAAAATTGAGGACAAAATGTTCGAGTAAAAGCAAACCAAAACTAAAACCCAGAGCCCAAAGGGGTTTGTTTTTTTTTTTTTCAGACATCAACTGGAAGAAAGCGGAGCATCATAGTCTGGTTTGGTTTTTTACCCAATTTATGTGTAATTTATCTTCTCTGCACCTCATCCCAAATCTCTCTTTCCAGGGTAGTTAAAGAACACGAGGAATCGGGCCAGGTGGAAGGCAGACCACTTCTTCACATTCTGAATGCAGAGTTACTCCTTTGGGTGACTTCGTTGTGTGTTACAAAATTAACCTTCAGATGGTGAGCTGAACTCTCTTGATAATCCCCCATGAACCTGGAATTTTCCAGATGGAGCTGTGTAGAGGCCAAGATCTTGGTGTCAGCTATTTCTTCTTACTTCAAAATAGCTCAGAGCATTCCCATTTCTACATCTGTATTAATGCTCCAGGTATAATTCCTGGCTGAAGCCTGTCAAGTCTCCTTTACTATGAGAACTGCCCCTCAGCCCATCAGCTTCAGTGTGACATGAACTAAAGAGCTGGTAAAAATAGGGCCCTTTTCCAGAATAAGGGCCTTCCCTTAACCTTCAGAACAGTTTTTCCAACTGGCCTTTTTAATTATTCTCTAAGCACAAATAGATTACTTTATGAAATTACTAAAATCTCGGATATAGTGACTTTTTTTTCACATACTGGTAAATCGGTCATGCAAGGAAAAGCTGAAGTTCTGCATGCAAACCTCTAAGAATCTTTGAGGGTAAACTGGATCAAACTTACTTGAATTCAGGTTTCCTTTTCTTATTATTCTTTTGGACTCACATGCGTTCTCACATATACTATATGAGTATGGTAAAGCAAGGCAAAAAATTAATGTTGACGTTATTGTGCCATTTCTTTCTGCCAAAATTAAAACTATTTGGTCGTACGCATGCTTACACAGGAGTTACTGATTTTAGTTTAGGCCTTCCTTGTGGTAATACCTTAACTCTGATACATAATTAATTCTTGAGGGTATTAGAACAAGGACTTGTGTAGAGAAATGTCTCAGTCAAAGAAAAGTTATAGGGTTGATTTAGGGATTAGGTGATGTAAAACTGTATCCTCTCTTACTCAAAGCCCGTGATGAGTTGTTCACTATTCACTGTTGTGCTTTCTCACTTAGGCAGCAGGGAATCCATGAACAGGAACAATGCTAAGTATTCAGTCTGGCTTCAGTTGTGTTCCAAGCTTTGCCTGCAAGAAAACTCATTTGCACTTATGTTTTATGTGTCTCAGTCTTTGCATTTTCATGCCTAAGAGTTGTAGACATCTGCATAACTAAATGCTGACTTTCTGTTGATAGAAATGAAACAACTTCATCAATCTGCTGGCATACCCTGCTGTCACACTTTGCTTGTAATTGCACAGATAGCTCTCCTGAGGGAAACCCCTCCAGTGAGAACAAGGGAACATCAATACCTCACAGAGTATTCTCACACCCTCTCTGTTTAGGTCGTAAGTGATAATCACCAGGGAGAACATCAAGTACTCATTAATGGTGTCAAACCCGTGACCCAAAACTCTCTGAGGCTACCTGAGGGATTTCACAAGCTTCATCAGACTCCAGATTGTGCCTAAGCAGGCTTTGGTCTCAAAAAAATATTAATACCAGTGACAACTGTACTGTGCCACCCAGCTATTCTTCAGCTACCTATAGCAGATGAGCATTGGTGAGCAAGGAGAGGGACATTATATCTGTCCGCTTCCTGGGCCAATTGAAAACCATAATTAGATTAATTTTTGAAGTGTTCCACCCTTGTTGATTGCACTCTAACTAATATGTTTTAATTAGGCACCAAATAAGTTGCTGTTTGCTCCCAGTGTATTCATCCTTCAACAGTATCCCTGCATCAGGAGCTGCATCAAACAGAATTGATTTTCATGGCAAAGGTGTATTGAAAAGGAGGAAAAAAAAAATCCCACACCAAAAACCAGCACTAACTTTGCTAAGACTGGTCTTGCTGAGGGGTGAAACTGGATAACCAATAACAACAGAAAACACTGGATGGGGGCAAAGCATGACACATATCCCAAGAGGAATAATAAAATATGCTCAGCTTATATGGTTAATCATCTCTGTAGGCTTGCTCTGCAAATTTAAGGAAGATTAAATTTCAGATATGCTGTTTCTTGTTTTTTCTGGCAACAATAAACTTCAATTTGAGGGAGGTGGGGGAGGGAGAGGCTGAGTGGGGAGAAAGAGCCACAGTAAAGTGTCTGCTGTCCATGTAGTTTTGCCAAACTGCTGTCTCAATTGAGAGCTGTGATCGAGATTTATTGGGCTTAAAATATGAAACAGACCTTTCATGTTGGAATTCTAAATATCTTCTTAAGCAGTAGTGAGTACCACCAAATGCTTAAAGGCAACACACCAGAGTTCAAATCCACACAATAGTTTCTTCTCTCTTGTGAGCCAGCAGATTGTAGGAATCTTGCTCCATCTTCTTATTTTTGAACTGGGGAAAGAGTATGTTGGATGTTATGATCAGTGTCTGAAAATCACTTTGTCTTTTTATATTAGATTTTGGCTCAGATGGTCAGTGTTTGAACATGTGCATTGAATGGGCAGGTTTATCACTTAAGTTAATAAAGAAAATGCTTGAATGTGTGCAAGATGTTTGCATCTTGGTAGCACATTTTATTGGGCTCTTAGTTATGTAGAGAGAGCAGGAACAGCTTGGGAAAGATCTAGACTATTTGTTTTGTGCCATTTTGCCAACCTTCTGTTCCTCTGTTATGCCAACAGTTATGTTCTACAGGAAAAATAAAGCTGTCTGACAGAGAAATAAAACCAGAGCCAAAGTTTTCTCTGTGAACCTCAGGGGTTAGAGAGCAAAATGCAAAACCCTGCCCCCTTTCACTACTTTTCCATCATTACGTGTTATATTTGGAAGAGCTCATCCTCTCTTTCAACTTATTTGGTAGGTGCAGCAAAGAGGATATATTAGGATTTTTAGGCTGTACACCATCTCAACATGCTGAGATCTGACTAGGCTGCAGGTCAGGTAGCAGATACATTGAACTTTTAGTATCAAACCATGAGATTTGAGTATTGCAGATCTTAATTATTGAATGGGGTTCCAACCAACAATTAAAGCCTGAATGACTGTGTTTTAGTGGCTCATATGAAATGAGTCTTCACTAGCAGCTCTATCTCCCCATGGTGTGTGGACCAAGGTACTTGTTAAGGACTTTCTTTTCACCATCTGTTGCAGTGGCACAGGATAAGTGAGAAAACATGGGAGAGCAAGTACTACAAGCCATAGGAGCAAGAAAGGGTAGACATTTCTATATTTGTCTTTCCTTAGCAAGAAATATCGTTCAGAAAGGATGAACAAGATAGAGATGAGTAGACAAGTCTCTGCTGACTGGTAGATACATAGCACCTGATCCATAAGATCCGTCACCTGAGCTGAGCTTTTTCTTTGAAGATGCTGCATTTCAGCTATGCTTGTGAGACTTTTACATCCTTTTAATTGCCAGGTACACCCTTTTCGTTTCTTCAGTGTATGAAACTAGACTGTATCTCATTTGATTAGTCCATTTTATTCTTTCATAGTAGACTGACATGGATGCAGAATTCCAGTGGCTTTGTTCCGCGTAATTCTGTTATTAGCTCCTGAAATAAACAATATTGACATGACTCCTTGGGTTGAAAACGCTGCCAGTAAGATCTTGGAGGTGCTATCCAGACCATTTCTAGCTTGAGCTTTGATGATGGATGTGATCCAAGGACAATTTGGAACTGCTGTATTCCTCATGCAATGGAATTTTGCACCAGGAATGTAGCACACCGATGCTCTGTAGTTTGTTCTTCCTGAGGAAAAATGGTGAGCTAAATTTAGATTTGCTTAAAATACCTTGAGATGTGTTTAGCTGAAGAATGTTGATGCTTTTGAAGCTGACTAAAATCCTGTGAAGGATCCTTCACTCTGTAGTTCACTTGCCACCACTGCTCCAGAGCACAGATTTGTTGACATTCCAGGCATGCTGCAGAGCTCATAACTTGCACAGTATTAAGACTTGGAGTGGGTTGAAGAGTGATGAAGATTGAATGGATTCATTATAATTGTTTTTTATTTTAATCACTTATACATCTCTTCTAGTTTGGATGGTCTTCATAAGGCAGCTCATTTATGGTTTTGCATTGTGAGCTTTATTCCTTTTCTTTATTTGCTATTGTTGGGCCAGATTTAGAGCAAAAAATATTGTTCTTATTAATTGGGCCAAACATTCTCTTGCAGTATTTGCCTCAGTTTTGTCTGTCATAACTGGTATTTCAAGTCATATGATAAAATTATCTGGTTTCTCTGAAACGACTGTATAGTTTTCCTTACACCATATTTTATATGCTGCTTCTCTCAGGATACAAACAGCACTGCATAATACTTAGCAAATGTGATGTGAACAAATAGACCATGGAAATCCAAAGCCTCTCTGATTCTTCTATGAATGCTACAAAAATGGAGAAATATGAGTTTCCCATGCATAGTAACTACTGTGGATGTGCTGCATTATTCATGCACCATCACTGGAGGAAGGCTTAAAGTTTGCTGCAAAGTAAATAGTAAATAAATTGCAAGGAAAAGAAAGAAAAATGTAGAGAAAGCTCCATGTGTGTTCTATTTACTCTCTAATTTGATAGGCACAACCTAATAGCTGGTGGTCCAATTTTTGGTCCAAAATGTTAGGTCTGGAATCACAAACATACTTGGGACTCATCGCATTCCCGTATGCAATGACCCTGATCCACTTTCCATTTCCTGTATAATGTATGCTGCATGGCACTATAGCTTCACAGTGGTCTGACATTTGCATTGGCAGCAGTAGGATTCCTGGATATAGGAAGAATGACAATAGCCAGTGTGGGAAGGAATGGGTGACAGTCAAGACACTAAACAGATGTAAAATATCTTGTCATTCCTCTTCACAGCTGTCAATCACAGGCTCTTACTAAACAAGACATCCCTGAGGGTGAGATCCAGCATCTCTGTTGTCTTGTTATCCTCACAGAAGCTTCCCAGCAGGAAGTATGGTAGGACAGCTTACCTGGGAAAACCAGGCTTCTGCAACCTATATCCTAAGACAAGACTAAAACCAAACAAGCACAGAAAGTGGGAGCTCCCTTTTTTTTTTTTTTTTGGAAGGCCTCTTAGCATGCATGGCCTCACTGGAGTACTAGACACAATGGAATTAGCATCCAATTTGTATCAATTCCATTAGGGTCAGATCAACTCATGTTATCCTATTAGCTTGCAGCAGTTAGAGAAACACACAGATGGGTCTGTGTTCTGAAGACCAGGACAAAGCCTTGTTATGCTTTTTTTCCCCCTCTTCCCTCCAAGGGGGTTACAATGGTCCCTGTTGTCTCTCTTTGTTTCAGTACTTCTTGATTGACAATACCCTGGGAGATGTCACTGTCCTTGTTCCATGCATTGTAATAGCCTGAAGTACCAAGGGTGCTTTAGGACCCTTTCTCCTCTTTTTTTTTTTTTTTTCAGGTGTTGTAAACATCTGTCACTGCACCACAATGAGGACCTCTTGTTGAGCTTACATGTCTGATGCTCTATCACTCAGTGTCTGAGGGAGATGCAAGAGAAAACTTTAGGTAGTGACATGAATAGGGGGCAAAGAAATAGGGCAACTTTATTATGGACTATCATCAGAAAGTAGCATGTGTGGAATGTCAATTTAATAATAGAATTGACAGCTTTTCTCTGGTTTCCGCAATGCCACAAGTGT
This sequence comes from Platyrinchus mystaceus, assembly GCA_035041135.1. NCBI lineage: Eukaryota > Metazoa > Chordata > Aves > Passeriformes > Tyrannidae > Platyrinchus > Platyrinchus mystaceus. The sequence goes on from JAWWLV010000001.1 coordinate 6,359,762, forward strand.
TTCTTTGACAGTTCAAAAAATAGGCCCTTTGTAGCAGTCAGTGAGTGGCACTACATACATTTGTGAATGCCCTGCATAACTGAGATTCCCCCAAATGCCACTGTCCTAAGACCAGTCCCAAGAATCCTTCTGCACTGACTAAGGGTAGTGGTGCATGGAGATCTGGGGAACCTAAGCAATGTAAAATATGGTGTACAGTAGCCAGGAGGATGCAGCATAGCTAAAAAGATGCTGAATTACCATTCTGTCTGGAAGGAGTTTCTAAATCAAAGAGGATGCACGTGTCGTGGTAAAAGTTGTTACATAGCTGGCAGTAAAATTTCAGATGTCCAATGACAATGATTTTTCCATCCTTTATTCAATGAACACTCATAGAAAGCTTCCACTTGTTCACCATGGAAAAATACTAATGTTAAGTGACAAATTAGAGGTCCCTAACTTTCTTATTTTTCAAGGAACAAGAGAAAGAAATAAAAAGGCAGAAATGTGCATGATTTCCCCCTGGTTTGTTCTTTATCTGAGGAAGAAATTCTAACTAATTTCTGTTTTTGTGTTCATGAGTACAGCTGTTTTAGAAAGAAAGGTATGTAGTCTGGGGAATAATATTGCTCCTCTACAGGCTACGAACACAAGAATAAATTAGAGATCTCTCTTTTTTTATGTGTTCTTTTCAGTGTTGAATTTGAAATTAACTATTTTAGCAGAGAGCAAAGAATATTTCATAAGCTGTTTGCAATTCTAAAATTATAATCTTCAAGATTTTTTTTTTTAATTACAACTCTAAAATGACAAATAGATACCACACTTGTTTTGGTGTCAGCTGAGTAATTTTTCTTCATCTTTTGAGGAACAGAGTCATTCTAGTAAAGAGAAGGTGACTGAGAAGAGTGGAAAATAGAATAAAATTAAAATTTTAATGTCTGTATCTTGGAAATTATGTCTCATATCATAATTTACCTTTCTCCATGGACTTTAGGATTAATTTTGGCTTATAAATTTGAACAGCTTATTTGCCTGGAAGTCTAAGGACTCATCCAACTTGCTTTTACTAATTTTTTTGTAACAATTTTCCAATACGTAGTGACAAATATATGGGAAACATATAACTAGATGAAAAAGAAAAAGCATGTTTTCTTACTATTTGTTGCTTTAGTAAAATTGGTTCTCCCTCATAGATGCAATGGACAGTGACTGATGGAAATTGGAAGGAAGCAAAGTCAAGGAAAACCTATCAAGGTTGAGATCCCTTATACCTCCCTACAACAAAGTGAAGCAAGTAATCTTTGTTTATTCCCTGTGACGCCTTCGAAGAAAACAGTAATTGAGTCTGAAAACATTTTTAGCTTTAATGAAAATTTATTTGTTGAAAAGATCTGGGAAATAGTTTTGAGTTTTCCTCCTGTGACAATTTCATGAGGAAAGCAACTACTTGTGTCTGAGATTGACCCGTTTCTCAAATGCCAGACATACCTACTCTAAGTCAGACAATTTGGTAACTTTTTAAATTTTGGATTGAGTAGCATTTGGACTTCAGAGAGAAAAATAGCTTATAGATTTCTTCCCTCTTCTGGAAGGAAGGAACCTTTCAAGGTCTTTGTGGTGTCAAAATTTACTAATAGGTGCAGTCTCTCTTCTTTCTTGTGCAAAGGTTTCATCCATTACCTGGTTCTCAGAGGTTAACATGAGTGTTCTTCTTTCCCTGATTCTTTTTATTATAGCTTAGAATCAGAACATTAGTGCACTTGACAAATATAAACTACATAATTTGTTTCCCTTTAAAATAGTCAATATCTTTGAAGTGAAAGCTCAAGTCAGACAAGCTTAGCTCCGAAAAAAGGCATAGCATTACAGTGCTGTCACTGCAAGGAGATGAACCATGGCCAGTTTGGGCAGTATTATATCATTGGAATTAATCTGGTTTCCTGTCCTCTTGAGAGAAAGGCTTTAAAAAGGAGAGAGAAGAAGAAAACAATATTCTTCTTGTTTGACTTTTCAACTTCATGGCCCTGTGCAGTCCCCCTGTCACTTCCATTAGCCAAAGAAGTTTGTTTCTTTGTTTGGGCGTACAGGACTTTTAATTTGATGTCCCCTCTATTGAGGTCTTTATGGCTACATTATGTGCCGTAGTTGTGTTGTGTTTTACAAGAAACCCATCCCCACAATAGCTGCAGGAGAGGTTTTGTAGCTGATGGTGGAAACAAAGTGCCTTGACAGGCTTCTTCCTGGGCCATAAAAGTTGGTACAGAGTGTGCTTGTAAGCCCAACCTCCTCATACTGCAATCTATTCCTGCCAATGATATAAGATCAAAATGCCCTGTACTGTCTGTGTGGATACAAAGGCTCTCCAAAACCCTTTTCTTTTTTTTTTTTTTTTTTTTTGAGTCTGTAAAGACAGAGGAGGCACGAAATAACTTTTGGATCTGATCACGTTTTGGGGGACTGACAGCACAGAGAAAAACAGACAGTCTAGCCCTTACTCATGCCTCTCAGGTCACAAACAAAATCGATTCAAGGAACAACTAAGAAGACATTTCTGAGAGTTTTAGTCTGCTTCCTGTGTGTAAACAGAAGAAAAAGAAGATTTTATCAGAAATGTTGCTCACAAAACAGTTTGTCTATATCTAGCTTGGAGACAAGGTTTCAGTCAGCTTGACCTCACAGTTAAATAAGGCTGGTGGTCTCAACCTGACACCTAATTAGTATTTCCCCACCTTGCCATTATACTGTCTGCAGCTCGGCATGAGCTGAGATTTCTCCTCAGGAGACCCCAAGTTGTGCAACGCTGAGGTTCATATGGGTTGGGAGAGGAAGCTCAGCTGAGCTCCAGAGGGAAGTTTACAGAGACTCCGTCCCCACTCAGCCACCATCATCAGCCCCATTTTTTACCATTAAACTGAAAAATAACAAACTAGAGAGAAAAATAAGTAAGCCAAGAGACTGTAGTTTAGCTTCAGTGAAACAGAACACAGTATACAACAGTTGTGGAGCCTGAATTCCAAACGACCTGTGAAAAGCTTCCAGGGTACAGCTGTTCCCCCACGGCCCATTTGCTCTGTGACTGGAAGGTTGCTGGACTCCTAACAACTGCTAATTGGTAATGATAGCACAACAACCATAGTAGAGAGACTGTGCATTTGTAAAGCTCTCCCTAAGTGCCCATAAAGCCACTATGGAGTAAAAGTGCAGAACATCCAAGTTCATAGAATTAATTTTGCATATTTTATCTATGGAGAGAAAACGAGTTTTTTCAGACTAAAAGTAGTTTGCATATTCTTTAGATTTGGGGGTTTTTTTGGTGTTTTTTTTTTGTTTGTTTGTGGGTTTTTTGTTGTTGTTGTTTTTTTTACCTTTAACATCATCACCCTACTTTACCTGGGTAAAATCAGAGCTTTTGCTGACGAGTAAAAATTCTTTTAAAATGTTTAAAAGTGGTCAAAATATTAGCAGCTCATGACATAAATTTCATATACTGAATGAAAGGAAAGAATCCCTTTCAAACAGAGAAATTTCTGTGATCTAACACTTAGGACTTGTACAGTACTTGCTTCAGGCACAGAGTGAGTTGATGATTTAAAGTCATTGGAAAATAAGACAAAGACTCACCTGAACCAGTACAATGACCAAAACAGTCCACCAAAGGAATGCAGTTCTAGTCATTGACTAGTAAAAAAGGTACTTTCCCTGATTCAGCCAGTCTTAGTCCTTGCTTCCCAACAAGAAGACGTAGGAATCACTCCTGTTGGCTGGACTTAGTGATCAATTTGTGTTAGGGAGGAAAAAATTTTTTGTCTTCTTTTTTACCCCGAAGTCTTTTACCCTTTAAAGTCTTATTCTGCATTCCCTTTGCTGAGAGGAAAGCCATGCTCAATTCTTCCTTTATCTTCTAGGCCACCATGAATTTACTTCTTTCTAACCTTGCCAAATACAACCTTTCTGTGCAGATTATATCACTAACATCCTCTTCCTCTTCCGTATACTCCATCTTCTACTCTCTTGCCATTAGTGTAGAATTAGAGAATCATTTAGGTTGGAAAAAAAAAATTTAAGATCACTGAGTCCAATTGTGAATTTTATACTGCCAAATCCACCACTAAACCATGTCCCCAGGTGCCACATCCACACATTTTTTGGGCTTTTCTAGAGTTGGTGACTCAACCACTTCCTCTGGCAGCCCATTCCAATGCCTGACCACCCTTTCAGTGAAAGAATTTTTCCTTATGTCCAATCCAAACCTCCCCTGGTGCAACTTGAGACTCTTTCCTCTTGGCCTACTGCTTGTTACCTGAGAGAAGAGTTTGACCCCCACCTTGCCACACTCTCCTTTCAGGGAGTTATGGGGAGTGATAAGGTCACCCCTGAGCCTCCTTTTCTCCAGCTGAAACACCCCCAGCTCCCTCAGCTGCTCCTCATCAGACCTGTGCTCCAGACCCTTCCCCAACTCCACTGCCCTTCTCTGGACCTGCTCCAGCACCTCAGTGTCTTCCTTGGAATAAGACGCCCAAAACTGAACACAGGATTTGACGTGTGGCCTCACCAGTGCTGAGTAGAGGGTGACAATCACTGCTTTGGTCCTGCTGGTCACTCTATTCCTGATACAGGCCAGGATGCCATTGGCCTTCCTGGCCACTTGGGCACATACTGGCTCGTGTCCAGCTACTGTTGACCATCATCCCCAGGTCCTTTTCTGCCAGGAGAAGATCAGGTCTGACAATATAGATCCGTCTGACAGTTTCTAGCCAATGTGATCTAGAGACAGCTGATTGAAGATCCAACATGCCTACCGGGTCACTGAACCCTGTTGGCCTGACTTGTCATGCAAGGTCTGTATGAGAAGGAACAGGCTAAGGTCACACAACACATCCTTACACAAGTTTCTTGAGTAAGGAAGATCAGCTCTTACAGAGTTCAGCTTCTCAAACTCATAAAGACTCACCGGTCCTATACTCCCATTCAATACTTCCATACATTTGAAATCCTCTAGGTTAGAGAATTTGAGCATTTGCAGACACAGAGGCCTGTTAGAAGCTAGTAATCACCATGTGCAGGGCTCCCACTGTCATCCAAATCACTGCTTGAGCTGGCACTGACACTGGGAGTCACACTGGAGTGTACTGAGTTATTTCTCTCTGGTTTGCTGTAGTCTTTGCTGAGATCTCAGCTGGCTTTTCCCTCTGCAACTGATGCCCTGTGTGCTAGAGCACACTGGGGGCACTTCCAGCTGCATGGGAGTAGGAGATCTTGCTCAAAACGAAGAAGGTCAGGCCGTGGTGCAGCCCTTGCCATGGACACACTTGCAGAGCCCTGAGCCTCTTCCTAAGGGCCCTCCTGCACCAGGAGCAGCTGGTGAGCAGATCACAGATGAGAGCAATCAGTATAACATATGAGGTTACAGAACAAGAGAGTGTCTGCTTTGCTGCAACACAAATGCTAAGCACCAGGATGACTCTTTTTTTTGGGAGGAGGGAAAATATACTTAAGGTGGTGCTAGGTGACCAGCAGTGTCACAATGAAAAGTATTTTACCAAAGAGGTTAGTTTCCATTTTAAGACACTTAGGTGCAAACTCTCCCTCTGTAGGACAAGAATATATCACTGCAGCAAAAAGATTTGTCCACTGGTTATATAAGGCCCTTGTTTTTGTAGCAAGTGTCTTGTAAACCTGTGGCATGTTTACCCTTAGAATATCCCCATGAAGTAATGGATGCTGCCATACTTACGTTGACAGGTGGTGATATGAGGCCCAGAGAGTCAGAACAGGGTACCAAATTTGGCCACCTGGTAGCTTGCTGCAGTGTAAAGATCATCTCCCCACTCCCCTTGGGCTGGTACTGGGATTCCTCTCACACCCCGAGGAGTGCAGGTGATTCTCCTCTCTAAACTGATGGAAATGTGTGCTTCCTGCTCGCTGATTCATTTTCTGCCAACAGGATTCAAAAAATAGCTAGGATGAGGGCAAGAGAGGTGATGACATATTGAAGCAAAAAATGTACATGAAGTGGGGCTATTTCTATTAGAGAAAGAGGATATATGTTTAAGAACAGATAATGATTTTCTGAAGTGGATCCTTTCTTAGCAATACTGCCACTTGTTCAGAAGCAAAAAGAAAGCATCTATGTTGTAAAACTTCACCTTAAATGCCTTAACTCAGGTTCCAGCAGGGCACCAGTGACTGAATAAACTGGATTTTAGACTGGATCATCCTTCCTTCCTCTCCTAAACTTTTGTTCTATTTTGTTGTTCTGAGTTCCATAAAAGGAGACTACAGGAAGAGAGATTTTTTCTGACTTGATTATAGTTCTGTTAAATACACATGCTCCCAAACATGCTCAGTTTCTTCTACAGTAATGACTCATCAAGCATTACAGTAGAAAATAGTTATGTATTACATAGGGTTGCTGTGGAAAGCAGAAAAGAATGTGATTGTGCAATTAGAGTCTCAGTATTCAAGCAATAGAGATGGAGAGCTAAGCTAAAATTACTTATAAAACATTAATTTATCCATTTCCTGGCTATGATTCTTTGACTGTCCAAGCAGATGGTTGCATTAACACAGGGTTAGTGAGGTTTTCTCATGTAAAATAGCAAGTTGCAAGTTGTTCCTAACAATTATAATTATTACTGTATCCTTAACCACATATAATTTCCTTCATTAACTTCAGTCTTGGCTTTTCCTAGGGTATGATTATTATGAAGTAGATCAGATTTTAATCTGATCAAATGTTCTGCACCTTAAAAAAATATGGACATTTACAAACAATAAAACTTATGGGTTTGAGTCAAATGTAAACCTACTTAACCAAAGTTTCACATTTGGGTGAGATGTCCATATTTTGGGAAGGAGGGAGTCTGGTTTGAGTGCAGCTGTTTGGAAATAAACATCTCAGATGATGTCTTTAGGAACTACTAATCAGATGTTTCTGCTTTAAGAGGGACTTCTTTCTTACTGTTGTCTGAAGTAGAATTGTTCTTAGCAATATTGCCATTTGTTAAAAAGCAGAACAAAAAAAATTAAGTGATTTTAAATGAGTTTCACGTTTACCTGAAGAAAAACTTCAGCTCAACCACCTGCAGGAAAAGGCCACTATAATTCACATTTCCATAAACTTGCTGTGATGACAGGTTTTTTAATACTGCACCTGAAGGAAACAGATAGTGTACAAATGTAATGCACCTGCTGGCTTGGGTGTTTATATGATCAGCTAAGCAGGAGCTCTTAATACTTCCCAGCAGATCTCTGCCAGTGGGCCTGCCATAAATCCCTCCACAGCCAGACAAGTTGGCCTTTATTTTTTCATATTGCTCTGGGCATCTCACATGACATTCCCAAATAAGGAATTGTACTACAAGCCTGCTCTGATTGCTAGTAATGACTTAACTGCAGAGGAATTATAACAGTATGAATAACAGTGGTTTGCACTGTGAATGCCTAAGCTACTCCAAAAATGCCAGAGCAACCAATATAATGTGCTTCTCACTCATAACTTTGAAATGGGAGAGAAAGTCAGGGCACTTTACAACTGCTGCTAATCTGTAAACATGGGTTGCTCATTCAACAGCAGGAAGTAAAAACAAATGGAAAGCAAATAATACTATTAGCTGTTACTGGGTATTATGGATGTAAAATTATGCAGACAATTAAATGAAAAATATAGGAGGGGAAATAAAATTCCCCCTTGTTTAAAAAGGATAATTTGAATGGACATATTGTCAGCAAAAAGTTTTTCTGTGCATGCTGGTCCTATTAAGCAGCATTAGATTTCTGTATCCTAGCTCGAAATAAACCAACACTGTTTGTATATGACTGGCACTGCAAACTCCCTGGGGACAGAATCCTCTTAATTGTTTTTCCTTACAGCTTGTTTAAACTGGCCTGTAAGTTTGGGCTGTGCTTGTAAGCAGTTTCTAGAGAGAATAGATACTGAACACCTATCTAATAGGTATCTAATAAAAGATACCAATAAAAAAACTATAGGTTTGAAATATTTCAAAAAGCAGTGATCAGATTAAAAAAATGTAATACATTGGTATCTTTGGCAAGGCTATTGGGTTACATATAGAGCAAGGAGGTGGATAGAGCAATGGACACTGCCTCTCAGTGCTTGTTCATGGAAAAGCTGCAAATTGCTAATATATATGGAGGGGACAGTGAGGAGGGGAATGTAGGAGCAAAAAGCAATTTGCAAATCAAGCAGGGAAGTAAGGAAAGCCTGGGCTTAAGCTCAGCAATTCACAACTAATTTCAGCCACTCTCCAGGCATGATTTAAACAAATTCTTTGGAAGGATTTCACCTGCAATTGCTACTGTGCTACTAATGAGTAAAGCAGTTTCCCAAGTTGTGGCTGGCAGCACTGGAGGAATGAGAGGCCGATGCCTAGAAAGGCTGTTTGACAACACGGAGTGAGGGGAGAGAGTGGGGTTGTCAGAAAGGCTCTGTAGGAGTATAGGCAGTGCAGAACTTGTTGAAGTAACACTTGCTCTGAGCCCTGTCCTGGCTGGAACTGCCAGGTAAGGGGCTCTGCCTCAAAAACAGACCCCTGAAGGATGGACTTGACCTTTTTGGCAGCGCACCCCGTGCAGGAGCCTTCAGCCTGCTGTGGGTACTTCCCTGCAGCAGAATGGTGTGCCTGGGTGGGCAGCACCAGGCCTGAGAAGCAACAGGTCTGTCACTACAAGGCTAATGCATCCACAGGAAAGCTTCAGTGGTGCTGCTTCTGTGGGCAGCTTGTGATGTTGGCACCCTGAGTAGCCCTGATGGTGCCTACCCTGCCACACAGAGCACCCTCAGGGCAAACCTTTGCCACAGGCGGCTCTGGTATTTGGAGCTACAGCGAGAAACCAAAAGAATTCCTCCTTCCATGCTATAAAAACCTGCATTCCTTCCTTTGGGCAAAGCAGGCTGGATTTCTCCTTGTCTGAATTCTCTGACTGACTTATGTGGTTTGCCAAAACGTCTGCCTCCCTGGAAAAGAGCAGTTACCACTAATTGTTTTGCCTGAGAATCACTCTTTTTAGTTGTCAACCAAAGCTGCCTTCTGGCAGCTGCCCAGGTTGCCATAGTTCTAGACAAAATGAAAATGTTATTCAACGAGGCATTCGCATCAAAGCGAGAAGCGATGGAAATATCAGTCAGCAAAACTTGTGATGTTCTGCCTGGGAGGAGCTGTGTCTTAGTACTTTGCACCATTGCAAGAATGGTGCTTGCAAAGAGGATGAAACTATGAGAGCTGGCCATGGATTCATAATTCCATATAAGGAAGAATTCCATTTTTCAGATTTCGTTTTCCTCAAGATAAAGGGTGCCTTGGGTTGGAATCACTGTTTTCTCATCTACTTGACTACCTGAGCAAAAACATAAGGGAAGAAAGATCAGTGCTTCATAATTAACACATTGGCAATTAAAAATTTATTTCTTTTGAGATTTTATCAAATCCACTAGAAAAAAACCCCACTTATTGATGTGAGCAAAAGGAAAAAAAAAAGCTTCAAAATCTGGGACACTGTCTTCTCTGGGGTGACAATGTGCTCCAACCCTCAGTACTTATTTGGACTATAACAGTAGGAAAATCCCCTGAGAGCCAGATGGTGGTGGTGTCATCCCATGGTGCAGCAGAGCAGGATGCATCCCTGGTAGACCCCCTGACAGGGATCTTCCTCAAATGACATTGCTGAGTGACTGCAATAATGGCTGGGCATAACTCCAGCCTTCCTGCTGACTTGGCTGCATCTAAATTTGAGGTGAGCTCAGATCACTCAGGGTCTTGACCAGGTGGGTTGGGAATATCTTCAGTGTTGAAAATCCCTCCATATCTCTGGGCAACCTGTTCCTGTGTTTAATCAACATTGCCGACTTCAACCAGTATTCTATGTTTGTATGTTGAAAACACAAAGAAAACGTGGGGGTGTGAGGGGGTGTGTTGTTTGTACATTCACTTCTTTAAAAAAAAAAACAACAGGTTTGATATTTATTATTTCTGGTACTTATTATTTTGATGAATTCTTGATTATCTTAGTTATGTCACTTCCCAGACATGCAATAATTATCAACTGACCTTGTGCCTCGCAAATAAATTTTACCACAGCTTTAGCCCTGGACTGGACTTTATCTTCTCCTGGGGCCAATCCTTTGAATCATGTGGTGATATCTCAGAAATTTTGACTGGAGGGCAGGCTGTATAGTGAATATGACATTGTGTAGTTGCACGCTTGCATGAGTAGGTAAACCTTCTAACACACATTTTCCAGGGCTCAAACAGCTCCACTGTGACTTTGCAGGCTGTGAAGGTAAAGTGATATAAAGATTCTTGATTGTATCCAGTTATATAAAAATATAATTGAAAAAAAGGGCACTATCTCATCAGTTTCTTTTTGTGTGTCATTCTCATTAATCTGATAAGCATTTCTATCTATCTCTGGAATTTTACTGACTGTTTTCTTTTAACAATAGCAATTGTGTGGACTGCAGTCACAGATAATTTGCATTGGAGTTTTTCAATGTGCATTCTTCAGAGTCCCAGGGCAATAGTGGGATGCGAAGTCTTGTTAGACTATTGGCTTTATTATCCAGCTCATGATTCACAGGAAAATGTTGTAATGACCTCTTACACCAGCAACTAATTCTTTTAAAAGATGAAAGTTATTTCTTCTCCTGGCACAGATATCAGAATCTGCCTTCAAAGAATGATATGGCATTAATAGTACAAGCTGCCCAACACTTCTAAAGGAGTAAAAACAGCAAAAGCATTTTTTTTCAAGTGTATACACAAGCCAGCTGTACTTTTTTTTATCCTGTGCTTCAGAGGCAGAAATGTTTCCTCCTGCTAGTCAGACACAGCACATGTTAGCAATAAGTGAATCATATTTAAGATGGAGAAGAGAAGAAAAACAGCTCTGAACAGAATATTGACCCAACTCCCAAATCAAAATTAACCTATAAAACTCGGAGTCACTCAGAGAACCTTTCACAACTATGCTGGCTGCTCTTAGTACAAAACTGCACAGCTTCTTATTCCAATCTGTGTACTCTGAAAGAGTACTTAGATAAAGAGATCTATTTTTTTCTTCCATGAGCATTCATTTATCTCTTTTCTGAACAATACTACTGTGACTTCCTGTCCTGGATGCTTTTGATAAATACCTGCTCCAGAATATCACTTTCCTTGTGTTTTGTCAATTTAAAAATTTCTGGTCAAAATTAATTAAGGTTCTACTGAAACTAATTAGATGATGTTGTTCCTCAGGTTAAATGAATTTCCTGCTTCCCTGGTGGTTTTACTTCATCGGGATAGACAGCAACCATTTCATCTTAGACCTAGTGAATCACTCTGTTCTACAGTTTTTCTGATTATACTGCTAGTGGTTCAAGTGGTTTACAGCCATGTTTTGCTTTGGATTAGTTTGCTTGTGGTTCAGGTGTTTTGTATCTGTATTGAAGAGCTTAACAGTGTTTTGCACATTTTGAAATGTAGTCTGATATGTCATATTTGTCCTTTCACAGTGATACATCAGTGGTGGATTCACCATTCTGTAGGGCTTCCTCCCTCTTGGTCTGTTTTGATTCAGGAGCATGGATTTGTAGGAAATACCCTTATCAAATGCTAAGTGAATGATCATTGATTTCATATTCTATTCCATTTCACTTATGTCAGTCCTCAAGTTTCCTCAGACCATTTTGCATTTTACAGTGTATAACCATTTTATCCATTACACTTTGGTAAACTGTTGCATTTTTGTGCCACCACCTTTAATTAAATACTTAGCCCCCATGTTTGTGGAGTTAAACTCCTGTACTTACCTCCATGCCAACAGTTTCCCTGTCAGCAAATTGTAATACTGCTTTTCCCTTAGCTGGATCTTACCCTGCTCTACAATTTTCTTCTTTTAATAAAAAGTTGGGAAAATGTATCTTTTATACATTTTGTGCATGTTAGACCAGATCAAATGGGCTAAGCATATTTTGGATTGAAAGAACTCCTTTGCTGGTAAAACTGCTACCTTAATAAAATAGAAGTTGCTTATTGAAGATACCTTTAGTGAATGCAGGCTGCATTTTCTCCCTTTTTCTTGTTTATGTCTGTTTTCAATTATCTCCTTCAAGACTTTTTCACAGCTCTTGAATATTACTGTCCCTTTAATGTACAGGTATTACTGGTCCTTGTTAATCTTCAGCTGCCTTAGTCTGACACCCTTTAAAGCAAAAAAAAAGAAAAAAAAAGGAAAAAAAAGGAAAACAACCACCCACCTCTAAAACCCTTTTCACAGGACCTGCATTTCAAGGATACAACCTGTCAGCATTTTAGGGAAGAAAGGACTTTGCTCTTCTGATGTGAATATATTAGGGGTAAATTTGTGGCAATATGCTTCCCTACTGCATGTAATGACTCCTCATCTTGCTAACCGCTTTACCTGCATTCAAAATTACTTTATTGAAATTGGAGGCAGAATATTAACGTAGCCTCAGAATATGAGTGTGTTAATTTTTATCTTAAACTTACTCCTCTACTACATGATAAACTAACTTCTATTCTTTTACATTTCCCCCCAGTATCTGCCTACTGAACCATTGTGTTATTTCTATTAATTTGCTTCTGACTCCACTTCGAGCAATTCCTGTGTTGTGCTCACACTTCAAGCTCTCCCTATTGATTAGTCCCTTTGCTGATCTTTGTAGCAAAATCCTTATTTCTTCTATCTTAATACTTTTCACTTTTTGGAGGTAAGCATGCTTGGTCCTGTATTAAGTTTACATAAAGATGGGGAAACACCACTGATCCCCTATCTCAGGGTGCACTTGGTTAAGTTCCCATTTAGCTGTTGGAGTTTTCAGTCCAGGTGAAATCCCTGACTTTCTCTATTTGCCTTTTTGAAATCATAAGCTTGATTCTATAATCTCTTCTGTTATAAACTTAAAACAGAACCATTTTTATGACCAGTTTTTCTCTAAGGTCCACGCTATGCTTACCTTTCAAAATTGTATCAAAACCTGCATTATCTTAACATAAAACATGGTTTCCCTTAGTGAATGTCCAAAGCTAACTTTCTGTTACATTCAAGTGCTTCTGATCATTTTATTACTTACATTTGCTCTCCATTCTTCATAGGGGAAGCCAATGTCTTTTAATAACAGAATTTTAACTATTGTCTCTGAAGTTCATCTCCATCTTATGGAGGAAGTTTGCAATAGATTACCTATATTATCTTAGATGACTAACATGTTTCTGACCTGGCGTAAGGGATCCATACTTTTCTTGTTCCTTGTTCCCAGAATGCCTCAGTGTGGCAAAATAACATTGCTAAAATGTTCTGTATCTGGAGACTTAATACACTTAATAAGCTGTTCATAAGAGGAGAAGTAAGGGAAGGTGACAATTGCTCTTCACAGGTAATTTTTTCTATGCCTGTTATAACCTCTTCTTTAAGATACCTCCATTATTTTTTGAGCTGCTGAAAACTACATATTCCAACACAGGCTTTATCAGTTCAGAATCAAATGGAAGAATTATTGTATGAGAGTATTAGACTTTCTGTTTCTATATCCCAGGGTTGGTTTCTTTTGGTTTGGGAGTTATCTTGTTTTGTTTTATTAGGTAATCTGCTCTAATCCCAGGTCATTTTCAGCAAAGTTGTTTCCTGACCAGTTTCCCATCCTGTTTTGTGCACTTGCCCAACCTTGCCTAAACACAATGCCCTGTGCTTGTCATTTGGAGGAATTTTGAAGTTTTGCACTGTATTTTGAAGCTTCTTCCCCCTTCCTCTCCCCTACCCCCACCTGACCACTTCTTAGTTTCTCTTGCATCTTTTTGGATTTGAAGCCCTTGGTAGGGCGATCGGTTTCCAAAGCAAGGATACTGTCCCACCTCATTCAGGTCTCTGCAGAAAATGTCTTACAGCACCAAATGCAAAACAGCATCCTCCACAGCCCTCCCCCTTTCCCTTCTGTTTAGAAAACAAATCACTGATAACTATTTTAAGTGATTTTGTGGATTTTTTGGGGGTGTGTGTGGTTTTTTTTTGTTTGTTTGTGGGGTTTTTGGGTTTTTGTTTGTTTGTTTGTTTGTTTGTTTGTTTGTTTTTTAAATATACCATTTCAGACCTGCCACTCAGTTCCCATTCCTAACAGGAATGTGACTCAGGACGCCATCACGTCTTCCTAAAATCAAGATACAAGGTCATCTACTCTTGTAGTTGCACAGCTTGTTACCCTGTCTGAGCTGAGGTTGATACAGTTTGTTCTGTTCCGATCCAAGGAGATGTCTCTAACGAACACAAGAGCTGGGAGAACTTCAGATGAGGCCATCACTCCTCTGCTGAACACAGACTAATTTATAGCCTCTCTGCTGTGGTGAAGTACTAAAATTGCATGCTTTTAAAGTTAATGGCAAATCAAAGCAGTTTACCCTTTAGTACTCAATTCTGATACAAGTGAAGAAAATCTTACAAAGGCAACGCTTTTGTTCTGTTTTTGAAAAAAAAAAAAAATAAGTTGAATACCTCATGACCTCCCTTCCCTTTGGAACTGAATTTAGCCTACCAGTGTCCTTGGGAGACCAAAGCAGTACAGCATGAGGCTGAGCTCTCACCTTCCTAAGGATCCTTGGTAAATTCACGAAAGGGAAACCCCCAAGATCTTTACATTTAAGGGAGTGATAGCTTTGCCTTGGGTTGGGACCAAAGGCCTGCACTGTAAGCAGTCTGTAAATGGCAAACACATCTTGGTGCAGTGCTCCATAACTGGGAATCTGGCACTTCCAATCCTGCATAGCAGCACTCGTCAAAGGAGTACTAATGAGAGAATTAAATCCATGTGATTAGAAGCAAAGTACAAATAATAAAATGCTGGGGAGTGATTTGGCAAGTTCTGTAAACTACTCTAGAGACAACCCAGATAATCCACAGAAGTCCTCTTGTCTTCCCCACAAAACTTTATGTTTCTGAGGAAAATGCCTTTATTTTAATTTCACCACCCCCTCACCCCCAAGCTGAAAATGTGAGGGGAAAGTTGGAGAAAATGTACTGTAGGCTAATTCTCCATCTTTTAACTTGGGTGGAAGTCCCTAATTACTGAGACATCATCACCTAAGAAGTTTTCTGCTACCAGAGCACACACGAATCAGCAGTAAAGCTCTGTCACAGGTTTTATCTGATATGGCAGAAGACTGATACTTGCTAAGGTTTTTGTCTTCCTAAACTGCTCACTGCATTTTCTGTGCTGTATATAACAAAAGAGAACTTGTTTGCTTCATGCCTCTTCAGGTGTAACTTTCATACTCCAGTAGTTTTGCTTTAGAAACAAAAAATTATCACTTAAACATCTGAGTAAGTAATAGTATTAAGCATTCTCATCCCAGGCTGTCCATTTGCATGAATTACCAACTTATGAAAGACATAATTCTGCATCTTTTTTTTTCACGGCTGGTATTTTGGCTAAATCTGAATAATTTCTCTAAGTTTATTGTTTGTTCTACCAAGGCAAAATGAAGTGAATACCATTTAATAATTGCTACAAAGACAGAAAACTTTGATTCATTTTAATTAATAGCTGCTGCCTAACCAATATATAATTCCTGAGAGACTGATCCTTTTTCCCGTGCACAGTGGTTGTGAAAGAATAGGAAAATGTACTGAGTGACAAATAGAGTTTGAAATAATTAAAAGAGGATGAACAAAGCACAAATTCTAGGAAATATGGGCAGAGGCTGATTTTTGCATTATTCATTCTTTTTATTTTTAACTCAAATTAGGGACTGACTTTTTCTGTACAAAATCTAGTGTTGTGGCCTGGGCTTTCTTGTTGTTGTTGCAATATGTCTAAATATGAAAGTACTAATGAGGTTTCTCAATAAAGATACTTGGTATTCCAGTGTTCCAGCTACAAAGTGTGAACATCAGTGATGGATGTTTTTCAGTTGGGTCACTGGTTGTTTTTTTTCTTCTCATTCTCTTTCCTTTTGCCACTGGATTTCTTCAAATTGTTGGCTTTCTGGTAAATTGAATATTGTAAAATTACCTTCTGTAGAATGAGGCTGAAATGAAACTGGAATAAAAATGAAATTGTACTCTAGGTATTAATTACAGTGCTGGAATGTTGTTGCAAATGGAACTTCTTTAAAAAAGGGATTGTGTCCATAAATGCATGAAATACACATGCATATACATTACAGTCATGAAGTTCAGCGAGAGGCTTTTCTATTTTTTCAGTAAGCCATGAGTGAGCTAGACTTTATCACCTTACCTTGTGGCGAATCCTGTGCTCCCCAGCTCTTAATGGACCTGTGAATTAGCGGGGCGCAGTTCCTGCTCCTGCCTTACAGCTTGACACGAAGGGACCACTGAAGCTTTGGTTAACTTCTCCTGCCACCTCCTGGGCAGCGTTATAAATAGCTTTTCCCGCTCTACAGCCATAAAACCTCAAAAAATACGGTGCTCACGCGTATCAGGCATTGACTTGTGAAATTATCTTGGCCTCCCTGCTAGCAACTTTTCAATACATACTAATAAGTAGCATGTCAACAATTAAATTTCTTCCCCGGGAGAAGAACTCAAACCCCAGAGATAAACACCAAAATGTTAAATGAAATGTTTTAACTCCTGTAAAAATAAAATCCTTCAGCACAAAGTCCTAACTAGCAAATTAACTAGCTGAGATAGTGCTGCCTTTCACTGACATCAGGGAGTAAGAGAACAGTCCCACAGATCTTGAATAGACTTTTTAATAAATATCTTAAATGTGTGGACGCTTAGGCTTTGAAACACATCATGGGACATCTTTGTCCTAACACTATCCATAGCTTTTTTAATGACTAGGTTTTACAGTAGATTGGCCTAAATAAAAGAGAAAATGCTGTGGAGGGGTAAATGGCAGGGTGGATTTAATGGCAGTGATCACACATCTAGCCTTGCAGTTCATGGCTCTCACTTTCACTTGGACACAGAGATGCTTTCTGGACTAAATCTGACCACCAAGTTTGAATGTTGCTTCCCGAAAAGGTATTCAAGAATAATGTTTGTAGTACTGTGTCAGTGGTAAAAAGCAATTTTATTTCCCCTCTAAGCATCCTGTCTGTAAACACTTCTGCTGAAGCTGTTTGCAACTGATATCATCAGAGATGTTCTATATTCTGAAGTCACAAGAGTAAATAAATAAACACTATACCATGTGCCTTCTGAATGCATTGATCTCGTTGTTTTGAACCTACTGTAATGAATTTATCTCCCTGGATTGCTATATTTATTTTATTTTGAAATTTAAAATCCCTTAGCATGATATTTGCATTGAAATCCTTGGTGTGTGTCTCTAGTGCTGTTATGTTGCAGAAAGACAATTATTGGTTCATACCTGCCAAAGTGTTCTCGTATTTTCCAACAGGTTGCCATGTAGTTTAAAAATCATACTTTATAGTGCTTGCCTTCCTCTGGCTAGTGAAATGAAAACAGTGGCTTTCTGATCTTCTAGAGTATTTCCCTGGAATGGATATTCTTAATTTGTATTGGCATGGCACTGTCTTTTGTGAAAGAGTTATCAGAAGCTTTGAGAGGGAATCACCGATTAAACAACGTATTTGTATTTTTTCTCCTGTGTAACTCAGGCCATAACATCTTATGTTGTAATTCCTTCGTCAAACTTGTAATTTATATTTAAATATAAATACTCTATCTTGGAGAAAAATAGCCAGACATCAGTGTGTAGCTTTTCTTGGTCCTGTGTCCCAATGATTGATTAGTTTTGCTTCAGAATTACTAACAGAGCAGCTAACTCAGTTTCAGGCTGATACATCTACTGCTGATGTGGAAATGGAATGGTAGAAATCCATTATAGAAATCTACCACAGAAATGGTAGATTTGCCTCCTCAAATTGGAGCTCTTGGAGCAATTAAGTAGTATGTCAACTCAGACTAAACTGGGTACACAGTTTGATACTAAAGAAAAGCTAGAAGTTACCTTTATATGATATTGCCAAAGTGAAAATTACAACCCTTCCTCTTAATGTTTTCAAAAGAGCTGGAACAAAACTGTATCTGGTTTTGAAGTAACTTAAAACTTTTGTTTCTCTTTCAGTAAGCAGAGGACAGAAGTGCCCTGTTTTCCATACATTCCTCTTTAGGGACGTGACTTCATATTTTTCCAGTTTCCATAGCATGTAAGAGTTTTACATATGGAACAACAGTCACCTATGTAATCAGCCAACTGGCAGATGTTTTGTAGTCTCAGCAATTCTACTTTAGGTAACATTCCACATCTTATTCCTCAATGGATCACTTAACAAGCTTTGGTGTCAAGGACTCTCTTAAAAGACAGAGTTTGACCCATAGTTTTATAGCTCACGTAATGAAAATACACTTGGTGAAACATGTGAGGAGATGTGCTAAACCAGAAACTAACCTCTTTATAAAGCACTTCTAAAAAGAAAAAAAAACCAACACAACAATTTGGAAACACAAAAAGGAAGTATCAAGTCTGTTTTTCTCACCAGGAGACAGAGGGGTAGTGTGGCATTAAAAAAAAGGCATAGAAAAAATACTGGCTGCCACAAAATCATGAAGGACTCTGGCTGAGCTTAAAACCCATCTCAGATCTTGATTTCTGGCCTGATAGCTCAGCATCAGAACCTTCCCATCTGTCATGAGAAACCTGAAATACAGTTTTGTCCCATGTCCCTGGCCACAACGTTCCTTAATGAGCTTTTCTTCTTCCCTAAGGTCAGCATTTGTGTGAACCAAACCCTGACACGCACACAAGAGAAAAGTTCCTTTTGTGGCTTTGACGGGGCTTTTATCTGGTAAGAACACTACTGAGAAATCTTCACTTCTGTAATGCAAAATTTGAATTGTAGGTGCAAAGTTTCTCTACGTGAATACGCTGAGGTTAAGAGTTGTAATACCATTGTAAGGGATTAATATCAAATGAACCTGAGGACTCAACAGGCCGTTGGAATCCAGCATGTTCTTAGGAGTCAGACTCGGGAGTTACGGAGCCAGAAGGGAACCTGAGGCACTGAGAGATGCCTTGAGTTCTTTACAGTCTTTTTAAAGTATTTTTTTTCCCTTTGTAAGATATAATAATTGTATTTCTGTAAGAAAATGTTATTAAATTCTGTAGAAGAGCTCTTTTTGATTTATATTCTGTTTCTGTTGTATCTTTTCTAGCAGCAATATGGAAATATATAGTCCAAATATTTGAAACATGCTAGATTACTGAACATTTTTGTGTGATAAAGATTTGGGGCAAGAAGAAAATAAACTGAAGAATTCTCAGGAGGTCATTAACATTTTAATCAAGTGAAAGTTGCTTTTCTCTTCGTAAAGATCATTTTTTGCTGGTTCCCTGCTAATTTATGGAGACATGACGTGAAACGGTACAGATCACCACTGTGCTTGGCTCTTCTCTGAGTCTGCAGTCTGAGTATCTGCACAATTCATGCTTAACTGAGCTACATTTAAGGAATCTGGATTCAAAAACTGATTCCAGTTTCAACTGAGGTCAGCATTGCTCAACTGGCATCTTCCAGAATTCAAGTTTTTTCACCTCAGATGAAATGTGTTGGTTCAGAGGTTTTACATCCCCAAAGTCTATAGGTGTTGTGCTCAAGTGTTGTGAGAGACCATGTGCACTCTTTTAGCCTGTGGCATAATGCCACAGTGTCTATGGCACTGTTCTGTTGCTACATAAAAATTATCTGTCAGTAAAGATGGAAATTGGGAAAATGTTTTGTGTAGTCGAGGATTTCAAATATTTTATTTGGCAGGTTTAGAAGACTTGTCTCCTAGCAAGAGCCACTTGAAATTGTTATGAGAAATGAGATTTTCAGCTCTTCCTTGATATTGAAAGCATAGAAACCAAGATGTATTTCTTAAAAAACACTCTGATATATAGATTTATAAAAGCCCCTTATGTTCAAACAAGACAGTATTCCAGGTTAGGGAATACTAGGGTTGCTATCTAAGGTTGCTTAAAGCAATTAAAAAGAAAATCACTGCAAATTTTCATTTAAATATATGGCTACTGTTGCCTACCTCTGCTTCCTTCTTCTGTTTTGCAAATGTATTTGTAATGTACTGTGTGTGTCACTGGGAAGAAAATACATGCAAATCTTTCCATAGTTCAGCAACCACTATACTGGCACATTTCCTGTGCCAATGCCACAAGGTGTATTGCTTACCAAAGTTTAGAAGAATTTCAAAGGAGTTTTGTGTATGGATTAGTTCTGTCAGTCAGTTAAAGGTGTACATGTAGGAGCAGATGACCAGCAAAAAGCCCCAGAGATAACCATGGAAGAAGGTTGTAAGAAGAGGTAAATTGCTTTTAAGATGGACCCTTGGGCCCAGCCCTGACTCAAGGGCTGACTTCTGGGCCAGGGATGGCCATGACCAACCCTGGTGACCAGCTCTGGCCCAGCCTGGCTTGCCACTGTAGTCTCTGTCTGTGCTCTGATGGTCATTTTGTCAATTCTTTTTGTACAATAACATATCTTTTAATAAGTGTCTTTTTTCTAGGGTCTTTATGCATAAGAAAGAGTGGGGCTTGATTTGCCATGGATGATGGAACAGCACACCCCATTTTGTTTGTTCTTTATTGTTTGTTTAAATGTTCCTTTTTTTTCTAGTCTACTTGCTTCAAATTTAAAGTGTAATACACCTCCAACTTCTCTTCTTTTTTTTTTTTTTTCTCTTTTCCTTTTCATTAAGGGCAAAAAGAGTTTCTCCACATTGTTCCTAACAATAAGATCTATAATAGAAACTCTCAGGTTGTTGTGCACATGGCCTCCAGCTTCATTTACTCTTTCATCCCCACCTGAGCCTGAGCATTATAAATATCCTACCTCTTCAGTGCAGCTGAATGAAAAATAATCTTGGTGAATTAAGGAGAGAGCCAAGAAATAAAACTTGCAGGGAAGGGAGGGGAGGATAGCTAAATTCAGACAAGCAGGAAAAGGGAGAGAACAGCCAGATGGTAAGAGTCACCTCAATCCAGCTCCCGTATTTCTTCCTGGCAGCCAGCTGAAGCGTGCAGTGGGCAGAAGTGGAGGGGCAGCCACACTGTGCCCCCTCAGCAGTTGCAGCTTAAACAGCCAAATGTTTTTGCACAGATCCTGTGCTTAGTTTTTTGGCTCTGGGGTGATCCAGCTGCTACTTCCTCTTTCATCACTGACTCCAGTGCAGGTTGTGGTTGCAGGGAAACCTTCCCCTTCCCTTTGTGTATCCAAATGATGGCTCTGCCACTCCCTTTCGAGCTTTTCCCATGCAGTGCAGTTGTTATGCTTGCTGTAGCCAGATTCTTTTGCAGCAGGTTGACTTTATGCCTGCACCTCTGAAATCCCCTTAAAGAACACACCTCTTTTCCTGGGGCACTGCTTGTACAGTGACCAGCAGAACAAGAGGTCAGATTGCTTTGTCCTCTCAAGTATGTGCCTGGTTGGGGATCCCCAGTTTGAATGGGTTTTAGCACAGGTGTCTTCTTTGCCAACTGAAGTGATCTTTCTACATTCATCTGTTTAATGAACTTATAAGTCAGTACATGCAGCATGCAGCTACATTTTATTCATGTTTATGCCTCACAGAATGAAACAGGGAGAGACAGATTTTCTAATTAAAAGAAAGACTGTATATTTGTCTGTTGGCAGAATGTTACATAAATGTGTTCTGCAGGCAGTTAGCCTCTTATATCAGCAGAATTTGATGAATCCCAATTTTCATTAGCTATCTTGACTGAGGATGGATTATTGCACATTTCCTGTAAGCAGCTTAATTTTTATTGTTATATGACATTCCTTACTTAGCATAAAAAATGAATAACTGAATAGCATTAAAAAGGCTGAGAACTCTCATCAGTTGCTGTGGGGGAGTATTTTTGATCCTAACATGACAAAGATGCCATATATATGAAATCATGTGTAAATTTTCAGAATTTTTTTCCATAAAACAAACTTTCTTCTAATCACTAGCTTCAAGAGCCACTATACTCCAGTAAGGGAGAAAAATCCTAGAGGCATGGTGATTCCAAAGACAGACAATACATGACTTCTCTAGTAATATAATAAGCCATTTACAAAAAAAAAAAAAAAAAAAAAAAAAAAAAAAAGAAAATCACCAACAGCTTGCTGTTCTGCAGCAAAAGGAGGCATAACATAACCTCTGTGGTATTGATTTGCTGTTTGGATTAGCCTAGAAGGCAAAATAATTCCTTTTAAAGCTCTTAAAAGAAACTATCCTTGTCTTTAAAAGTTGATCTAAGATTACAGATGTCCTAGAAGTTTTATAACTTGTAGCTGAACATTAAGCAAAAAATTTACTGTGTGTGAAGTGTAATTTTTAGCTAAAGAAAAAAAAATCTGTAAATAATTTAACCTGTTGAAATAGTTTTAGATGTGACCAAATAATTCAGGATGAGTAATGGCTAATTTTTGGCCCTTATTTTTCTGCTCATGGTATGCAAACAGCCAGGTCATGGCTTAATTTAATTTCATTAGCAGCATCTGATGAAGTTCATGAGTGATTTTAATTGCTCTTGATCTGTTGATTTTCCAAAGACAATACAGGGGAAGTGTTACTCTGTGTGTTATCTGCAGATACCCCCCTGCTTGATGCTCTCAGATCTACCTGCATGCTGAGCAGGTAGATCTTTGAGCTGGCCTGGTATAACTGTTCTTTTATTCTTGTATTACTGGGAACACAGTATATTGTACAGTGGTTAGATAAATGTGCCAGCATTTCTCATTCAAGTACTCATGCATAAAATTTTACAGTTTTTTTTCTGCAGGAAGTCTTCTGCACAGGACATTGAAAGTTGCATTTTGTGAATTTTAGTATTCAAATTGAATATACAGACTCTCTTCTTGATTTAAATTTCCTTTCTTTAGTAAGAAAAGAACTACAGTTCTCAGGGAGGCTTAAACTGTAGGGTATCCCTTCCCATTCTATTTCTAAGCATTCTGGCCAAAAAATCCCAACCCAACCCAAACCTGTTTGGATGAATATGACAGTTTAAGCTTGTTTCAGAATGATAATCCTTATGCCAAGTGAGCTGGATCCATGGATTTTCCCACTCAGAGAAAATCCATTTTCAGATGACATAAATTTTCTCACTCTCCTTTGCAGGGAGTTCCTGTGAAGCTATTAAATAAGGTGTCCAATAGCAGCTTGTCACTAGGGAGAAAAGATAAATCAGAAATATGTTTGTCTTTAAAATATTTCAGTTCTTGGAAGGGTAGAATACAGAGATTCCACCTTTTAATGAGCAATCCCTTATGCCCATGTTGATTTTACTGATGTTAATAAAGCTCTGTTTGGCAGAAAAAGATCCATTTGCACATGTTTCTTTCCAAGGAATCTGTCTTAGAGCTGATTATTTCATTAGAAAGAGGAGAAGGAAGGAAAAAGAGTTATCGGTGGCTTATGGACCAGACCTGCTGTTCAGATAGTATCAAATTCACAAAATCTAATTTGAACAGATGTTGTCTGGCTAGGACTGTGAAGGAATATTGTCAATTACTCCTTTTTCTGCCATTCTCTAGTTTGTTTTTTTTTTTCTTTGTTTAGCAAGTCCTCCAAGGGACATACATTAACGCATTACCCTAATTACTCTCGCAGTCCCATTACTGGGGGATGTGGAGTTTGTCACTCTGGTGTATGCACCCTTGCAGATGAACATGTAATGAAATTCCTAGGCTGTAATTCACAACTGGAGAAGGTTAAGATGTAGGACAGGAGTGTCCTTGGAGGCTATATATTGCAAGCAGGGTGTCAAGGATAACGATCACAATCTGCACTCTGACATATACAATCTCTTTTTGACTCAAATTAACACTGGATGAAAGGCTGTCAGTGTGGTGGCAACAAGCAGCTGGAGCAATGAAATTATAATCTGACTTCTTAAAAATACCTTTCCCTTTGGATTGCTGTGTGCAAATGGAAGGTCGGTAGTGTGGTTTTTTTGCATCGACCTTGGTCTGTGACTTATGTATTTAAGAATGAAATTTAGGCATTTGTTTTGCATATTTTGACTGAGTTCCACTCCTATTCTCTTGGCTCTGGCACTGGACCCATCACATTGGCCCAGAATCACCAGTGAGTCTGAGAGTAGTTATGCTGAGCATTACTACACTTAAATTTCAGGCAGCTGCTTCCAAATTCCTCAGATTCTTTCAAAAACCTCAAGAGGGTGCTGAAACTGCCTGCGCAGTGCAGGAGGGGGATTACATGCCCCAAAAGCAAACTGGGTACACGTTTCAGATGGCCCACAGGTGACGCAGGAGGGTCCAACCGTGCAGTTTGTGACTGCAAGAAACAAGGCCCTGGTGTAGTATCTGCTTATGGATTTATTTTCATTAGACTTGTTTTACCTGAGCAACACCTCAGGCAGGTGGTCTGTGGGTGCCAGTACTGGGAAATCCTGGGTTTGGTTCCCAATGCCAAGGAGGTTGATATCTCCTGCTCTGTGATGCATTGCAAGTTACCCCCAGGCAGAGAGCAGAGCCTCTCCTCAGGGAGGTGTCTTTACCACTTGTCTACCACATAATTCTCCTGGCTATGCACTCAGGGAATATTTCAGCTCCTCAAACCCCCAGTACTTCAAGAGCAGGAGTACTTGTGGCTCAGCCCTTCTCTAGGGAGGGAGCCGTGAACGGGCCTGGGGCTGCGGATCACGAGGATTCAGGACTGCAAGAGGTGTGGCCTCCACCGCTTCTGAACATTTGTTTTTAGCAGGGAGATCCCTGGATTTGCCATGCAGTTGCATTTTAGGGTCTCTCAGCAAATTGCAGCCCTAGAGGAGTAGTTTTGCAGAGCAAAACTGTTGGTGCAGAAGAGACAACAGTCACACAAGTTGAGAGGTTTTTCTCTGGATGGCACCAGTCTTGGCCTAACTGGATCAGATGCACACCCAGTCCTCATCTCTTGGGACAGATTCACTTCAAGGCCATTGTGTGTGTGTACATGTGTGTATGTGCTGTGATCAGTCCCTAACGTGAACTAACTAAAGGACTATAAGTAGGGATTGGTTCAAAAGTCATTCCCAGTCTGGACTGAAACACCAGTGTTGCCACAGCGAGCAGCAGAGCAGCACAGTGTGCCCATCAGACAGAATTCCCTAGCTAGGAGATAAGACAGCTGTGTGACTCCAGTAGTGCATGAAGATGCTTATGGTATCCTACGTCCTTGAAAATTTAAACTGCACATCTGGATTTCACACAGAAATTTCTTGGCATAAGTGTCATATTCAGTGCTTCTCTGGGGCGCAGTCCTTTTCTTATTCATACATTAGTTTGCTTGTCTATAAAGGCTGCATACAATGGTGTTCTCTTATTCTTCTCTTCAGGATCCCGGGAGCAGCCTAGGAGTGACATCAAGATTTTATAGACAAACAATTTTTATTTTTTTCCCCGTCCTCTCACATGGAAGAATACTGAGGTTGGAGTTGTTATGTTTTTCTAAAGGTTCAATACAGGAGATGAGCATCATTTCAGCAAGAAAATACGAACTGCTGCTGTCACCAAACAGTTTTCAACTGTGCAGTTGGCAGATTGCCAGTAAGTGATGACATTGGGTTGGCATGGTTCTCCTGTCTCTGGCCTTTTCCCAGACTTGAATGCATGCTGGGAATCCTGCCTTTTTTTTTTTTTTCTTTTTTTTTCTTTTTTTTCTGAGAACTTAACAATTAGGAAGGCATAGCCTGCTTCATTCCAATGGCTCAAAAAAGGATGAAGGAACACTGCCAATATTTTTTTCATCTCAGATTCCCTCTTCTGCAGTGCAAACCAAAGGTTTAATTCCTACACAGCTAAAACAGAAACAAAAAAAAATCTGAAACCAGTAATTTAGGAAAGTAGGAAACCAGGAACTCAGTTTTCTGGCATTCTGCCCCATCTGCTTCCCTCACCTGCAATACCTGCTGTTTACCAGCTCTGTGCTCTCTTGCTCCTGATTCTGTGTCTGGATTAGGAACTGGGGTTTAATATTGATTAGCTTCTTCTAGCCTGCTGCATACTGAAAAAATCCGGGGAACAAAGAACTCAGCTATACAGGAATGTAGCTGGTACAGTATCTCCATTTGTCTTGAGGTGCTGACCCTATGGCTCAAGTAGCCTCCCCACAGGCAGCCACCTAGGAACTGTCTGGGTGGGAGCATGCAAATTCTAAAGCAGTGAATTAAAATAAATACAAGGGTTGATGAAAACATAATGAAGTAATTTAATAAAATTTTCAAATTTCTTTAAAGTAGACCCAGTCCTCCTTTATAATTTAAGCAATTGTCTTATTTAAGTATTTTTAGTCAGCCCTCCTTAGTCTCCCCTCAGCTGCCCTAAGTCAGAGTCCAGGGGGTCATTTCATCACTCATATGAGAAAGATGTAACTGCAAATACTTTACCCCATGAACACACATGCAGGTACCTCGTCCTCCCCTCATGTTCATTTTGGCTCTAATATACAGTAAAAAACCTTGGCAGAAGGTTGGTACATTTTGGTGGGGTGGATTCTGAGAAGCTGATGTGTGCACTGTTCTATGGATTATTGCTCATGAGCTGCTGCAAAACTCAGTCCGTCTGCACTCTGAGCAAATAATTCCTTTTATTTGGCAGACTTTAAAAAATAGAGAAAGAGGGAAATAGAGGCCATCAGACTGTTCCCGAACAAGAACATCCAGAATAGTAACAAAAAATGTTGCTCTTGTGTTGCACAACCATTAGAATCACTCACCATCAAAGGTCAAAAGCATTAACCATGTTGGTAACATTTATAAATAGACTCTCTGTGGAGCTTTACCTTAAGTGGAATGGATAAACACTTTGACTCAGGAAGACCAATTAGGACCAGTAGGATCTTTTAATTTAATAGCTGCATTAAGCAAGATGCATGAATGTTGGTACACACAGACAGAGAACATTTTCACTGCTTATGGAGTCTGAAATAGAACGCAATTTCAACTTGACTCAGAGAAAGCCACAGTACAACTGGTCCTGTGTGGCTGCGTAAGAGAAGGAAAACAGAGAAAGTTTTTTTTAGCCCCCATGTGACAAATAATGCACCTCTTGCCATCATTAATGTGTAGAGGCATGTTCTTTGTATCCACAGGGACAAAGTGACCCAAAAAAGTGGATGGGAGCTTAGACCCCTTGCACAAATGGCAACCACCGGTGGGGTCCAGACTGCATTCTCCCAGGAATTTAGGGTGCAGGTATTTTTAGCACACCATTTGTAATGTTTAATATTACATACTGGTTAAAGATATTTGCTGAGTACTCAAAACCCAGGAAATGTTACAATTAAGTGTAATTTGGGCATTTTAATTTGTACCAGTTTGTCCCTGCCTAATATGTATGAGTGGTAAGAGTATATGGAATATTTTTCACAAGCACAGAGGTTGGTCTGTGTTTGAACTGGTTACTGCCCAGCGGAAAAAGGCTAAAAGGTAAAACCTGGTCACAAGGATTAATTACTTTCAAATCCACATAGTGAAAGTCTCTCTTGACTGTCCAGACTGATTTGTTGTACTGGGAGCAAGGTATCAGCTCTTTCAGGGAATCAGATGCTGGTATCTCCTTATTGAGAGCAGGCAGGAGGTCAGTGGCTCTGTTTTGTGCTAGGCAGGCCATTGTCTGTCTTACTGGGATGGCAGGTGGAAGGCCACAATCAGAACTGCCTCTGCAAAAGTATCCTAATTTTGTTTTCAGTTTCTTCATTGTGGTGAGGAAAAGGACCATAATTTATGGTCCTAAATGTTCTTGTTCTCAGACTCCTCTTAAGGGTTTTTTGGTGAGAAATCCTGTGATGAAGATGCACAATCACTCCTGGTTCTGCATTCTCACCCTCCACTATTAAATGCTGAGATGGTAGAAGGAGGGACTTAGAGAATGATACTTGGAGGCACTGGGGATTTTTGTTAGTGTGAAGAACAGGAAATATGCTATAAATACAAAAGCAAATTTGTAAAAATGCAAATGCTTTGAGGTAAATTTCATTTTTTCCCCTTAGTTCCTCTAATTCCAGTGACATGAGTCAGGTCAGTAAAAGGAATAAGAAATTAGGAGATGATAGTTGAATGGCAGACATTGACTTGATGCCAGCAGTTGATTTGCCTTCATTTGCTTAAACATTCGTCTTGTAGACAAGCAATTGCAAAGAGAATTTAAAAATAATCACACCAGGAGCACAGAGATGACTTTTTGATTACTGGAGAGGAAGCACAGTGGGTTATCAGGTGTGAAACCTTTCAAACTTATTCATGGAGCAGGTGTTTCCAGCCTATTTGTACACACACCAGCATCTCCCCTCAGGGACTTTGATTTACTCATAGTTGTCAGGTGTCTCTCTGCAGTCTTCTGCACTTCTACCCTTTGCTGTCTTCCTCTGCCCCGAAACCAAGGACGTTAGTCCCCACAGCAACACTTTTTAGACTGCTGGTTATGTTTCACACCTCCTAAGATATGTGTTTGATTAGAAGCTAGGGCTGTGCTGGACTGCATATCTGCTTTGTATCCACCTCTGCTGTTCTGCACTCTCTTAGTTTTACCTCTTTTCACTACTGCAAGGTAACCTTATCCACAAAAAAAGAGGCAAGAGTAAACATATTGAGAAATAAAACTTACAGGTAAATAAATGCAAACTATTTTAAGAATCAATGCGATCTCTTAATCATCCTAATAGGATTTCATATACAGTACAGTCTTTCAAATGCTAAGTGATCTTGAGAGCTGATGATCAGGTAGTAAAAATGCACCTGAAACTTCAAAATCTACTTTCACTGAGGATAGCTTTACAGCATTTTTTCTCTGTATCATATTCTGATTCATTGATCACTTTGATGAACGGTGTTTCTTCTATTCACAAGCATTTCTGGTTTTCACTCTCCTCACTTTCTAGTCACTTTTCCCCGCTTTCATTTAATTTCTTTCAACTACTTCCTACCCAGATGGCTTAATCACTTTTTTTTTTTTAGTATTATTAAAACTACCTCACAATTACAGTATTTTGCTTTTCTTACATAAATATCGAGGGGTAAGTTCCTCTTCTCTTGCACTTTCACTCTCCTTTGAAGGTTCTTGATTCACTGGAGTGGTGCCATAATCTTGTAGCCAAATCATCCTCATTTGCCCACTTGTGTTGTTGCAATTGCACAATTAAAACAGACAGGACATAACTGATTATCCCTATTTATTTTTCAGCCATAGAACAGACTTTAACATAGATAATAGAGTACTGCCTAGAGCCAGTGTCTGTGAGTATGTAAGCCATTTTAAGAAGGATAATGAGTTCTAAGAATTTCTGTTATAATTCCTTTTAAGCCTAAGCTTTCAAAACAGCTCATCATTTTGTCTGCCAGATTCGAGAAAACTAAGAGTACTGTGATTCTCTAGAGAACGTGAAGCACCTTTATTCTGAAAAGAGGCTTGTTTACGTGTTACTTAAGACAGGTATTTCAAGAATTAAATTGGTATTTGGATCACTAGTCCATTTCAAAAACATAGCCCTCCTCCCCCA
Organism: Platyrinchus mystaceus; assembly: GCA_035041135.1. Taxonomy (NCBI): domain Eukaryota; kingdom Metazoa; phylum Chordata; class Aves; order Passeriformes; family Tyrannidae; genus Platyrinchus; species Platyrinchus mystaceus. Next base: position 6,389,228 of record JAWWLV010000001.1, read on the forward strand.
GCATCCTGCATTGTCTGTGTTTGAAATTTAAAAGTGATTCTCTAAGAGTTACCTGGTTACTTACATAGCTGAAACAGGCAACAAAATGTTCAACCCAAACTGATGAGCCCAAATTTGTCTCTTAAACAACTGAGAGAATGAATTAAGGAGCGATATAATCTTCTAAATTACATCTATTACTATATAATAATGCAACATGCCAGAAGGAGTATGAAACTCTCATAAAGGCTCTTAATTTAAATTTGCTTTGAATTGGCAAGACACACACAAACCCAACATACTCGATTTAACTCATTTAAACAATGTCAGCATTTAATTAGACTATAAGGATAAAGTGATGGGATGCTACAGTCCAGATTTCCATGACATCTTACTGCTTTAGGGGCAAGAACTTGTAGCACTTGGTACATCAAATAAAGTACTAAATTTAAAATATAACCCCATGCATATTAGCATCATTAAAATGCCAAACTTCAAAATGCAATTACCAAGTAATAGCAATGCCATGCATCTGTAATGCTAGAATTTCCTTAAAGCACATTAAGGACATGCAACACTCAGCAGATTCCTAACTACTACTTAATTACACTTTCCACTTATTGCTGCAAATATGCAGAGTATGGAAAAGATACACATTTGCCTAACCAAAAGAAGGATTAGGAGATTTTCTTTTGTAGTTCTAGTACAGATAGCCTTTTAATATCTAATGTGTACCTTGCTCCCTGAGCAGCTAATGAATCCATCTGTAAATCTAAACTTTAAAACTGTCATTTGAATACTTTAGTTAGCCTCAAGGACACCCCACTGCATGAATCTCTGTTGCCCTTGTGCAAAGCTCAGCTGTGTAAGAGCTCCAGAGTGCTTCTTAAAAGCTCCTTTGTCTTTGTACTCACCAACCTGTTGCTATTCAAAAGACTAACCTTTAACACACTAGTCCTTTTGACAGCATCTCATGTTTAATCAGTGTTGCAGTTCTTAAGAAGACAGTTCATGTTTTCATACTACTCCAGTCCCTTTCATGTAATTACTGTAGGGTTTAGAGTCCATTTAGAGGCTGACTTCCTCTTAAAGCTTTTACAAAGTTATATGTTTGAGTCTTGTGATTTATGTTTTTCTCTCTGTCTTCAGTGAAAACAAAAGAAGATTTGATACTTTGCTTATATGCATCTGCAATTACTTTGTGCAGTGCCTTCTCCCTTTGGTGTCCTTGGACTGTTTGTATTCACAGGACCTGTGAATAGCTTGCCTTGTGTTGTGTGCCTGGTGTTGTTACCTGGTCAGGAGATTTGGGTATGATTTATATGACCTATGGGTCACATACCTTGCGCAGGGAACACCCTGGTTGAATTCAGGTGTGAGCTTTCAGGGTCCCCAGGTGATGGTAGTGAGCCTTTTTCTCAAGAGAAGCCTTGTAGTAATCACTGAAAACTTGGTTTCAGCTTCTCTTATTCTCAATTTGAATGTCTTCACATCTGTGCTCATTATAAGATTATGAAGTCCTTATTCTGGGAAGATTAAAGAGAAACAGAAAATAATAGAAAAAAAAAGAAAGAAAGAAAACCTGTACCATGGAACAACACATCAGAAACAGCAATACAGGAGTGTTGCTGAGGGCAAAAGTTTATTCTTTAAGAAAAGGATAATGGCATCTGGAGAATGGGGTTTACCACAAAAACACTCCCTCTGAAGACTTCTTAAAATAGCTGTGTGTCTTTTCTGTACTGTCTCCACTTAGAACAGAGAGAGGCAAGAGTAAGAGGTTGAGTTACTTCCTTCAGCACCAGCCCATAGACTCTCTGAGCTGTGTTGGTCTCAGCTCCTGGAGCACTCTGTTTTCTCAGGGAAGGTATGAGGCATTACTTCCAAGACAGAGGTGGCTTATGTCTAGTTGATGGATTTTTTTCTTTTACCACAAATCCTGCAGAGAAGGTGCTGAAAAGCTTATGCAGGTCCAAAACATAGTGACAAAACTAAGGGCTCAGAGCCTGCAACAAGTGTGACCTTTCAGTGCAGGCACCTGGAACTGGCACTGTGAATGACAGTGGAAGAAAAAAAATTCTTCAAGGAGGCAGGAGTTCATTTAATTTTCCTTTACATTCACTGGACTGAAGAACACAATTAACAGCTGCTTCACTGGAAGGCATTTTCACTCAGTTATTTCTTTCATCTCTGACTTTCACTCATTCAATAATTATTCTTACATTCTGACTTTCACATCATCGACTATTCTTCCCAACCTTGCACCGTAGCAACAAAGGAATTACAGTAAAGTCAAGTCATTGATTTTTACTCTTTCCTTTCTGCATGCTTACTTTTTTTACAAGTGCAGTAATTCCCCCTGCCGTGCTGAGATGTGTTCTACATCTTTCATAGGACAATGTGCGTATCTGATCCAATACATCAGCCAGGTAAGCCAAATGAAACATCTACTGCTGTTCAGAAAATAGACTCTGCATTGAATTAACTACTAGAAAAGCAAATCTCCATTATTTCAAAGAGCAGTAAGATTGCCCTCAATACTCATTTCCTATCAGTGTGGGACAGATAAAGCATTGAAGTGGAAGTCAGAAATCTATCAAATGGCTCATTGACTTTGGACAATTTGGAATGGTTTTACTTGTGCTTCTTGACTGTGTGCCTACTTCCGTACCATAATAACTCTGTGGAGGAGAAACCATTTCTGCACTTGTTTGTATAGCCTCTGTTTTGCTTGGAGTCTCCAGGTAACTTGAAATATGCCTCACTATAAACAAAGATGTGAAACATTGCAGCTCCCACCTGTTTTGCTCCAAATTGCACAGGAGTAAATAACTTTGCTTTATAGCAAATGCAGTCCCATGGTTTGGATTAAAATGATATCCAGTTCCCGTTGTCGTATCATGAGGCCTCAAAACCTATTTCCTTGGGAACTACTTCTTTAAGCCTTCTAAAGCAAAAAATGTTTCAGTTCAGCCTATGAGCTCAAAGTTGACAAACGTGAATGTGAATTAGTCCAGCCCAAACAAGCTGGCCAAATGTGGTAATGTTAAGGTGGGTAAATTGCTGGTATAGTGGATAAAGTTGATGGAGTAATGTTGGTGAGCTGAGAATTCACCTAAATAGTAACCAGAGTAATGAAAGCTTAAGCTATTCAATCCATCATTCATCCCTCATGTCCAGAGAACAACAGTGCCTCTGGAGAGTGCCAGAGGACAGTGAGCTCTCATATCAAAAGTACAGCACAACTGGGGACAGCACCCTTCTCTTGAAGCATGTCCTGATTCCACTGGGTAGCTGAAAGGGATCCGCATGTCACCACCATTTCTGTTGGGTTTAACAAACTTCCAGTCAGTGCCAGACCATCACTGAAGTCCTGATCTCACTTGTTCTGTCCCCAAATCCCCCCTCTTTTTTTTTTCCTGTTTCCCAGTGTATTGTGTATTTCTTCCCTTCTCTTCCTCTCCTTTTGCTCTCGATCAAGAGTTCGGCTTTGGTAGCCAGGATTGGTTTGCTTTGCTCAAGCAAAGTTTCAAATGGCCTGATTTGTGGAGGTGTGTCAGATCTACTCACAACAGGTAAGACCTAGTGCTGGAAACTTGCCAGTCTTTGATAGCAAGTGAGAGACAGCGTCGGAAGCTGAACTACATTTTTTTAATCTCCGTAGTTCTTTTTATTTTCTGCCCCTTTCAGACTTGTTTTCTCTTGAGAAAAGAAGATCAAGGTTCACCAGAAACAGCAGTAGAAACAATAATTCCAGCTCACTTCAGCACCTGTTTTTCTTTGCCATCAAAAGGCACGTTAGTTATTTCCCTTGTTAGCACCCCCTGATAGATTTGCCAAACAGCGTGCTTTGTGTGTTATAACTCTGGTGACAAAAGGGAAAGGGAATAACAGAGGCTGAAAAAAGAGTATTTAGTTCTGTACAATCTATGTGTTTTCTTTTCTTTTTTTTTTTTTTTGTTCTGCCCTTGCAATAATCAGTTATGAAAATTATTATTCTATGATTGTTTTCCATGTGATTAAGGAAGTTCTTGGAACCCTACAATAATGCAAGAATTTATTGTGAGTTGGTCCAAAAGTATCATTCATTGTATGCTTGAAGAGTCCTGGCACAGGGGACCCCACCTGGCTGTGGTCTTTCACAAAGGCTCTTTATACAAATTGCATAGTGAGTTTAATTTGCATGTTAGGAGAAATTTGTGTAGACTCGTAAATAAATACTTTTAGCATTCCTTGCTCTGAGCATTGGGGTTGAATACCCAGCTTGAACAGAATTTGTTGCATGTCTTTGCAGCACATGTTTGAAGATGTCACTGTTGCTGGTGATTAGGGCAAGAGATGATAAAGTTTTATGGATTTCCTCAGATATAGAGTATTCCTTTGGGCTCTGGGAGGATAAATGAACTGTCAATATATACTGAACATATGAATTCATGAGGGACACTAGCAACATCAGGGAAAGTACAAATCTAGTAAAAGGTAGGACAGCAAGGTAGCCGTGAAATAAGAAGCAAATACATCATAACAAAGTTATGAGCCTCTTTCTAAAGAAAATGATATAAAACAGTAATAAGCAGGTGAAGGGTATGAAGCTGTTTTCTCCCCATATGTAGTGGTTTTGGTGTTACAATGCTGGGAACAGTTTTAGTACCTGTATTTTGAAAAGGCTGTTTGGAAGCCAGAGGGAGTATGGAAAAAGACAATAAAATCTTTGGAGGCTAGAGAACAATTTCTTTGTTTAGTTTCTCAAGAACTGTCAAGTGCACTGTGAAGTGATTTCAGTCCTGAAAGGCATCTGAGAACAAATGCCTGGAACTGGGAGCTAGAGAGTGTCCAGGTAGAGCCACACCATTGCAAGCAGCTTAAGACCGGCTCTGTCCATCCTGGTAAATGGATGGTTTTGGGGGATGTGATCCAAAACAACTCTTAAGGGTAAAATCCCACAGGGCATGAACATATAAGCCAGAAAATAACATCACTGAAGATCAATGTCATTAAGCATTATGCAGATCAAAATGTTGATCAGTATGTTCATAGTCCAGAGGCACAATTATCCATTAGCATCAAATCCATCACACTCCAAGAAGAACCACATTTATTAAAGGCGTACAGAACTTTCAGGTGACAACCAGGGCTTCTAATGGGATCACCTTAAATTTATAATTTTTGAAGCGATGATGAAAATCTTTCAGACAACACAATTTTAAACAGTGACTACAAATTTCTTAAAAAGAACATTTTTCTGAGTCTGAAGAAAAAAAATGTTGCCCTCTTTCTTGTGTGTGTTTATGTCAATGCTGGAAATTATGATTATTGAGTGACATCTAGTGGATGTGATGATGCTGAACACCAACAATTCAAAGGTAAAATCCTTTTGAATTAAGCCAGACTTGTAGTGCTGGCAAAGTGACCACATAATTAAAATGTTATGCATTGTAGCAACATGTAGGTAACAAGCCAGAGACACAGAATCCAGCTCTTCAAGGAAATGGAAACTTAAGCAAATCTGAAGGTGCCAGATTTTTCTTTTTTTAGGTCCCTCCAATTCTCATGTAAAAAATCTCTATACTACTTCCTGCTCATTTTGGATGGCCTATTGTACTTCATATAATCTACATGCAGAGACCCTTTAGCAGTGCACTCACTGTAAATCACACTCTGTCACACAGCAGCCCCTGTATGGTGGTGAGGGCCTTCTCATGTTGTTTTCAATGGGTATTTTTCCTTTTTCAAGCCAATTTCGTTTTTCAGAATTCAATATGAATTTATACTTGAGGCTTACTGGCCACAATAAGTCTGGAGCTGCTTTACAGTGAATTTCAGCTAGAAATTCTGTTATGAAATTTTTTCATGACAGAAAATGGTAGTAATTTCATGAGAGATTATTGAAGAAGAATACCTGAAATGCTTGCCTGACTTAATTCTCTGTTTGGGAAAATGTATTTCTGGGAAGACCACATTTCAGAAACTGCAATATAGAGACTTCAATTTTTGAAGCTGAAGGGAAAAAATGCCAACAGGAAGCTTTTATATCCAAAGAGCATGATTCATCGGCTGTCTTACAGTATGCTTAACTTTGCTGATTATTAAGCTTGTAATTGTGAGCTCTGGATTTTTCATCTTGTCCACAGAACTTTCACAGGGCTCTGTAGCACCTTTTAAGTTCCCATTTATTACTTTTATTTTACCCAAGTTAATAAATGTAAATTTATTTTTTTCCGTATTGATCAGATGAAATTTAAACAAGTCCCCGGATACAGCAAGATATTGTTAATCTATTGATAAGCTCAATCCCAAAGTTTCTAACATGGGATCTAAGGAAGAAGTGGTAGAGAGTACTGATTACTGACAGATTATTATAGTGAAATATGAATTATATGTATTCAGAATGTTGAGCTAAGTAATGTCATCTATTGTGTCTCATCTACAGATAAGATAAATGAAATCTATATTAGACAGATATAGTCAGTAAAGGTACTATAAGTGTGGAGAATAAAGTGATTTTATACTGATTTTTGTACCTGAGAGGGCTTTCTTAATAATAAATCAGCTTTTAGAGATGTCTGTTGCTTTGGCATATCTGTTATTTTAAGGACTGGCATGCTGTAACTTCATCTGTACCCACTCACCAATTCCTCCTGCCCAGGGCCAGTAAGAAGTTGGTTTGCAATTTATCTTTTAAAGGGATTTAATATGATTTATTTTTGTCTATACAAAAAAATTGCATTATATTTGCATGCAGATATCCCTTTTTATAACAACTGCTTGTCTTTCTGGGACATTTTGTACCTGTGTGTAGGCAAGGGCTATGCTTTTATTTTAGAAGAAACGACATTTTTAAGATACAAATCTTCTTTCTCCTTCATTGCATATTATGTCCAGGTTCACTAAATAAATAAATTACAGAATCATTTAGGCTGGAGAAGACCTCTAGGATCATCAAGTCCAACCTTGGACTAATTACCACCTAGTCAACTAAACTATGGCACTAAGTCAGTCATTGAATTGGACAAATTTAGTAGGGATTAGGCTTTGTGTTAAACTAATGCCATCAATACCAAATTTACTTTGTTACACAAGATCAGATTAAAAGAAAAAACTTTTATTCATTGGATCTTGATTGCTAAGTCAAAGTTGTCTTTCCACACATATTTTCAGTGTCATGCTATAGGGACTCAAAATTGAGCACTTCCTCATTGGGACATAAATTGGTGACATACCTTTTTTTTTTCCCCAAATATGTACTAAAATGATATTTCAGTGCTTCCAAATCTCAATTTTATATTGTTTTGTGATGCCTTGTGTTTGTACTCAATCCACTTGCAAAGACACCATTTTTTTCAGACCATTTTGGGGTTCTTTTAAGAGGAAATTTGTGACTATTTTAAAGAGAAGGCTTGAAAAATGTCTGAGTGTTCCCAATATTCATAAATGAGAAAGAAAGCAAGCAGGACTTAAGCCTCTGATCCAGCCTGAGACAGCAAATATGACTCCTGAGTTAGGAGCTGCTTTGCCTGACACCACTGAAATACAGCAGAGAGCCAAGGCTGCAGCAGGAGCTGCCCCTGCCCCAGAGAGGCACGTTGAACATGATGTGCTGTTGCTTGGCTGGTGTTGGACCACAGAGGGCTTTGTGGGAGCCAAGGCAAGAAGAAGTGAGTTCCCATCTGGTGCTGTAGCTGAAATACTCCTGCAGTCTTTTGGTGAAATAAACTTGGGAGAATAAATTTACCCTTTCAGCTCAGCTAGGTGATATGTCCCCCTCACATTACTGAGCATTACATGGAGTTTCTTTCCCTCTCTCTTTTTTTCCATCCCAGCCCTCAGCTCTGGTCTGAAAACTGACAGATATATGGAGACATTCCTGCAGATGTGCTTGGAGATTGCTGAGCCCTTCAGGGGAGGTATGAAGCAATGTTCTGCCTTGCAGAACTGAAGCCAGCTACTACCTACAGGACTGTTGGCTCTGGGATTTCAAATCAGTGCTGCTCCTGATTTCACATCCCTGCTTAGCTGCAAGCAGAGTTACTGCACACAAACTCTAGTGAACAGTAGGATCTTACTGGGGAACAATAAAAATGCTGCTGCCATGACCCAGGCAGCTGGATACTAAAAGCTGCTTCCGAGCTTCACAACTTGAGAACATGGAACTTGATATGAGACCCAAAGTACAGGGAAAAGGTTGGAACTCCAAATCTGAGTGAGCTTGTCTGATGGGTTGGGATTTTTGTTGTTGTTGTTGTTGTTGTAGTTATTTTAATAGGCAGTCTGGACACTGACTGCATTTCTTTTTAACAACATATTTGCTTATTGGATTAATCTGGCCTGGATCACAAAGTCCAGGAAGCACTCCTGATGCTGTGTACTTTCCCTCCTGCCACGCATGCTGCTGTCCTCGGAAAGGAAAAGCGAGAGAAATCCCGTTTCATAGCAATTTCATAGAGAGGGCTTTTCTTTCCCTGTCAGTTTTATGAATGTGAGGTTCTTAACTTTGCAGATATTTGAAGTATAAAAGGTTTAGGCATTTGTATTTATTTATTTATTTTTTTTAAAGATCAATATCTCATCTACTTCAAATATTGTTAGACTCATACTTGCTGAAAATGTTTCCACTCCAAATCTATTTCTTTGCATGTACATAAGGAATTTCTAATTTTAGCTATTTGACTGTTGATGATTCAGAGTAAAAATTAAAAAAAAAAAATTTGGTTTTTTTTTACTGCTACTAAGCCTGAAATACCTGTGGTTTTAAGTGTTGTCTCAGACAGTGTACTTGAACCATTAGTTGGATTCTTGTTCACAGAGAGTAGATTTGTGAAGGAAAAAGACTCTCAATTTCAGAATTCCCTGTTTGCAGAATGGGAATAATTGGCATCTTTCTTTTCATTAGAGACAGTTTGGGAAACAAAAATAGGTGAGCTATTAAATAATTTCCCCAATCTTTTTTTTTTTCTTTTTTTTTTTTTTGATCAGGAAGCTCTGATTCTGCAAATTAAGCATTGCAGGAGAATTTCTGTTGCTGTGCCAGGTCCTGCTATAATTAAAATCAGACAGTCATCAAGATGTCAGTCATCAGTTTCTGATTTTAGCAAACCTACCTTTTGCTGAAAATGTCTTGTTAAAAGCTACTTTGCTAAAGCTCAGAAACGTCATGGCATTGCTTTGCAATGCATTGCTGTGCTGTGCTTTGCAGGTATCCAGCCACACACAGAAGAGCCCCACTGAGACAAATATCAAACACCAAAAATGCAGCAGGAGGAGCTGAGGCAGCGCTGAGATTGTGCTGCAATGCTGCTTTCTTAATGAGCATCTCCTTCACCCACACCCATGATTCCAACAAATCACCTGGAGGAAGGGGCTACTCTTGAAAAGCACAGAACCTTGCTTGGGGTGTCACAGGTCAAACCCTTCCCTTTCACTCCCAGTGACTGCTGGAATTCTACTTTTGTACAGGGTGGAGGGTTCTTGCAAAAGTTTGATGCTGAAAACCAAGTGAAAGCTAAGCTATTCACCAGCACAAAGGAATATTAAAAAAGCATAAATATTACTCTCCTTATGAAGGTCAGAAATATTTTTCTTATTAGTTATTAAAAGGTATCTTCTAGTATATGTATAATGCTTTATGGAGCATTTTGTCTTGCCAGAGTGAAAGCTTCCCCGTTTAGCTATGTTTCACAACAATATAGTGATCATGTTTATTAAGCAAAGGTAATAGTGAAACAAGACAGGCCTGTAAGACCTGAAAATTATACAGTCATAGAAGCTAGTAATGCTTATTTTATTTTGTAGAAAAACTTAGCAGGAGGTTTCTTTCTTTCATTTCAACCTACTTCATAAGGTTGTCATTCAAATACCCAAAATAACAGGGCTGGATTTTTTTGTTTGTTCATTGTAGAGACCCCTTGCTAGAGCAGCAGTTCACGCAGGCTCAGACCCTTAGCTTTCTCAATTATTGATATAAACAGTTTGGAAGTCTTTAAAAATGTATGCCACAAAGAAAAAAAGAATTAGAAATTTTTGACCTGAGCTATACACAAGTGTCATGGTTGCAGGTGGCACAGTCTTGTGCAAGTGAGTTATCCCAGTGACCTCACTGGGATTCACTTGTTTTGCCAAAGTTGCTTACAAAGAAAGAGCATTTGCACTTCTGAAGCCATGGTTACTTCTTCCCTGCAGAGAGAAATAGAAACAGGTTGGTAACCTTAGCTGTGGCTGTACAATGTGCCAAAAGCAAAAATGTGTTATTTGCAGTCTGATCAATGATAATAAATCATAACAAGAAAATCAATTGTTTCTTTGAATCAGGATTAACAGCAGCTAGAATTACTTACAAAAATGCCACGAGCAGGCAAGAAATATCAACAGCATAAGCAGATGAAAGAATTAACATCAATCGCTATTAACATCCTTCCCCTTCTCTGATGGGCAGAAAATAAAAATGCAGAAACAACACAGTGACTGGTTTTTCTGTGTCAAGTCTCTCCAATGTTTAAATTAGGTTCATAAATTAAATTAGACATGTTATTCTATACCAGTTGCTGTTAAAATCAAATACTGTTTACTGCTCGTATCAATATATTATCCAATTCCATCTGTGGCTTCACCAGTGGTCATTAGTTTGTCTTTGGCATACCCTGTGGGGTTTTTACAGAGAAGCTATTTAAAACATGTACCTTTCCCTATAAAGTCCAACCATGACACCAGTGATTTTAAAGCATAACCTGCCAGAATTGTTTTTAAGAATAAAGTCCTGAAAATTTACAATCTGTCCAGGTCAAATTACAAAGTTGCAATCGATGAATATGAGACTCGACTAGACATTATTTTGTGGAGGGAGAACATCCACACATCTAAATCCTATCGATGTAGAGTGTTCTGGTATTCACTACAGCTCCCTGTGTCTCTGTTTTGTCTAGATAGCAGTTGGTTCCCACTGTGATCTCCTGAAGGCTCTGTAAGAATTTATTGTAACAGTACAAAGGTGATCATGTGAAAAATCCCTGGGCAAACCTCTGGCTGCATTCGTAACTTCCCCCTCCAACTTGGAGTTGCCAAGCTGGCAACTTTCAGGATGATTGGAAAAGCTTAATTATTTATTTATAATCAGGATTTAAACAAAACAAAAAACATTTTTCTTGCTTGGCTATGTTTACTTTTCTTTTTTCCCCCCCTTTTTTTTTTTGACTGTTTCTTTTTTCTTTCTTTCTTTTTTTTTTTTTTTCTTTTATCATAGCAAAGGACAAATCAAATTTTGGGGGAGAGGTTGTAGGGTCTTTGTCTCTTGAGGCAATGATTATTATGGTGGGAATATTTACTGCAAGAATTCACACTGTAAGTGACAGAGGTTGTTGAGCTATTGGCAAAGACTATTGGCCTTTATCTTCAGCTTTCATTATTCAGTGAAGTTAAACATGTTTTAACAATGTCAAGCAAAAGGCTTTGTCTGAGGTGAGAAAAAGTGGGCAAGGCATACAAAGGGCAAGAGAGTCCATTTAGCAAACCCACATCTAACCACAAACACTTTCTTAGTCCAGACAAAAGACACAGTCTTAAACAACCAGCATTTTATTCAGGTTTTTTTTTTAATTTATTCTTTCTTTTCTTTTCCTTCCTTGTTGAAATTCTTGTAACAACTTCATCAGCATTATTTTTAGAGTGCAGTAAATCACTGCATATCTACTGGTGTGATTTTTTTTTCCTCTCATTATTTTCCCGGGGAAAAAGAAACCCCTCAGTATTTATTCAAGCTCTTTTTTTTTTTTTTAAGGACTTAAGTTCATTCTGTGTTTATTTTAATTTAAAACGTATACGTATTTGTGTATTTCTGTGAGAGAAGCCAAGGACAAAGACAACTGTGGGTTGTATAAGTAGCACTAGATGGTGCTGTGAAGAAAGATATCTAAGGTAACTATCAGCAGTCTAACTCGGGTGCTGAAATTTGGATAGCCACATTCATTAACTGTGTAAAGCAGATATACATTACTGTTCAGGATTGCACTAAATTGCTTCCTTTAGGATTGGAAAGTTGTGCTAACCATCATCTGATCGGTTCACAGTACAGGTCGGGTCCTCCAGCCAAATGCCACAAAAATACAGATGTTATATATGACCTTTACCTCGGAGCCACAGGTGGCTGCCAAGACATGCTCTCAAATGAGAACCAAACGGTAGGACAGGATTTTAAAATCTATGGAAAATCACTGTAGAGAGTGGAACAAAGGTATTAAAGGTCTGTTGCAGCCAAAAAGATGCCGAGCACCATTCTGAACTAATTAAGGCATCAAGGTTTTCCTATCCTGGTATAGATGCTATGACAGTGGTAACTACAATTGCTGCTAAGAGAGAGAGCTTCACATCAGGAGGAAAAGTCCTCCTCTACCCATTATTTATACTCTTTCTTGACAGACATGATCATCTGCTCTGATTCAGCCTCCAGGCTTTGTCTCCTTCGGGGAATTTTCCCTTTGTTCTCCCTATCAGCATGGGGCATAAGCCGAGGAAAAGGTCTGAAAGCGCAACTGCAGTTTGCAGTAGCACATGGGCTGACCTGCCTCTGCAGGCAGTGGTGCTGAGTGCATGGCTTCTGGGCTGGAGCAGTGTGGCAAAGAGCTGGAACTTACAGCTTCAAGCCATCCAGCTTGAAAATAGTCCAGTCCAAAGCTAACAAAGAGATATCTGTACTCACCACCCTCGGCTTTCCAAGTAGCTGAGTCCTGAATTGACACCAGTCAAATAGTTTTCCCCCAGGACAAATGGTGCATGAGATTATCACCTGAGAGACAAGGCCAGCCCCACAAGGTGTCAGTGCTCAACCCCTCCCTGGCTGCCTTAGACATGTCCAGTGGCATTGCTGTCTCCCTGGTCACCATCAATTCATTCAGAACAAGGCCCTTCTGCTCTTCTTTTCCCTGGCTGCTACAGTCTTGAACTATGAAAAACAGATTAATACCATTTTATCTTGTGTTGGTGTTATTCAGGAGGCATAATTCATTTTGCTATCCTTATGGTGTTCCCACTTGTTCTTAAAATGCTTCTAAACACACAAGATATACAGAAAGGAACTTAAATGTCTGGTGAGCAGGGTTTCTAGGTTGAAATTATAGTATTTTAATACTTCACATGCAATGATCTCTTTGTAAAGTTTTCATAATGTCAGAGAAGTTCATAGAGTAAATGAGTTTGACTTCACTCAGAATGCTAACATTTATAAATCTACAGCACTGCCTTTCTGAATATATTTACTGCTGTAGAGAAGAAGGGGGGATCAAAGGGCTCTAACACTTCTTTCTGCCATCATTTCTCATCTTCAGCACAGTTTGAATTTTGTATACATAGCAGTTTCTTGCTCCAGAGATGTCAGAAATTACCTGGAGACTGTTTACAGGACATTAGAATAGAATCTGGACAAACCTGCCAAAGAGTAGATACTGCATATATTAAATATAATGGCCCACGTAAGTCACGAATCCAGATTCGCTTGCAGATTTGTTGTGTGCTGTATTTTGCAGTGTAAGCTTGGGAATAAAACTCAAATCTGTCTTTTCTGAGTGCATTTCTCTCCCACATATTATTTCAGCCTTGACAGTAATAAGAGGAGAGAAATAAACTGTGTAACATTAGTGATCAGAAACATCAAAACACATGAGGAAAATGTCTAATTGTAAAAGATCACCAAAGTAACACCAACAGTAATTTGTGCTTCTGCATGACTTGATGCCTTGAGATATTAAATTCCTAGAACCTGGGAGGAGAATGAGTTCTTATCACCCCTATGAAACGCCAAACCACCCATCAATGTGCCCTTTTCACCCTCAGCAAGAAGAGAACCTATTTTTTAATTTGTCAGCAGCGTGGCTCACTCTAGGATACTTCAGTTTGAGAAGCTTCACCAAACTGAGTCAAAGGATCTCAGGGGACTGTCATGGTTTTGACAGAAAAAGTTGAAGTGACCCTTAGAAGTTTAAAACCTCCCCAAAGCAAATAAAGGGAACAAACAATTTTTCGATCATTGTTTCTTGGCATGGAGTTCATAACTTTTTTTAGTATTTTGGGATGGTAGTACTATGAAGACTACTGCCTGCCCTTATAGTCTCAGTAATTTCCTATGTGATTGAATGAACCACCACCACCACAGATAATATATTTCTGGGTGAGAGAGGGTGGAGTGAAGATGTGCCCCCCAGTTGTGTCCGGTTTTGGGCAATATTAAGTACATCTATAGTTAAAAAATGAATAAACAACTGCAGTGATGTATTCTGTGAATTTAGAATTGTTGGGGGTCGTTGCAGCTGTGGGGCTTGACATTTTCTGTAGCACAGAGCAAAAATCTCCCCATGCATCCCTTCTTGGATTCCAGAATATCTGAAGCATAGAATTCCTTCTGAAAGGTAGCTGGTCTTGACTTAAGTGCTTCCTGTGTTTGCAGAAAAAGGGACAAGTCTGTTAGTGCAATTATTACCAAACGCTATTAATAATATTAGAAATCTAATGATGGGAGTGAGACCTCCTGAGGTGACTGACTTTTGGGCTGTTCCAACACCAGACAGTTCTGCTTAACCTGTTTTTTGCAGACTTCCACTACTGAAGCCTCCAGAGCCTCCACAGGAAGGTGGCACCTAGGACACAGTTGGGCCCTGGGGGACAAACACCTTCCATTTCTTTTTTTAAAACATCAGAAGGCAGTTTCACCTGGTGAATCAGCTGGGGGAAGTTTTACACTGCAATTTTTTCTACAGTTCTTGTCCATTTCTACATTTTACAGCTTTGCCACTGTTGAAACTCCTATTCCCCACAGAATTGTCTGGTTGAGAAGGATTTTTTTTTTTAGGAGGTACCTTCAGTGGCTGTGGAATTTTATGGGAATCAGAACCTCTCTGTCATCTACCATGCAGATTTTGCTGTTCCTTCGAAGCCAGGGAAAGGCTATTCTAAAGTGATTTTAAGGATCCCTCTTCTTTTTTTAAGAGTTATGGAACAGAGCTGAAGTAATCACGCACATATCAGCTAAAGTTTTGCTACTACCCATAGCTATTAATAAATATTACTTGCTTTCTTTCAATTTTCTTCTATCCTTACGGTTCTGAACTGCCAGTTTCGTGCCTTCAGTCAAAAGAGGGCATTTAGAAAGCAAGTGGACAAACAGTGGTTACTTGTTGTGAAAATCAGGAGTGTTTCAGAGAGTCACTGTGCATATATTTGGGGAGGTGGGAATTTAATCTTCGAACACAGCTCCCTAGGCAGCTTCCTGCACAATCTGGCATTGTCAGGGAGCAAAAAGAAGATTTTGGGGTCGTCTCACACAACTGCTACGTTTCTTAAGTCACAGAAGTATCCCCAAATCAATAAAACCATGGCATTTACAAGCATCCTACCAGCTTCTGTAGCACTGTTGTTGTTAGCAAAGAAGGCAGAGGTGAATTTATTAATCCTCATAAAATCAGAGAGAAGTACCTTTGTAACAGAACTTTGCAACATGTGAGGAGATCAGTGGATACACTTTTAAAACTGGAGCACAGTGGGTTTTGTTCCTTCCTATTTTTAATTATCCTTTTTATTGTCTGAGATAAATTTTAACAAGTAATTTAGTACAGCATTGTGGTGTTTTATTCATTACTGAATTATGATCCTATCAACAGTATTACATTTGTTATTATTGTTATTACTATTATTATTATTCTATTCCTTTATCTTCATGACCACACAATGCAGCTTCTGGAAAATAAGTGAATGCTGGCACTGAACCACCAACAAAATAAATACAGTGACTAATATTTAAACATATTCACTTCTTTTCCATGCAACACTTTAATATCATTTGCTTTTCTATTTTATGTGGTAATTTTATTTCTGTCCACTGATAATTTAGAATTGTTTTCTATTTACATTGTTAAACTCATCCTGAATTATGCAACTGGTGTCTGCAATCCCCTGCAATCTCACTTTACGGTGTCATTGACTCTTCTTACAACATCAACGTATTTCCAAGGAAGAAGTGCAAAATATTTGTTTGTAAACTCATTTGGCATCTTTTGGAAAGGAATGAAAGTAAAACAAAATGTGGATGCCACAAAAGGATGTTACCAAGGATATTGCTGTGGCTGAACAGCAATACAGAGGACAGCCTGAAACCACTAAAATGTGAAACTTAATATCAGAATTGTAATTCAGTTTTGAAAAAGTGTTTTTCAGTCTCCTGGTATCAGGAAATAGTTACCAAGCAACACTGTAGATATTGGTAATGCAGGCAGATCTATTCAAATAAAAATTATTCAAAACATTGTCATTATCAGGGGAGCTGTGTTATTGCTTGATTCATAACACTTGGTATCTAGACACTTTCATATTCTACTTCTGGAGCAAAAATTTGCTTTTCCTGAAGAAGTGCCCTTAATGTTTTCTCTGTTAGATTAAGCTTGCAGGGATATGCCATCTGCTGTAGTTCCACCTGTATTTTGCTGGGCTGAATTCAGTAAGGGATGCCAAACACTGAAGGGCAAAATAGATGGTGAGTACATGCACAGTATTATGAGAAGTAGCAAAGGAAGAGCTTTTTCCTAAGAACACTTTTTCAGTGATAGACTTGGGATTTCAGCAAAAGTCTTTGTATTGAATTGTTCAGCCATTCCTCAGGAAAACAGCAAATAAATGGTTTTAGATCCAGAATTCTCTCCTTGTTACCTAGAATCGGTCTACATTTTAGAAGAAGCAGAGTGGACAGCCAAATTGCTAAATTGGGTCTCATTGTCCTTCAGGTTGGCTGCAAGAGATTCTAGAGCACCTGAAAGCAGGGAGCTGAGTTAATGGTGATCTTCAAAGTCCAGAAAGCAGTCTTTCTGTCTGTTCAGTGCAAAGATGTGTGCAACTGGAACCCCACTGGTTGGAACAATGGGCTTCCATTTCAGTAGTGTAATGAGCAGGAGTGTGTAGGTGACACACAAACATGCTCTGTGGGCAGACAGTGGTGATCGCTGCAGAACTGCCCAAGTATGTAAGGTGAGTTTGGCCTAAGGAAAGGCCCTGGGAGGCCCTTTCAGAGAGGAGATTTGAGAGTATGTTTTTCAATTCCTTGTAAAGTGGCAGAAAAAGGAGACTTTGCCTTTCCTTGAGAAGGCGCACAATTATCTACAAGTTATCTGGTGTCCCCATCAGTTTATTATCCTGGATGAAACAGGCTGTAAGACCCTGCATCTTTTGCTTGACTTCTTGGGCCAAACATGGAAATGGTCCTGAGACCTCTGACAGACAGAAGAAAAAGTGGCAAGAATACAGGGAAGAGCTATAAAGAAAGAGCAGCTTATTGAAAGGCCTGATTTACAGCAGTAATACCTGATCACCTCAACCTGTGTGTTGAAAATTTGCTCCAAAGACGTTCTGAGCAACTCTGCATTTCAAAGGAGGATCTCTTGTGCTTTTTTTCTGTATGAAATGGCACAAGGAGAACCTTTACTTGTGAAGTTTAGGACATCCCATTCCCGTCTGGCATCTGACTCTATAAATAAACACACAATATCTGGCGCAAGTTAAAAAGATCTGAGCTTGGGCTAAATCAGCAAGTTATAACTGTCAGCTTCTGCAAACATTTCTGAGGCAAATACTCATGAAAGGCTGGGAAGACAGGAGGGGTGTCTGCCTTTGCTGTTATCAGTTTCCTGATTCAAGCAAACCAGGGCTGCTGTACTCACCTCAGTAGTGCAAAAAGCAGAAAATGGCAGCAGTCAGCAGGGAAGGGATATTTGCTTTCTAGCTCCTCTCTCTTGTGAAGGCTAAGGAAGCTGGGGAAGCCATCAGCCTCCTGGTTCCCCTTTTAAATTTAGACTGAAGGAGATGCATCCATTTTAAGACATACATCTTCTCAAATGATAGCAGCATCTTTGTTTCCTAATGAAAAACTTGTGAGGGGCACAGTTTAGATCCTCAAGGGATGCATGCTGTGGGCAATTAAAGGGTTCTGATAAACATAAAGGTAATCTTTTATCGCAGCAATCTCTCTTCTTAGGCAGTGGTGAGAGTATCCCTCTTACCAGGATGATAAACATTCTAAGCTGATGATTACAATTTTTAAAGGCAAACCCTGTGACAGAAAGCCACACTACTGATCTTATCTTGTAAAGATGCTACATGCTGTATGTGTCTGAACTTCTGTCTATGCCTATCTTCCTATAATGTAGAGAGAAAATTATTTGTTACAGTGTTTGTACCCAATTTAATTTAAGATGAGAAATCAGTGAGTAGGAGGAGAGGGTGGAAGGAGGGGGGCAGGACCTGCTCCATTTACAGCTCTTAAAAATAGCATGTGAAGCCAGAAAATCATATAAAACTGAACTAGCCATCATCCTCACGCAATGCATTTCCAAACAGAGGATATCTACAGTACTTCCCAATTATGTTCAGTTCACTGCAGTAGGTGACCCCAATTTCTTTGAAAAATCTTTATAACAGTTCTTTTCAGAAAACCTGCATGGGGTGCTGAGAATAAAAGTCAAGGCCATAGAGTTTCACTTACTTGGGCTTCCTTCGAATAAAAGTGTGTGTATTACATGACCAGGGAGAAAGCTGGAGGACAAAGATGTGTCACCTGCACATGGGCATTTAAAGCCAGTGGCAAAATGAGTTGAAGTTTATCAAAATGAAAATTTGAGACGTCTGTTGTATTTGCCACATGGAGGGTCTGTGCCCTGACTCTATTTATTTCTCTTACTGCTCTCCTGTGCCCTGTGGCTGCTGTGGGCTCTTGGCAGCCAGGTGGGGTTGATGCTGCTGGGCCCCCCCTGGTGCTGGTGCTGTTATACACAGGGATATGTCCTGGCCTTTGGGCGCAGGGGGACTCAGCAGCCATGGTGCAGCAGGGAGCTCCATGCTCATCCCAGAGGCACAAAGCCATGTTCTGTGGCTGTTCTGACTGCTCTGACTCCTGCCTGGCACATCCATAATGGTGTGTAACCCTCTTGGGCTGTGCCTCCAAAGGAGCTCTGCAGTGAGGTCCTGTGGTAAGAGGTCTAGAGACCAATCAGAGAGTGCATAAAATTCAAGCTACCATGCCAGCTATCTGTGATGACTTATTGGATGCACCACAGTAATGTTTTTGGTGTTGAATTATGCTAAATCAGCCTAGTCCACCAAACTCCAAACATACATCCTGCTCTTTTTGAAGTTGGAT
>JAWWLV010000001.1:6425079-6443615 GCA_035041135.1 Platyrinchus mystaceus
TGGCTTGTTTGAATGCTCTAATGGAAGGTGTAGTTCCCCTTCCTCTTATTTCTAGGGTGTTCCTCTTCAAAGCACTAACCTTCTTCTCAGCTATCCCTCTGCACAGCATTCCTGTGATGATACAGCATGATATAAATTCCATTTGCCATTGTGTAAGTACCTGCTCAGGAACAACTACAGTCACATTAATCAGCCTGGCCTGCTCTGAAATCTGTTTGTGGCAAAGGCAGTACAAACCCCTGTCCAAAGTGAGCAGGCCATCCGCTCTCCTTCTCCTTTCTTCACTCTTTCTGACTCTATAACATGGGAGTTTTTTTGCTCCCTTGTTGACAAGTCTTGGTAGAAGTCACATGCTGACCATTTTGAAGACATTTTCTGACAATTTGGTAGATAGAGCTGCTGAAATAGAAAATTTCCATTTTGATAATGTTACTTTTTTTTTTTTTTTCCAGAAGAATAAAGGTTTCAAAGTTGCTAAAGGGAAGCTAATCTTTCCCCTCTGTTTATAAGTGCACATATTGATGAAATTCTGTGACTAGCTGCCAAAAACATTTAACATGATGAATTAATAAACCCATGAATTTTGTATAAGATGTTTTCTGAGATGCCTTTCTTGTTGCTGATTACCATCTTTCATAGTGGAAAAAAACTTCTTGCTTGGAGTTGTTGCTGACATCTCAAAGTAGCTCATTTATTCGGGCAGTAAAACAGATTTAATGAACCATGGGAAACACATGATTTTTCATGAAGTGACCATAATGACAATGGTTCATAGATAATAACAGGCTATTTACCTGTGCCTGAATTGCCTCAAATTTATTTTCTTCAGACAATTTCCTCACCTCAGCTACAGTAACAATATGATAGAGCTGTAGGGCTACAAGTGATTTATTAATTAAAATTAATGTTGCATATTGAGCTGTTGCATTAAGCACTTAGGCCTTCTCAAAGAAAGCAAGATCAGCTAGCCAAACAAATCTTTGGGTCTGACCAGCTTAAGAGATGAAGGATTTCTCTCCTCAGCTGCCTACAACCTTCCTGGTGGTTGTGTGCACTTATAATCAGCATATCCTTATGATTATTGATTCTCCTCTGTAAAGTGTAAAGCTTGTTTCTCTTGATGTCTGGATTATCAGACTGATGTGTTTACCAAAGGGAGTAAGAAACTCTTTTACATTCTTATGTGAGCTAATCAAATTTACAGATAATCTGGTCAAGTATGATGGATTAGATGGATTGGTGATTACTGGAGACAGAATCAACACTGCAGCTTTTCCTGCGTGACAAATGCTTCCCACGTAGAGTTAACTTAACTCTGGGAGTGAAATCAGAGAGCAATTTGATCTTACTTTTGTCAGAATTTGATCTGATACGTAAGACAGCAACAGCTGCAGGGTTAACATGTATACATATATAAGAAATAGATACATAATTAATTGGGAAAAAACCACTAGAGAACAAAACAAATTCAGCAGAGGCAGATAGATGCCCTGAGTAAATTTTCTGTGAGATTTAGACAACTGAATCAAAAACTCACAAAACCCTTTCTTAACCTCCCTGGTACCAAAGGCTAAGGATACTTGGGTTTTCACCAGAAAGTTCCCTGCTGTACCTATCTTGCATCTGTTCCTGCTCAGAAGTAGCAAAAAGCACCATCTCCCTTTTGATATCCCTTTCTCTATGAAGAGCCAAGGCTTCTCCTCCTTGCTTTGAGGGCTGTTTTGTAATTCCATGTAACTCCCACAAATTCAAGACATCGATCTCACTGGGCTAGAGGATTGTGCTCCATCTGCTGTCCCTTCTCTTTGTCTCCAAAAATCATATTCCTTTGTAATAAAATAGAAAGAAGTTGTCTATCCTTAGGTGGTAGATTTAGGTACTGAAATCTGTGCGACTGCTTGGGTGCTAAAAGGGTCTTTGATAATCTTAGAGTTGGAGGAGCCCAGTGTCATTGTTTCTCATTAGGCAGGCAGAATTTGGTCTTGGGGATCATTCAAGTGCTTTAATAATTTCTGTCTTAGATCTCATTATGGACCTGAGCCGAGATTTACATTAATATTTTTATGTAGCATAAACACCAAATACATAGCACAGTTTTCACAGACAAGCTTGCATTTCAAAATGAACTTCAGGATCTACATGACAGAATATGAATTCTAAACATCTTTAAGAGACAATTTTGGCACTTACATAAAGAAAAAAGAGGCAGAGGAAAGAGTTGCAGTGATAATTTCCAATGAGCCAAGTAATCTTGATACTTTTTTCATATGCATCCCACACCTTTAAAAGGATACATACCGTGTCTTCTGTAAGTGGAGAGTTTTGAGATGTGCGACATTTCCCATGTAACAACATATCAGTTTCAGGCTGTGATGAGAAAAAATTGCTTTCAAATATCATGAGTTCAAAAGTGCAGCTCAAATTTTAAAGTATTAGTTTCACATTCTGCTTAAGAAAAACTGTGAAAAGAGAAGCAGAGAGGAGACTGAGGATGAAATTCCAATAAAAATAAGATATCTATATCTAGCCAGACAGTTGGTGTTATATGTATCTATATAATACTGTGTGCATGACAAATATGGTAACAGAGCATTAAGGCTGCATGGTTAGGCAGTCAAAAGTTTGGAAACAGCCTAGTTAAGGTTGCTCGCTGTGCTGCTCTTCTCCCTCACATTGTGAACACATTATGACTTTAACTGCAGTACTGCTCTACACAGTCTTTTTTTTCAGATAGAATAAATATTTCTTTTATATAACCTCAGGAAACTTGAAATGTTGTTTATTCCTCTAAGCATTTGTGGATTTTCATTATCATAGTGGTGCAGACAGTAACACAGATGCTCAAGCTGGTTTTTAGCCTTTTGTACCGTTCAGATGGCACAGAAGGGCCATAAAACAGACAACACCAACCCACCTCTCCACCCTCCTCCCATATTTCCTTCTGTTGTGTCTGATACGGATGCTTTTCTCCTGCCTCCCTCCCTCTGCCATTTTTGCATTAAGTGAAATGAAACACAGCAGTACAGCTTTTCAAATGAGGAAAAAGAGCTGGCAAGACCCTTCCTCCATCAATGCTCCTACGCGTTAAAAAAGTTGCAAGCCAGCATCTCTGTGATCTGTCCTTGTCTGCCTCTAAGGCTGGTTGAAGACCCTTCAAGCCTGGAGAATCTAGGTCTAGCCTTTATTTTATACCAGTCATGATTACATTTTACATCTCCCACCCTACTCCCACAGACACATGGTGACCCTAAGTCCGCTGTTTGGAAGGGCTACTGAGCCTGCAGAGAGCAGTCTTTTCCCACCTGAACTTCTGAGCTGTCCTTGTCGGCTCATTGCTGTGAGCCAACAGAAAAGCCCCCCAGCTACAGTGTAGCTCAGAGTCAGCTCACCTACAAACTCAACTGCCTGATACATAAGCAAGCTGTAACTGCTCTGCTCTCGAGGTTTTTTCTTGATCTAGAATAGGATCTCTGAATTTGATTCCTTTAATTTTCATGCTGGTGACTTGAATGTATTCTAACTTTTCTTTCTTGAACAGTGTACAGTACTGCAACTCCACAGAAAAGGGGACCAGCCTACTGCCCCTTTAAAATAAAGGTATGCAATCAAAAGTACAGCATCTACATCAATCCCTTGGACACTCATCCAAACCCACTGGTATCAGTGGTCTCACAACAGAGATGTCCTGATGCAGACCTAGACAATGACTTCTAATGACAGTCTAACTCCAAGGGTCCAAGTAATTGCTGGAGCATCTTAGGGAGAGCGGGAAAATATTTGTAATAAATCTGAGGATAATCAGCACATCCCTATTCTACATTGTCAGATAGTCTAGAGGGCAAAATCACAGCTGCATGCCGGTGGGTAAACACCCTGTTTTGGATTGGTTAAAACTTTACTAGTTCCAGATGATTATCTACACCCACCTGACAGAGATCACTCTTCTTAATTCTGAAACTACAGAACGTGAATGCTCTTTCATTCACTTTTGGATCAAATCTGCGATGTTATTTTACATCGTCTTCATCATCAGTTTAGCCCAACCTGGAAATCTCAGCGATGAGGAGTAGCCACTTGTAGCTTTCTACCAGGACTTCTCTGTGCCTGCCACCACCAGCAGAGAAGCAGGAACAAATGGGGAGAGCTGCATAAGCTTGCAAAGCAAAGGCATTTTTATGCCTTTATTGTATCTGCTGGAAGCTTCTTATTCCTATATTTGTTTACTCAGAGCCGAGGCTTCAGCATTAGCCTGATTCTTACATGTTCTCTGTAATGGGTGTGCAGGGAATTCAAACCCATTTTACTGCATGGCTGACTAAGGGACTAAAGTGAAAAGGGCATAATATAGATTGTCAGTATGAGGTGGAAGCAACATAGAAAAAAAATTCTTATTGTATCTTTTCAGCTTCTATTTCATTTTGGAAGATAGCATAAAATTCTTACCTGGAGTGATGGTTTTAAAGCTTAAGGAACTCAACACGACTTTGCAATGTGACTCCATGATCTTTTATAAACCTGTGCTTAGCTTAATAGGTTTCTATTCTAAAGTTATGTTAGGAAAAAGAAGAAAACATGGTGTGCTCAAAACTCAGAGCAAGATCAGCAGGCTGTATGAAAGAAAGAAAAAAAATATTTAACTGGGAAAGTCAGCAATTCTTCAGCATTTTTATTATAAATAACTCAATTATATTGTATAATTCCCATGATTGCCAGAGACCTCATTGATTACTCACAATGGTACTGCATTAGGATGCTGATAGTGTGATGTTTATTTTAATAACTATTCTCTATGTAGATGTACTAGTTTGCAGAAGTACTAGGTTAAGGATACTTCAGTTAAGTGACTCCTGAATGAATTTAACATAATAAGGAGGACAGATAGGCTTTCAATTCCACAGCAACAGTAAAGAAAAAGAAGATATCACTGCAGCATAGATCCCCTTCACGCTGTTCTTTTTGCACATACAATGTACTGCCTTTCAGCACATTGGCTATTTCTGCTTAGGATGGTTATATCACATAAAGAACTCAGAATCTGAATCAATAAAGGCTAGACACTTCTGATACTTATGTTAAGCAGTAGCTTGTCCTGGTAAGAGCAGTTTTCTATGTTTCTTTGACACATACTGTAATAAATGGAATTGCACTGGAAACAAGGTAATGCATACCTTCAGCAGTGGTTGCAGATCCTGGCCTGAAATTAGTGATTAAAATAATGGGGTTTGATTTTTACCAGAACTTCCACGAGAAATTAGATTCATTCTACCTGTTCCAGTTTCTAATCTCCATTTTGCAGGCAAATCTTGGTTCCCTTTACTGCCCCCATAACACCTCTTTGACGAGCACATTTCAATGTGTGAGCTGTTATCCAATGTAGAAAGCTCTCCTGAGAATCCAGGTGCAAGTCCACTTCTATGCTCAAAGTCAATAGCACTCAGTCTGGATCCAAAGGCATTCGTAACATCTACAAACAATCAAGGAACAGCTGAAGATGCAGTTACAGCAATTGGAATTTAAAAATCCATTTCAAATATAGAGGTACTGTAATCTGTACAAAATTATTAGATTTCACACAACTACTGAGCTATTTTGACATTTTAGTCCTTAAAAGTCTGTACCAATAACTATATTGCAAAACACAGAGGCATTGGCACAGCATGATGCAAGTCTCTGATCTCAAGTTAATCTTTAACAATAAAATGACCTAGAAAGAATTTATTTTTGTTTCTTATGCAGCTGAGGGGTTTGTGCTACACTCTGCACACAGGAGAGGCCTGCAGAGGATTTCATTTGATACTTCTCCTTGTCGTTTCTGTTGAGCCTTTACTTAGCCTCATTAATCTTACAACAGACTCTGCCCAGCATCTTCCCATGTAAGCATGACTTCCCTGTTGGGAAGCCTGAGCAGGATGCTTGGTATAACTTCCAACATTTGGGCCAACACATCATATGTTATGTATGAAAATGTCTCTGGATAGGTTTCAGAGGTGTAGCTGCAGCCATACGCTCACACCGAGGCTTAAAGCCTTTCAGAGAGAGCTTCCCTTCTCCTGTTATCCTGGCTTAATCTGCATTGGGCTTTGAGGAAGCTCAGGACTTTCCCTGCCCAACACTTCAAGCTCTGTCAGCATAATGGTGCTCCATGGACCCTCTGCTTCCTGTGTTTGGTGCATTGGTGTGAGGGTGAACCCAAAGGGAAGCTCTCTTAGGATGGTCCCATGAGTCTCAGTTAGTGTTAATCAGTCTTACCCATCACAGCTGCCTTTTAGGCAGTACAACAACCCCACCCCTGCTCTGGAGAAATCTGGTCAGAGCCCATATGTAGCGTTGCTTCCCAGCAGCAAAAATGAAACAGGTTCATTGAAATATATACAAGGA
The DNA here is from genome assembly GCA_035041135.1 of Platyrinchus mystaceus. Lineage (NCBI taxonomy): Eukaryota > Metazoa > Chordata > Aves > Passeriformes > Tyrannidae > Platyrinchus > Platyrinchus mystaceus. The sequence continues at coordinate 6,431,458 of JAWWLV010000001.1, forward strand.
AAATGTTGGGCAGGGCCACAGAAAGATATTTTTGAAGAAAAATGTGACATGTGTACCTGTGTGCACCTGGTTGTATACCTGGTTGTATAGAGAAAGGAATTGGAGAAGGTGCTGTGTTTATAAATGCTGGTGTCTGACAAGTAGAGCGACTGTCACATGTATTGCATGTCCTTTTCATGGAAAAGGGGTTATAAGGAGTCTCTCCTGATTGTTAGAATCTGTCATTATTTCACATTAAAAAATTATACCCACCATATAAGGAAAATATCTTAGTGGATCTTGGTCCCTTTGAACCCAGTTATCCATCACTCTTTGCAAATAAAAGATAGAGGGGAATCTATCTGTGACAGAGGGGAAAATTCTTGTCTTTTCTCTAGAAAAAGAAGTATCAAACCAAAGTTTATGACAGTTCATCTTCTTACACAAAGAGAGGAATTAAACTGCACAAGGACCAATTCAGGTTCATGATATCTGTTTTAATAACCATGATCAAGGGTAGATTTTCAGTTAGTTTTTTACTTTGAATCTAAAACTCCAAGAGGTTCCCCGGAGACTCCAATGTTAACATGCATTGTAGAATATAAAACATATATAATGCTCAGTTTTAATAATTTTAACTAAAACTAATTGTCTATGTTTAAAATTTTACCTTCCTTTTATATTAGATAAAAGCATTAACTCTATTTGCTGTATAATTCTTTTTAATCTCATCTGGGTTTTTTACTTTCTAGGATTAAGAATCCTATGGGAAGACTGGAACTCTTTTCTGATTTAATGCATACACAGATTTGTCTTTCACCCTACTCAAATCTCTGCCTTGTTTGCCAGAAGACAGTTTCAGGGAAAGGCATTATCTCAAAAATAATAATAAGGCTGGTTTTCAGTCAAGTTTAAAGGACAAGATACCATAATAGCTGCTGTATGATTGATTAAAAAAGATTTTTTTTAAGAAAAGAGATTAGACCAAGCAAAGTTAACAGCAACAGAAGCACTCAAAGGAAAGAAAATTCAGCACTATTGTGCTGAATCCCGTATTTTTTTTATTCGGTGTCTAGGCTTTTTATTATGTTTCTAGACAAAATGAAACTGGTTAGATATCTCTCTCCACCTTCATTTATCTGAGCTGTAGATTCCTTAATAGTGAAATGAGGACCACAACACTTTTCTGTTTTAATTACTAAGGTACAGAAAAAGGCTTTCTACCTTTATGCTCAGTGTAAGTCTTATTTTTATAATCTGTGAGCACTTCTTCCCTGAAATTTCTCTTCACCTGAATAAGGCAGTTAGTTCCTTGAATGTTTTCATCAGCCTGTCCTCTGTTTTATAGTCTCCCCACTTAAACAAACACTTTAACACAGAAAATTCATCCTCCATGCCCAAAAGCATGTAAGACAAAAAAGGTGAATGAAATCTATATTTGCTTCCCATCCTCCTTTCTTTTCTTCTGCAAGTGTGTGACAAGGATGAATGTTTGCAAGGTAGGGCAGACGGGGAGGCAAAACTGCAAAATAAAACGGCTCCTGAAAAGCAGTAAAATATAGTTTGTTTGGCTTTCATACAATATCAGAAAGCTAAATGCAAATTTGCCCTTGAAGAAAGGAATGGAAAGGAGAAAGATACTGGAAGGGATTCAGGAGGCTGAGTTCAAGTTTTCTTTTAAGTTTCAAGTTTGTCTGAAACAGAGACAGAGTTTGACTCTCAGTGCTGCTGACACTGCATAAAGTGAACTCACCAGTGAGGTTTAGATGAAAACAGAGTAAACAGCAGCAGATTTCATGCTGTTCTAATACAGACCCCTGTGAAAGCACAACTGTTCAGAAAAATGTGTAATATACTTCAAGTATTTGGACCTACAAACCTCAAGAGGCACCACTGCAATGGTTCTAGTCGAACGACTTCTAATTTGACAGTGAAGAGGCAACCTACCAAGTAATAACTATGAAAACTGCACAGGGACAATAATTCAGCTTACTGTAGCTGTGTTTTAAGCACAAGGAGTTCTGCTATATATTAGTGCTAACCTCAACACAAAGCTTACATTGCTCTCAGATAGTTCCTCTGTGTTTTAGTGTGTGATCCAAACAAAAAACAAATCACAGAACTTGTTGCACAGTAAATGCAGATATGTTTGATGTACCACGTTGCATATACTAATAGAAAAAACAGAAATATTTGTTGTGGAAGAAGTAACAAGAAAAATAAAATCATTTTCCCTCTGAGACAACTGGCAAATTATCCAGGATTTCACTGGACACGACAGGTCTCTCTGGATGTCTTATCTTAGTCAAGACTCATTACTGAAGCCCTGTTCCATTACAACCATAAAACTTCCTCCCCTTATAGCACTTAAGTTTTCAAAGACCTGCTTGGGCAGCAGCTGGCCAGCATGACAGCTCAATGGTAAGTGCAAGTATTGTGTCCAATTCTCAGAGGCACAATGGAGTTCAGCAGTACCAATCCAGGCCTGAAAAGGAATTAAAAATCCTGAGTTCTGACCTGGCAGTAGTTACTTCTAGTCCCTATGAATCTAAAAGCAAAAATTAAGGTGAAGAATAGACCTTTATTGATGCTGGTCTGCACTACTATTCATAAGTTGCATACTGAATTACCAACTCCTTGCTCTGCAGAGACTGTGAGCACTTAAACCAGAACGTCTCATCACTTCAGTCATGACATCTCCAGGGATCTCCAGGGTAGGGCAGATGGGCTACAAAAATCTGAGAAAGTGAATGATGCTGCCTTTCTTGGTGCAAATGCTGATTCCCTAAAACAAGAGCACAAGAAGCTGCTGCAACGTGGTGTTATTAAAATTCTTAAATATATGTTTATGAAAGAATATGTGAGTTTCATTAACCAGCTGGACCCCTCTGGTTCTGAGAAATCCTTTTCAATAAGGTGTGACACAGGGGTGACAAATTAAGATGCAGAAAGGAAACAAAAAAAATAAAAATTGTATGCACTGTGTAAAGAAAGTGCAAGACCCAACGTACAGAAAACAGACCACAGAGACACCGCAAAACCCGCGGATACCTCGCCCCAGTCGTCAGTCAGGTCTAATAGGAGCTGTGCATTTTTTATTCCACAGTGCTTCAAAATCTGGGTCAGCCGAGCGCTCCCGCGTCCGGGCGGCACTGCCGGCGCCCGCCGCTCCGAGGAGCCAGAAGGCAGCAAAGCGCTGCCTGAACAGAGAAAACCCGACGGGCAGCGATGTCCATTTTGTTTCTAACACAAACCTCTTCGAGCGTCACGAAACTTCGGAAACGCTTAGCGCCTTCTGGAAGTTAGGCACGATCGTGTTTATCATGTCCCTGTGGTGAAATGCCTGACCTACCCTGACTGCAGGTAGGAAATTATTATGGCGTTCGGAGAAGGTTAAAAAAAAAAAAAAAGCTATTTGAAATGTTGGCAAGCTGTTTGCGAGTTGCAGTGTGAGCACTCGTCACGGGAGGGCCGTGCGGGCAGGGAGCTGTGGGACAGCAGCACCTTTCCCGGCTGGATCCCCCCACCCCGACCTCGGCCGCATCCTCAGCATCAACCGGTTACTGGAAAAACACTCGTGGAGATGGGCAGTGCTGCTGCCTCTCAGAGTCGAGGGCTGAGGAGACGACAAGAAAGGAATCAAGGGCTGACAGAGCAAGCAAGAATTCCAAAGAGGAAGCGGGGGAGCGTGGGGAGCGAGGGCGGGAGCGCTGCCCAGCTCTGCCATCCCATGCAGGCACAGCTCTCGGGCTGGGGTCACCTGGTGCTCCAGAGCCCTGGGTCAGGCGGCCAGGCTGTGCAGTCCACAGATAAAAGGGTATACGTGGGTATACACCAGAACACAGACCACCTGTGACTCTAAACCAAGAGCCGGAGGCAGCACTGCCTGCCCTCTCCTCAAGGAAATGAGGAGGGTGAAGAAAGGAGATGCAGCTGTGCCATTGCCCCAGGAGCTTGTGCAATCCCTTCAGTGACTCTTATGTCAAAACCCCTGTAGTGGCTGTGGGTTTCTTAGAAACAGCCTTTTGTCTGAGGATGTTCTGTCCAGCTTCTATCGAAGACTTCGCAAATTTTCCCAGAGCTTTGAGATTTTTAGGTGTGTGAAGGCTCTGCCACGTGCCTGGTCCTCTCAGACATGTTAGGGCTCTGCTTTGGCTGTGGTCCAGACATGCACTGGGATGCTCAGAGTTTCTGCAGCTGTGCCATGTAGCTCTGCTCATCGAGGATGATGATGCCAGGACACGTTTTCCAGGATCTGCTGAGAAAGGAGCTCAGTGTATGATACATCCTTGAAACATTATCTTTACTGTTTGTGCACATGAACAAGTGTTTGGCACGTAGCTACATGATTCTGCCTGGGAAATCCCTTGTAGATATAGATATGTGGAAAAGAGAGAGAGAGAGTAAGCAGTGTAGCAGATGTAGCAGGGAAAAACAAAGCTTTGAAGGCAATTTACCCCAGAGGAATGACTGAAGTGCAATGACTTCCTCGTGTTTTCACCTATACTATTCATTCTTAAAGCACAAACTTGGATATTAGAGTGCAAGACACTCTCCCACAGACACCTGCATGTCTTCAGCATCTCATACTTTCCATTATAAGTAACAGCAACACCTTGCTTTTGTGGCAGAATTGCAAATAAAATCTCTTATAAAATCAGCTAGCTCTGTGCAGGCAGCTTCAACTCCTTGCAATCAATACTTTATGGATAAGTTGATGCGTGCACTCTGAAGAAAATGAAACGAAATGTACCATGTCAGTTTGCATAATCCAAGAGCCGATAGCCTTCATTTTCTGAGCCACCAAAACGAAGATCTAAAATAAGGAGAAGGAACAACTTAGAGTGTCATAGCATTTCAGACATAGGCTGAGAAAATGGTGTAAGTTGGGAAAAATGCTTCATAAACATCCTTCTTTCTGTATCATGCTGACTGCCTGACACGTTAGATACGTAAAAGGCAAAAAGCTTTCAGTACCTGTCGTCTGAATTTACCTCAGGACTTCAGTTTTCAACTTTATTTAGGTTCCTGTAGCACCCAAAATGAACCCGAGGGGAATACTCTTGGGATTGTGGACAGCCAGGGCCAAGCTCATGCTGTAAAAGCAGGGTCTCACAGTACAAGGCTCTCCTTGCCTTCGTTGCACTGCAGGTACTAGATCCATAAAATGCAACTGTAAAATGTTTTGATGAGGAGAGCTCTTCAGGATCCCTTGTTTATTCACCATTTTCACAGGCAGGTGATGACTTCAGGTACTGGTTATCCGTGTGAATATGCACATGGGCGCTCTTTTGTGTATGGCTGGATGTACACAAAATTGATGGCTAGTTTGGAAAATGCTGTCTTGTATTAAAGATGGAAACATTCATGCTTGTCCTGTTGTTTGAAATAGATCTCTCTCAAGGATCTATTTCTTCCCATGGAATGATTTCAGACAGTTACTCTGATAATGGCTTATCAGATGTGTTTATGCGAGAGGCAGCTATGTGAAAAAAAAAACAAAATATGTATTTTCTATTATTTGTAACAAATATCATGGCAATTGTCATATAAATAAATGCTTAAAAATACTGTGAGACGCAATCTCATGTTTTCCAAGCTGGCAGTAAGGTGCCTAAATACCCTTACAGGTCTGAAACACCCTAGTGCTACAGATGGTCCTACCTCTCCAAGTAACCCCGTCTTTATTTTCAGGGAAAAACCCCAGCAAAAAAACCCAAAACAAAACAGCTGAACACTTTAAGAAAGGAAGAAGAAATAGGTTGTCCTTTATGTAGACACTCATTCTTTTACTGGAATATTTACATATATACCTCTATGTATGCAGATTTTTACATTTACTTTTTGCATTCCTGCACAGCTCTGTCAATTGTCATGATTTTACAAGATGAAATGAAAAGTGAAAAAGATAAGGATAAAGCAAACACTGCAAAATCCCTGAGCTTGAACACTGATATAACTGATACATATTATTTTAATCTGGTACTTCTTGGGCAACATTTACTTAATATTTAATATTTTTTATTTAATATTTAATATTTGGTTCCATTTAATCAGGTAAGGTCTCAAGAGAAAAAGCTGACTAGTCGGTTTCTAACCCTGAGCATCAACCAGGTTATCCTAAATCCTCAACTTTTCTGTAACGTGCTGTTAGAAATGACTCCATGTTAAGTGCCCAAGACATTAAAGAGATGGACCTCACTATCTAGGGGACCTTGTGGCAAGGGCTGAGGCCCTGCCAGGACAGCAAAGTTAGAGTCTGCATAGAAGGTCCACCTTTCAACTCCGTTGAACCAAGGTCTGAGGAAGAAGAAAGTGTTTTAGTGTAAATGGAGATATCAAAACCGACAAGGAAGACTCAAAGCAAAGCCATCCAAAGCAATCAACGCAGCACCAATTATTCAAGAGCAGAATCTGTTGCTAGGTGCTGGTCAGGAAGATAATACATTCACTGTCTTCCCTGTTTTCATCTCCCCTGTCAGCTTGCCCCAATAAGTTATTTCTATACTACTTTGTCTCCTTACTTCAGTCTTCATTCTTGGATTTTCATCATGGTGCCTCCCTAGAGACTTTTCCTCATCCTGGTCTACTAATCTCTGGGATGATAAACCCAGGAGATGAGGCTTTTTTTACTGCTGTTGCAGTAAGCTACCTTTTTTTTTCCTCTTCTTGCTCTGTCTGTTCTCCCATTCTTACTGATCTCCTCTGAAATACACAGGGCAGAGGACAGTAAAGAAGCACAGAAAGAGAGAGGAAGTATGAGTGAAGTCATTGCCCAATGCAGAAGAAGGCTCACGTTACAACATCTTTAGGCGGAAAACTATCAGAAGTAAGATTTTAGAAGTAGAAATGTCTTCCCTGCTGACAGCACTGTAAGGGATAGCTGCAAGGCAGAATTTTAAAGACAGAGGTTGTCCTGACCTCTCTCCAGCCTTGCATGTTGCTCAGCATGATGGATCAGGGGAAAAAAATCATAGGGGGTCAGACACAAAGATACAGCACATGCAGCAGTGATGCAATAGCACCCCAGATTTTTCCGTGGCTCTGGATGGCAAGAACTAGGATACTGCATCCAATATGACCACAAGAAAGGCTGGGAAAGAGAGAGTTCAGAAAAGAGCAACAAAATAATTAAGGGACTGGAGGGATTTACCTGTGAGGAAGATTAAAAGAACTAAATAAATATGTATAGTTTGGCTAAGTGATAACTAAGGAGAGGCATTCTAACCATCTACAAATATTTGACTGACATACACACTAGGGAAGGAAAGGAGTTAGCAGGAAACAAGCAGGTATATCAGGGAGTAATGGGATGAAATTAAGAAATGGAAAATTGAGACAGAATTTAAAGCAAATCCTCTTGACAATGAGTTCTCATAGTCTGAGGAAAACATACCAGATCTAGTAGTCTGAGGAAAACAGTGGAAAGGCCCAGTAAGTCATTTAAGTCCCCCTTCTTATCTATTGATAAGAAGGGGGACTTAAATGACTTACTGGGCCTTTCCAATCTCAAATATTTATGATTATATAATTAAGTATTATTAAATTTAATGACATGTGCCATTTATTTCCCCAGCAAAATCTGAATGTTCCCTCAGGTCATAAGTGTGCAATTATTTCCTAACTAAAGGTCTTACATTTTGACTTATGAATTCTCCAAAAATTAGCTTGGTCTTTTTTTTTTTTTTTTAAACTTTAATTTCTGTTAAAGCAGTTTCTCTTATTTTCAAATAGCAGCTATCTCACCTTACTAGGAACTTGTAATTCCCTCTTTATGCAAGACAAACCTGCACACTTGAAGCTTCATGGCTCAATGCCTGAACCTGGTCAGCCTCAGGTTGAACGCCTGCTGTGTTCAAAGGAACTGCTGTTCCGAAGCCCAGATGAGCACAGAGGCTCTTCTTACTCTGAGGATGAACTGCATGCAACAAAGGGGAAAAAAAACCCCAACAAACCATGTTACATGGTGTTTTCAACTAAGAGCTGTTTATAGAGCTTTGAACCCAGGTCGTGGCCATATGAAAAGCCTCATGTCACTGCTTACCCCCGTGTCACAGCACCGTTCAGAAAATGAAAACAGGTGTTTATGTGGTAGTTGCCTAAGCTCCCAGCCAGTATCACAGCTGGCAGATAGGAAGTTTCCTCTATTTTGAACTGGCAAAATATTTCATTTTGGTGCCTATGCTCGCTTATGCCAACATATACTCCAAATTGTCCCCTGAAATAGAAGCAAATCTGGGGAGTGATCAGAAGGCTGTGGTCTCAGTGTGAGCAGTTGTTTTGGGGATCCAGGTGGTTTATTCTGATCTGTCTCAGACAGTATATGCTGCCTGAGATAGTTTTAGAAGGCAGTGTTGTAGTTTCTGCTGATATTTTACCATTGGATGTGTTAGATGCACAGTCCCTCAAGAGAGTTCATACAGTCTAATTCTTTTTGAATTATTATCTAAATATCTTTTGCCCAGGTAAGAGTGCTGCTCACCTCCCACTGTGGAAGGCAATCTGTGACACCTATTGCTTTTGTGATACTTTCTTTTGGTTTCTCCCTGTAGTGCAGCTGCAAAGTGGGTACACTATATCATCAATATCTGACATTCATACTCCCTTCATCCTTGACTACTCTCTTACAGCTCCTTTTTATTATATGTGCTGGACTTCAGCCTCAACCAAGGCAGTAAATGACAGCAGATTTTCACCTGGCACCAGGATGTGGTGACAGTAATGCCTGCAAACACGCTGGAGTATCACAGCCAGCGTGGGCTTCCTCGTCAAGGATGAAATGTATCTCTCTCCAGCCCCGACAGACACGTAGTCCCCTCTTCGTTACCTGCCACAGCAGTGTGTCTGATCCGTGAGCCTGGTGAGCTTGTCTGCCAGCATGCATGATAGCTGGTCCACCCAGAAGATGAAGAATGTGAGAGCCTGGCTGTTTCTTTCTGCTGCGAGTAAATCCCCAGAGAAAGATCCAGGGTGCGAGCATTACAATATTCTGAACGCTAATTGCCAGAAATCTATTTGCCAGATCTTTGCGCTTTAAGAAAACACTGTAGCAATCAACCTGAAGCAGGATAATGAAACAAAGCACTCGCTCCTCTCCCCTCATCCCCCAGTCACTCTGCAGCCTTGTCTGTCATTTCTCAGCACTGAGTTGCTGACATGGGGGTGGCTGAGACGAAAGCTCAATTTGCTGCACTCATTTTACTGGAGATGTGGCCTCGGTGCAGCTTCCTCACTAGAAAGGGCCACAGGGAGCCCTAGCTGCTCGTGTAGATAGTTTACCATTGGACTGAGTCCAGACAGAAGTAGGTGAAAAGGTTGTAAGCAAAGGAAGGGAAGAAAGAATGAAAATATTGGCCCCCTCTCCCAAAGCAAGAACAAGCTCTTGCACTTTTTTGAGACACGTGGACTGTGAATCCAGTTTTGACAGCCATGATAAATGTCCTGAAGGATCTAGATATTTGGGGTGCAAGAACTGGATTGCTGCTTGTCAGAACTTGTCTATTTCTAATATTCTGTCCAAAGCATCAAGCAATTCAGTAATAACTTGCTACTGACAGGTCTGCATTAAGGTGCAGCAAGCTTCAGCCACTTGTTTAGCACACAGTCCTCTCTTTTCTCCTCAGCTTCTATTAAAACACCTTCTGAGATCCTTTACATGTTGCAGTTTTGGCCTTAAACTAAGAAGAGGAATTATGCTTTCATGTCTTGCCACCTTCTCCAGATCTGGATTTTTCAGGAACCCTTATTAGGTTATGTACAGATTTCCCACCCTGGAAATTCTTTTGGAGTACACGTTACAGTGAACATCAGTTTAACCTATGTATTCCTGAATAAGAGGGAGAAAAGGACTTACGTTTTTAGATTGAAATCTAAAGCCAAGACTTGTGGCTTCTGAATATACATCTTCAGGGAAGGTATGGAGTTTTAGTTTTGTGTGCATCATTTCATTCAATAGCTAGGTATTTTTTTTACTTCCCTACCATTTTTCAGCACTACAAAATGCTTTCCTCTAGGTAGTCTACATTTTTACCTTCTTAATTTTAGGCCAAACTTTCTTCTCACATACGCCCAGCCTCTGGGAAAACAAAATTCCCAACACACATATTTTTATATCATTCTGCTTGTCACAGAAAATAAAGAGGAAAAATCCCCCACAAACCAGCTCCCTTGCATTTTCTATAGGCTGTTTGCTAAACTTTTTCATCAGTTACATTTTTCTGAACTTCTCTGAGGTGACTATTGTTGCTTGTCTCTTCAGTTTCTTGATTATTTCCATAGCTCTCAGCATAGACACTGTTCTGAAAAAATAAAAAATGAAAACTAAACAAAAGAAAACAAAAAAAAACAAACACAAAAAACACACCCCACAACAGAAAAACCTAAAAAGTCACAAATATAAAATCAAGAGGCTTCTTTCTCAGGCTTCTGAACTGTTAGTCAGGTACTCTGCATAGTTACCATACAGTGCTAGAAGTAATTTATATATTTACTTTCACACAGAGTTTTTGTTGAGCAGGGGAAAAAAAATACATGCTTCTGGAGATGCACAAAACAAAATAGCAGTTTACTTATGCATAGGAAGCAAATTACTTTTGGGTAGAATAAGAATGTTACAGTTCGGAATGGATGCGGTTTTCATGTTATCCTAAAGAATAATGTGAAATCTTTCCTTGCTGCATTTTTTTAACGAAAATGAGAGATAACTTTGCACCACTGGGGTACTCAGATTCAGGACATTTGCACACTCTATGACTCCTAGCAGACTCCTGGCTTACTTTTGTGAAGGTAATTTCACTGTGACAGCTGTGAGATAGCATCTATAGATTGTTCTGCAAAATGTGACTTTCCATTAGGAGCTGGGGTAACTATTCTCTAGCAATCAGAACTCTTTGATAAACATTTATTTTTGTCTCCTTCACCTAGACAAGACTCTGCTACAGTGCTTGGAACATGTGCCAGGAGAGATCTAGTGGTATTTCTTGTAGCTACTGGAAATCTATATAGTGACAGTTGCTAGCAGTGATAACAGTGGTCAGACAAGAAATGCCATTTTTTTTAAAATTGTCCTGTTTACTAAATCCCATCTCACAGTGAAGATCTTGTCTCCTTACTGCTCAGGCATAGCTGGGAAGGGGCCGGTCAAGGACAAGGGGATTCACTGCAATTGCACCATGAGCTTTTGGTATCTCTTGTGTGTGTCAGAGCAATGCCTGTCCCTCATGGAATGTCTGATCTCTGTGACCTAATGGTGGTAGTGGTCTCAAATTGCAATTTTTATTCTCTACATTAATCTCTCTCCTGTGGGAACCAAAGGAGCTGGCTTTGTCTCCTCCGTCAGTTTCCACTCAACAAGCAGCTCATCTTGGGAGGGTGAAGTTCTGGACAAAACATTTGGAACAACTTCAGATTCATATGGCATCACTAGGGTAATGCACAGTCACTGGAAGAGTAAATCCTCTTCTAATGAAATCCTCATTTGACACAGCTGGATATGCTTTTGTTATAACCAACTTAATTCTCCTTTTTACAAGAAAGGTGGCATCTCATTTCACTGAGCCAACAGCCTGTTTGGTGTTTTGTATGTCTTCCTTGTTAATCTTCAGGTTTATCGTGACAGCAATACTTTTTTTTAATTATTAATTTAACTCACATATGGTTGTGGGGTTTAAAACTCCACAATTTCTCTCTTTTCCCTGCTGTTGCTTTCTGCAGAGCAGCTAATTTTCATTCCAAGGATGGTGTACAGAGCAGCCCATTAGTTAATACAAGAGGCAGCCATATGACAAAGACTGGGAAAGGACTTGGGCTTTCTGTTCTAATAATCACAAGTGCCAGTAACAGGACAGGCCGAGAGACTCAAACACAAATAAATTAATTAGCAAAGACATTATTTATGCACTGGGAATTCCTAGAGTATGTGGTGTCTACTCTAATAACCCATGGACAAATCACCTCCCTTTGCTGTAACACCTTAGGGAGAGGGCCAGCAGAGAAAGACAAATGTAAGTTCCCATCTAAAGGGGAGAGGATAAGAAGCAGCTTGAAAAGCTGCAGGGAAAGCCCCTGCCCATGCATAAAGAACGAGGCAATCCATATGGACACCTGTCCCTCACAACAGCTCCTCTTGCCCCTGGCTAGACATGTTACAGAGTGATCCGTGGTTACTGTCAACAGGATTG
>JAWWLV010000001.1:6448874-6477095 GCA_035041135.1 Platyrinchus mystaceus
TCTTCTTACTTGTATTTTGCAAAGATAAATATTTCCTTTATTCATCTGAGATTTTTTTTATGAGGCTCATAATACTAGCTACATAAAAGAAAAGTGCATTTCTCATACTTAAGATTATTTCGTGGTTCAATAGACTAAGTTTAAAATAAAATGGTGTAACATAACCACAAACATAAAGTGAGAACATAACCACACCATCCACTGTTCTCCCACTTTAAAAGGTCTTTGTTCAATACCCCTTCAACATTCAGGAAGTAGTCTGTGTACTCCTTAAGAGATAATCTACTAAATGTTCATGAATTAAACAAGAAAATACTACACACACAAAAAAGAAAAAGGGGCGGGGTGTGTGAAAGAAAGGGCAATCATATCGCCCCTAAACATTGAATTTTTATCATTGCTGTTTATCCTCCATAGACCATAGCCCATAAACCACAAAAGTCTTCTCTGGTTAAGTGATTAAGTGTCCAAGGAAAATGTGATTCTGAAGAAGGAGTTTCTCTTCACTTCTCTGCTCTCTTAGCTGTTCAAATCATAGCATGTGAGAAAAGTGGGTACTACCCAGCAGCTGGTAGCCTACTTACAGTGCAATGTCATCTACCCTCAGTTTCCAAAATCTTATATCATCCTCCAGTAGCTTAGGTGATAGTTAAATAGCTCTTTCTTGTGATTTTTATTATTTAGAAAAAGGCAGGAGAGAGTTAGCAGAGTCTCCCAGGATAAAAATTCTGTCACCTCTATTAATGTGATCAGGATGGTGGGAACACTGCTATCTGTTTTAGTAAAGAAAATAGGTCTGGCTCACCAGCAAGCAGTGCATCTTGTGCTTTTGCTAATCATTCTACAGTGATATTGATAAAGTTGCCATAATAACTTGCAAACCCAAAAGTCTTACAGAGGCTGCTCTGACTCTGAGCTCTGAATTGCAGAGCTGAGGCCAACAGGGGCAAGATGTCAAATAAATGCCCTCTTTCACGCTTGACACACGCTGGTAGAGACCAGCTATGCAGTATTGGGCACTTTTTATTCAAAGTAGCTTGCAAGGGACCAAACTGTCAAATAGGCAGATCTGGGAATGGATATGTGTGAATTTTGACCCAGAATTACAGTTGCAGAGAGACAAAGTTCACAGCACACCAAAGGAAAAAAAAAATCATCACAATGCTCGTCACCTACACACAAAAAAAATAGAACAGAGTGGGTAGGGAGTTGGAAGCAAGCTCACTGAGACAGATATAGTGCAGAACTGAATATGCAACCAATAAAGGGGTTATGCTTTTGTACAGACCAAGCAGGACACAAAAAGTCTGGGAGAAGCTATTTCTGCTAATATTTTAGAGTGTCATTCCCTTGCTCTTCCTTGTGTCCATTTGCACAGTGACTCTTCTCTCACATTCTGTACTTGTTTGTTGTTTGATATCGTTGCCTACTCACTAGAAATAATAAGAAATTGAACACATAGATTAAAATAAGCCAGACACTTAAACCTGTCAATTTAAATTAGGTTAAGAAGAAGTGTTAAAAATAAGCTAAAAGCAAATTAGATGAAAACCAATTTCTGGCCAAGAGATTGCCTCTACACACTAGAGAAAGGAGAGCCAACTCTCTTCCCCAAATGAGGAATCAGCTCTTATGCAGTGGCCAATATCACAAAATTCCTTTTTTTCTGTCTACTTCTTAGGAAGATCCTCACTACATCCCACCAGGCACAGATGTAATCAGACAAGTTTTAATCTTTTCTTCCAACTCAGTCCCCTTAGCAATCACTAGCTTTACATTTCTTTGAATTCCCTTCCAACTGCTCTGCAATATTATGGTGAGAGGTTGTCCAGCCTCATAATCTGCCTTCTAAGGGCCAGGACACTTCTGTGTCAGAGGGACTCAAGGGCATTTAGTAGGAAACATTAAGCACCCTGCAGGATCAACCAAGATTTTTCATTTTACCATTCTTTATCAGAAAGGGATTATTGTTCCTTCCTGAATAAAAGTATGATAGTTCTTCATGTGCAGACTGAAAAAAAAAATAAAGAAAATTAAATTCAAAAATGGCTGTTTTGCTGTGACACTGCATTGCAGATTCACATCTAATCTTCTGCCAATATTATCCACTCAGTCTTTTTCAACGTTGCTGTTTTCCAGATTTTTCCTCCCACTGAATCTGTATGTTTGATTAATGTTTTCCCAGATGTCTGAACCTGAGGAAAAAAAGGCACTTTCAGTCTCATTTTGTTAAGTGCTAGGAATCTCTTTGATGATCCATAACTAATTTTACTGTACTTGTCACAAAGCAGATGTATGGCAATAGTCCCCTTAGCATGCTGCATTCAATCATTACAAACTCCAGGCTTCTCCTTTCTATTTCCCACCTTTTCTGTGTTTACTTTTTTATTAGTAATTAACCTTCACAGTTTATCATATTCTCTCTCACTGGCTTATTGAATACAATTGACATGTGAGTTATACAGTTGATCCAATCACATTTTATCCCCATCTTTTTAGTTTCATCCCTTTGTAGAATGTCAGATTAGGATGCAGTTTCAGGAATACAGTTCTTCATTTTGGTTATTTTGTCTCAAACATTTAGTGCATTAACACTTCCTATTTCTAATTTACCTGAAAGATTTTCAGATTGAAAGGATGGAGAGTCTTTAAACATTAAAAATAACTATTAACATGAAAGACTGTAAATAACTCCCACTTAAAGAAAGTGCACTCTGTTATCTCTAACTCAGCATCAATAATTTACAAAAGCTTCAAAGCTCATCTTTGTTTCAGCCCTCTCTCCTGGAAAGGTAGAAATCACCTCTGAATTGTCTCTCTTATTTCTGATAAGCTTTAGCTATTACAAAACCAGAGAGATGACTGATGCTATTGAATCTGACAACGGGAGGAATTCATGCAACTATCCAAAAAGAAACTACCCCTTTGTGACTGTACAGCAAACATGACTATTTAGATTCACAGAGCAGCTGAGGCTGGAAGGCATCTCTGGAAATTGTCAAGTCCAACCCTCTACTCAAAGCAGTGTCACCTACAGATGTGTTGCTCGGGGCCATGCCTAGTTGGGGTTTAAATATCTCCAATGATGAAGACTTAACAGACTCTGTGCAACCTGTGACAGTATTTAATCACTCTCACAGTAAAAAGAAAAACAAAACACCAAAAAGTTTTTATTTTTATTTTGTTTAAAAAGAAATTTTTTTTGCATTTCAATTTGTGCCTATTTACTACTTTTGAATGTCACATCTCATTACACTTACAAACCGGATTTGTTGCCAAGGTATTTTCTGCAGGAGAAATAAATCAGCTACAAAAAGTGCACCTATTTTTCTGCAGAAGTTGTCAAAGTGCAATCGTAACACCGACCTAGATATTTGTGCTACTGGACATATGGCAGTACTTATGAAACAAAAGTCATATCTTATTCACTGTGATGCATATGACAAATACACTGGCTATATAGAGAAATGAAGGAATTATTAGCCAGTTGGAATACGAGCCATAAAATAATTTGTATCAAATAATAACAGTAGGTATTAAGCGAGAAATTACAGTATTGTTCTCATTCCTTCTTCTAAAACTTTAGGAGAATTTACTTGTTCGTTTTTTACTGTTAGATTCCATTTCAGTGTATGTGAGAGGTGTGCATGCACATGTCTGTTGTTGCATGTACAGCAGGTCTCTGAAAAAAACATTGAATGCAAACTTTGAAGAATCTTGTGTTTGAATCTCAAAACTGAACGTGGGAGAATCCAGGAGGAGCCTGTGGTATAGTGTTTGAGCAGGAGCACAATGCTGACTATCAAAATATTGCTGCACTTAAACAATTGCAAAACCAAAACTTGATGAAATTCCATACTATCACAACCATTGTTTCTGGTCCCTTCCTCAGAGAGTCTTTAGTGCTCAGTTGACCACTTACATACTTGTTTTTAAGAGGGTTCTCCTTCCTTTAAGGAAGATGAAATAAAGAATACTGTCTAATGAAGAGAATTGTACCTGGATTTTTATCAAGGGTCATTCTGCTAAACTTTAGCAGGTGGATTGCACTGGGCATATCTTTTGCAATAAATGTCAGTACTAGGTAAAGTTGTTTTTTTATATTTAAGGTTCCACATGAGCTAACAACTCACTGGAACCGAATATTAAAGATTATCACTACAAAATTTTCTATACTAGGACTTGTAAAGCTGTGTCTAACCTGGGGAGCACTGCAGACTTTCCAGCCCTTGGGTCTGACTACTCATAGCCCCATATCTGGGTGATCTGACAGCCCCATCCTCTACACAGCAATACTTTGTAGGACGGCAGCCAAGGAATACTGGCTGTGTTCCCCATCTGGATGAGCGGGCAGGAGCTGGACTTTGAAATATGCTTCCATCTATACCTGCTACTCAGCCCAGACATGGCAAATAGCAGAAATGAGTAATTGGTGTAATGGGCGATTTAATTTTGGCAACTGAAGTTGGTACTCTGACAGGGACCAAGGTATCATCTTCAGTTTGGAGGTTAGTCAGGTGCAGGATGAAATTTCTGTTCCAAAAAGGAAAGGCAAGCCCACAAAGATGCAAATGTATGGGTAATAGATGTTACCTTTTGCCAGAAAGATACTTAAATTTTAGGTCATGTAAATCACAGATAAGTTCCTTGACTTGGCTATTTGTAGCTGTGTTTATCCTTATTTCTGTCCTTTAGCCCTCTGATATAAAATGTGCTTCTTCATGGTATTTCAGAAGCTATGGTCCACAGCTGTGCTCTGAACCTTTTTGATAAAAAACACTTGAGAGGACATGATAGAAAGGGAAAGTATTACCACTTTTTGCTGGTTTTCTTCTTTTTTCTTTTTCTTTTTTTTTTCTTACAGTGGATTTGACAGTGGGTGGAAAGTGGTGACTCAGACATTGTCACAATGTTGAAACTCATCTGTCTGGAAGGGTGTTCTGCCATGTGGTGTGGGAGAAGGAGATGGCATGAGGGAGGGAAGAGGAGGTGCCGTTTCTTGGATTAGAGCTTTTGTAAGCTTCCAGAAGAGAGGAAACTCAGATGTTTAGCTGGCAGCAGTTGGTGATGAGGGAAGAACCCTGGCTCAGTTCCCCGTTGGGCGCAGGGAGCAGTTTCCCTCCATCTGTTAGGAGCGTCTGATTAGACGAGGTAGGTTAAATCTTTTTTCCCTCTGCTCTCCCTTCCCAACGGTTGTGAAATCACTTATTTGTGTTGCTGGGAGCAAAGAGAAGAGAAATTAAACCACAAAGCCAGTGCAGGGCTTTTTATGCTCTTTGCAGGTTGCAGAGGCTGGAAAGAGAAGATTAGAGTGATTGAAGATTGATGGAAGTGATAAGGTGGGTGAAAGGGTACAGAAGGGAGCAAGGAATGATGCATTTACTTAATGGGATATCTTAAGCTTCTCTGCCAGGCTGCCTTGTTTGCAATCTGTTTAATACCTGCTCTTACCTTCTAAAGAATAACAGTGGCTTATTGTACAATTTCTAAAATTGTTTTGAGAAAGGACAAATTTATATCTTCAAGTGTGTGAATTGGTACACAGAAAGAGGAGTCACTACACACATTCCATGTGCCAATATGGCTTGTCTCAAGGCTGTGCTGAAGTAAAATCAACTGCATCATGTTATGGTGATTTTTTTCACCTACAGGCTCTCTTCTTAGCCGACTGCCATACTGATTAAACTGAGATTGTACAGGATTGGAAATAGGGGCCAGAACAAGCTCCTTGGCCAGCAACTCACATCAAGCTCTGGAAGCTTTTAGAGTAATAAACCAGACACATAATCACAATAAATAAATAAATATTTAATAATAAATAAAAATAGTGATGGTAATAGTAATAGTAGTAGTAGTAATAATAATACTGATAAAGAGCAAACCCCAAATATATACAGACACACTGACCAAATCTGAAAGAAAAATAAAAATAATGTTAATATTAATTTTGAAAGAGAGGAGGAACCTTTTTTTGTTCCTCTTCTTGCTTCTTCTCTCTCTTCACCTTCTGTGACTAATCTCCTTGGACTCCTTACCTCTCCCGCTACGATATTGATCCATCTCCTGTCAGGACATTAAACTGTATAACACACCAATACCACAGGCTGCTCTATTTGTGTAGCAGCCCCCTGTGAATTCTTCAATAGTTGTCTGGCCTGGCACAATATAGTAAAAAAGAAAAAAAGACAGCCACAAGCATCCCACAGCTTAGAGCAGCATCCTTTCACTGGGTGTTGCCTTACTGCCTCCTGCAGTTTTGCCAGCCCAGCAGTTTGCATTGCTGAGTTTGCCTGCTTTATCCTGGTGTTATCTCAGCAGCAGAAATGACAGCAGTCTCTCTTTTCTTTAAGGGAGAAAATGAATTCTGTGATGTGGATTCTACGTTAGCCACTAAACCAGCTGCTTTTCCATTGGGGGTTGACCAGAAATTAGGCTGAGATTATACAAGGCCCACTAAAGGTGGTTCCTTTTGTTAAATTCAAATTTGTAGGGTTATTACAGTCACAAGTTTTCTTAAATGGGAATCTAAGGATAAAATTTTTCCTGTCTTAATAAGCAGAAAGAGGTCATAACACTGCTTTCATACAATCACAGAATCACAGAACTCTTTGGGTTGGAAGGGACCTTAAAAATCATCTTGTTCCAAACCCTCTGCCATGGGCAGGGACACCTTTCACGTAGACCAGGTTGCTCAAAGCCCCATCCAACCTGCCCTTGAACACTTCCAGGGAACACATCCTCATCTTCTCTGGGCAGCCTGTTCCAGTGCTTCACCACCCTAACAGTGAAGAATTACTTTCCAATATCTAATCTAATTCTACACTCTTTCAGTTTCAAACTGTTATCCCTTTTCCTACCAACAGACTACCTGATAAAACATCCCTCCCTATCTTTCCTGTAGGCCCCTGTTCAGTACTGGAAGACCATTATAAGGCCTCATAAGGTTTTCAAAGATAAATACTCCTCTCCCCCCAAGGACTGGAAAACCAAGATGGCCAAGAAAGCTCCCATGAAGCATTTTTCAAACATGCTCATTTATAACCCAAACTAGCTAATTTGCATCTCAATTTACATACATTCCACAGTACTTTATTCCATTGATTGGATGTCTGTACATTTACATTTCCATCACCTCCACATAACAGCAGTGGTAGGTCACAGTGACCTTACAAATATCTTGTCAAAGCCTTTTGTGTCAAAACAGCACAACCTCAGAAATGCACTATCAAAACATCCCCATCATCCAATGTCAAAACAGCTTCATCACAGAGCCTAAGCACATTCAGATCCAACAAATTAACATATCAAGGCTTTATTGCTTTAATATCCAAGTAAAAAACAAAAACCTAATGCCTTCTCTGTGAAAAGAAAATTGTTCTTACTCCCATTTCCCACTGCTAATTAACAAAGTTCCTGTCTACTGGGGTGTCTCAAGAGTGATTTTTCTTTTTTTATTTTTTTTTTCTAATGGTAACACTACAGTGACCAACATTTTCATTTAGCCAAACTTGCAAAAGTGACTGGAAGAGGCTTCTGGGAACTTAGTCTCAGTGACTGTCAAGTCAATAACGTTCCTGGCTAGATACAAGACTATTCAGCAAGGTGAATAAGACAACAGAAAAATTTTATAAACAAAGCCAATGCACAGTTCTGGACCATCTCCTGTTGCATTTAAATTACCTCATTGTTCAATTTTCAGACCAAACCTGTCTTAGTGCTTGGTTTCACTGCAAGTAACTAAATAAACTGGGGAGAAGTACACACTATACTTTTTTTTTTTTTTTAAATATTTTAAAGGGAGTAAGATAAATAATCCTCAAAGATTAAATCTAACTGTTTATAAATCACAGCCTTCCTTTGCCCTCCTGCCCATCTGCATACCAGGCAGAAAAAGTACCTAACTTTCTTGCACAACCACAGTTTCACACCAGTGCAGCTGAACCCATGTGAATCCCATAATTTGAATTGTTGTGCTTCTCCAACTCTGCTTTGTGAATGGGGTGTTTATAAGGGAGGTTTTCACGAACACATCCCATCACAGGGCAGTGGACTTGAGTGTAAGCATACATAACATCCAAATACAAAGGCAGTATACTAAACAGCAATTTATAATGTTTAGTATGTTAATTCTTGAATAAAGACATGCAGAGACCATCAACTGAAAATGCAATAGTACAGTAAACTAGTCTGGAATATCAGCACTGCAAATATTCATGTTTGGGCAACACTCACAATTTTAGGCAATGACTTTCTTACTAGGTAAAACATTCAAATACAGAATAAATAAATATAAATCAGCTGGTTACATTCTAATTTTTTTTAGGGTATTAGCTAACAACCAAAGCAATTAAATTTGCAAGCAAGAAGAAGGTCATAGACAATCTGCTCTTATCTAACTGACTTTGTAGTAAAGACATTATGTCACACCCATTAGCACTAGGGCAGGATCTGTTGCATTTTGCTCTGCTTCCCACGAGTCATCTCTGTGGCAGCACAGGGTGACACCATGAATTCAGATGGATTATATCGGGGCGGAACAGATCAGAAGCTGCAGTCACAAGTTTGTAGAAACAGATCTGAATAGTGCATTTCTGTTATCCCCAACAAAATTAAGTGGAGGCATGACCACATATCTTGATCTTGTATAAACGCTTTCTATTTAATTTTTCAGATTCGGTTAATTCCAAAAGTTATTCTTTTGAAATCTGTGATTTGGTTGGGTTTTTTTTTTTCAGCAGCTCTCATGTAAAGTCTCTCCTTAAAAATGGTGTCTCAGTATATAGGAGATATTCCCTCTGTTTTAAATGAGAAGTCTACTGTAGAATTCATGAAATTCTTGAGTGTGACTGATGTGATGAGATAGAAAAACAATTCACTCTGCAATAATTGTGGCCTTTAGTTTATACTTAACTCTGCTTTAATGGATCGCTACATTTATTCATACTTTACTTTCATTTTCTAAACAACGTATTACTGGCTTGCAATCTGTAGTCTGAGAACTAATCTAGGATTTCAATGACCAGCTTCACAGCAGTAAAGGCTCTTAATATTAGCACTTCTTATTTTCATCTGCTTCTCCAAGTTCTCCACTGAAAATGAGACGTGAAAAACCAATTTAAAGTCAAGGGGGGAAGTTCTTCAGATCTCACTGGCAGAAACTTCCGCTGCCTGAGAGCTGGAAAGGAAATAGGAGCTGTTTTCATAGGTTGCTGTGAGCTAAGGGAATCAGATGAAGTGACACATGTGTGTAATAATAATATATGGAGGGAGAACAGTACCATGGGGCACAACATTTACAGGAGGGAATAGAAAAAAAAAGAAGTGAAGTGATTGGGTGAAGAGACAAAAGAGAGACATATGTATGAAGGAATAAAAAGACGTCATGAAATGGAAGGCAGGACCAATTTCTTCCTATATAGCTTTAATTCCACCCAATTTTTGCTATCCAAAGAAAGAAGGATGGCTGAGAGACCTGAGCAGGCTTGACAAGAAGGACTAGATGAGGCTGTAGGGCTGCATTTGCAGAAGGATTTCCGATGAAGGCAGCTGCAATGGTTGCTAATGGTGAAATGGTAAAAAAGCTGCTGATACTGTGGTACGTCCCAGAGAAGTAGTGAGAGAAAGGCTGCCTCAACTGGACAAAAGCTCCATTATTAATAGATCCAAGGGAGCAAGAACATTAGAGGACAGTAGAGGATGAAACCTACTTAAAACTTACCTGATCACCTAACTTTCTGCAAATCTAGAGTAGGAGCACCAAGTCCCCTCTATGGCCATATCACTCGGGCCTCAAGTGTCAGCACAGTGGGAATCATTCTGTGATAACTCTGAGGCCAGAGTGCAGAATCAGTCCTTCACATAAACTGTCTTGGCAGCAAGGAACCTGGCAGACTGAGGAGACATTTCCAGCATTCTTGTAGTAATTCATGGCACAAATTACTTCTACCAGAATTTATTCCAAGCAGTTGAGGGGCTCTGTACACAGGGCACCTGCGGTTGTTGCCCAGGGCATATATCAAAGCTGGCACTAAACACCGTAGGATTCACTTTCCAAGCAGAGGTCTGCTGTCTCCATGGAGCCTGATAAGAAAGTGGGAACTGACTCTCAGAGTAAACGAGCTTTCAAGATCCAGTTTAGATGTGTTGGTGCAAATTACAATTGCTCCTTGATTTATCATTAAATTGGGAACATAACTGAGAAACTTGGTGTCATCTCTCTGGCCACGCCACAGGAAGTAATTCCAGTTGAATACAAAGATTCAAGCCTCATGGTAGTAAAATACAGTCCTCTTGTTTAAGGGTGTGAGGGTCACATTTTACATAGCATTATTATGCAATGAGCTATTTCCTACTGTGAAACCCAAGCAGAGGGAACTGTGCCTGTGTGTGCCACTCTTTGAGAGCCAGATTGTCCCAAAATACTGTCAATGGCAGCAGGGGGAAAGGGATAAACTGTTTGGACTGAAGCAAAAAGAATTAAAAAAAGAAACACCACAAACCACCAAAACTTAAATACAAAACATATTTCAGTAGCATTCAGCCATCATAACTCTTTCAGGCAATTTCTCTTCAAGTTCAATATTTTAGCTCAACATGCTTAAGTCTTCAGAGGCTGCACTGACAAGCAAAAAGTCTAATTACCATGTTTAGTTTGCTCTTTTTAGCATTCTCTGTAGGCCCTGTCATCATTTCACTGTGACAATAAGTTGGGTTTTTTTCCTTGTAGCAAGTTCTTCACTATTCTTGTTAAAGTAATACTGCACGAGAGATTGCTTTGATTGTTTGGTTATGTTTAAACTGCCATTAATACTTTTCTCCTTTGCAACTTCTTCCTATGTGTTTATTTTTATACATCTGGTGGGGAAATGTATTTGCTTTTTTGTTTGTTTACTATAACACACAAGAGAATACATAAATCAAATGCTTTGTCCCTAGGGCTTTACTTGTCTTGTCTTTACGCTGTATCAAAAATTTCAATAAAAACTGTTAAGTACTAATCCTGTAAAGACATGAAAGTAGAATGTGGCACAGTGACGAATTGCTGGGAGTTGCATATATTTTGGAAAAAGAGATGAATTGTCATGATAATTAATTTCTTCCTTCTTTATTTCTTTTTCTAACTTGAAGTTTAAATATATTTGATATACAGAATCATATACTTGTGGAAAAAAAACTCTTGCAACACAGTAGAGATGGATAAAACTTGTGAGGAATATAAAAGACCCAGTTGTATCCAACATGTCCTCATTTTAAATCTGATTTCAGTTATTATTTGTTCTTATTTTTACAACAGAGATACCTTGACAAACACAGATAGTTGCACTGGCATTATACTAAGATCATCATAAGGCAGATGTCTTACTACCAAAAATAGAGTACAAGATCACCTACTTGTATATTAGTGCAGGTTGCACATCAGTGGGGTACTGAATTCCAGTATGCAAAATGTTGTTCATGGAGAAAGGTTCGATAAAGAACAGAAGGAAAAAAAAAACCAATCCTAAACTTGTAAAGATATGAAGTGAGAGAAGTGGGAAAAAAGAAGCACTGAAATAACTTTGCATTTTCATCTGTGAAATGAAAAGACCAAAAGCCTAATCATATAGTCAGTCAGTAATCAGTCCAGTGCAACAGGGAAAAAGCAGAGATGAGAATGGAAATTTTAACAATGGCAAAATGTCTTACAATTTTATTGATCCTTTCAATTCATCCAACTTTCACCTGACTCTTTTCTTTGCAGCCTCTCTTTTTTTTGTGGGTCTTTTGCCTGCTTGTATGCATGGCTTTATCTCATCCCGAGCATTTTTGCCTGAAAGGTGACATGGCTTTTCTACTCTTCTGTTGTCTTCTCCATCTGATGCCTGTACAGTCCCAAATCAATTCAATTCCCACTTTCACACAGCACTGTGGCAATGGCAGCATGTGACTGAAGAATCACACAACAGATATGGCAATGGTGACACTACTGTTGTCATTTGGGATTACAGTAATAAGCCTTGCACAGTTGCTACAGATGAAACAGGCTCTTTTCTGTGATATTAAACCCACAGTTGATCACCTCGTTCCTCTTTGTCTCTGTGGTCAGAGATTAAGAACTGATAGTGATCCTATGTGAGAAATTATTTGAACAATGGCTTCTTTTCAGTTCAGCCATTCTTTTGATCAAAACACACATTTGCCTCAATGTAAGCCTTACATGTAAGCCACTACATGTATTGCTTCACTGCCATGCTATACACTTTAAAAACAGTACTGAAATATCCAACCAAAAAAAAAAGAAGTTTTGTGTGAAAACATGTTGCAATAAATATATAAACAGGTCAAATGCAACAAGAAGCTTCTAATGGAAGTCAAATCAGCTGAGTAATCAGCATCCAGGGCCAAAAAGTTCTTGCACAGTTTCACTCAGATACTTGTAATGAATTTTCACTGCTTTCTGTATAGTTCTTTTTTCTTCTCAATAGCAGGTAGGTGATGTATTTTTGTTTGTTTGTTTGCTTGCTTTTAAACTACTGGGGATGCCTGCAGAGAATAGAACTCCCACATCCTCTCTGCCCTGTTTTGCATGGTTTTTTGTGGATTTGCTGTTTTGGATGTTTGTGCTTGGAGCGCTTGGTTGGTCTTCCAATGCAGTATGAATAACGAGTGTCAAATTCTCAGAAATATTTGTGTGTGTGTGTGTGTGTGTGTGTATTTTGAAATGGCTGAAATGTTATTCTTAAGCATTCAGCTTCAAAGATCCACTTGTCATGGTTGCATTAATATAAGCACAGTTTTAAGCAGAAGAGTTCATTCCTTATTTTGATGTAGGATCAGTCCTGCTGTTTCATCTAAACCTTATACTCTGTCATGTAGTAAAGCTGACAGGATGACAAAACAAAAAGACTTTGGTGCTAACAAACTTTGTCTGTTTCCCCTTTTGACTTCCCCAGTGTCACTGCTATTTATTTAAAAGGGGAAGAGATCAAACACGTTTATGATACTTACAAATAGCAAGACATTAAGAAAAAGAAAACAAACAAACCAAAAAAACAAAACTCCTACTGAAGTAGTAATTACAGCACTGCTAAAGAAGCTCAATGACATGCAATGCATTCTTCTAAAACTTTAACGACCAGTCTCCTCATATTCACCAAGGAAAATAGGGGGAAAAAAGCTTCAAAATGTGACTGATAAACTATAAGGAGAAATTTCCTTCCCAGTACAAAGTGCAGTGATGGTGACATACATGGAAGGAATTAATCCCTCTTTCACCTCATCACTGGAGACTGGTGGGTGACTTTGAAGCATTTGCTTTACTGTGTTCTAGGTTTGTTCTAGTTGTGCAGGCAGACAGTAGAAAAGCAGGTGGTTTTAGAAGAAGGAAAACACAACATTATTTGTAATGTTACATGTGGTCTTAGGCACTTCTTTCAAACTGGAAGGTTGATGGAAGGAGCTAATAGATCCAAGCAACTGCCCTTAAAAGGGATTGGGAGATATTCCAGCAGCTGGCTTTTTGTATCTGGCAGGTGGAACAATTTTTCAGGCCCTGTTTTTCTATAATCTATACTATTTGAAAAGAGAATATAAATATTGGCTTCTCTAAAGTTAACAGAAGTTTTGAAATTGACTTCAATGGTGCCAAGATTTCATAAATCTGTTTGTTTCTTCTGTTTACTAAAGAATTATTATTGTTTTCAACTTGGCACCTTAAGGTTGATCCCTGCATCCCATAAGATTAAATGGGCCTCTGCACAGTACAGAATATAACTTGTCATTATAGAGCACTCTGTCTGCTCTATCTCACATCAATGATCAGAGGACAAAGTCCTGCTATAGCAAGTTATTTTGCCCAGAATACAGGTGCATTCAACACTGCAGGATCTCATGGGAGACGGGATGTTTTTTATCAGGGAAACTATCATAACACAGAAGTGATCAGGTTTTGAAATGAGCAAGCTTTTCTTCTGCTCTCATGACAGCAGGCATTTCTCCTATTCTTAGACCAACATCACAGATATGTACAAAATGACAGCATGTAGGACTTAGGAAGGAGATGGTCCTATTGAAAAGTCCAAAAATCAAATCATTGTAGATCTGTTGGAAGAATTAAGGGTGCAAAATAGGCTTAAGATGGTGCAATAACGTTGCAGTTAGAGAAGTCTTAGACTTAAATCTGTGAGCTGAATTTGGTGACCATCTTAAAGAGAGGCAATTAGATAAGGGAGATTAACCTTTAAATTATTGCATGCTGAGAGGAGCAGGCTGCAGATCACAGATTTCAAGTTGTTGGAAAAGAACATTCTTTTGCAAACAGCCAGAGAATGAGACAGAGGTGAGTTGGTACTGGACTTAGTTAGCTCCAATCCCCCTGGAAAATTGCTCAGAGTCCTAAGGACTGAGAGGTTCTTGGCAATAGCAATCAATATGATGAAGTAATCCTTTGAGTGCTAGACACAAGTTCAAAGATTAAACTTTAATGCAGAATCTCAGAGCAAATATTTTAGAAATTTCAATTGTATTAAAAAGGGTTAACTGAAAATGTTGTGTTAAATTTTAAAAGCAAAGGTATGTAGTAGTAGGCTGGAATGTATCCAAGTTAATTTTATTAAAACTGCACTTATATGCCACTTATTTATTTGTAAGGACTTTTGTGGGGGGACCACATTTTTTAAGCCCCAGAATTTAATTACTAAGCCACAACAGAAGTCAAGTGTTCAATTTGCTTTTCTCTCCTATTACTCATATGATGTGCAGAACATGAATTGATTTGGCATCAACATCAGTTCCTGGAAAGACTTAGATTCCCCATGCATTCAGATTTGTTTAGTGGACAATTTATTATATTACCTATACTAAGCATTAATATTGTATTTGTACATCTCTGTCTACCAAAGGAAGTCCTATCTTTTGTTCTTTGTACTTACTGAGGTCTCAATTATTTTAATGGACATTCTTAACTTTTAATAAATCAAAGAGAATTGTCTACAACCACTAAACCCAGAACAGTGTAATCAACGCGGCAGATTCATCACCCGTACTGCACATTTCAACTCCTTTTACCTCACATTTGCTTCACTGGAGCTCTCCCACAAGAAGAATGAAAACTTCAAGGAAGTAATAAAGTAATAATTTTATCAAAAGTAAAAATTAAAATTTCCATCTGTGATACTGTGCATGCCATGAAGTATTATAATGCCCAATAGTGTAATTTGATTATATTGTAATTATACTTAAAACTTTTCATCTTTTTAACCATCCTAACATGCTGCTGATGTCTATTCTCCTCATAGCACAGAATATACAATGACAGAAATTATGGCAGTTCTATGCCAGCACAAAATCAGACACGACTTCCTGCCAACTCAGGCTGAAATCCACAGCTGGATCTGTGCAAATGTTTCTTCTGAAAGTTGATAGGAACTTCTTACAACATACTTATCCAAGGATGGATTTTAGGCTTGGTGTCAGTAGCTGTGCTGTTTTCACTATCTAGATTATAATTACAAGTCCTGCCTTTAGTTTCAGCCCATCTTAAAGCTGCACAACACTTCTCATTTTAGGATGTTGCCACCATACTGTCACTTAATGTCACATTTTCCAAGCTGCTTGTGTCTCCCTTGGACTGATTTTTGGTGTGTATTGGGGTCTGTGGGATGGGGGAGAGGGGATTTTTTTACAAATTGTCTTGGCTGTTTCTAGGGGCAGGATAAGGCTTCCTTACTGTTGGGTTGAAAACTCTAACTTTTATTTGCTCTGCAGAAAACATTTGGCAAGGTGGCAGTAGTGGCAGATGGTGTAGAGTGGGGCAAGAGACAGTCACCTTCATACAATGGACACTTCAATGTTATTCCCATAAAAAAGTTTCATAACCAGACACTTTAATTTCTGAAAAATCTCAGTTTCACATGCTGAATGAGCAGTTTTTAAGGGGAGACAAGGCAGCAATAGAGATAGAAAGCACAAAATACCTTCAGAGGAGGCAGCAGTTGCTGGGTAATAGTGGAAGACAGTGGGGGATGCAAACAGCATGGCACTCTACACAATAAAGAAGCACATAAGCATATTGAGCATCATCTAATAGTTTCCCTTAAAATTCCCTTCACAGGTAATGAGAATAAAGAAACCAGAGAGGTGAGTCATGAAAGGATCTGGGTGAACTGTCCGATGGAAGAATGGATCATGTTTTATGGCCAAAACCATTTTGCCCTTGACTGATAAACTAAGTGATGTAGAAGTTCTCAGCATGGAAAAAGTAATGGTCCTAAAACATCTTAGGAAAAAAACCCCAGCCTTTCTTGTCTGAGTGGAAGGGAGATGTCCTCTGGTGTGTTTCAGTGCCTGATGACTCTCCTCAGCATGCTCAATAAA
Organism: Platyrinchus mystaceus; assembly: GCA_035041135.1. NCBI lineage: Eukaryota > Metazoa > Chordata > Aves > Passeriformes > Tyrannidae > Platyrinchus > Platyrinchus mystaceus. The sequence goes on from JAWWLV010000001.1 coordinate 6,465,228, forward strand.
TCCCTTTGCCTACTCCACTCCTCCTCACAGCATGAGCCCATCTTTACTCCAGGGAGTGACTGGGAGCTCCTGAAGAGGAGCTGGGGGCCAAGTTCAAATGCCTCACTTTCTGGGCTGTGAACTTCTGTCCAGTGAGCTCTCATCAGGAGCCCACACATCGTACCAGGGTTCAACATTCTGAGGAAGGAGGCCTTACTCCTTGCATTAAAAATGTTGGAAAGATTCCAGAAAGGTTCTCCCAGTTTCTAGAAGCAACAAAAGCTCTTGGTCCTATGGTAACAAAAATCACAATATAGGGACTAACCTTGGCAGCTTGATGACATTCTGTACAGCAGTAGAGAACTATTTCCTGGGGAAGCAGAGCAGCTCTTATCAACACATGATTATCTTCTCTCCAAGCTGTTTGTAGCACTGAAACCAAGCCTCTGAAACACATAGGCAGCAGTGCAAAGCTTTTTTCTACTTCATTTCCCCCAGTACCATATAAGACATCCTAGGTTGTTCTCAAATGCACAGGCAACTTAAGAAATCTTGCTGAAGACATGGATGTAGCCCCGTGAAATCAAATGGTAAACATGCTTAAAGTCAGGCCCAAAGTTCTCCTCTAACTCCTATTCTTGAAGTCAACACTGATTATCTGTTCACAAGAATACCTGGTGTGCATTCATTGTTGTATTATCAGGAATTAGCTGTTGATGTGAGGGGGTTTTGATTACATGAGCTGCTAAGATCATGCTAAAACTGGGTATCTGACTAAATCTAATAAAATATTATATTTTGTCTTGAACTGCAGGTTTTCCATTGTTAATTTTTGCCATTTCTCTTCTCTTCTCTGTTTTGTTTTTGGTGGGGTTTTTTTTGGTGGTGTTTTTTTGTTTGTTTGTTTGTTTTTTTGATTTCCTCAAAAGCCAGTTCCTTGGAAATGCAGTTTTTTGAGGTTATTAGAGTGGGATTCATCATTAGTAAATATTACAGTTACAGGCCTTACAATAATATTTTCCAATATTATGGCTATTGAACAGAGTCAAGTAGACTGAAATGGCTCCTAAAGATCCTAATTTACCACCAAAAGGAGTTTAAAGTAGGTTTTAAAAGAATAGTCTGTGATTTTGTTTGTGAAAGATAGCATTAAAACCATACAAAACCAACAAAAAAGACACAGAGTCACAAAATGGTCTACAATAAACTAAAGCAGTTTTAAAGATCATCACACTAAATTTCTATCTGACTTTGAGTCCCAAACATGTCTCAGTGTTATAACTTTGATAACTCTTATCCATGGTTTGACTGTCAGTTTTTGATAAAATGTTAGTGTTGTATTGTCATTACAGCTCTGTGGCAAGGAATCACACAATGAAAGAGAGAGTGAAATGACATTATCAGGAGCCACTATCTCAGAATATGTTTCAAATTTGTATACAAAGCCATTATGGTACCCTGCTATGGCTGATGCAGTAATGTTTTACAGTACAATTTCATCTGCAGATGTTGCCAAAGGACAATATTCCGCTACATTGACTAATGCATTTCTCAGGAAATAACCTTCTGATTTTAGTGGGACTTGATGCTGCATAAGATGCCATTCACCATGAATAAAGGTGTCAAAATATGGCCTGGAGTTATTATCTGTATAACCTAAACCTCAGTAAAGCAATGAGATACCCAGATTAATGGTTAATGCCTGGGATGATATTCCTATCTTAACCCATGCTGTCTGACCGAAGGTGAATAATAACATGTGCATAGTATGTCATCAGACTATGAAATACAGTTGCAATAGTATGAAATTTCAGAATAAATATCTGCCTTCATTCTCTTTTATTCCCCTTGTGAATTTAAGTCAGTTCCCTAAAATATTGTTTAATATGATTTCAGAGATTTAATAGCATCTATTGACCAAGAGGGGACAAATGTCAGTTCTCTCCCCAGCTTGTTCTCTGTAGGATAAGTTTTTTTGAGAATGCTTTTTATTTTTAGTTTTACATTAAGAAACATCTTCTCAATTATCTTAGAAGCCATCAAACAGCCTTCCCCAGTTAATGGGAGGTCTTTAATGATACATAACAACATGTTCTATATAGTACTTTGGGATGCTTTGAATATTAAAAGCATTACAACAAGCTGGATTCTATTTTTATGCCGGCTTGTATCATTTTCCACACCAGCTGAATTGCTAATAACAGCAAAGTCTAACTCACATATGCACAACATGAAAAAATTTTAATAATAAGTGATAATTATGTTATTATGTAATTTTGAATGCTATATGGACATTAAATAAGAACTTACTTTACTGATTCCATAAAGTAGTCCAGCATACTTATGAATATTCTAATAGAAAAGGGAATGAAATTAGTTATCATTCCTTTGGTAGTTCAAAGTCTTTCATTATAGTCTCTGACAAATTTTTCATGCCTGCATAATTATTTAATACAGCACAAGCAAGTCTGATGAAATGAAGGCCATGTCCATAGCTCAGCAGTCTGGGTTCCCCATTTCATTTACAGTAACTGTGTACAAATAGAAGGCCAGAGCAACCTAGTGCCAAATTTTGTGTTCATAAATCCATATTAGGTGCAAAACTCTCTCCTAAGCAAACAGAGACAAAAAGACTTTCAACTAATAGTGAGATTCAGAACAACCCAAACAGAGCAAGTGTTCCCAAAGAAATGTGCATTTGAAATGCTGACTCAGGGCTATAATCCATATGGTCTGTATGGGAAATGCAGGTGCCAAGTGAGTTTTTGAGGAGGATGACTGGGTTTTAGGGCAGTAGGACAAGAAGGCAGTATAGCATCACTACCCTAAAATTATGCCAAGATAAACCTGGCATTAGAAGTACAATTCTTGATCTTCCTTAGTCAGAAGTTCATGGCTTTGGCTTTCCTGTGTGATGTGCTATGCAGACAGCTGTTCACCAGTCTGAGGCAAAGAAACACTTAATTGCAACCACACTGCAAAAATATCCATAAATCAGAGGGACAACCACACAACAGAAGGAAATTAAGAAAATTGTGATTCTAATTATTAATGAGGGTGCTTATCTGGTAGGAAATCAATATAGGTAATATTTAAGAAGGGAAGTCTTCCATTTCCCAGATGGGAGACATTATTAACTTGTTCAAAAATTAGAGAATGACATCATCTTCTCTGGTTACAGTTTTGACAGAAGTGCCCATCACTGCTGTAATTGCAAAGGCAATACACTGAATTTGCCCAGCAGAACAGACTTCTCAAAGCGTAGAAAATGGTCTTAAGGCATGAAATTGTTGCCATTAGCTCAGGCATGATGGCTGTGCTAACGGGTATATACATTTGCAGAACTCAAACAGCTTAGAAAATAAAAATTTAGGTGCCAAGGGGGTCTCACAGACTGAAACGGACGTTTGGGGATTTATGGCTCAGATTGTAGCTTTCAAGTGTTCTTCTTATATTGCACTTGAGGGTGCCTAGCAGGGTACCTGACCAAAGCCAAACATATTAAAAAAAAATTGTGAAGAACTTAGGAAAGAAAAAAATTTAATTCAACTTTGAAGAAATGCAAATGTTGACACCTTTTCTTCTGCCATAACTTTATCACAGGAGTGTAGCTCATGCAAATAGAGTGGGATGTTTCCTGTACACTGGCTTCAACTCTGGCTGAGTTGCACTCAAGAACTGAGAGGTCATCCTTCTTTAAATGTGTCAAATATGCACAGCAATGAAATGAGGTGTGTTTTAATAAGCATTTGGTTTATGTACATGTGCGTATGTGTGTATGTGTGTATGTGTACTGAAAGACAGCTAAAGCTGCAATAGGGTAAGCAAAGTGGTATATCTAACAAATAGATGTGTTGGAAGCAGAATTGGAAACCTTACATAATTACAAAATATAAGCAACTCCATTAAAAAAAAAAAAAATAATTCCAGCTAAGCTATCTTTGAAAGGAGAAGTGAGTGTAGTTTGCTGAACGTTTTTGATGTTGACAACAGTTGAAATTACTCTTCAATTGAACACCACAGTAGAAAAAAAATGGTCTTTCACTGCAGATTTCAAATACACCAGATATGATCTGTAAAGGCTGAGGTATATTGACAACTCAATACCCTTAATTTGGTGGGAAAATAACTCAGGGCAATTTTTATTGACTTTTACTGTCACAATTAACCACAGAAAGGAGTATTTGGGGCAGCTGGGATCACTGATTTTTTTAGGGTACGTTTCAATGGTTTGGTTCCTTGTTTTGGATTTTGAGTAGTTGCTTTTTTTTTTTTTAATTGATTGATCATCAAGATAGAGTATTTCTTGCAGTTGAAATACAGAATGAGCTTTTGACATGCAAAACGCTATCATGAAACTCTGAGGTCCTGTTTTAAAGTAATTATTTAGCTATCTCTCCGTGAGAGATCATGGAAAAAAAAATCATTATAAGGTTGCTCATCAGTCAGGATACTTTCTGTCCCTTCTCTTTGATTTAGACATACACTGCCAAACAAATCAAAGATTGCACTTGGGAGCTGCATGTTGCTGTGATGGATCTCTGGAGAGGAAGAGAGAAAAAATGAAGTTAAAAAAAAAAAAAGGGGGATAAGAAATGTGAGGAGCGAAAAAAAAGTTTCAGCAAGCGTTGACTTTGCTGTCAGTCAAATGAAAGAGAAGGGACAATTTGATGTATTGCAAGATCATAGCCAAGGATAAAGAAACAGAAGTTCTCCCTGACAGAAACAAACACACAGGCACATTAATTTTGATTGGCTCAGTTTTTTGGATTTCTCTGTTCTTTTACAGATAAGATCTTTCTCCCTGTTCTGGTGATGTGACAATGCACCAGTATAGCCTCTTGAGCATGTAATGCACACCTTCCATGACACCAAATTATATCCTGAAATTGATAAAGCTGAGAAATGAGAAGCAAATAAGGATATTTTCAGTTATTTTTGGAGCTATTAAAGGATATAATCTCTTTATGCCTCAAAAGACTTGACTATTGAACTTTGACTATAAGTGCCACTAATTAGAGGTCTGTAGTGCTTGATATGCCTTGAGAAAAAAAAAATTCCACAAACCAGCTTATTAAAACTGGGATGCTAGCTCACTGCAAACAGCTGCCAGCATGGGCAATTTGGGAGTGCCTGTGGAATGAGAGGGGGAAAGCTGCTGGAAGTGCAGCCTAAAGATGGTGATGCACCAAAGCAAGCACGCTGATGTACAAGAGGGTGAGTTTGTGAAACTTCCACAGGTGGAAATGAAAAATGTAAGGCCCCTTGCTTCAGGAGTCACCTCTGATAATTCCATGACATTTTCCCCTTTTGTACACTTTTCTGTAGTGGCAGTACAAGCATTTCTTCGAGCTGTGCTCTCGCAATTCGCTGCCTTAATTGCATAAAACCATTTTTACCTATGCCCATACACAGCACACCTTGTGCAAGCTTCACCACACAATGTTTTGTGCTGGAGTGAAGGGGCTGAGGGAAATATGTCATTAAATCACAATCCAAACCCGGTGCAAAACTAAAACCTAAAACTTTACTTTGCCCTAGTAGAGCTGTGGTGTTACAGCATGCTCGGATTGATGGTGGAAGCATCTCAATTTCATTTTTAACAGGCTGCCTTATGGAAATCTGTATCTAAGTGAGAGAACTCATTAAAAAGTGTAGCAGAGAAAAGTGTGGAATTAATCTATGTACTTTTATTCATGACTATCTGGCCTTAGAAAATTATTTGACATTGCATATGGATGTCAAACACTTGCAGACTGAACTCTGTTGCATACAACTATCACTCCCAGCTTGCAGCTAATACAGGCTTACACTTGAACTTTCTTAACTATACATATAGTTAACTGTGCCTTTACATGTGTAAACCCTGCATGCAGAAATAACAACTTTAAGAAAGGGCATGTAAATTTTAATTAAGTACTTCTTTTTTCTTCCTTTGAATATGTATCTCCTCAAAAGCAGAACATATGCTTTGAAGTTGAAATTTGTGTTCCCTATGTGTCCAGTGAATAGAATGCAAAAAAATGCTGGTATTTTGTATATGTGTGGGTGAAAGCAATCCAAGTGCATTTTTAGGTAAGATTATTACAACTGAACTAATGAAAATCTGTATTTTTTTATTCACTAAAACAGGTCCTGGTCACTGCTCAGTGCAGGAAGTGCCTTTTTTTTAAACCTGTGAACAAAATTTGAGTGTTGGATGCAGCTCTCCTGACTAAAGGCCACTGGTGTAGCACATTGACACTTGCAGAATTTGTTCATTACATGTAATATCCCTGAAAAATAATACATCCTCCAAAGAATGTGCCATAAAAAAACTTTGCCTGTAAGTGTTTTCCTTAATTTTAAGACCAGGGATCTCTAGGATTCTGTCCCTGCAAAAAATGTAAAGTAGAGAAGGATAAATGATGTTCTTATGAGACATCCTGCATTGTTTGCCTTCCTGTTCGTCTTAGTCCTTCAGAAAATCTCCCACCAGTTGCAGTCTCTGAGGAATAGTGAAAACTCACACTGTCTCACAACTCTTTCCCATCCACCCTTCCTTTTCCCTTAAAAAGTGAAGTTTTCAAGAAGAATTGATGAACTTAGATAAATGTGCATTTTTGTCAGAAGAAAAAATTAACCCTGCTTTTTCTCAGATATAATCTGCATTCCTTGTCTCCTCAGAGGGATTGTATTGCATGGATTCACTTCCTTCTGAATTTATAGTGATTTACAAAGCTGAAATAAGGCTGGTAGGAGCCTTCTAGGACCTTGATTGGGATTTTTAAAGGGGATATTTTTATCAAATGGCAAGGGTTTTGTTTTTGTATTTTTGAAAGTAGACAGGGAAATACAATCTAAACATTTCTCCTGCATCTAAAAACATAAAGCCTTTAGATATATGTGGAGTTAAAATGCTATTTGTTCCAACTACATGTCAGTAATGTACAATCTGACAACAATATTTATTTATACACATGTAGACCCATCTCTTAAAATACATTTAACTGTAAATTATGTCTTTCTGGTTTTAATCTAGTTTGCATGAGTTAAAAAATAACATTAGCTATCAATAAATAGAGATTCAAATCACATAACATTTTCTCTAAGAAAGCAGTCAATTGGGAGCATTTTATTCACCCAATAACCCTATATGGCTTCACCCACAAAAGAAAACATATTTTTCTAAAGATGTGCATTGATTTTAATTATATCAGATCAGCATAAACCAGTTTATTTTCAATAGATACTGACATTCCAATATTCCACAACATATTGATTCTAAATTGTTTTTTGAACAGTTATAAAGAGAAAAGAAAATGCAACAGAGGCATGCAATACAGCCTGCTCAACGGAACCAGGTAAATCACACTTTGCAAAATCATTTTCCCCTCTAATAGAGTCAAAAGAATGGTTATTATTCTTTAAGGTTGCTGCACTTTAATTTATTCTTTCATTCCCAACTGCCTAAGCAGTTTTCTCAAACGTTGCACAGTCCATCATATGTTGCATCTATTTTTGAGAAAAATTGTCTTGATTTTCATAACAAAATAATAACACTTTCTGCTATTGTGATAACACTGCTGCAACAATCTGAGATATCCACTAGCACTTCCATCTCTGCCTTTGTGCCCAATAAACTGGGATTCCATCAGCACCATCCTAATCCAGTAAACTAGAGCTGAAGCACTGGTCAAGAAGTATTTTGCATATTAACAACGCTATTCAGATGGTAATAACTCTTCTGTATAGAAGGACCTCTTTCCTTTTTGCATCAATAATATTTTAGATCAGAAAGATGTGACAACTGATTTTGCAGAATGTGGCTACTGCTAATTTAGCCAAGAATAGCCTAAGCAAATTGTTCAGGTGGAAAGCCCAGCTGTTTTTCTCAGTACTGCAAAGAGCTGGCTAGTAAAGTAATTTTCTAGTTTTGGTGCCACGTTAAAGCTTGAGGGTTTTTTGGGAGTTGCAATCCCTAAAATGGCCATCTCTATCTCCCTACCCAGACCTCTCCTTTGAACCATGCCAGCCAGACATTTTCCCTCTTTCACTTCTATTTCTTTCTGCTGAAACTTCCAGCCTCCAAAACTTCAGTACCTTCTTAGGAACATCAAGTCACTTGGCAGGCTAATTGCTTTTCTGCTCGAAGGAGTTATCAAGTGAGTACACTATTTTCTATTGTAATTACAGAATGACCCCAGGGCAGAATGTGTATAACAATAAACCTCAGTAAGAAGGCAGATATTTGCTATTATAAGTGGATAAAACTCCTCTGATGTCAGTGGAGTTTTATCTATTTCTATGGGCAGATAATTTGGCTTGCATTAGTAGGCTGTTGGTGGATACTTCCCTTGTCTTTTTAGGAAGTATTCCTATATGAACTCCACCTCTCATTGCAGGAAAGCAATTACACCTTTTTTACCACCAAGGTTATGATGGCCAATACTGTCTTAGAACCAACAGTAGCAAATTTTATTCAAATAATTCTGTCCTTTGCCAACATGTGGATCAGGCTGCTCACTTTCATTTTGGAATATTTCAAACTGCTGCTTGATAAAATCCCCAGATGGCAGAGAGTTTAGCTTTCCTTCCTCAGTCAATAACAAATGTATGCTCCTCTTATTGTCTCTATCAAAAAGCTCAGGTGCAATTACATAAGAGAAAATTTTGTTCTCTTTTCCACATATTCAGTTGAAGATGAAACTTCTCTGTCCATTGCTACAGGACAAGGACTTTACTGCTACAAGGAATGGATCAATCTGTTGCTTGTTCAGACTTGACTGTTTGTACCAAATTGAAGCAGGAGCCATAACTGGTTGTGTGCATTTGTCAGTGCCCTGCAAGACAAGAGAAACTGCAAAGAGCATCCTGAAGTCAGAGTTGTTAGTCTGATTATAGCAAGGGGTTTAACCCATAAACCCATCTTCACAGCAAGGGATGAAGGTGATTGCTAGTGGTCAGATGCCTAAGTCAGATGCCTTGAAAGAAACCCCATGGGCAGCCAAACACAGAGTTAACCCTGAAACTGCAAAAAGCTTGTCTTGTCTGGACTGATCCTATTTTTAAAATTACTAGAAAAAAAGCGTAGCATGGAAAGATAAATGATGACAGAGCTGGATCTCAATGTCTACATCATAGCAAATAATCAAATTAGCATGCATATATCTGTCTCATTTATCTCTAGAAAACTGCTATTTGAAAAGCCCATGAGTATAAACAGGAAGGTCTGTCATGTGAGCTCATAGAGCTATAAACAATCAAATCAACTCTTTGACGAAATAGTAACCAAGGTCCTGAAAGGGAATTCGTGTTGATTGAGATATGTGACATGGTGATACTATCCCATATTTTTGGCAAGCATTTTAACAAATATTATAACACTACCAAGGCAGGTCACTGTATTCACCATCAGAACTCTGACACATTCACATTTTGATGCCCCTTTTTTTTCTAAATAATACATACTTCCAAGGAAAACCCATGGCAATACATGAGGGTTAAACCAAGAGGTAAAAGAATCTTGGCTACATGTATTAAAAGAGATATTGAAACTAAACCCTCACACATGTTCAAACTCATGCCCTTCCAAATTCTAGATTCAACGGTGTAACTTGCACTGTTTAAATAAAAGTTAAAACTTTCCCATATGTCAGAGAAAAGAAAATATTACTCCTGGGTGCTTCTCACTATATCTCAATGCTGAAAAAAATATTTGCAGTTATTTCTAATTATCAAGAGCAGTGATGCTAACCACTACTTCTGAATGCATTTGTTGTAGTGAGCTGTCTGCATTTCTGTTTCTCTAACAACACAAATAATCCTGTCAGATTCATTCATTTATGTTCAAACAGGTTTTTTTTTTCTGTTCCACAGGTCAGGCGATACTTTGTTAGTTTTATCTGTACCATGTGTGATCTGTTTAAAAAGAAAAAATGACTTCAAGTATACTTTGTCTTTGTTTCTTTTTAGTTTTGAAATGGTATTTTTACTTTTAAGTCACAAAATTACTGTGTGTTTTTTTATGCAGAGTCTTGCTATTTTAAAGGTTCTCATGTCATTTTAGATACTCTAATGCCACTTCACTCAAAGAAAGATGGCATTTGTTTGGAAGGGATTGAGTCACTGTCAGCTACCTGGAAGACTAGATGAATCTGACATCACTCTGGCCGGCCCTGTTGGTTTATTTATTTACACTTCAATTTCTGTCAGAAGTTCTGGATTAATTTACAGTAAAAACACTACCATTGTCACCAGAAATGAAAAGGTTTTAGTGAACACAGCTGGCATTAGTGAACACTGACAGCAAACATAGCCAGGACTTGAGGGGAAAAAAAAAAAAAAAGAGGTGAGAAGGGAGACTTGGCAGGTTACCCAGAGAGTCTAATCCATATGGGAGGAAAATTCAGACTAGTAGTCCTTGAGCTCTCCATGAGAATGACTGGTTTCTTCCCTTGAAAAGATAAGTACATTTACCTCAGCATCTCAGCTGCCTTTGGCTGTGAAGTTACAACTTGGGGAATGATTTGGTTGTCAACACCAAAGGTTACAGCAGAATAAAGAAGCCCAAGGATGTGCTCACAAGAAATCCTGATGAGCCACCTTAGGAAGTGTGTTTCCATCATTTTTTCATCTCTATAACAGTAGTGTTTATAACACCTTGATCAAATTAATCTGTTCAGCCTGCACATAGATTCATCGTTCATTATCCTGAGATCACTTTTTAATCTCCAGGTACTTCACAGTCCTGACTCTTCTGCAATGACAATAGGTTTTGAAAGAAAGAAAACAAAGTACTTACTGTTTTAATTTTGATTTGCTAAGTGAATTTAATTGTAAGATCCTTTTTCTCTATGGTATAAATATATGACTATTAAAACTCATCTCACATTGAAGTAAGGAAAAATTTCAGATGATAATAATCTTCCAAGTTTTCAAGCAGCCTGGGTAGCAGTTTCATCAGATATTTTACTCCATACAGTATGTATCTGTAAGCAGTACCTGTAAGCACACCTTTTTTCCCCCAGGGCACTGAAGTTTTACTTCAGAACAGCAATAAATCCTTTAATCTTCATAAACAAAACAAAAAAAATCTCAATGGTTTCCTGCTATTTACATTAACCTTTGAAAAGGTCTTCTATGTTCTATATATTCAAGACAAATTTTGTTCTTATCTGAAAAATTCAGATTGATACTAAAAGCTGCATGTTTCCAAAATAGTACCACTCCTCATAAATTATCCTTTTCCAACAGAACAGTTGTGTTGAGAGAACTGAAATTACGGGAACATTGCCATTTACAGAAAAACAAAAAAAAAGAAATTGAGACACTCTATTTACTAGTATGTATGCATCATCCCATTATAAATTACTCTCTGTCTGACCAGTTACATTTAGATACAAAAGTTTCTAACAAAAATGCACTTGGGCATTAGTTGCTTTTAGACTCCTGGGTTTAAAATATGTCTGAGAGCAGATGTTCCAGGAGAGGGTGCAAATTTCAATTCAGTGTGGTCTAGCATTTTGGAACCTGGGAATAAGATGCTTTTGAAAGTTTTATCCACACTTTTTTTCACAGAATCTGCTGAGCTGGAAAGGACCTACAATTTCCTTACTGGTCATATTTTTGTGTCTGTACTTTTTTTGTTGGATTCTTCTTTCATACATTTTTTTCTCGTCATATACATTCCTTCCTTTTTTATATTCTTCCTGTTTTGTATGGTTAAAATCAGTTTGCAGTAGAGGCATTAGGAAGAACTCTTTTGAATACCAGAGGAAAAAAAAATGGAATACCAGAGAAAAGAGAATATGGCCTTATACAATTCTTATGTGTATATGTATATCTGAGGGGACCCCTGGTGGCCTAGCGGTTAAGATGCTGGTCTCTCAGCGCCAAGGCCGCAGGTTC
>JAWWLV010000001.1:6478881-6495862 GCA_035041135.1 Platyrinchus mystaceus
GCAGGGACTTTTACAGACAATGCAAAAAGCCATTTTAACCACATGCTCACTTTAACCTTCAAATCCCCCTGCTACATTAAAGCAGCTTCTCAAGAGAAGTTTAATATCCTTTTTAAGGGAAAAAGTTCATTGGTGGCTTTTCCTTTGTCAGTCATGCTGTTTTTACCAGTGCTCTGTTTTACAAGAAACATTCCTCAGTAAAACATTGCAAGTGGGCCCTGCACACCAGGTATTCCTAGAAATGGTATGGGAGGTTTTGGAGAAAACCTTTAGGTTTTTTTAAAACATTATTTTCTCCATCTGGCCACAAGTAAAACAAAGTGTTTTCTCTCTGGTTTTTTCCTTGTCTCCTGTGTTCTTTTCTTTTCCATTCTTACAGCTCATTTTTCAGTGCTATGCCTCTACTTTCTGCATTTCCCTCCCTGCTCACTTTCTTTATTGCTCCCTCTTCCCATTTATTCAAAACTGAGGCAGGTGCTATGTAACCCCACAGGAGTACATTTTTCACTCTCCCTGAGTACTCTAATAGCTGTTTCTATCAATGCCTTATTTCTGTGCTGGACTTTTCCTGTGTCAACAGCCCCACTGAGTTTAGTGCATCTACACACTCAAGTGAAGTTACTGAAAAAGGTTTTGAAGCATTTGCTGGATGAGAACCTGCAACCAGGCCTGGCATTTTTATAAAAATACTCAGCATGTGTTCCAGTCACTGCTTAAATATCAGGAGAGCCCCTCACAATAGGGCTTGTTGGACTGAAGTGATGCACAGACCTGTCTCAGGCTCTCTCTCCTTACAAAATAAAATAACAGGAATTGCTGAGCTCGGAACTATGTTTGATCATATCGGAATGAAAACAATAATGACTCAAATATTCTTGGGCAAAATTTGTGAAGACTAATTCAGAAAGTTAAAGGCTTATTTATTAAAATTATAAAAAAGTATCAAAAATTATAGAAGTACCTGGTGTTTCTCTTTCTGTGCACTTCTGGCACATACCATTATAGCCAAAAACTGAAAAAGAAAGGGTTATGTTTTGCCCTTGAGAGTAATAATATGATTACAAGAAGACAGTTTCAGATCTGCTGAATATTTTAAACCATACACTTTAATGTGTGTTTCATTAACTTTGGGGTGGGAATGAAAAGAAGGCTCCTTCATGTTTTTTTTTCTTTTTTTTTTCTCTTCCACTTCATTATTAAGCAATGATGCCAAGCTGTTCACCAGGATTGCTGCTAGCAGGCTTGAACAGCTTCTGCCAAGTGTGATTAATGCAGATCAAACAGAGTTTATTCAGAGGAAGAGATTGGCAGATAACATTTATCATCTCTTAAGAAAGTTGGGATTTCCAGACTGATGTCAGGCTGGTGATAAACTTAGAGGCTGAAGGATGCTTGACCTACTAGTTTGCATATTCTTTAGAAGAAATTTGAATCCATTTTGATTAGATTTGAAACCTGAAGAGAAGCTCATTTACATGCAAAGCCTCTTCCAGTGGTTAACTCTGTTTGTAAAAGGACAAGGCATATTGAGACTGTTATCAGTGATTGTACCTTTTCTCATAAGTAGAAAGACTAAGGGTTACTCATGAGTACAGAGTAGTCTGCTGCTGGCCAAAACAGAATCCTCAGGCTATATGCAGTGTGTAGCTTGGATTTAATTCCTGGATGTGTTTTGTTACCTTGGGCAATCAGGTACTACCATTTTTTTTTTTTTTCCCTTTCTGTCTGCTTGACAGTATAGACTTTTCAGAGGCCCAGGCTCAGAAGAGGGCTGAAATACAAATCAGCAGCTTGCTGTCTTAGGTGAATATCTTTTTAAATAATGAGAAGTTTTTAATGAGAAAACCAAAAGTTGTTTAGTCTTTACCTTTCTCAAAAGCCATTATCTTCAGGTCGGTTTCCTGGCTGCTGAGCAACACAAAAGCTGTGTTGAGAAACTCATTCAGTTTTGAAGATCTATTGCTTGGCCTTGAACCTCTAACACAAACCTCTGCACAAAGATCTTCTTAGAATAACAGTTTTCCACTTCCTCCACCTTCCTCAACCAAACACAGCCCTAATAGCAGTCGGTGTAATAAAAGGTCTCCAACACATGAAAGCAACTTGCTAACTGTAGTCAGCTAATCTCTGAGACACCCTGTGTTGTCTCACCTATTCGGAGGCAGCAAAAAGCTCATTAGTACCAGATGAATCATGTCCCCAGGCTCAGCCAGCTCATCCGGGGGAGGTTATTGCCCACATAAAGCTGTCTTGGGCAGAAAGACCTTTGCTTCCCTCCCATTTTGCCTTACACCAGAATAACCCATTCTGCCATGGCACGTATTTCTCTGCAATGACAAAAGTCCCTTTTTGATAACACTGTGACCTAAGACCTCTGTTTCTCACCACCAATTTCCATAGACTTACTCTTTTGAAAGGATCGCAGTTCCCAAGGCTCCAAATTATAAAGTTTGTTTGGTTTGTCTTTTCACAGAAAGGATACTTCAGGGAAAAAAAGATTGATAGTTTAGAACACACAGTTACTTTTCTATACAAGAAAAGTAAACAGAGAGAAACCTATTTGTGTTATCTTATTGTATAGCCACTTTCAGCTATTGCAGGTAGTACTTTTTGTCATAGAGATTTCCTCAATCTGGCTGAGGCTATGTCTCAGATTTTGTATTCCTAAACAAAAACCTTTTAAAGGTGCCCTTTTGTTTCTTTATTTATTTATTTTCTGAAGTGTTCTGAACATCTCAGTACTTCTTAAAAACACTTATCTGCTATTGATAACTCACTTTCGTATTGATAACACAAGTTTAGAAATATGGTCTCTCAGACACCCTGTGCTGGACCTAATTACTTTAGTGGGAGCCTCCCCCTCACCAGTGGCTCTGACAAAGAGGCATTGCTGTCTGAGGCCAAACAGCAATTTTAAAAGAAAATAACAACAAAACCCAACAGCCCAACACACGTAATCTAACACCGGAGTTTGTGCCATGGCTCATCTGGCAGATGTTCTGAAGCGTGTGCCTCTGACTATCAGAAGTCTGGTTTCTGTTCTGTTTGCAAATGATCATTTCTGCTTTCAGTGGTGACTCTGTTCCAGATCCCCACGGGCAATGGCAATATGTTCCACTTACTTTCAGCTTTCACTAGACCAATATATTTTAAAAGTCATAGTAATTTAGAGTTATGACCAGAGTAATAGCGCTGTACCCAATCTATCCTTGGGGTTGTTTCTGGACAGCTTAGTCTTGCACTTAGCGCTGGGAGAATGTCGGCTCCGAGACCTTCTTAACATCTTCCTGCTGCCATACTGGAGGATTTGCAAGCCTTGTCCTATTCCTGCCCCTGCACAGCAGCACCTTTGGGTTGCTGGCTCAGGAAACAGCCCAGTTACATGAGCTGCTATGCTAAGTTCATCATTCTGTTTTACTCCTTTGTTTATGCTCCAGAGGCAGGAGCTGTGACACTGGTCTGCTTCAGGAGCTCGGAATTCAGTAACGCCAGCCCCGTGCATAAACACCTAACTCTCTTTTTGAGGCCTTTTTACAGCTTCTGAATTAAATTTTCTTCTCTTTAGTTCTCTGCAATGCCACTCTGGAAATTGTTGCAGCTCATCTCTTCTCTGGCAGACATCCACTGCTCCACTGTCCCCCCATAGCGTGGTCAGCTGCAGTAAACCTGCTGGAGGACCTTCTGATTCACATTTCAAGATACAACTGCAATCAAGCCAGTTCAAGGCTTTCCAGCAGTACAGGAAAAGTCACTTCTGTCACATGAAGAGTAAGGGGCACAAGCCACGTGAAGCAGTTCCTGTTCTTAGTAAGGACAACTCAGAAGAAGGCATGGGGCTTGGAGAGTGAGGTGGAGTTTTTGTCCTTATCACCTCCAGTGCTTAAAGCATGACTGCCCACCCCGGTCACCATCCCCACCCTGCCCACCACAGCACAGAGGAAGCTTTGCTGGGAACTGCTGGAACAACACCCTCCTCAAAGGAGGCAGCTGAGACCACAGACAAAAACTTGCCCCTTCCCTGCACACACCCACTCCAGGAACCAGCCTGTGACCATAGTTATGCCAAAGAACGAGCCTCTCACTTTCATCCCTCAACCTGCCTCTAGCGAGGAATGGCTGCAGCCCTTCCTAGTGATAAACCTCCTCTGAAACACAATTTGAACATTCATAATCTCCTATATCAGGTTCTCATACCATTAACGCCACCAGTGATGTGACCTTTCTGCAAAGTGTCAGGTACTAGCAGCAGGCTCAGGATTGCAAACTTTAATTAAAAACTGTATTTTAAAATAAAATTCAGTTTAGATGCACAGATAAGTGATTTTCACTACGTGAAATTTCATAGTGCTTTGCTGAGGAAAAAAAATCTTTGCAAGCTTCCTATTAATTTCTGGCTAGCTGGGTTTCAAGGACAATTTTATTAAAAGTGAGCAGAGCTTTTCATAATAAAACCTTTGCAGTTGTTATGACCACCTGTGCTACCTCCCACCTCAATCCACCATGTGACATAGCACAGCTAATTTTCCCACTTCCTAGCAAGGAAATTGAGCTGTTACAATTTCAGACGATAGTGCTTAAATACACATATTCTAGACTTCATTATTTTTCTATGTGGCAAGGCTGGAGCTGGCAGAGGTTGTGTCTAAACAGCTTTAAGAGCTCTTTCTCTATGCAGAATGGCATAAAAGTTTAGATAAAATCATTAAAGTTTCTGAGTGGGTGTGAAAGCAAGGAACGAGGAAAATAAAACTGGTTTCCTGGTTGAAGTGCAAAGCTCTGACTGTACAGAAAAGGTCTCAAAGGAGAAAATCTTAATGGATCACTGTTAATAAACATTACAGTTTATTAAACAGATTATAAAACAAACAACAGGATGGCACTCATCTGAACTGAAACACAAACAGGGAAATGATGACTCTTGAGGCTTACTCACCACAGATAAATTGCTTCCTGCTCTCTCCTCAGCCCTAGGTCTAGGTTTTATGAAAACACTAATTGCTCCCCACTGTCACTCTCAACCAGCAGTGACTCAGTGAAAAAGAAAAAAAACCCCAACAACAAAAAACCCCCATACACCTGCTTGATCTGTGGATCAGCCTTTTTTTGGTTGTGCCCATCTCTTTTTAATTTCCCAGTGTAAAACCCCTCAGTCCCAGCCACAAAGAAAGGGCAGGAGAATTCACTTAAGGGAGAAACTTGGCAAGCTTAGAAATGGAAGGTAGGGGAGGAGATTATAATTTATGCATACGGGTAGTTTACATGCTGTCTCCTCTCCATGGTGAGAATGTAGCAAGCTGTCTAATTGGAGCCTGATTTTTGGCTCCACATAAATTCCTCAGAAAACATTGCACTCCACAGTCTGCATAGTTAGATTTTGTAGCTTTTGGCCACAGCAGAAACCTAATAAAAAATACAGGGATGAAGAGGGCAAGCTATTTCAGGCAAAACATTCTCGAGCAATGCAAAGAGGTCACAACTGGTGAGAATCTGCATGAAATTGGATTAGGCACAGATGAAGTATCTGATCATCTTTCTGCCCAAATTCATAAATATATTAGCACACACAACCATCAGTGTCGCATATTGTGTTTATATCCAGCAACTGCACTCTTCACTGGTCTCTGACAATTCTGATCAGCTGTTACTGCCCTTTGAAAGAAATTTTGGTTTCAATTTAAAATCCTACCCTGGGTGTTTCCAGTAGATATGTGTTAAAAAATATACAGTGACACTGGCAGGGGATTGGATGGAGATCCTTCTTGCATTTGCTCAGAGCCTGTGCAATACCTACAAGTGAGCACTAAATTGCCTAAATACTTGCAGTTCAATAGGTTGTTGAGGTTTGAAAAAAATGTCCTTAAAAATTTAATTCCCACTATGCAAAAACTAATGTTAAAACAACAACAACGCCTGCTAGTTACGTCAAATAAAGTGGATAGCCATCCAGTAAATTATGTAGCCAATTGCAAGCTTTGAGAATCAGATCCTAAAGTCTGGAAGCCCTGAAAGTTTCATAGCTGACATTCAGGGGAGCGAATTTATCGAGTGGGGACAACACATCAACTGGCAGGGAAAAGGAAACACTGATCTTGAGTGTTAACATGAGCTGTGTCACTGTGGGCACCAGCCCCAGCTTCATGACTTTCTGTGCCTAGGTGTTCCTGTGGCCTGTAGCCAGTGGATAAGAAGAATATTAGTAACATATAGGCTAGAGGAAATCTGCATATTTTAGTAAAATACAGTTAGGTATATGATGTTTCAACTTCAAATGGATGTTTTAGCAAACTGGTGTGAGTTACCACTTTTGAGTGAGGTTAGAAACTGCAACTACTAATGAGGTTTAAGGAAAGACAACTTAAAGAAAACACAGAAGGGCAAAGCCACAGCTTTGGAAGCATCCCTGCTCTGAAACTGTTTGCTGAAGTCACAACCTTTATTAACTGCATTCCTTTACTCCTAAAAGACAAAATTCAACTATAAATTATTTGGAAAGGCCACACTCTCCACATTAATTTACTGAGGCTTTCATCTTTCTGCACAGCAGTGTATTTTTAATACTGCTCAAAAGGTATCAAGTACCTTCTTTCCAACCTATTCACCAGCTCTAAATGGGATATGACATTACGAGGTCAGCTTCGCTTTGCCTCTTAGATGACTAACAAATTTGCAGAGACAGAGGTTCACTGTTCTCACATGGATCAATGTTCAACAGACCACTGGTTTTGATGGCAAACATTTAACTTTCAGCCATGAAGTAGAAGAGGAAATTCAGGTTGTAACAAATTACCTGGCATCTAAACAATGTTAAAGTTATC
Source organism: Platyrinchus mystaceus (assembly GCA_035041135.1). Classification (NCBI taxonomy): domain Eukaryota; kingdom Metazoa; phylum Chordata; class Aves; order Passeriformes; family Tyrannidae; genus Platyrinchus; species Platyrinchus mystaceus. The sequence goes on from JAWWLV010000001.1 coordinate 6,485,697, forward strand.
CATTAGGAGTGCCTGTAGACAGTGCAACAGCACATTAGTTTTAAATTGCAAAGTTCAGTCAATGGAGTGATAGAGTTCAGATCTGAAGTGTTTTACCAAGCTATTGAAAGGCCTGCACAGTGAAATGTATTTAAAGTGAACAAGAGTAGAATGGAAATACGTTTGGATAGTCAGAAGAATGTTGCAATCCCCCTTGTCCTCCCCACCCCCTGCAAAAGCAAACAAAAATACTGAAAAGCATTGCAAACTGTAAAGGTAGTTATAACCAATTTCTCTATAAAGTTGTCAAATTAAATTGATTTCACCGTGTTTAAACTATGTGTACATCATGAACAAAATACATTTTACTATGTTGATATCACAGTATGTTTTTCCTACCTGCTATGAGCTCTTTTCTCTTTTCTTTACTCTTTTCTCCTTTACACTCATGTCACTTATATGTCTGTTCACATCAGCTTCCCAGTTAGAAGTAGTTTTCACCTTTAATAAGACTGGAAACCTATATAAGGCAGAGGAACACAAAGAAGGGTTATATAAAGAAGAAATACAGATAGTGGTACTATTTGGGACAGTGGTGTAGGGATGAGATCTTTCAACTTTTTACTTTAAAAAAAAGCAGGTTCACTGAAAGCTATTTTGGACTATTTGGCAAACTTTATTTACAAGTTGCTTTTTACTACATCATGGATTAGGGAGCACAAAAAGTATATTGCTCATGAAAGGTTGGTGTGAAAAAACTAAAGATGCTGGTGAGAACAAGCTTCCAGATCAGGTAGAAAGCATGGGTTTGTTAGTGAACTATCTGGAAATGCAGTCCCAGGCATGATGCAGAGCTCTCAAACAGACTAGTTAAAGGTATTTGGTTAGTTCTTGGTGTTTGCCTCCTCAGCCTGACTCCCTGCTTTCAATTCCTCTACTCCATACTTGCTTGTCCCTAAACAGAAATCTCTTATATTTATCTCTACTTTTAATCTGTATTGCAGTTCCTTGAATAATCACATCCTTCTGCTGTACCAGGGATCCCAAAAGGAAGCAGACCTGAACAGAGAAGAACCTGAGGAGGTTTGAAACTTAAATGACAACATGAAAATAGAATTCATATAGATTGCAGAGAGAGTGGGAGTAAATTATGCTTTTCTGTTTCCTAATGTAATTGTTGGGGGCATGTGCCTTGAAAATAGGATGGCTAAACATAGGGAGTCTCTTTGGAGGAAAGCTGAGAGACACAAAGGAGAAGAGAGACTGATGGAGAAAGGGACAAATGTAAGGAAAAAGAACATCAGGAAGGAAGCTCAAGGAAGGGGAAACAGATTAAAGAAATTATGGAATTATTTATTTTATACAGTATATTTAGTCAGGCCATTTAAACTATGTTCAAAAGATTCCATTTTATTCGCAGTGATAGCTGCAAATTCACCAAGGTAATATTTGCATAATAGGTCTCATTACAGAGGGGTTTTTTTTCAATAACTGCCAGAGATGTTGGTTATAAATGTATGAGGCAACTGCTATGCATTTTCACTACTCAAGAAAATTGCTGGTGGATAAATAAATATCAGGCACAGAACTCTGTTAGCTTGGAAGACCAGAAGAACTCCTCCTTCATGACCCCTTCTACTTATTCAGACCACTACTTCTCAAGAGTGCACAAACATATTGTCACTTGTAACTCAGAGAAGGAATTTACTCAGCTTCACAAGTCTAACAGCCAAAGGAAATAAATACCAGTAATACCATCTCTCATTTTCTTCTACAAAGACAGGATAATTTACAGACCTCATGATCAATGTCTACGATTATTGTGGTAATCAATGCATCAACACTTAAGAGACTGATCACTTCAGACATCAAGTATAAATGTTTAGCTTTCCAGAAATCAATTGAAAGAAAACTACCTAAGAAAAAATAAACTACATAAGAAAAGAAAATTCTTCCAAAAAAAAAAAATTAAAAATGGGCAAAACTCAAGCCTGTAAAACATTAAAATTTTAAAACATTAAAATTGAGCATTGTATACCAACTTTCAAAATGAGCCAAAACAACTCAAAAAATGTCAAAAATGTGTAGCTTTTAGTCACTGTGCTTGCTTTGTATTATCTTGAAGTATGAAACATTTCACAACCAAAGGCCATACCAATGTTGCTTAGAGGAATATATCTAAAGGAAGAATTCTGCCTCCTCACTGCTGTTTGTATGGAAGTTACCATGACAGATGTTTCTGTTCTTTGTTTGTAACTACTAAGACAGTAGTTGCTCTTATTTTTACGAAAAGAAAAATATTGTTTAGCATTTTTTCAGGACTGAGGACACAATTTCAAATCTAGTGTCTGTTAGTGTTGACCTCCAACTGAGTTAGAAGAACAGGAAAATATACACCCTGAAAATCACAGAACTTCATTGCTATACATACAGTCATTATTATTTTTACTTGACATTAAAAGAAGATTAAGACATTCTTATTAAAATTATTCTGTGCAATTAGAACAAAACCCATCTACCCTGAATGAGGCATTACAAAGACTTTCAGTCATATTAATACAATGATGCCTAGAGCACAACATAATCGTGCCATGAACCAAATCAATGACCTCCCTGTTTTCTTTTCTATATACCAAGTATTTTGAATAAAAGCATATTTTTTTTCCTCTCTTGATGCATATAGCCAAAGAGTCTTCATATACATTTATGTTACTATAAGCAGAAAATAACAACATGCCATCTAAATGGAGAACCACCTGTATCTTTTCATACTCGCTTCTATATCAATATCTATCATTTTATCCATCCTGTGGCAATGAAAACCAAAGTCAGATTAGCACTATGATAAAAAAAAACCTGTGTAAATTTGTATTAAATTTTTTCTTGTACTTCTATTTTACTGTGTATGACACTTGTTTATTCCCCAATGAATTCGGTTTCTTTCTACAGCCCTTTTTTAATCAGGAAGCATGAAAACTACAGTGTTTGACATGACTAGTCAGCATTCATTCAGAGCATTAAATACATTTTTCTGTGTTACCAACTCTGTTTTGCTTTCCTTATTGCTTAAGCCTTGTTACCATTGAGCTTTTCAGAACAGCACGACGGTCTTTTTCTTCAGTGACTTCAGGGGCACAAGAAAGGTTAAAAATTTCTTGACAATATTAGGATGTTCAGCAGAGAACAGAGCAACTTGGCGAGATGTGTAGGAGTTCTTAGTCAACCGTTTCACACTTGTCAAGGTCAAGAATTCAGTTCCCTAGTTTTCAATGTCTTATTCTTGACATCTTTAAGTTATATTTCTGCTTTCACATACCAGATAATGACACCATTCTCTCAGGAAATAGTCCAGCAAGGAATGGGAGAGAACCCAGTCTCACTACTTTTAGGTTTTTTCCTCCATCTCTCCCTGCTCTGCAAGGGGAATTACCATTATTTCCATGGAGAGAGTGAGAGCAATGAAGTTATGGACTATATTTTTGCAAGTGATGTCAGTGATGAAGAAGAGCAATGGTACAGATGTGTCAGAACGATATTTTTCCTATGGTGTTTTCCAGAAAACCTTACAATGGTTGCATAAATTAGAGTTGTTTGACGGTGTGTTGTGTTGGGACTGGGTAGCTGACAGCCTGGGTACTGGACAGCTTTCACCTGGAGTTCTAAAATTCTAAATTCAGTGTGCTGGAAAATGTTGCCCTGGCAGCAGAGAAATCACAGTTGATATAGAAATAAATATATATATAAAGAGATGCAGTTCCTGTGTGCATAAAAAATGAGTGGAAAATAAAATATTAGCGGTCGATCAACACCCAGGGTAGGTTAAAGAAATAGCATATTTTCAACAGTATCTCAAGGGAATCTTATTCATGCAAAGGCAAGGATGTCTCACCTGAACACCTATCCCATTTTACAAGTGTCACCAGCTAGGCTCAAAAGAAATAAGTGCTAAACTCACCTCTGGTGACCTTGGTATTTGCATTTTAAAAAGAAAAGTTGAAAAAGGTGTCATACAAGAAACCATTTTCTTCCTTCCCTTAAACTTTATTTCCCCAGTGGAAACATTACAACAAAAGCCACTTTGACAAAAAATTTCTACAGGTATTTCAGCAAAATATCAAGCCAGAATGTTTTGGTGAAAAGTGGCAATGCATCAGTTTGCAAAAGCCAAGGCACAAAGAACTTACTGAATAACATTGGAAAAATCCCAAATCTCTCTGTGACCCAAGAAAAAATGACTCTACTTGAATTTTTTTGTGAGATTTCTTATTTAGGTCAGTTTTTAATATATTTCATGAGAGTTGGAGTGGGTTTTGTACAGTGCTAACTTTTACACATAACATGAGACCATATGTCAACTGCTACAGCAGCCCAGTGGGAAATAAAACTTTTTAGAAACCTTTTCTATAATACATGTATTTCCCACAGATTTAGAGTCAACTGACTAATATAAAGCATTGGGGAGTGCAATTTACTGCAGAGGTCTTTAGAGGTCAAAACTGACAATATTATTAATTGTATTAACAAAGAACCCAGCTGCATAAGTAACATAAACATCACCAAGCACTGAGTGAGGAAGAAGAAGGTGTACAGCCAATATCTATTCATCATGCCTCATCTTGATAGAACAGGTGATGCTTCCAGAAAAGCCTGCCAGGCTGTCACCTGTGTTTATAACACTCTTGGTTTCTTCACATATGCATTTTAGCATGGTGCATTATAGCTTTGCTGTTCAGCCTTAGAGAAATTCATCTACTACACAGTGGTGCTGTCTCATCTGAGTTAAAGCCATATGGTGTTTCCTTACAGATAATAAGTTGTAGTGTCAGGAAGATAACCGTATGTAGAGTGGTGATACACATCCATTCTGTGAAGTCTCTTGAAACTTACTTGGATATCAATTTAAACCCACCAGGTTAAAGCATCTGTGAGAAATTACAATTGTAATCGATTGTCTTGGATAACGTGCTTCTGTCATGAAATCCTATTGCTACTTTCCAGTAGAGTAATGCTTCCCAAAGAGAAGCAGAAGGCTGTAATGAATGACGTGACAAAACTATCAATGCTAAAAAAAAAACGAATCCGGAAAATAATAGTTCTCAAATTCCTCAAGTAGAAATGCAGTAAGTTAAAGCCTAGGTAATGTCAATATACTGAGAGAATGTGTACAAAAGGAACATTTGACATGGATATCTAATATTTAAAGAGCACGCATTTTTGTCCTTCTGAAAAATGTCCGTGTTCAGAGATACAGAATAGTTTTATTTGTACCCAGCATTAATCCAATCAAAAATGTCAGGAAGAAGGATAGTCTGCCTCTCCCTCTTTAAACCATGGATACCTCAGCCTGAAGTCAGCTGCAGTTTTAAATTCAATTCACAGAATAATGCATTTCAAAGTCTGAAATTTTTCCAGCTTCTGAATAAGTATTTGAATAAATAACTTCTTAAACTGATTAAGTAATTTGTCTAAGAAACATAAATGCAGGTATTGTTGTGTCAACTGCTGTTCAGGTTTGTGTATTGATGTATTTGCCAACCTTGAAATGTGATAGTGTAAAAATAACTTCTAAAAAACATTTAGGTGAAATGTCCTGTTTCAACCTGTAATAAAATAAATATTTTTCCATAATGTCACACAGGTTTGTAAGAAAACTAGCCTAGGCATCATATCTTTCCTTGTGTCTGAAGGACAGGCCTAAGGAATGTGAAACGATTCTGGCAAATGGTCTCAGGTTGTCAAATCTTTGGCTGCACTAGACTAAGAGCTCTTTATAATTATAAAGTGTCTGTCTTAGCAACACCCCTCAAGCCCAAAGGCTCAGGACACAAACCTTTTAAGAGAAAAGTGATAAAGGTTCACTAGCATTGATAAGCTGCATTTGGATCCAGAAGTAAGTCACAGAACTCATTAGCATGTGGCATTCTAAAGATAATGGATGAGACTCCTACTGCTTGGTCATATGGAAGCCTAAAGTATTTAAATTAATTTTGCTTTATTACAGGGTTTTATGGTAATTTGCAGTCATGGTCTGCAGTTTCCTTCTCAGTGCTGTTTCGCTGCAAAGAACCCAAAGGGAGGCACAGGAGCCAGAGAATTTATTTTAGTTCTCCAAGTTTAAGGCAGGAGTGACCACTCCATGGCTCACAAGCCACAAGGGATGCTGTATGTGCTCAGCTGTGACAGAGCTCATGTCTCAAAGAGAGAAAGAATTATAAACCAGTGTGGCACTCCCAGAAAACAAGCCTGTGAAGCAACAAAATTCAAGTAACAAATAACCAAAAAGAACAATTTGCAGTCAGGAAGACACTCAGTGATGAAAAGTTCTGCATGTAGTCACAGCAGCAGAAATCTTTAACAGCTGCCTGCAGGCCTGGCATTGCACAGTACAAGGTTCACCTCCTCTGTGACTGATGATGCTTCATAAAAAGAAAATGATAAAAGGCAAAAAATCCTTGGAGAATGTAGCCAGGGCCTCACCTTCCTCATTTTATGAAATCACTCCAAAAGTTACTTCAAATTTTGTTATAAGTTGCTATATTTGGATCATGAATAGGAAGAACAAAACATCACCAAAATTTTAAAAAAAGGATGACAGAGTGAGGAGAAAAGTTAATGCAATATGGGAAAGCCATGTCTTATTTAGAGGTTGGTTTTCAGCTTGCTTAGCTTGTAAAGCTACACTCACAAAGAAGTTCGATACAGGGAAGAATTTAATAGAGTCCACAAAGAAATTATTCCACAATATCTTGGCAAATGTTTTATATGATAATCTCTCATGGCAGAAAAAATGACAATCACACAGTAAAGTATTTATTTGAAGTCCATTCATTCTGTACACACAGACATCTCTCTCTCTGTACTTTTACACACACACATATATGTGGATGCAGATATATAATGCAAAGGATACATACACAGAAAGACATACCTATACATATATGACAAAATAAAATGCAAAATGTGTGATGAAATTAAATAATCTTAATTCCAATTTACAGGAAGCAGTGAAGGAGTGAAAAAATCAGCCAGCACCAATGTGCATTACAGTGACCAAGAAAAAGTAGATAACAATTGATGGGACTGTACTTTCACATAATATAAGGATGAAAAGGATTTGATGAGATGCCCAATGATATATCAACCCAAATTAATTTTTAAACAACTGCATATAAATAATTTTCACTTCCAAGTGCTGGGGGTTGTAAATCTACTGTCACTGCACAGTTGAGTGGTTTCTCTTGGTGTGTACATGGAAACTCTGCTATAATTGAAGAAATGGCTTTGCTAGCTTTTTTTTGTCAGCACTGCCCAAAGTTTGTTCAAAGAGTTGAAAAAATGTCCTGAAAGTCTGACAGCTATTAGAAATGGTGGGCTTGATTAGACAGTGTGTGTTCAAATGGGGCACTTACATTGACTGGTGAGAACAGTTGTACTGACATGCTAGAACATGCAAGAAGGAATGTGTGAGCTGCCAATGTAAGTTTTTCATCTACTATTCCCCTAAAAACCCCATCTGAGTGAAAGACTTGACATCATTTGTTCATGTCAACAGTTCTGCTCTTTGCTGCATCAAGTAGGTGTGTGCTCATTAAATCACCAAAGCTATTGCTCATTACGTGCTCAATGAAGAAGCAGGAGACAATATTCTATTGAAATGCTCATAGGCTGCAAAAAGGTAAAGCCTTTTGGAGGTTTGGAAACTATCAGGCTGCAGTGTTTGTATGAGATGAGTGAAGACTTGTTCATTAACACTGCAATCATTCAAAGACAAGGACTGGCTACGCTTTTCCTACAAACTCATATTTCATCTCAACAGCTTAACACACTTACAGTAGTTTAGAGATCATCACAAACACAAAAATGCTATAATCCATTGGTTTATCTATACTGTAATGACCCTAGGTAAAGAAGCCCTGAATAGTTCTTACTTTCACTTCTATCTAATTTGGTAACATGTCTACTGTAGTGTTACTATGTCTTTGGAAAATTCATTGCTTTTCTTTCCTTCCCTGCACTGGATTTTTGGAGAAAATTACATTCATATCTTAGCCTTTTTTTGACACTATTAAAGAAAAGAAAACCCTTCAGTGCATCTTTATTTCTCTAAGGGGAGGAACACTTGGACATTGTAAAACAGAAAAAAAGAAGGAAGATAATGAGAGCTTTTGGAAGGAATTCCAGACCTGCATCATGGGTTACCTTTCACAGATACACAGAAGTTAGACTATATGATTCTGACTTGAAACTAGACTGCTGAAAGATGAGGTTGTCTAAACCACTATTTAGGCTCTGAATGACTGGATATCTTTTACAAAATGCCTCCATATTAGCATTTTAGTTCAAACCAGCAATTGAATTTTGGCTGTTCCTATTCACCGTGCCTTGGTCTGCACACCACAGCAGACTCAATGTGCACAAACTAGATCCTTTTGGATCAAACTAAACCAAAGCATGTACTTTGTGAACTCTCCTTACGTCCTTCAGCCATGGTGTTCAGTCTAGAGCCAGACCAAAGGAAAATACAAGAATGACAACAGTTGTGTCTGTTGGATCTTCAGCCCCATCTGCTTTTCCATCCTGATGTTCTCCACTGTGCAGCTTATACTTCTAAGGAAGGCCTATAATTTTGTTCTGTGCCTAAATACATCTGCAGAGGAATATAACCAGCTCATAGTTGTACCTTGAATGCAATCCAGACTATAACTACAAATCAGTTAGACAGCACTAGCTAGAATGGTTATGACTACAAAGGAAAAGATGAAATTATAAATTTAATCCTGAAATAATTGGTGAATTAAATAAGGGCTGCACAACAGAAATAAGTGGAATTTAAGTTGACTATGCCATCTGTGAAGTTGGCTCATAGGCTCACACACAAAACTTCTTCTTGTGACCTGTTTCAGACTATTACTATTTTCCACAATCTTTCAAGGGGATCTAATAAAACAATTTAGTCATTAAAGTTTGTAATCATATTTCTTCCCCTGCGTACATTTAATTTGAAAACTTGGCAATTTAAACTTGTTTTTTTAACAATCTAAATCATGCAGCATAAATACACCAGTTTTTGTCAAAAAGTTCCAAGATTGATAACCTTCCTCTTATTCTATTGTCAATAGAGAGCACAGACAAAAGCATATCACACTACCCATTACAACATTTGCAATGTCTCTGAAAAATAATTGCTGTTACTATGGCATTCATGGGATTCCAGACTCCTGAAGTTACATTAGTTGCTTGCATCGAGAAATGAAGAGCTTTCTGGCTTTGTACAACTGAAGGGTCCCACATTATCTTGTGAATCCAGACAGCTTTCTCCTCCCTTCCTTATGTACTTCCAGCCAGAATGCTCAAAGCCTTTTCCTTATTTGGTCTCCAAATGTTTGTAGTGCCTGTGATGTTTCAAATGCATAGTTTCCATTCCATGAGGCCAGATTGCTCTGCCAGGCTGAAGGGCCAGGGTAAACACATTTCCAATTTCAAAGCTGTTTGTTTTGGTAATTCTAGATAGAGAGGTTCTGAAATGGGTATACACTCTTTTTTTGTGTTTACCAAAAGGCTGCTTCAGATCAGAATTACTCTCAACTTGCCAGAGTGCACATGTGCAGCATAATGTCTAACAAAGGATCCAAATATTTACTAAAGAAATAATAAAGAAATGAAAAAACAACACCCCAAACTCAATATTTTTAGAACACTACAGACTTCGTTTGACTTAAGAAATAGCTCTTGCTATATAATAATTTATTAGAGATGAGGGGGAAAGTGATGTCGCAAAGGTAATTTTAGCAAGAAAATTGTGAGGAAAAGCAGCTTTTAAACTATGTAGAATGGTGACAGCTTTGACTCCGTCTTTCACATGAAGAGAGCCCTCAAGCTTAAGGACATTTGAGAAACAGTGGTTTCACGTTACTATGGTAAACTAAACTGCAGTCAAGAAGATACCTTGGGTTAGATATTTTGGTTACTAATTTGCAGTGCATTGTCACAGGTTCTCTGAGGTTATTGACATCATTATTATCTTATCTCTGTGAGCAGCGCCTTGAAGACTCAGGTGAGATCAAATGTACTGTAGGTATTTTAGGAGTGCTTTTGTAGTCACTCTCACACAAAAACCAATGAAATAGAATGGATGAAAATGACAAAGAATTGGAAAACCAGTTGCTCCGAGTCAAACAGCACGTGTT
>JAWWLV010000001.1:6501756-6514323 GCA_035041135.1 Platyrinchus mystaceus
TCTGTCTGAAGGGGAAACAAGTTTGAAGATAGGTATGTCCATCCAGCTGGAAGCAGAGGCATGCCATGTGTTTTAAATCCACATTTCTACACATAGCAGTCTTGCAACATAACAAATAGGTAAGGGTAGGCACACTGGCAGGGTAATATCTGCCTTCTTTCAGAGTTTGTCTGTACATATCAGAACTGTATTTTTGATAAAGTGATAAGGAAACACAGGCTGCAAAAGTCTGTCCACTGCCTCAGCTGAAAATAACTTCATCTACCACTGTTGAGAGAACCTCAAAAAACAAACGGAGAATATTAATGCACACATGCAAACATCAGTTGTACTTATAAACTTAAGTCATTTTCTCTAGGCTATTGGTTTTTTCCTTCATTTTGTTCAGACACAGCAAATAGACGTGTCAGCTTTTCGTTGGTTCAGTAACAGAAAAATCTCTAGAATCCGATTATCCCTATTCGTATATAGTCTGCAGTTATTTAAAAATAAGTAGTTTGGAGATTTAGCTTTGCTTCAGAAGTCAAAGTAATCTTATTGTTCCCTAATAAGTACGGCATGAGTCACTCCACTGCAATAGTCACTCCACATTCCAGCCTTAATTGTCTCCAAATTAAGAAAAGCGTTAGATGCAACTTACTGTGAGAAAATGAATATTTCTGATCCCTGCTGCTAAATAACGTGGCAGAAAATGCCTCTCAATGTGCACCAGATCAGTTTGCTAATATGAAAACTGTCCCTTGAATGCATTATTCAATCATTTTTCATTTCAGCAATTATTTATAATTTGTTAAACCTGTAGACTAATTTCACAAACAAGAAGTGAATGTTACTTCTCTATCAAGAGGGGTCCCTGTGCTCTCCCAGCCTTTCTTAGTTCTTGACAGAAACTTGATTGTGATAATGAACCATTATAGCTACAGCTCTGTTAAAAAACCCTGCTTTTGTTTTTTGAAGCAAGTTGTGACAATTGCCTCCCATTTGAATCAATTTTACACAAGCCTCACAACAATTTTTTACTCTGTGATCATTCATTACGCATTATTACCTGAGTGCTCAGTGACTCCCATCACTGCAGAGGACTCGCCCTGCTGAGAGCGACAGACAAATTGATGGGCAAACAGCCTTCCCTCCCGAGCATTCACAGCCAAGGGTCCAAAGCACGCCCTGTGTGGTGACAAGAGGTGCTTCCCCACATGGCCACGTCACCCAAGGGGACATCAAGGCTGTGGGTGATGGCACAGCCCTGCCCGTGAGAATTGCTCTGGTTTTGATCCAGAAGGGCACAGGGTGCTTACATTGTGCAGCAAAGTACCCCATTTACACCATCTCCTAACATTTAAGGCAGGCAAGCCCACCAAGCAAAATTCACTGCACTGGGAGCAGGATCTTCACCCCCACACGACCATAAGGTCAGACTCAGATGCACAAAGATTCTCACTTGTTTCAATGGTGCAGAAGGGAGACCTAGATCTTTATGCAAATACTTCTCCTCACTTCAAAGCTCCCTGTTTTTGACAGGTTTTAAAGAAGAGACATGTTTGTCTTACATTAGTGCAGTTTCCACCTCAATAAAGAAATGTGGTTTAGGAAACACCTTATTAAAAACTGGTTCTGTTTTTGGATATCTAAGAAACCCTGCCCAACAAAGTTGTGCTGTATGCAGTTTGTTGTTTTCTTAGCTTATTCTGAATTCATCTAACCTATATTTCAGAAAGAGTATTTTTATGTAAAACCTGCCAACAAAAATCAATGCATAAGTAGTAGAAAAATAATTTTGACTAGTGCTTGCATTATCTCCTGCACATGAAATTTAACCAGCAGAGCTTGAATCCAATGAAAAACATACATATTAAAAATTAAAAATAGCAAGTGCAGAAAATTGAATTGAATCAGGATTCTTCTACCACCTGGGAAAGCATATGGAAAATGTTTTATTACAGAGGAGAGTCCAGACAATATTGACCAAGCCCCTCTTGAATTTCTCTAAAACATTTGTTGCACTAAAACAAACCCTCAGAGCAGTGATTTATTTCTAAATTCCCTGGGTGTGCAGAGAGGCACAAAGGCCCTAAATCTGCTGACTAAGATAAATTGCGGGTTGGAATGTATTTAACAAATGATAATGCAAAATGCAGGAAAATATACAGAGAAACAGCAGATAGCAGTGGAATGGAGTACATGACCTGCCTGAGAAGTTACTACACAGAGCCAAAGTGCAGATATAACTGCAGACAAATTCCCTCAGCTTTCAATACCCACAGAATTAAATTACTATTAAGAGCACACGTATTTCTCCCTGTGGTGAATCCTTCAACTGCTTAGCAAAGATGACTGGGAAACTGGTATTAGAGTAGGAGAAACAAACTCTTTATTGGGGCAGAGGAAAAGTTAGGGGAAAGAACGTTCTGAAATTCATGTGGTGATTTAAGATTCCAAGACAGGAAATAAAAAAAAATATATATATAAGAAAGCAAGTATTAATAGAGACACCTCCTGCTACTCTGGCTGCCTGATACACAGTGCCTTGTTTCACACTTTGAAGCATCTGGTGTTGGCCACAATTTGAGTTGGGACACAAAATGCAACGGACCGATGGTCTAATAGGTCATGGCAATTCCTGCGGTCTTGTTTTGTAGACAGGTGCAGCCAACCCTGCTTTTGGTTTGTTTGTTTGTTTAAATCTTCTCTCCTTTTACTCTCTGCACATAATGACTGAAGAAACTTCTCATCATGCTGTCACTGCAAGTCTCTGGCAGACCAGGTCCCACCTTGGGCCAGGGCTCAGCAGCCAAGTAGCAAGTACAGAGATATGAGAGCAGCTCATCGAGCAATGCAGGTGAGAGAAAACCGAACCTGCCATCACCCTACACTCACCTACCTTCAATCTTTTCACTTTTCCTGTTTCCAGGCACTCAAAAAAGGGGTGAGATGCACCAAAACATCCCTCTGTCCACTTAAGAAAGACCTAATATCAGAAAAGTCCAAGCTGAGAATTGAGGGACGTTAGAAGAGAAACTTGTCTTTAGTGGCTGAGAAATAAGACAGCTTAAAAAAAAATAAAAAAATCATGCTTATAATTTAATTGTCTCCTACTCAGACTCCTTCCCATGGTTATGTTGCGTTGTTTGTATGGCACTACCACAGTGTGGTGCACAAACACTAGAGATGGAAATAACTGCAGAAAATTAAAGGAATTGTTCTGGAATACAGACCTCAGTTCACCTCCACAGAATCCATGGTAAAGTAGGGCTAACACCATTTAAAAAAAAGAAAGGAGACATGAATATAATTTTATCTCCATGTAAGAACTGGCTTCACAATCTGAGCTGAAAGGAAAGGGAGGACACAGCTAATTCCAGGGTGAGCAGACCTTTCCAGAGACAGGTTTCGCTATCCCTCTGTTATGAGTATACTCCTAATTCCACATATGACTTATACCCCTAGTCCCTGTGCTGTCAGGGTACTATTTTTCTTTAGAAAGACAGCCTTAGCACTTTTCCTAAGCTCTGGATTTACTTTGAGAAGAGGCCTGAGGAGCAATCAACGATTGACCTGGGGCTGTGAATTTTCTTTCATAGAAGCAGGGGCTCCAGTTTTTCTCCTGAATGAGTTTTCATGAAACAGGGCTTTCATCTTTGAGATCTTCTAATCCATCTAAGTCTTGGCTGAACTGGGGAGCAATTTCAGAAGTAAGTGGAAGCAGCCCTGAGACACAATGGGATGATATTCTCTTGCTTGCCTGTAAAATCAGAACTAAATTATGAGACTTCAAGCAAAATATATATTCTGAAATAGAATTATTTATCCAAATATAAATTTATTGATGTCTTCATTCATTATTCTATTTCTCTAACTTTAAAAAAGTATATAATCTGTTTTTTTCTCACTCTAGGAAGGTCTGAATCTGCCAAGAAAATCAGATGAGGAAGGCCTTCCAGACATGTCATCAAAAAAAAAAAAAAAAACAAACAACAAAACCACAAAAACCTACCTGCTATAACTAACTGGATATTGCCACTGACTCATAGGAATGTGTTCCATTAATTCTCCTCTTTTATCTTTCACCAGCTCATGGACTTTTTAAATTGTGCTAAAAGAAATATTATTTTTAGCTAATTAAAGTTCAGTGAGGTCCCCATTTAGATCTGTCTATCATCAGATGGGAATGCTCACTCCCACCACATGATTTATATTTGCAAGGCTATTCACCCACCCACCCAGCAGCCTGCCAGCCGTGCAGCCTGCTGCAAGTGCATAATCACAATTCCTTACTCATTCTCTTCTGTAATGACCTACAGCCACCACAGAAACTCTCCTGGTACCCATTCCAGGGCAGCTTTCCCCCTGTGATACGTAAGCAGACAGAAGCTTTTAGGGCCAAGCTTTAGATATGCCTTGGTTCTGGCACACAGTTGTATTTAGCAGAGCATTTAGTCATTTAAATCATCTTTCAGCATTAAATGTGTGTGGTATAGACCCTTCACATTACTCTGCTTAAGCTGAGTTTAATATCAGCAGTTGTATCTTGGTAGTCAGAAGGGTATCCATCCCACCAGGGCCACTGAGCTTTGCTTTTCAGAGACATGACTTAGACTGATCACAGAATATTCTGAGTTGGAAAGGACCCACAAGGATCAGCAAATCCAGCTCTTCAGTGACTGGCCCAAATGGGCAGCAAACCCGCAGCCTTGGTGTTATTGGCACCAAGCTCCAACCAACTGGGCTGATCTCAGGGTCAACCAACTCCTGGCTGTGCAAAGCACAGTGTTGATGCTGTAGCCCTCTGGCAGATTCCAAAGAGATTTTTCAGGGTGCCTGGCAAATAGAGCAGACAAGCTGATGTGTGTGGGGGGGGGAAGAGAAAAAATTGCAAGGATGCAAGGTCTGCTCTCAGCCCACAAGAAGTACTTCCAGGGCTCCCATTCTGCAGGGGGGAGGAGGGGGTGGTTGGTAGTGTGTGAAAATCTGGTATTTCAAACCATGTCTCAGTTATGGAAGAGGCAGAGAACAGGTTGCTCACTTGTTATGTGGCACAATTATATGAGCACTACATGCTCAGATGCAACCTACAGAAAAGCAGCTGACCTGTTGAAGATGGAATACCTGAAAGTAATAAGATGAAGAAAAACAACTGTTGAACTCCATAAAATTCTAAGCAACAATAATAAATGAGAGGTCTGTGGTGAGATTGCTCCTGATTTTTTTTTTTTTTAATTTGAGCTGTACAGACAACCAGATTTCTCTGCTACCTCTGTCTTGTTTATAGATGAGTTGTCTTTGTGCTGCCACTGCTCTCAGGTCCTTTCTTCTCTGTCTGTGGCATTTCTTTCATCTGTGCTAATATCTGCTATAAGGTCTGACCAGTCTCAGCAGTTGATCTGTGAAAACTAATCTTGAAAACTAATCTTAAAAATTTATCTTAAAAAAAGACAGACTGTGAAAAATAATTTGTGACCAAAAGAAGATGCTGAAAACTACCTTTGTTTTACTTTTCCCTCCTCTTTTCTTCAAGCCTGTTTGCCCAGAACCTACACCAAGGCTTCTAGTGCTTTATGTAAAAGACCAGATCCTGGCTGCCTTTGGCAACGTGCTAAAGAAACATGCGTTCTTTATTGGATATGACATAACATTTCCTACGATCCTGATTCACTCTTTGATCTCTCCTGACAATTTATTTTAAAGAATTTTGCTATCTTAAAGGATTATTACTGGTACATGTTTTTCTTTCAACAGGATTAAAAAAAAAAAAAAGGAAAGAAAAAAGAGTCTGAAACATAATTTACATTCTTTTTACTTTTAAAAAGTTCAACTAAGTTCACATTTACCGATTATGATATATTTATATTTGTTTTCTTTCCCTTCAGCAGCAAACCATTAATGCCTCACGACACTTTTATTGCAGCATTTGTCTGTGAATTGCTGCTTTCATTTCTTTGATCATGAGCCAGCAGAGACCCTCAGTGTGTCACATTGGTGTCACTGCAAGCCATTGTTGAAGGGCAGGCTGGTGTTCTTTTGCTCTTATGTACATTTAGTAACTTGTCTCCATTGGAAAAAAATATTTGAAAGCCTTGCCATCAGTTGGGTGGGTATGTAGATCTACATGCCTGCTAAGATCAGCCAAATTTACTTCTGGAAGAAAGTACCACTCCCAGAAACTTTATTAAATCAACAGTACTGCATTTTCATTTGTGCCTGTGCACTTTGGGTGTTCATACTGGCAGTCCCATAACATTAATGCCAAATAATAAGCACAGCAAATACTGCCCCAGTACAAGTATCTCGGTGTTCCCCATCTCTTGGGTGGCTCCATGCTCCAGGATGCACAAGGATACTGCTGCATACATTATACAGTGTAGAATGAGATACCAGTTTGATGTTAGATACCTAATTTTTTCTGCCCTCCATTTTCTGAATATTCCTAAAATATTTATCCTTTTGTAAAAATCCTCGCTTCCCTTCCTACTTTTGGTTTTCCTGCCATGTGCATGGACACTGAACAGCTCTGCAGCATTCCTGAGCCTGATCTGTAGATGTCCTAGGCAATTCTGCATAGGCAGAAATTCACCAAGTATAACTAAAACAACACTTGAAGACGTAAGGAAGAGGGTACAGAGCTTGCTGAAGTGAATAAGCAAACAGTGCTGGCTAGTGCAGGCATCTGTCAGCCACACAAGCAAAGAATGATACTTCAGAGTCTAACAAACAAACACTGACAGAACCACCCTTTCATGCAAATCTGGGTACATTGGGAATGGCTGCCAAACTTTCCTCCAGGAATGGTTCAATCTAGATTACACCTCAACAGCTCAGAAGCAGAAAGGAAGTTAACTTCAGCAATGGAAAAAAGAGTGGTGAGCCAGAAGAATGCAACTGCAGCTTGTGCCAGGCAGGTGCCAGTCTCTGGGGAATCAGCTTCAGGTCAGAAAACACACAGAGACCAGGGCTGTCACTCAAGTATGCAAGACCACTACCTGCATTTTTCTGTACCAAGTCAGAAGGAAATAGCTTCCTGAAGAGCAGTGCAGTCTGAGATAGGACCCATATCCTAATGAGATTTTTTTTTTCCCAATGACTACATAAAGAGGAAACCTGTTAATTTTATTCAGTTACGTAAGCACCTATCCCAAGTGGGAACATTTCACTGAATTCCTGTGCTGGCTGGTCAAAAGTGGTGTGTAACACCACCTTTACATCCCTAGGAACATATTTCATTTTCAGAAGATGCAAGCAAGGGTCATTTTTCTTGACCACATTTCTGGAATTGCAACATCAAGGGTAATTTTATTCTTTGTTTCTCTCAGTTTTGGTCCCATAAAAGAGACAACTGACTAGTACCACACAAAGATTCAGTAAACGTTTTAGAACAGACACAGATCAAATTTAATATACTTTTAGTTTTCTGCAAGGATATTAAAGTGTATCTTGAGTCAGACTGATATTAGCAAAGTTAATGTTTCTGTTATGATTGCTATGTACAGTGTAGTGAATCATATTTATAAGCTAAGGTGGCTATTAACAGCAGAGGTTAAAAGCACGCTAAAATTAGAAAAGTTGTTTGCTAATTTTCAACATCCAGATACAAGGACATTTATGAAAGTCTACCAAAAGTCTGCTCAGATCAGAGAGGCCCTACAAAATCTTAACATTATGTCTGAGTACTAAATTTCCTAATTTTTTTTACCGTGTGTTGTCTAGAATATTGAAATTAAGTGCCGAATAAACAAATTATATGAACAGTTTGGGAGAGAAGAGTGCTGTCGGAGCACCTAAAATCTTCAAATAAATTTCATTATAAATGTAGGCATTTCACTGAATGCAAGCATCAGGGAAGGAAGCTGTGCAAGCACCCCACAACAAACAGGAAAAGAGCAATGCATTCTGCAGATATTCATAACATCACTGGGGAGAACACAGTGCTTGTACAGCCTGATTTAGGGATATAGGGAACGTCACATATCTTCCTGATTTATCACTGACATCCATTTGAAATAGAGGAGGATGATGGTTACATGTGTCTGTTGTAGTAGGGGTAGGGCATGGTCTCCAAAAGGTGGTGTGATAATGGCTTTAGCTGATTTTATCCATAATAACCTGCAGTACTACTATCCAACACTTAAGAATTAGAATTTTGGTGCCTTACCATTTTCCCTCTAGTACCAGCAAAAGACTTTTTCATAAGCAACCTGTGAGCAGTACAGCTCCTCTGACTCTTGATGAGTCTGCAAGCAAACAAGGAAGTCAATCTCCTGCCAGCCCAAACTGCTAAAGAAAACACAATTTTTTTAGATTTCCATGGAAAGAAAACAAGTCCTAAAGTACTTTCCGAGAAATTATTTTAAGAGAAAGTGTTTCGTGGAAAGTACCTCAGGAGTCTGTCACATCAGAGTGAGCCCACAGGAGATGTGACAGAGAAAAGAAACCTTTTCAAGGGGTCTCAGATTACTGGGGGGAACAGAAGAGCAGATGCCACCAAATCACTCCAGGCATGTTGATTGTGGCTGATATATTGCTGAGAAAGTTGAGAAGGGCTCAAGTAAAGCAGAAGCTACCAGCAGCTAAAGGCACGAGGGCCTCACTTCTACTCAGTCATTTGAGCGAAGGCCCACGAGAGCTGAGGGAAGGATGCAGGAAGATATTTGGTCAGGATGGAAAAAACCAAAGCCTTTACTCCCAGAATCCTCAGAGAGGGCTTTTGAACTACTTCAGGAAAATGCTGATTTTTAACATGAAGCGTTAAAATGGCATCTCTGCACACGTGAACACAGCCATCTCACAGAGAAAGATGAGCTGCCCTTGGCAGGTAACACTGCAAGACAAGAAAGCAGAAGTCACACATCAAGTACATTGCTGTTCTAGCTGCCTCTTTACCCCTGTGAAAGTACAGTGCAGGTGTGAGACATTTGAAACCGGCAAAATTGCATTTCTAAATGGGACTACAGCCTTCTGCAATTTCTACATTTTCTGTGTACTAGCGCTTTATGAGAATTTATTCTTAAAAACTGAGACATCAGACTGAATCACCACCACTGTTTGTGAAGCATGTCTTGGTACAGTTTATTTTATTTTAGTTACTCAGATCTGTAGATTTTTCTTTGTTGCTATGATCTGAATTTTCTGATGTTGTTGCTTCACGACAGCTGAAATTCCACCACTGGTATTAAGATGTGCTACATAACTAATGGCTCTAATATTCTTTTCCTTTATTGCTAGGTCTTTACAAAAAGAGTTATTTTCAAAATATATTCCTATAACTTTTGGTCATGAAATGAACACTGTCTTTTGAGGAGTGTTTCAAATCTTTTTTGCTTGGAAAAATAATCGTATATATCATCTCTACCTTAACTTTCTCCTTTATTAAGCTTTGTCTGGGTTCTTTTCTGCTAAATTTCAGAGCACTGTAAATGCCTAACAGAGTATGAATTTTGTTGCATGCATCACTTCTTCCTGGTCTCTGATGAAGTTATCCTTTTGGATACATTAGTGTTTTTATAGCTACATCCAAGAGAAAGCATCCTCCTCCTTCTTGGATTTGCAAATATTTGTAGAGTTATACATAACATGAAAACACCCTTGTTTACCTCTTCCTTTGTATATTTATATATTTAGGTGGGAGCAGCAGGGAGTTACCAAATGCTATCCTGCTCTCCTCTACGTTCTGGTAGGCCTGCCAGAGATCTTTCACCTGCTGCTACATCTCATGCCTTTTGTGGCCCTTGACTACCGTCTCTGCAATGCCATTGACCTGAATATTCCTGTTTTTATTTCTGCCTCGTGGAAACATCTGCTCAGCCCCTTAAACCACGCAGGGAGTAGGGTTTTGTTCAGGTGTCAGAACGGCAGTAGGATTAAACCACTTCAATGGGTGCGTGCAAGCACTGACAACTTTTAGTAGAACAGAATAGGGAATAGGAATTAGTGCTTGGATCATAATGCTTTCTGTGCAGGCAACCACAGACCTCACTACCAAAAGAAAAGTATTTTATATTGGGCACCAACTGTGCATTCAAAATAGAAAAGGCAGCAGGCCTTCTCTTGATGAGTTTAAGCATTCCGGGGCACATTCTGTCTCCTTTTGTGCTCACTCTGATTAGTCTCTCACTTCCTTTATATTCCTGCTGTATCTGGGAGGGCAGAATGTGAGCTATACAGTAGTGACATGGATGGCAGAATGAAGTCTACAATAAGCCACAAAAAGTACAATACCCCAAAAGAAAACAAAATTACTAGTATAGCAATGTGAAGAACATTGACACTGTGTAATTAGATGGCAGGATATTGGTAAAAAAAAAAAAAAAAAAAAAAAAAAAAAAAAAAAAACAAAACCACCAAGATTAAGTTACTGTATTTATCATTTATTTGTGCTCCATTATTTTACTGCATCTCCCTAGCATGTTTTATTTCTTAGGATTTTTGATAAAAAGATTGGATAGATAATCTGGATTTCACCACTAAATAATAGTCCTGAATATGTCTTTCCTGTCTTCAGCAATATAAACAGTTTTCAAAGCTCTTCTTCTCCACTGTGTCCAGTGCATTTTCTATGCTAAATGTTTTGTTTTAAGCACACAGAGCTACGTTGCCCAACTCCAACACTGTGTAATTTCATGTGCTTTAATTTTCACAAAGAAAGAATTCTCCAGACTTACTTAAGCTGAAAAGCCAGTTGCCTGAGCCTCACCCAAATCTGTTATGACATCATTAGATCCAAATGGATTAATGTGACAAGAATGTGAATATTCAGGTCATGGGGTGAGTTAAAATAATTTTTAAAGCCTACTCCAATTTAAAAGTGTGTGTGAAACTAGGTTACTCTTACAGTGACTAAAGCTATGAAATACTGCTCTCTTTTTAAGCATCAGAAGGGATGGATGCCAGCATGGCATCCCAAGGAATGGTAAATTCTTAATGTGAAGAATTGGATAATACATCATTTCCAAAGGTTGGGGGGAGTGATATGAAAGATTGAAAAGCCTTAAAGGACACAGCTGAAAGCCAGCTACTGCATATCCTTGAGATGTTCATACAAGGACTCTGTGATGTACAATGCTAAAAGAAGAGAGCACTGTGGAGTCTGTTGAGACAAGGTACCTCTGTCAACGTTAATAAGAAGTGAGGTTATCTCACTGCTATGTTTAGGTCAGAAAAACACTGGAGTTTCTCAGAAGACACATGGCAAAAGAGATAATGAAAGAGCTGAAGAGCTACCACTTTTCCCACAATCTTTCCTCAGTATAAGAAGATTAATGATAGAATTCTGTCACTCTGGAAACTATGCTAAGGCACATAGAAAATAAGGAGGTGACTGGTAACTGCCAACATGGCTTCACTAAGGGCAAATCACACCTGTCAAATTTAGTGGCCTTCTACAGTGGGGTGACAGCACTGGTGGCTAAGGAAGAACAAGGGGCGTCATCTGCCCGTCCTACATGACACCTGTCTATAAACTGTAGAGGCACAGATCTGATGGATGGACCATGCAGTGGATAAGGAATTTGCTGGACAGAGGCACTCAGAAGGTTGTGATGAACAGCTCGATGTCTCTGGAAAGAAGACCTCATTGTGGCCTTCCAGTACCTAAAGGGGGCCTAAAGAAATACGGAGAGGGACTTTTTCCTTCCCATAAGATGCAGGTTTAGATTAACTATTAGGAAAAAATTCCTTACTGTGAAGGTGGTGAGGCACTAGAATGGGTTGCCCAGAGAAGCAGTGGATGCCTCATTCCTGAAAGCATTCAAGGTCAGGTGGGATGAGGCTTTGAGCAACCTGGTCTAGTGGAAGGTATTCCTGCCCATGATGGGAGGAGACCAGATGACATTTAAGATCCTTTTCCACCCAAACCATTCTATGATTCTGTGGTTCTGTGACAAATGACCTCTTCATCTCAGTGAAGTAAGAGGTTCTTTTCATTTTTCCCCTTTCCCTTTCTCTGTCTTTCTTGCTTAGAATTCTGACTATTTTAGGAGACTATAGAACTTTCTTGATCCCACTGACAGTGTCATTTCTATGGATATGTGCAGTGTCCAAGCACTTTAAAGTAACATACCTTGTAAAAATCTAAGTAAAGACGGAACAAACAAATAATCTCAAAACCTACTTGACTATAGGGATGCAGTAAAATTAATTCAGGACTGAGGGCTCTGGTTGAGTTGGACCTGTTTAACACAGGTCTTCATAAAAAGCACACACTGATGGCTCCATGTGTTTTGGTTTTATGTTTCTACCCATCCTTATCTGGCTAGACAGTGGTTTTTCCTTTTTATTTTTTTTTCTCTGAGCCATGGAGACAGCAGCATAAGACACAGAACAGTGATATATTGCCACACTGATGCTTGGATAATCAATTACTGAATAATAAAGAGAGTCCCTTCCCCTTACGAAAGAAAGATGGTAATGAAGAAATCTCAAAAGAGAGAGAGCCCCTTTCTGCGGCCTCAGTGCAAGTTCTCTTACTCGCCATCTGAGCCAAAGTCCAGGATGGATATAGAAAGTATATCCCCTGTTCCCTCTTCCATCTCCCCCTTCTGACCTTTTTTTTAATGTTTCTTCTCTCCAGTCAACCAA
>JAWWLV010000001.1:6514433-6602484 GCA_035041135.1 Platyrinchus mystaceus
CCTCATCCTGCAAAGCCCCTGGGCACTCTATGAGTGTTCTGCACCACAGGGGACATGTAGAAAGCAGAACAAAGGTGCAGTTGCAGTAAGTGTCAATATACTCCTTGTTATTTTCATCTGGCTGGTACAGTGGTAGTTTTGCAGCAATGAGGATGTGCATTTCCCTGTGCAGGGGCAGCCAAAGCAGGTATAGAAAGTTTCTGGAGCATTTACAAATGCATACCATTGTACATTTAATAATTTTCTCACCAGAGTAAAAGTCGTCAGAGTCTGGTCTAGCCCCTTCTCAGTGTGTTCAAGCTCCTCAAACTTCAGAAACAGAACTTTAATTCCTTGTCTTTTAAAGGAGGGTAAAATTCAAAGTAAGTCTTGTAAAGTAAGTCGTGTAAACCTTTCATATATGCAATATAAAAATATTCCTTCCTTAGCTGAGTCTCTTCTTCTTTCTCTATAAATAATCTGTCTTTTTTTTCTAATTTTCCAGGTTACTTTGACCTAGCAGGTTGTTCCTTGTCACATTTTCTTCCTGTCACATTCCAAAGTGCTGGTACCCATGTTCTATACATCAGCAGAACTCTATCTGGAACTCTACACCTGGGAAAGACAAGATAAACCATCCCACCTTCTTCCTTTACTACCAGGGGCATTATGCTACCTTTTGCCTGATAATCCAAACAATTCCTAATCCTCATTTACACAGCTAGTCAACAAACTCCTGAACTCTTTCTCTTCTCAAAGCCCTGCATCTTCAAATAAATTTTATTTCCTCTGATATGGCTGTAGCCCACTACGGACTGTGGGTTTAGCCTATAAGCAGGGAGTAGAGATCTGTTTTTCCTTCCTTCAAGGAATTTCTGTAGTTTTTAGAAATATTATATGCTCCCCTTGATGATCTTTTTTTTTTCTTTTTTTTTTCTTTTTTTTTTTTTGTAATTTTGCTATGCAATTTCAATTTGTTATCTGAAATCAGATGCCAGTTTCTAGGAACCTAATTGTTCTTGTAAATTGTTAAAGTGTCTCCACCTGATCCAGATCTTTCTTTAAGTGAGCGTTCCAAATTCAATATAACCCTTTAGCCTTGAGGCCCTTGAATCTCTATCAAAGTCGAGCAGAATGGAAATACTGCCTCAAGTGCCCCTGCTGCCTCCCAGTATGGTATTTGGATTCACCACAGCAGTGTGACATTTTTAACTCATGACTCATACGTATTAGCTCCTGGTTCAGCACAACCCCTGACCCTTTCCTGTATAACAGCTTCCCAGCCAGCTGCTCCTCATTCTTTATTTATGCAGTTGACTCAGCTTGCCTACGTGAAGTATCGTGCACTTCCCCCCGCTCTGTATCAGCTCATCTTCCCCAGGTTGACAAGATCATTTTGAATTCTGGTCTCATTGTCCAGCCCATGCAGTTCCCTCCCTCTCCACTTCCTAACACCTTGAGGATGGGGATTATTAATGAGCACTGAGCAGTACAGGGTGGCTCCAGCACAACTCTGGTTTGGTAGGAAAACTGATAATCGCCTTCTGTGGGCAAGTTTCAAACAATTTTAAACATACTCTTCCCCAGATCCCTGCAGACCAGACTTTCTTTACTTTTGAGGATATCAGGAGTGACAGGGTCAGAAGACTTCCCAAAGCCAAGACACAAGGGATTCAGTGCTTCTGGCATGCTGTAGAAGTGAACAGTCGGTCGGTTTGACACAATTGCTTCCCAAAAAAATCCATTCTTTGGATTCTCTTTCCAAAAATTATGATTACCTTATACAGCCATATTTCACTGGCTCCTTCAATTTCTAAAGATAGGGATCTTTAAGATAACAACCATCTCTGACAACACCATATCGACCTCACTTCCTACAACTGGATTCAGATCTCAAATACTCTCTGTGAGATTACTGGCAACATCAATTTGAATTATATAGGAAAACAAAATAAAAAAGTCATTAAAATTATGATTCTTACTTGTCAGTAATACTAGGAAGTGGTGGTGAAAATCTTTCTATCCATATTCCCTGATGATTTATTATCTTTTTGAATAAAAAAGCTCAATTTCAGCTGTATGCATTATCTTCACTTTTCTAAATTTTCCCCAAATCCATTCTTATTTTTCCTGTAAAAAAAATGTGTTTTTCAGAAAATCTACCTTTAAGAAATGGAAAAAAAAAAAGAGCAACCCTTTTTTATTCTACACTGCATAGTCTCAGCACACATATAACTCAATTCAGCATGGATCCACAGTACATTCCAGACCCATCAAGATAACTTTGCCCATAATGTGATTTTCAGTGTTTGTGAGAATAGGTTATTGGTTAAACAGATGGGGGAAGAGGGGAGCGAGGAGAGCTTTTGAAGTTATGAGATCATAGAAAATTTATTCTGATGGTCGAATCAAGGGACTTGAAAACTGGTAATAAAAAAAAGGATTTTGCAATTTCTCATGTCTAGTTAAATTTGTATCTACTCAGGGCATTGCCCTTATACTGCAGCTGAAAAACCTGTAAGACATCCAAGGTTATGCTGCAGCAGGGCACCTTCCCTGACTTCTAATAAATTTAAACTAAGAGGGCCCTGAGATATTGAGACTAAAGCTGAAATAGTCTTCTGTCTGACAGGTTAAGGAAAGCAAATGACCCTACCCGAAACGATGAATTTTGCTGAATGGGCACACAGGATTCACTCTGCTAAAATATACTTAAAGTGATGTCAAAACAAATATTCTTATTTGTGACGACAATTATCCTTTATATTCAGTATAAAGCACCGGACAGAACAGAAGGAAAATCAGCTTTAAAAGGTGGGATATTCAGAAAGTGCAGCACCAAAGGATAACTAAGATCTTCAAGTCATTTAGCAAATAGCTACGAGGAAAAAAATTAATTCTTTGGTTTTGACTGAGCCAGGTTGCACAGTGATTTACTGTCAGCTATTCCAGGTCCTTGTATCTAAAAGCCTTTGCAGGGATCAGTCCTCAGCTCTGTGTCCTGGCAGAGGCAAAGTGCCCAGAGCAAGGGGCATGGACATCACCACCTGACCCCAGGATGGTTTGGTTTCAGCTCTTCCCCTGGCTGGTTGCCCACCAGAAACTACACTCCTCTCACCCTGTCAGATGTCCTTTATCCCTCAGAAGCTGCAGTGACAGACAAATTGCCTGCCCTTTCATTCCAAGGATTTCCCTTCCTCTCCTGGCACAAAGGACACAATTTGTATCATTTTACATCTGCAGGAATTCTCATTAAAAGTTGGGGATGACTGTCCCTATGATTATTCAGCTTTTCTAAAATTAAGGGCACAATTAGAGGAAAATAAAAACTGTTCATGGCTTTCTCAGTGTAATAAATACGTATGCAGATAAACAGATAAAACTCCCTCAGGTTTTTAGAGAATTTCCACAGACCAAATGGGTATAATTTTGCTTGCTTGATCCCAAATAGAAGCAAAATACCCCCCTTTTGTCACAAGTTCAGCATGCTAATGTCTGTTATTGTCACAACTGTTATCTAGAAACAGAGGTATTTAAAAAAAACCCCTAGTTCTAGTTTTAAAAGTGTTGGTATGCGCCAATAAATTTTTTTTGTCAGAAAGAACAAGTGAGGGGCTCTGTAAGAGCTACAGAAGTTTAGTATTGAAATAATTACTACTATAGATATATCATAAATAAATGTTTAATATTGAAATACTGCTACAGGTATTTAAATAAGTAAATGTGAAGGTACGTATCTCCTTTTTATCACTTACTTCAACAATTTTGATGTCAACTGTTTTACTCCACTTCAGAAATCACACTTGCGAATTTTTTCAGCCTCACAAATCACACATCCCCATCAACAGCATCATGGACACATATGTAGGTTGGACACCTACATAGGTACCCTGTCCCAAACCCACAGACAAAACTCCTGCTTCTGCCAAAGGGGGTTACCCTTCTGTCAAGCTACTGAGTTGGGGGTGTTTTTAGACAAAGAATTCTCTCTTCTAAACACAGCTTCACTAGGCCACACTAACAGTAAAACAACAATAATAATGATAAAATTCAGCAAGGCATAAAAACTTGTAGAACAGTAATAGTGGTGATTTTGCCATTTTTATGAGGCACTAATCTAGTTGCCTCATATGGAAGCAGATTATGGTCTCATAAAACAGCACAATGGATCTATGGTATAATGACTTCAGTAGGTACAGCAGCAGCTTTACTACAGCTCCTCTCTCGACAAATTGTATGATGTAGGGTGATAAGTACAAATATAAAATCAATCTAAATTTTATTTGATTGTGATATCCCTTATCAGGGCAGAAGGGGATCACAAGAGAGGGTGAAGTAGCAAAGACAAATGCAAAAGCCCGACCTATAATAAAAGACAAGCTAACACTTCCAGCTGCCTAACTGTAAAAATATTTCAGCAGATGCACAAAGCACTAAAAGTATTTACACAATTCATACAAAGTAACAGCTTTAAAAGCAAGTCATCAGCTATACAATGGGAAAGAGTAAAAAGGCAGGATTAAGTAAATGGAAGCACCCCTCCAGAAGCTGTCATTTATATCACACCAGCTTGTTTCATTTCTCTTTACTGAAGAATATCAAAACCATACCTCTAAAATGACTATATCACAGATTTTATGCTAGCCTTGGAAAAAAGGTAAAATGAAAATTTTGCTTGATTTTATATTTTTTCTTCTTTGTGCACAAAGGAGTAATTATACATATTTCATTTTATTTCATATATACATTAAAAAATCGTTACTAATAGAATAAGACTCAGTATCCCAATTATTTACAGTACAAAGACTGATAAACGATATAGAGTGGCTGTATGTATTTACTGAGGGCCTGATCCAATGTTCAAAAAGTCTACTGAATGTCTTCTTGCATCAGCTACCAATATAATATCATAGTACTGCCTCTATTTTTTTTTGTCAATTTGAATTTAAAGATGAGACAATGGTCTGCTTTTATTTTAGTGATTGTATAGTACATAACCTTGTGAAATCCAGGTTTGCAATTGTAGTGCCTTGTTTCTAAATGCCACTGTACTTCTAAATAAAACCCAAACCTCTCTGTTCATCTACAGTAGGACTTTGAAAATTGAAGTTACTTACAAATTTTTTCTGAACTTTTCATTGGACTTACAGCTCTATTTCAGAGCCATTAAAAAGCAGTTTGGAGGGACTGTAACAGCGTAGTTATTATTGTGCTGTGCTTCAATAGCATTGCAATTTTTGACAGTCTTATGATGTACAATCTGCAGGTATAGGAATATCCTTGCAGAATCAACCCTACCAGCTTCCCTTTAAATGCTGCTTTGAGTTTTGGACTCTCCTGCCACTTCCAAAAACCATTTGCCTCAAACAACTCCCATGGTTGTACGGCAGGCCCTCATACAAACTGTAATCAAGAATACCTCTCCACTCCTCCACACTGCTAAATTACTGTTTGTGTTCCAGGATTAAGACCTTTAGGCACCAGCAGTACAAATAACAGTACCTGCCCTGAAGACTTTATACCCTGAAAGATAAGTTGTGCAAATTTCTGGTATCTCTTGTTAACAAGCCTGATCTCTGGAAATGGTCTCTCAAGCATCTGAAAGTGCTATAAGCTTACCCTCCCACATATTTTCTTCCACACCTTCATCCCAGAAACTCCACGAGTCAACTGCTACCTTCCCTGCTTTCTGATACACCAGTAACAAACTGCTCACCATTGCCTGATTCTATTTTCAGACATGGGTTTTTTTTTTAATAGCAAAATGAAATTTGTCTGCTGAATGAACAGAAGGGGCAACCCAGTAAGGGCTTTAAATTACAGATGTTAGCAAGTCCTGCCTCCAAAACTGTGGTTCACAGAGTTGAGTCAAATGTGTATTTTTGGTGGGGTTGAATAGGCAGTCCAAGGAGATTTTAGCAAGACTTTTATATACTCAGCCTTAGAAAGAATCAGCTGAAATGCACTGGGATAGCTACAGTCCTCTGCTGCAGGAACTTACCTCAAAGTAGTTTGTTTGTTTTATACAGCCTCATCTGTTGCTGCAGGTTAGAACCATAATTATAAAATAAAAGTGTGGGTAGAGTCCTTCCCAAATCCTCGCTCTCGAAGCCGAGCCATGATGATGGTGATAGGTGACAGCTAGGAGGGAGCATTTCAGGCACCTTAAGGGTCTTATACTGAGCAGAGTAATGCCAAACAGCAATGTCTCTGGTGAGACCAGGGGAAAAAAGACTCCTTGATTGAAACTAGGTTTGGTAACAGATGTACATGCAGAAGACCTGGTAGAACACGACAAAATGTATCAGGAATGCAAGGGCCAAACACGTGGGACATTAAAACACACATATCCAACAGAATCAGGGATGTAAACAAGGGAATCATTCTGTTAGCAAATAGAAATCCATGTAAATATATATGTCATAAATTACTAAAAGGGTACGTAAAGATCTTTGAGGTTTTAGCTGCTGGATTTTCTCTGCCCTTCCTTTACAGTTTCCCTCTTTTCTACATAATCACAAGTAAGGCCATGAGGCCTGGGCAGCATGATGTTATTGCTGTGGTTTACAACAACCAGGCAACTGTCTAGCAGTGAGATAAACTGACACAGAAGCAAAGTTATCTTACTTTTACGTAAATTCCATCTTTGACGTGCAACTGATGGTGCATATTTTATTATATTCACTGGGTTTTCATTAGGCCCCTTGTCATTTGCTGAAAGGTTTTTTAACTTCATTTGAATCTCCTTGTGCCTCAGAAATGTCAATAAATGTCATTGTTATCATCAGTTTTGTCCTGGGTTGACTTTTCTGAGTTTTCTGTCTTTGGATTTGATTAAAATTGGGAAATAAATAGCGAATAACATATTGATTGCAGGCTGGGAAAGGTTGCAGATAATTTATTATCTGGTGAGCATGATACCAAGGTTTTTTCTAGCAGAATCTTCAGGCTAACAAAATTCATTCTGATGGGAAAGTAGGGTTTATAGCTATTCTTTAGTGCAAAGTAGTTTTTTAAGTCTTTGCTTGGTCATCTATGGACCATAAATCAAGTTAAGATCAATGGTAGTTACCTCATACTGTTAGCTTAGCAGACCTTAAAAAAGAGGCTATTAGAGATTATTAAACCTGAAATCACAATGCCTTGCTTACCGGGGAAAACAAAATATATCTCAAACAAACAAAAAAGGAAAAATCAACAGACATTGTCTGTGAACATTAATCTAAACCATAATTCATTTTATTAGCAGTAATTTCATTATATTGCTTTATTCAGCCCTACAGAAGAGCAAGTATTTGGAGCTATATGTTCTAAAATGACATTTTTACATTCTCCAATACTGCATCACTAGCCAAGAGAATGAAAACTTAACTCACCAGCATATGCTTCTGCACTTTTCATCATACCAGTGAACTCTCAAGAATGTTCCTGCTTTCAAATCTTTCTGTGACTTAGAAAATCTGAGCATAATAATGGTGATGATTTAGAGAAAGCCAAATGAGACAAAATCTGATAAGACATCAATCAGGTTCTTCAGTCTTCCCTGTTTTCCTCTCAAAGAGTACCTGATCTAATGCCCATTTAGTCCAGAGAAGCTCATTTACAATTTCAATAGTAATTATAGTTAGAGTCTTTGCCTCTAACTGCTGTTGCAAGAGGAGACTGTTGCTATTACTGCAAACCAAATTAGTAATCAAAAAACATATTAATATGTCTGGTGGGCTGAGGAATCACCATTATATTTTATTCCCCAGAAATACCAACAGTGTTGCTGTTTATTAAGGGTACAGGGCAGCTCATGCATGCAGCTGTTCTACCACACAATAGGAAAGAATGCCAGAATGTGCAGAATGCCAGCAAACCCATGAGGAGCACTACCAGTAAGAGAGCTCTTGGTGGAAGCTGGACCCCAACAACAAACTCTCTCCCCACTTCTGGCCCCCCAGAATCACAGTAACCATTCTGTAGGTCAAATGGACTTAAAGACTGGATGCCAATGAATGCCACTGACGTTAATGCCCATTAGCACAGAAGAAATATATTCCAGAACTATCTGAGACACCCCATTTCCATCATCTCTAAGTCCCTGGTGATCCTAAATCTACTCCTTCTCACTCCACTGAAGGTAAGGAACAGTCACAATCCCCTGTTGTCTGTTTTTCAGATGGAACATTTTGCATTATATGGGATCGTTGGCTGAGCAGGTTGATTACTACAACGTCAAATTCAAAAGACCCTGAATTATTCAAACATTTCTCTGCATTGAATAGACCCAGCTCCCTGGATGGCAAGTGCAGAGTAGCAGCAATACATAACCAACATAGTAAAAGGCACCAGTTTAGGCATGTTAGTAATACATATTCTGTACATTAATCATTCCATTCAAGAGACATAGATAAACAATGCTCAGCAACATTTACATACCCATGATATCCGTGCAATAACAGCTTGTACATATACCTATCTCTAGCTTTTGATCTGATTTGGCATGCATGCCCACAGTCAGGAAAGCTGCCACTCTAAAGTGTAACTGCCAGCCAAACAATATATTAACAGATGATTAGTAGTAATACTGTGTAAGCCATTCTAATTGTATTGAAGGGCCTGAATTCAGTACCTCTGGAGCATTAAGGACAAGAAAAACAGTTAAGTGATACAATATGAAAGGATTAATGTTATCTTCTGGGCATTTATAAAGAGTAAACTTGTTTTCATCCACAAACTTTGTGAGCACTTGGAGAGCAGAATTGCTATCTGTTATTATTAAGGAAAGGACTCTTGTAAAACAAAGGACTAGCCAGAAGAGCTGTCTCGATAACAGAGACAGAAATGAACTGTCTAGAGGCATGATGCCCTCATGTAAGGTATTGAGCTACATGAAGTTTGCTCTGTGTTTTATTCATTTGTAATGTAAGGGGGTCATGGTGCACATACTAGGAGCCCCGATGATTGTATTGCTCTTGAGCTACTGCTGTTTCACTAATGTGGAAGCAGAAATGTAAAGCATGTAGGAAAAATAGCCCAGATTTGAAGGTGAGCAAAATGGCAAACAGAGCACAGAATATACCCTGTGCTTCCATTTCAAGCTGAACCATGGCATTAGCCTATGAACCTCAGTTCCAAACCTCATTTTCTCTGTACCCACGTCCCCTTTTCCACCAGCAGGCTCCTATGGTGTTTTTAAAGAAGAAACAGGCTCTCATATGCAGTCCTTTGGGACAAATTCTGTAAAAGTAACTAAAAGATAAACATTACTGAAGTTGTACTGTGTCTTGCCTCAAATAATCCAGACAGTGCCAAAGATCCGAGCAATAAAAGACTACTACTCATTGTCAGTTGCAATAAACAGGGAAAGATAGACAATGGAGAGTTATTTTGCATAGAAATGTATCTGGTGTTTCACCTTCCAACATTTCTAGCCAAGCTAGAAACAGATTTTCAAGAATTTCTAAGATTTCAGCAACACAAATTCCACTTAAACAAAAGGGACTTTTGCTCCTAGTTGCTTTCCCCTCTCCTCATTAAGATATTATTTTCAACATTTTTGTACCCTGATTAGAAATACATGCAGCATTTCCCAAGGTACAATTGGAGTTAGTCACTTCATATGCTGCCCATATATTAATATATTCTAGAAACTTGGAAAGATTAAGTCCAGATGCACCAGTTTCATGCCCTGACCACTAAGCTGCCCTCAAGTGTTTGTATGTGGGGGAAGAATATGTCAGTGTCTCTGAGAATGAAACCTCACTGCCACAGGCAACACACCTGGCTCGTAAAAATACAGAACATGATCACCAGAGGTTCACTTCTGTGAAGTTCACACCTATCTTGAGTTGCTGAAAATTAGTGTAAGACATCTAATTGAAAAGATAAGCAAAGTAAAATCTTGGAATAACAGCTTTTTTTCACTTAAGCATTATTATTCTGCGTTTCCACTGCAGCTTCTCTTCTTTTCGTCATTGTGTTTCAGGCAATGACAAACCCTTTCACCTTAAAAACAATCAATGGGATGTTTGAAATGGTATGTGGGGGAGGGAGATGTACATATATAATTTTTTTTCTGATTTCCCAAAGCAGCGACTCAGCCATGATTCCGTGACATCCCATCTACTCGCTGGGCAGCATCTGTGTTTTAAACTGCAACATCGCATCACTTCAAAGCTAGAATAGAATAGAAATGCTCCCTACACTCACAGTTCTGTGCTAATGCCTGCTGCTGACACGGAGGCAATGCCCAATCAACTGTCTGAGCAAAGTGTTGACAGACCCCAGAGAGGCTTCTCTGCCCCTGCCGTGATGAGAGGGCAAAAGGAGAAGGAACAGAGTCCATTAACAACTTGAGGGGGGATGTCGAGGGATTAGATATTGTTCTGAGTTTAGTACGAGATGTGGAATGACTCACAGCTCCTGCTGATCCACTGGGAAGAGAGGAGCAGGCTGCAGAGATAGACGGGGAGGAAGAGGCTGCAGAGGGAAGGTGAGCAAATGATGCAGTGGAGGAAAAGCAGAATTCAGTCCAAGGTTTTAGGTACAGCTCATGTTGAGAAGAAACACATAGTTGTGTTGTCTCACACAAGCCTCCTCCTGAAGCCCTTGAAGGATGAAATTTACACTCTTTCAGTTCTCCCTGAGCCCAGCATCAGGGAAGGGACTGATCAAGGACACACACTCGCCTTGTTTCTCTTGGGTTTCCCTTTGCCCACTGCCAGTGGAAATAACCAGAGTATGGGGGGACATCACCTGCCCTGTAAGCAAAAGCAGAGTCTGTCTGCTTCACTGAGTAACACAAAGCCATAATTTAGTTCCTTGTGACTAGATGAAGCTTGAAGTTCTTCCCAGAAAAGAGATGTGGAAAGCCCCTTTTCAGGCAGATGTCTTCTAAGGTTCAGGTGTGGCAGGGAGCAGAACAACTTCCCTTACATACTTTGTTTACTCTGCCTTGCAGACCCCTGCATCTTTTCATTGTTCATTTCACTAAACCAACTCCTTTTTTGAATAAGTTGTACTTCAGAAAACCCTTAGCAACTCTGAGCATTGTAAAGTTTGCTAAAATTAATCCAACTCATTAATCAAGAAGAGAAAAAGTGCACCATCCCTGCACCATTTTAGTGAATATCACAGACTGTATAACAAAAGAAATGTTTAATTACACTGTTACTAAGGCTTATTCAGACCCCCACCATCCTCCTCATCCTGGTACAATAGCAATAATCAAGCTAATCAGGAAGCTGGTGTTTATAAATCAATTAATACATCAATTAATGTACTGCTTAATGTGCTGCCTAGAGCAGCTATTACTGGCAGTACATGTCTGTTAATTGCTTCCTTCCTACTCTACTGTCTCAGTGGGAATCTATTGGCAAAAGGCACCTCTCATGTTCATTGTACTGATACTGAGAAAGATGCTGGACTGTTACATTTGGGGGTGGTGGGACGCAGCAACCCCTGAGCCTCCCTGTTCCACTGCCTCAAGAAAAAACTTCCTAGTTGACATCCTACCCTAAGAAAAGGGTGAAATAAATTGCTCTGGCAACATAAGACACGTAATCAAGGACGTTGCATTTCAGACTGCATCACACTCAGCTCCCTCTCCCCTGGCAGCAGTATCAGGGCCTGCCGAGGGACTGCGTGAGTCACAATACCAGCCTAAAAATTGATGCTGTAGGATGGATGTGACATGTCAGCAGGGACCCTACACCTTTCAAAAACTGTTAAATGAGTATTCTGTGAAGCAGCTGTGAATAATTGCAACCTGTTTTCTCTCAACACAGCAGCACACCACAAATCAGAAATTAGCTTTGGAGGTGTAGTCACAGAAGTCACAATGAAGTTCATGTCACAGTAAGGGAAAGGACCTTATGGACCCCTGTCCATCAGTCTTCTGCCCTGAGAGCCTCCTGCCTGGTTTAACCCCTCATATTTTTCCTGAGATTCACTTCCTTTAAATGTCAGTACATAAAACACACACTTTCCAATCAAGAGCAAGCTTGATGGTTAGTGAAACTTGACAGTATACCTTGGGAAAAGTCTGTCACTGGTATAAGATGTCTTGCCTTTTTTTCCTCTGATGCAAAATACCACAATGACCTGTAGTTTTAAGCAAAATGGTAACAAGTTTTGCACAATACATTTTTCATACCACCACATACTTGATGCTTCAGCACTGGTTAGTGTAGCTATCAGTACCTATTAGGTACAGCCTTACAATAAAATTGCACGAGGTGAACTATCCATTTGGATTACAGTTGAGGTTTTTGGGGTGTCAAGGTTAGGATTTGTTTTCATCCTGGGCTTCAACTAGAATATTGTGAAAAAAGCCCTCCTTTTGTTCTTTTTTGATTTTGTTGGGGGGGTTGTTTGTTTATTTTGACTTATTTGGTTTGTTTTTTGGTTTTGGGGGAGCTTTTTGGGAGGGGTATTTGTTTGTGGGGGTGTGTTGTTTTTATTATCTGTCCGTGTAACAGAGATGGGAAACAGCATTGGCTAAAAAAGGATTTGTTCAGTTCCAATCTTCATCTTGCTTTCATCTTTTCTTTTTCTGCCTTCCCTCCCTGAAGTGGGAAGATACCATCTTAACTTTCATTATATCTAAAAAAAGGATAAATAAGAAATTTTTTCTCCTATGAGAGGTTATTATAGACTAGCAATCAAATTATAGTTCTACTTAGCTACATAATTGTTCTAGTTAAGTTATATTACTTTAAGCATATGACATATCAGTTCATTGGCTTTCTATACAATTAGACTACAATGAATAAAAGTAATTTGTTGCTATATTACCTGCAGACACTTATATGAGGTCCTATTATCTTCCATGTGCCACAAAAAGTTTGGTACCTTTGTACATGCAAAAAACATATAATAGTATATGGAAATGATTTGTCTGTTTTTAAATTCTGAGAGACCAGAGTTTTTTTTTTGCACAAATCTTAAAAGGGTTTATGTAGCTCTTCAATAAAAAGCAGCAAGTCAGAGACAAACATAAAGCAGCAACAATACTTTAATACTGAATATTCTCCACAAAACCGAAAACAAACAAAACAAAACAAAAACAAAAAAACTCCCTCAAACTCCCCAAACCAGATAATGCAAACCAGATAGTGAACTAAACCAATTTAGTCCATAAAGTCCTCAGATGTGGAAACACTGACTCCAGTCATCATCAGATAAGGTGTTAACTCTAAACAACATCTTTATTAAGTGAGGCAACAAAGAAGATAAATACACACCACAATGTACTAGAAAACAAATGGGAAAATAGGATATTCTGGAGCTGTAAAATTGGTGGTAAATTTGGAATGAATGATACTTTCAAAGGCCCTCTCTATTGACTGAGCAGTGCTTCAAATGAGTGGAAGAGACCTCTCAGCAGCTGAGGGATCTGAGCTAGTTCAGTGCTCAACAACTATGGAAAGCTCTCTCTGCAACATACAAACCCCAGCAGTTCTCAAACTTGCAAAACACTGATTACATCAACTCCCATTATCCAAAATCCTGGGTTTTCAGCACAGGTGCAGTTTGCAGCAATACTCGTGTCTTTAATGAGGGATTTGCCAAAGAATCCTTTTTGTTTTGAGTTAGCCAGAGAAATACAAAACTGTTTGGAAAACCTGCATGCAGCCTGTGCAATCTCAGCATTGGAAACAGGGGTAATAGTTCAAAACTGAAGGAGCATGCCTTTCCCAAGCAAAAATGAAAGGATGTAGTCATGGTTTGAAGCATGATAGATGGCTTCAGATTACAACATGAGAAAATAGCTTTAAAGCCCCAACACCCTCTCTCTATTGGAGAAAATAGCTTCTCCAGGATTTTTTTTCCCCACCTGCAAAAAGATAAGGGTTTTTTTTATTCTAAAATGAAACTGTTTCACAGAAATGGACTATTTCATGCCATGAAGTTTACTTTGTACTTGTAAAGGTATTTAAACAAACAAACAAAAATTTGCCACCATTCAGAAATGCACAAGACCTTTTAACTATATCAGGAAGTGTAAAGACTCAGGACTGATACTTCCTGCTGTACAGTACCAATAATTCAGTTGAACCCTATGTGAAAAAAAAATTTTACCTAGACATTTGCCTTAGATTCCTTGACCATCTGACAAGGTCTAAAAAGAGTTCATTGCTCTTAAGGCCATGATTCAGCACAGAAACACGATCTCCTGAAGAACAGTAGCTTACACAACCAGAAACATTCTGCTCCTCTGTGAACTTTCTTTAATAGACTTCACAGAACAGAATTTGTCAAGTCTGGAGATGCCACTGATTTTCAAATACACCAAAGATATATTGGAGGAGGTGTTGGCATGATTCACTGTTTGCTCTGAACTAAGACATAGAGGGCACATTTCTGGACAGGAATGTGAAATAGTGCTAGCAAGGCAGTACTGAAGGAGAGCTAACAGAGGAGAAAAGGAATTTCCATACACAATTTTTAGGATGAGAAGCTGGAAAATGGTAGGGGAAAAAAAAAAAACAAAAAAACAAAACAAGCAAAGAGAATGAAAATTAGATCCAGCCAATGGAGAAAGAGACAGCAACAACCAAGATTAAGGAAAGAGTGAAAAGAAAGAATTGCCATAGTTAACTTAGCATGACTATGGGCATCTATTAATAAGTCTGTCATGAAGAGAAATGGAGGGAACAGCAGCATACATTTTGCCACTCTGGGGTTAAAATTGACACGTAATGCATACATACAGAATTATTCAAACAGATTCTGGTCTTAAAAATACCAGTGAATACTCATAATTTTGTAAATAACAAAGTAGTAAGAGAGAGGACATGCAGTAAAAAAGCAGACTGATTTATATGCTCCACTGAGAAAGCCTCTTAGTGCTGATGGCAAGAAAAGAAATCACCAGACTGAAAATGGACGTGCCAATTTTATACAGGAAAGATTTTCAGAGTCATGGACCATTACAGTGTCTCCTATGAGGAGAAGCTGAGGTTACACTTCCTTATCAAGCAGAAAAGGCAACAGTCTCCTGACTGAACTGATACATTACTCCTGAATCCAAATCTTGCTTCAAATCTAATGCATCACTCTTACCAAGCAGCTCCAAATTCATCACAAGTTACTACTGAAATGTGAAACAGTGAGAGAAGTTTGTTGGTAGAACCCAGAAGACAGAAAGAAAAGAAGGACAGGCTGCACTTTCCATCAGCAAGGACCAGCTGACATGTTTCTGAGGACTACTTAGAGATGAGATCATGAAAAATACTTCTTCTGGTAAAATGGATCAAGATAATTATAGTTACTTTTTGGCAATATTGCAATATTGCAGGGGGAAAAGAACCCACCAAACAAGTGCTCTGGGAATGTTAATTAAAGACTTTATAATGCCTCCTGTCCCTGGCCAAGGTCATTAACCGAGCAAAACACGCACCATCTTCTGTGTCTCAGAACTGGAAAAGCTGTATTCATACAGCTTTTACTTATTCTCATTTGTTTAACACTCTGTCATCCAGAGACCTTCACAGGCTGGAGGTGTGGGCCATATGAAGTTAAACAAGGCCAAGGGCAAGGTCCTGCACCTGGGTAGGGGCAATCCCAAGCACAAATGCAGTCTGGGCGGAGAATGGATTGAGAGCAGCCCTGAGGAAAAGGACTTGGGGTTCCTGACTAGCAAGAAGCTCAACACACCCTGACAATGTGTGCTTGGAGCCCAGAAAGCCAACCATGTCCTGCCTGGGCTGCATCCAAAGCAGAGTGTGCAGAAGGTCGAGGGAGGGGATTCTCCACCTCTGCTCTGCTCTGGTGAGATCCCACCCGGAGTGCTGCCTCCAGCTCTGGACCCCCAGCAGAAGAAGGATGTGGCCCTGCTGGAGTCAGCCCAGAGGAGGTCCACGAAGATGATCAGAGGGGCACCCCACATGTAAAGACCAGCTGAGAGAGCTGGGCTGTTCAGCATGGAGAAGAGAAGGCTCTGGGGAAACCTTATTGCTGCCTTGCAGAACCTAAGGGGGGTCTACAAGGAAACTGGAGAGGGAGGTTTTCCAAAAACATGATGACCATCATAAGTCTATTTTGTGAAACTGAAAACAAAACCCTTAAATGATCCTTGAACATAGTTGCCTTTGACATATTAGTACAATCTTTACTGTTAAGCCTCCTAGCTGATTTCCCATGCAATAGATGTAAGATTTTGATTAAATTTCTGGCTTGTTTCCTACAATACATAAATGACAGCATATCTTAAGTACTATTTCTGCAGCGTGCAAGCCACAAAGTGTTTTTCAAGTAATCATGAAATCTAAAGTGGGTTGCCTACCATGACTGAGTAATGTATTCTAGAGATATGAGTGCTTTTGTATATACAACATTGTGATTTTCTCTTTGATCTCAGCTAGGGCATTTAGAAGTATCCTAATCTTGGAGTTTTATAGCTCATCTTGAAAGTTTATCAAACAAAGCTTTCATGAACCATCCACAGACACTTGGATATACCACATATTCTGGTTTCTTCCCTTTGGTAATCATCAGCCTCTTCCTCTCCGTGATATTTTTGATTAACAGTCACATCTCTCGACTGTGCTTCAGGCAGCCCATTTTGAAAACAGTCACTGCCTCCTTAAACTGTTGTGAATTTTGCAGTTTATTTAAGGTAATTAGCGAACAGGAATGGGGGGAAAAAAAGCAGCATCCCCAACAATATTTTACTTATTGCAATAAATTATGTGCCTCTACAGAAAACAAAATATTTGCAACAGTTTTAAAATTAAATCAGCTCCAAAAAAAAGGAAATTGTTTTTAATGAACAAGAACCATGTCAAAAACACTTTAAAGTCAGGGTAGCAGAATCCACATTTCAAACTTTTCTCTCTATTTTTTTTTTTAGTGATAATGAGTTAATTGACATACTCCCCAGAGGGGCAGACTTTTGAGTACTGATAATATCACAAGCAGCTGAGCAGATTCTTTCACTAACTATTTGAAATTACTGGATATTGTAGGGTATTCCTCTGCTAGTGCTGACAGTAATGAATACCTGGTTTTGCACAGCTTCAACCACATGGGGGAATCACATTTTACTGTCTTCAATTTTCAGCTGGTAATCTCATACATGAGCATATTTAATACCCTCCTGATTTGTACCAGAACACCCACTAATAACTTCTCAAGCACACATTTTCAAATCCTTGCACTTGAGGACTTCACAGGCGGGGGGTAAATTACAAGGATTTGCCTTCTAAAGATTTATCAGAAGTGCTATTACCCCCTACCAGTGTGTCTCACTGTCCATGCCATATTATAGACCTAGAATTACGGGATCTACCATAAATCTTCATTTTCTGGGCTTCCTCATGGGAGCAGATCTTGCATCTGGAATGGAACACACAGCTCCCTGCAAAAAAAGAACATGTTTTTCTCCCTATCACCACCCTCTGTGTGTGTTCCCACATAAATAAAACAATAAACCTCACAACATCTAGGTGTTTGTCCACTGTGAAGTTTTCACTGCTGTTACCAATAAACTGCCAATCCAGGCTTGGTGATTTTCGGTAACATACACATCATTTTGTAACACAGACGGACCCCTGAAACTGTAGGCATGTCCTTGTCACAAAGAAGTGTAATGACAGGTTTCATGGGCTCTTGGATCCTGATGACACTTTCAGCTTCTATCAAATCACCTCCAAAGGAGTCATGAGGCCTTATCCCTTTCTTAAGACCTGTTTTGACACTAACATGGCAGTAATAGCTGATTGTTGCTCTAAGTATCCAGATAACATGTCATAACTTGGTTAGAACATCTGTTATTAATTTGCATTGGGAAACAGCCAGCAGGAGCTTTTTTTTTTTTTTTTCCCTGCACTGTTCTTGCTGTGTGGATGCTTTGGAAAAATGATGCAAACACTGTTCACCTGGTGCATATTTAGGCCCTTTTCAGTGACTGAACTGAGAGTATGTAAAGTATCTGAGAGGATAGCTCTGCTTCTTAATTGCAGTCAACACATTAACCACATTATCTGTGGAAGCAGATGGGTTCTGACAATACTTTTTCAAATCTTACTGAAACGCAACAGTAGTCAACACAAGCGAGGTTGTGATCACTCAGCTATCAGAATGGTCTGACTTGTTCAACCATCTCTTTTGCAGCACAAAGCCTACATCTGATGGTAGCTCTTTTTGAAACAATTTTTTTGTTGTCACTCAAGACACTGTGGCCCTAGAAGTTATGAAAGATGCATCAGAAGCTTGGCCTTTGATTTCTACACAGGCTTATAAAAACATTTGCAAGTGTTTCCTCCTGGGAATGCAACACTCAGACTGAATTTTATATATACAACCATCTAAATGCTTTCTTTCAACCACTGTACAGAGAAGCAAACACAATAAAGGGTTTGTCTTCTTTGTGATCGACTTCACTCCAAAGTCCTGGTAACCTGCTTGTCCGAACTGTATCCAAGTCAATTCAATTCTAGGATCTCAAAGTAAACCAACCAGATTCCAGCAAACCAAAACTGAGTTGTTTCAAATACTTTAATCCAAGGACAGTTACCTGTATTTCATTGCGGATAAGACAGTGTTGCTTTGTAGTCCTTCAACACTATATTACAGTATCTTCTGTATCCTAAAATTTCTCCTGCTGTGTTACAAAGCATACAATGCAGACCTTTAGTTCTCATACTAGAAAAAAAAAGCCAAAACTAACACCAAAATTTCTTTTATAGGCTTCTTTAACAGTATTTCAGCTATTTTGAATTCTGCAAGAAACCACACATCTACAAACAACCTTATTTAGGGTGCAACAGTGGGACCCGGGGGTGGTCTGGATCAACTTCTAAGCAGTGCTGAGACACTTGTCTTCTAGAGCAATTCCACATTTTTCTCTTCAGAGGCATTTTTACTGTAGTGCTGGCTTTTGAACTCATGTTGCCATAGCAAACACTGCATATTGTCTCATTATTATTTATGCTTTGAATGCTTCTGTAGGCAATTATTTCAAAACTAAGGTATTTGCATTCTTGAGACTGAAATGGTGCTGTGGGTCTTTGAATTAATAACCCAGCAGGTTTCACCTAAATCAGTTCTTGCATTTGAGTGCTGTGGGGGTTTACTGTGCTTGGCTGGGATGTGCCTATTGGCAAGACACTGGAGGGTCATTTCTAGAGGAGAGAGATGATGGGAACTGGGGCCTCACAGGCCACTTTCGACAAAGAACATGGTGGGAGTTTTTGTCGCTTCTGAGAGACAGCTGGAAACCTCAGGATGCTGAACTTCTCAGCTGGTAAAAAAAAACCAAAATCCCACAAAACAAAGGTATCCAGCATGCACACAAGTCAACCCTCCTTAACTCAGCAAGAGTCAATGGATTTAACAAGAGGTTAAGTACCTAATCAAGTGCATTACCATGTGCTGAATAAACAGTGAAAAGTTTCTCTGAAGCTAGTAAAGCTGCTCACATTTTAATAACAACAAACAAAGGGGAAAAAGAGGGTTGTGCTTTAGGATTCCCTAATTTTCTAACTCCATAAAATTGCTCTTCTCTTGTAGAGTCTAGAAAAGGACTTTACCTTGTACAGAGCCTCAGGATCTGCCAATCCTTTGTAACAAAAAGCATGGAATCGTGTGAACATCAGGTATTCTCATCATCAGTGTGTTCACCTCCCTTCCTCCAAATAGCTCTAATACCAATAATTGATCCAGTTACTCACCTAATATGTAGTGTATGTACCACAGAACAAGTAGAGTGAGAAGGAGAGCAAAAAACCCACCTGTGTTTTGTTCCTGTGAACTGTGGAACAAAACTTGGATCCAGCTTACATGTTAAGTTCCAGAGTCAGACAATACCTTAGAGATGAACACAAGACTGGAAAACAACACCTTTTTTCCCAGTTCAGTGTTTTTGAAGGTATTGTGTTATCTAAGTCAGCTTTGAATACAACCAGCAGATTCTCCAACAAGTAAAAATGCAACCGAATCAGCCTGAGTTTGCACCATGCATCATACTAAAACCCTTTAGATGTCCTTCAGTCTTGTCTTTTTATTTATTTCCAAACTTTACTGTGGTGATTTTTGTACATAAATTGAAGGACAAGACCTATTTTTCGAGACTGGATGGGGCTTAGAAGATATTATGATTGTAAAGA
Organism: Platyrinchus mystaceus; assembly: GCA_035041135.1. NCBI lineage: Eukaryota > Metazoa > Chordata > Aves > Passeriformes > Tyrannidae > Platyrinchus > Platyrinchus mystaceus. The sequence goes on from JAWWLV010000001.1 coordinate 6,534,512, forward strand.
ACACCTTAAATTTGTATCTAAAGTTGTTCAGCTGATGATCCTGCTATTTCTGGAGGGATATTTGTTATGCAGCTTTGGAAGTGACCCATAAGAATTTGGGTGTCTATAAGGATGTGACATGGTCAAATAAAATTGCAGCTACATACAAATACCTTTCTTTAACCAAGAATGGATATATAAATGCCTGGGAGAGGTCTTTAGTTTCACATTTATTAAAATAATCTCAATTCTGGAACTCTTGTAGGGGAAAAACAGCTGCTACTCACAACCACTTATTTGATTTCTGCACAACTGAGAGTTAGATTTATTTTCTTATTGTATCTAATTTCTTGTTAATATTGCCATTTTAAATAAAGATACCCTTGCAGTGGAGACACAGTTGGCTGTGATTTTTAAAGTGTTGGTAAGGCTTTGATAGCACTGTGGTTATCTGAGTAGCCATAGAAAAATGGACAAATTGAAGGCTGGTAGCTAACATGAATAATCAAAGATGGTCAAAATAAATAACTCCTTGCCACTGACAGATTATTTGTTTGCAAAACAGAAGGCAAGGATATGGGGGAAAATACAATTTTAATAGAAGGTTAGTTGAGTGCACTGCAGCAAGGAATCTGAGTGTAATGCAAAATTGCATATTGTTTCGCTTGGCTTCCACATGCTTTCCTGCCATGCTAATGAGGAAAATGTCTTTAAAAGATCAACAGAGAAATATGAGTTTGTACCAGAGAATTAGATTTTGGACGCAAGGTCATAAAATTTAGGTCACACAGTCCAGTGCACAGAGCAGTGCTGATAAATTCTGACTGAGGTGGTAATCAGTTAGGATGAAAGGAAAATAAAGAATTAAGGAAAACAACAATTTTCACACGGCTGTGGTGCACTAAACAATTTCTATACTCAGATGTAATACAAATAGCTTAAAAGAAAAGGCAACCTGCAGCGTGATAGCCATTGAGCCAAATGCTCTGAAAGCTGAAGGGCAATGTTCAGATCCTTTCTATTTTAATAAATAACACTGGTATGAAACCTAGGAAAAAAACAGGATAACCAGACGAGACCTATAGATGCTTAAAACAAAGAGCTCAGGTATTAGTTAAGCCACCATATGACAGACTAGAGTTTTCAGAATTTATAGGCTGCTATTTACCAATATCATTCCAGACTCGAAATAACACTAACAACTCCCAGAAAATACATCTGAATTAAAATGCTGGGTAGAATCAAATACAATCCATGCCCAGCCAATGTTTTCCTACCTTATATGAGTCTTCTTTTGTCTCACAGTCTTATAGCCTGCGTTCTACAAGTTTAAACATAATTTGTAATAGGAGTATGATGCAGCATTGGCTAAAGCTGATGAAATTCTTTTCTGCAAATAAGGACTCTATCAAATAGCAGGGACTCAACCAAAACAAATATTAAAAGCATGTAATTTTCAGAATGAAATACCCACACATTCAAATCATCTTAGTCTTTTAGAGTAATTCTTGTTTAAAAATCCTTAAAAATAATTGTTTCATCTTAACTAAAAATGTATATGTATGAGATTTTTTTAAAGTCATGTAGTGTAAGAAGTTGCTGAGTGCTCACCATTGGCATGCTGGCAGTGCATGCAAGCAGAGAGGCTGAGCTGAAGACAGAGGAGCAACACATTTGTTACATCCTGATGTGACGTGATCAGAAAACAGCATTATCATAGGGCTTAGTAAGACAAACAACAAATGCTCTCAGTCTGATTATAGAAACTTGCTTATTCTAGGACTGGGTAATGCATTGACTCAGTTTCCCTCCTTTCCAAAACAAGTTGAGTGGGCAGGTTGTGTTAACTGTCTTTTTGCACTTTCTTTTTCCCCGCAAAGACTAATTACTTTCTATTTAATAGGCTTGGATGAGATTACTTACTAAATCCAGGTTCTACTTTGTTTACACACAATAGTAGCATTCAGCATCTATTCCTAATTTCATCAATATCCAAGTGTCCCAAGGGTTCAATAGTTCCTGTACTTTTTACCAATCTCTTTCAATTCCATTGGGAACCCTTCTCAAAAACCTATTACAAATGTTTTGCTCAGAGAAAAAAAAAGCCTGTATGCTTTGCTTTTGCTTGTATTTCACCGTGACCCTTTCAGGTTCCACGCGAGGTTGATATGTTCTATCTACAAAAGCTCTGGGGTCTCTTATTGTGCCAATGACTAAGATATCAGTTTGTCTTAGATGCACCTATATGCAGCCTGCCAGCATCATGAGATAGATCTTCTACCCCCAGACATCTACATATTCCAGCATCACTTTATCCCACAATACTATTTCTCAGCCTAGCAGTCTGGTCCTCAACTTCCAGTATTCCCAAAACCAGACAAGATCTTTTGTAGAAATAATTTGGTAAAAATGTCACAGTTCAAGCTGCCAAGAAAAAAAAAAAGACTACTAAAAAGTCTGTCACTGTCCCCATGTAAAGACACCTTGAAATGAGTTAAATATTAGACATTGCCAGAGCCTAGTAACTGGAAAACAGAGGCCAAAGGTTGAAAGGTGTGTTGTGACAGGCAGTCGGCACTGGACAAAGACACAGCCAGTCTGCTGCCTTGCTCTGCCTTGCTTGTTGCTCAGGGAGTAATTTTTGACAGAAACAGTGCTATGACTCACTGTAGAAGGTGCTATTTATCATAACTATGTGTAGAAGGCTGAGGATCCAGTTTGAATAAAAATTCTGATTTGCATGTTTAATGTATGATAGTTTATATTTTAAGTTATTAATGAGTATGCTGATCTGAAGAAAGAAATTTGCTAAATATTTAATGTTAAACAAGCTTTGGATAAACAAACTGGAACAGAAGAAATTTCTGAAGTTGCAACCGCAGCATTTTTAAGCCATGAGTTTATCAATATTCAAATACATGTAGGAGATGTTTGGGAATCTAAAACCAAATAATGATCTTACACTTTTATAACTCCTTTAAATCAAAAGGATGTCAAAGTGTTTAACAAACTGCAGGCAAGGATTATTTCACCTATCATTAAACACAGACATGGCTGCAATGAGTTTTGGAAGTGCTTTACCAGCACAGAGGATCACTGAACAATAATATATGAAAAGAATAAAGAATGCTGCAACTTCAGAGACTCATTATCAGTAGGGATTTAATCCTCAAGGTTTATGAACTCATACGAGCGTGTCTGCAAATTTAGGTCCCCACACAATTAAAGAAAATACAACCCATAATAAATTGGGCAGACTGAAGGCAACTAATCAAGTATGCAGAATATTGTGGTTAGCCTGTATTTTGAAAAGCAGGATAAGACTGAGCTCAATATTTATTTATTGAAACACAGCTTTTTCTTTCAACTGAGAGACAGCATCTTGGTAACAGACATATTCTGTGGTTCTGGACATGGTGTAAAGTAAATATTAATCCCCCAAAACAATTATGCTTATCAAATCATTAGCAGCAGGTCTTCTACCCTTTATTCACCCCCTAAAAAATTGCTTCTTTCAATTACGAGTCCCGATGGAACAATGTCCCTGGGATATTAATGCATGAACACTGGCATTGCTCAGTGGCCCCCCTGGCCCTCAAAGGCTGGTGTACAGTCCTTACAGTCAGCTGGAAAATGGGACAGAAAGGGCAAAGCCAGGATGAATATTCACAAACCATTGCTCAGAAGTAATTTTGCTGAATTCCACTGGATTTGGTTCGGTATCTTATTTGGTTTGACCTTTTGCTGTCTGAGGTATTTTTGATCTTCACTGATTGGCACTACAGCTCTGCCTCTTAGACTATATGAATTCCTGTTTAAAACCATGAAAACAAACCAGCAGCAATGATGAAGTAAAAGCATTCACTTCTTCAACCCTTGCCTCAAGGAACTCTGACAGGAAGCTAAGTGGAAGGCAGTCCATCATAATACACCCCCAATTCAGTTTTAATTCTAATCAGCCTATTTTTACCTCATTTAAAAGAGATTCAAGCAGAGCTACCCCTGCTTTTCAGCACTGCAATCTGACCAGTTTATACATTTCACTCAATGATGCTCAAATTGAAAAATTCTGGAGCAGTCCCCTGGGCAGAGAGCACCCCCTTAAATAGATTTCTGAGGGAGACCAGTCCTCACTGGGTTGTAATGCCAGGTTACTGTGTTCTTAATATCTTTCCCTAGTACCCTGAATCTTTCACTCTGTGGTGCATGTTGTGCCACCTCCCACAAAAAGACAAAATCCATGCTCCTGTCTCGGTCCAGCTACCCAACAGTGTTGCCTTTGCAGCACTCCCAGAAGAGCTGGATGGTGAAAATTCAGTCTCTTTAGGCTGAATTTCCCATCCAAGTGCTGTAAGTACAACATTTCTGCCTAAAAGGACAGCCCTAACAGAAATCTGTCCATATGCACACAGACACAGCTTGCTTCTTAGCTTCTGTCATTAAAATGCAGATAATTGGGGTGTTCCACACTACTCAAGATTTTGTGAAGTTAACTATATCAGAGAACAGGAATTACTCAGACAACCAGAGTAGTGGAGGGATCATATAGGTTTAACAGAGAACTACAGGGTTATTCTTTCTTCCTGAGTGTCTACTTTCCTCTTCCAACTGGTAGTACTCAGCAAGTATAATCCATGAGAAAGGCAGAGAAAGTGGCTACCTAGCTGGAAATGGCAGCCTCCATCCTGCCCTCAGGTTTACAATTTTATAATATATTGGCACTCTGCTCAGCCAACTGAAGAACTGATGAGTCAGTGCTGCTTCTTAAACATGACCTCATACAAAGCCAAAGTGAAGTACCCTGATGTAGTTTACAACCCAGACAAGTTAAATAACAGTGAGTCATCCTTTTACTCTGCCCTGCTGGGAAAGAGGAAAAAAAAAAAAAAACAAAACAAAACCCAAAAAACAACAAACCTACCAAACGGTCAGAATGGAAAATTCCTTTCCAGCTGCACATATGACAATTAGTTTGGCCTTTGTGTAAGAAACCACTTCATGGTTAAGTGTGTCATTCCAGCCGTTGTTTCCAGGTGGCAAAGGCAAGGTCATTCCTTATGTAGAGCTCTCACAAGTGTGTGGGTGCAGGCACATGCACATCTGCAGGTGGTAGAGTGGCATTCATTATTAAAAACCCCAAAGGAGACAAGTAAATTAAAGAGTCCACTCCAACAGCCACTACTGGAATTTCACTGGAGGGCTTCTTTTCCGTGAAATGAAGGCCTCTGATAGTAATAGACATTGCCTAGGCTGTTTGTAGAATTTTTATACCTTTTAATTAACTAAGTTGCTTTATGAGGACTATTTTATATGAGTCATCTTCAGTAATTCTGTAGACAGCATATTAAAATTAAAAATTAATATGTAAAACAATCAGAACTGAAAAGACCAACATATTCCAACTGCTACCTCAATTTGGTTGTAGTTTTGAAAATCATTATCTAATGTAACTGACTGATCACAAAAAGTCCTTTTCTCACAGTTGAAAGTGTGCGACTTCAAAAAGTGCTTACTGATGTTGGAGCTTGATCTTTTAGCAACATTTTTTCAGCATGTCAGTGATATGGTACAATTAGTTCCTCATCAAAAAGAAATGCAGCATCTCAGAATTCCAATTTTATTATTGCGAGGGTTTGATTTAACATCCTGCATACCTAAACACTGTCAGGCAGCTGGGAGGGAATATGTTGCATTGAGATCTATCCTTTTTATTAAAAACATATTATACCTTAAGGGAAGTATGTTTTTCTATAGGGATTGCTCTGCAATTTAATTACAGCAGACTATCCTCTCATTTTATGAGATTCATCGGAGCTCAGAAACCACAGTGTGGTTTCTATCAGCATATCCTGCCCTGTCAGAGTGGAATGGGTAGTTATTCTCTGTTCAAAAAAAAAAGTCTGGTTGGCAAAATTTCTTTGGACAAACTGCAGAAATGACAGTACAGTGTTGCCTCCACAAGGAAACATACATCATCCCACTAACAAACTATTACCCCCTAGAAACATCTCAGAAACATGTGCTGGCTGAGGGAATATAGCACTTCACTATATCCTTTTTTTCTATAGAAGTCAGGTAACTGCTTTAAATTTCCAAAGTGGCTTTTCAGTTGTTTGACTTTTGTTTGGTGTTTTGTTTTTTCTTTTTCTTGGGGCCCCCATTTTACAGAAACACCGAAGAAACCCTCAGGACAACAAATCATGTTTTTATCTATTTAATATGCTTCTTGTTTTTAACTATCTCTAAGCACTTCAGTTGCATAACACATTCTCATTCTCACAAATACACACAAAAGGGGTTTAAATATTGCTGGATAAACCAACACATTTAAGGAAGTCTTATACTGCTGCAGTCCTGAAATAAGGACAGAAAACAGAGAATTTAATCTGGAGAGCGCGGCAAAAATTGGATTTTTTCTGCAAAGTTTGTCTTTGCAGAAAACATGCTTCTACCTAGCATGGCATCACCATCTTATGAAAGGGACTTATGTAAGTCACAAACTCATTAAGTAGAGTGGGGGAAAAGGGACTGGCTGAGAGTGGTAAGAAAGATTTTGTTAGTGACATGTTATTTCAAACACTTCCTAACTGAAAAAAAACACGTTCTTTTACTGCCAGGAAATGCCTTTATTAAGACAGCAAAAAGGTTCCAAAAATATAAGCTGAGGGATCTCAGTCAAGACTGACAATTTGAACATCTTGGTTGTCTCATGGAGTCCTGTTAGTCCTGCTTTTTATTCCTCCAAGTAGTCCTTAGAGCCAGCATTATCAGAATGTATGAATTTATCAGCTATCTTCTCTTTAAAACAAATTTCCAGCCTACACGTTTTTGAGAACAAGAATGAAACATGACTATCATGCAAACTAACACCACAGAAATAAAGAGCACAGGTTAAAAACCACACAAACCTCAAAGTATCATTTTTAAGATATCACTCATGTTCTATGATATTCTTGAGATTTGCTAATGCTTGGGGTGTGTAAAATTGATCATTTATTATCTGCCTTATCCTATCGTCAGCTATTTTTACTGTCAAGTCTTCATCTGGTATTCATGTGGCAAGAAGGAATCATATGTCCTTGTTTAAGCATATCACAGCTGACAGATGTTACTGTCTTCCCAGCAACAGTACACAAGGAAATTCTCTTCCGTCCTTGTTTTCCTCGGATCAAGCAGTAGGCTTGCAGGAAAGACTGTCTTTGCATGTCTTCCCTCTCCGTACTGAACATCTCAGACAGCATTTTAAGGATAAACCAGAGGGAAGAGGGTAAATGCTACCTTCTCTGAAGCTGGTCTGAAATAAGAAAGGGTGCAGCAAAATGTTGTTGGACAGTAAACTAAAATGTCTTGGCACGGACAGTAAACTAGTGCAGAACAGCAGGAAAGAAACACAGTTGGCTGAGGGGAAACCCTACTTATCCTGTCCCTCAGGACCATGGAGAATGCACGAAGGACATAAATAATCCCAGAGTCCTTTCACAATGGAGTAATTATCAAGCTCAGAGTTTGTGACTGCCCTGCTTCAACAATATATCAGGTTAACATTCCTTTCATGGGTGTATGCTTCCCCTAAAAAACATACATAATGGCCAAAGGCAATCTGGCAAACTTCTAAAGTGATCCCGAGGAGGAGGAATAATCATCGGGGGAAGCTCCCATGACTTCCTTTCCTGCAGCAATAGCATCACTTCTCTATATCTGTCCTTGAGGGTAATCTGATCTGGAATCTGGTCTCCAAACAATTAAACTGACAGAGGGAGAAATGATGGGGAAATTGCACACACAAGAAAAGGGAAACCTTGTATCTGAGCAGCTATTTTGGCAGTATAGGTGCTGAACCACAGGCACTATCAGTGAAGCCTGGGACGTGGGATTTCTCTGGGCAAAGACCATGAAATGATTTATAATTTAAACTTGCATTATTAAAAAGGGGCTCTGTCTCTTTTGAAAGACGTTTGTGTCTGTCAGTCATTCTCTTGATTTTACAAGGTATTGGCCTGGTTGGAGGCCAAGTTATTAAAAAATAATCTTCTTTGTTGTTGTAGTTATTGAACTGATGCTATCAAAAGGACTCTATGATTTATAGCATGTGTCTCTAGGGAGGCTTTAGTTCATATTTTTTTTTGTCTCTCCTTTTGATGTACATTTAAGTTTGCAACCCAGTAAGATTCCATTTCTCTCTTTCCTTGTATGAATGCAGATTCTTGGGCTACTCTGCCATTCACAGTAATCTCAACTGGAGACAAGTTCAGGCTGTGGTACATCTTTCTTTCCTCTTTGGAATTTTCTAAAATCATCCTCACAGTGAACACCTTGGCAACAATACTTCAATCTGGAAATGCCTGTATAAATACTCCATGACTGGTTACACAATCTCCTGTGCTTTCTGAAGCTTTGAAAGCAATATTTGAATGCCCCTGGCAGTTATTCTGCCTTGTTTCCTTTTGCCACTTACTGTGGAAAGGTCACATGCAGCGTGTAGGGAGCATGGTGCACACAAAGCTGTGTCAGCACTGACCACTGCAAGGTCTGCAGTTGGAAACAGTGCAACCCTAGTAGCAGGGTGCATTTAACAGAACAAAAAATCCTATAAACTGGAAAGGTTTATTAATCAGAGTGGCTATTATAGCTTCTTAGGGTTTGGGACCCCTGATTAATATCTTTGCATAACACCAGGCCCCATGATGGCTTTTTAAAGCTAGTTCAGGACATGCGATGGAAGGCTGTTGAGCTGCCCAAAGAACCTCAGAACTCACACTCTGTATGTCCTCACTGTACAGGATAGACATGGAAGGGACTTAGCCATTTACAACCAAACATCATTCTGCATTTGAGAGCACAGCAGGACTTCAAAAGTCAGATCAGGACCTAAAACACCTGTCATTCAGCTCTTGCAGACCTCCACTTTGTTCAACACATACCAAGTAGAGTGGCACTCAATACAAACAAACCACTACTTTAAAAAGCCAAAAATATTAAATATTTACCAAGCCAAAAATATTAAATTGTTCCAGGATTTTTTTTAAGGAATAGAGAAATGTGCAAAAACTCAGACAGAATTGTTGTCTCACTCAGACACAGTCGGATAAGAGTTAGAGGCCTCCTGAGCTCCTCTGGGCACAGCAAAGCAGGAGGCCCAGAGAACTGCTGATTAACAGCATTTTACTCTGCAAGAGGCAGCCCCTCCTGGCTCCCAGTTCCTGATGAGTTCCTGGACCTGGGGAGCTGTTGCCTTTCCTAATGAAAGCCGGCATATGCTCCTGTGCAAGGCTGAGGTTCTTTTTAAACTGGTAACTATGCCCTCTCCTCTTTCCCCTGACTGGAAGCACAGCTATTTGGCAATACCTCCATACAGGTCTACATGGAGATGAAATATTCACAGTCAGTGTAGAGAAGCACATTTACTTCCAGCCAGTGGCTCCTCTGATCTAGTTTCTGTCACTTAGAATGAATCAAATAATTTCTTATACTGACATTTCTCTCCCCTGATGATAAGTGGAGTCTAGAAAACTAGCACAGATCTAGATATTGTAAAAATCTGAAATTTGATGACGTGAAGCCCTAATCTCCCCAAGCTTCCTACATAGTCAGTAGGGAAAGTCATGAATCTTAAAAACATTTCTAAGTTAGGCTCATACACTGCCAAGCAGAGCTAAATATTTCTCTGGGAGGAAATAATCTAAGCCAAAGAGGAAAAAAAAAAAGTGAAAACAGTCTTTTTGGAAGGAAAACAGGAAGAAGTATTACAAAAAAGAAATACTGCAAAACTAACAGAGAACTGTGCTAAGCCTTGGTAAGTTCCTCAGGAAACATTTTTCAAAGAATTCTTATGCTTTTGCCCTAGTTCCATACCTCTGTAAGTGTTGCTGACTTAAAGATAAGCTCAAGACATTAGCATAAAAAAAATCTCAGTAGTTCTTGCTACATCAACAATTAATCCCATATACTATTAATTTCAGACTTTCAAGGTCAATTATCTTGACCAGAAAGAACTGACTCATCTTGATGATTTGGTTTTTAAACTATTTTATAGTACTGGTACACGCAGTGATACTATGTGAAGCAGGGACCAAAACTTTTCTCTCTTTTCTGCCATGGAATGCCCAACACATAAGCTGTATAGTGATGTTCCTATCATTCTCTTTTTTCTCTGTGGCCCAACAAATCTGACAGTTTTTTCGGAAAGTTGGAACAGCTTCACTATGAAGAGTGTAGTGTGGTTTTTCTCCAGCCCAGTCCATAACTGAATCTCCTCAAGGAGATGGAAAATACAGAATTTATTTTTTTCTGGCTGAAACAGAATTTACATTCTTCTACATCTGGTACAAAAGCTTGGAAAGAGGTTTCCCAGCTTTATTTGCTTGCTGTCTGCAGCAAGTTTCACCACCATTGGCAGTACTCACGCCCAGCTCTGTGTAGATCTCCAAAAAGACAAAGAGAGGCCTTTTTGTTCTCTCCTTCCTACCTCGCTTTACACTTCATTCTAGGATATCCCCTTTCACTCCTATTCCACCTCAGACAGGGGTCCCAAGCCTACATGATCTCCTGCAGCTCAGCCTAATGCCATCTTTCTGAGAGGGATCCCAGGAGCAGGACTTGAGTGATCCCCATGGGTCCCTTCCAACTCAACATATTCCATTTTTCTAGCTCATCATGTGAGAAGCCACAGAGTGAGGTGGCACTGCAGCCTGTAACAGCAGCCAGCAGAAAACCAGCAGATCAAAAGTCCCACACAGATTTAGCTGCTCCCAGTGCCAGCCTTCCCTTTGTAGCACAAACTGCATGATTTGCTTGTGCAACAGGGCTCTTCCTGAGCCATGGGGGAAGTTTCTGCATCCAGGCAGGTGCTCCCACAGTCCCTGAACCAGCACAGACATAAAGAAGCTTCTCAATAATGCCTACAACTTAGAAAAGACAGAAAATCTTACAGTAAAGGGGGGAGGCTGAGAACGAAAACCATACAAAAACCAGGGTTTGGCTTCCGCCGTGAGAATCAACCCTCTTATATGCCAAGTAAAATGGGCCCTGAGAGAGCTTCTGTCTGTAGGGGTGGGTGAACACATGAAGGGTGAGGGGCTGAGGAGGGTGGGGAGGTGAAAGCTTCTGTCTTCCCTGCTGTGCTTTCTTCCATCCCATTCATACTTGAGGGAACGCTTCCATTTCTCTGTGTCCGTAGAAGTTACTGGAGGAAGCGAGCCAGACTGTTCCTCAGCAGGAACTGTCTTTAACAAAGGGATATCATTTCCTTACAATACTTTCACTTCAGGGTTATTTTAATCTGAAGCTTAACAGAATACAAGAGCTGTTTTGGTTAAAAAGCCTCAGTGGACTATAAGCATAACAAAGGACCTGAGGAAGATTTTTGTCTCTACTTCATCTAAAAACTTCTAAGTCTGCCTTTCTACTTCAGCATACATTTTAGATATCTGAGATATTAATAGCTGATAGGTTTTGGGCTGGGACCAAAACCTATATTTCTTCTCCTTGCCTAAGGTGACCAAGAATTCCTCTTCAATACCAATCGCTCCCCAGCAACAGCTTCAACGAGCCAATATGAAGCTATAATCTGTTTAAATTATTAAAATATCAATTTAACAAAACCTAACAGAGTCTATTAAGTATTCTTGGAAAATTCAAGAAGTTGTGTAAACACAATGTGGAAGAAAGTCTGCTTGGACCATAAAAACTGTTTGTTTGGCCTAAACACATTATTTATGTTACCTGAATAAAAATCTAAAAATCTGATCTGAGATCTTCTTTATGTTAGGGCTACCCCAATGACCTCCCTGAAGTGTATGGGTGTAAATGGGGTAAGCATTACCTCTCCTTTCCCAAATTACAACATCTATTCCCTATATTTCCTCACCTTGACATTCACGACAGCAGACAGAAATCACAAGGTCAGCGCCCACCCCAAACCATTGTAATTCATTGTTTTGAATGAACATTCTGATTTTTCTGCCTTCATTTAATGTATGAGCATGGCTGAGTGCCAGCTGATCCACGACAATGCCCAAGACCCAGAGAGATTGTGTGGGTAAGGCATGTACTGCAGCTGTGATGATATGCAGGAAGGGGCTGGATCATGCTGAGAGTCGCTTCTGCCACATGCTAAATCAGTAGAACAAACAATATCCTTTATCTTAAGCTCTGTAAACCCAGTACTTTCACAGAGATTGGGGGATGGTTCTTTGGTGGTATGGGGGGAAAAAAACACAACCAACCAACCAACAAAACCCAGAACAAAACCAAAGAAAAAACAAAAACCACCTAGACAAATCTATTCATTTAGAAGGTCTGCTTGCCTCATTTCTGGAAATGTTGTTTGCAACAAAGAGGCTGTGCATTGTCAGCACAAATCTGCAAGGCTGCTTCATAAAAACATCACTGCATCTTTTAAAACTTCCAAAACTTTCTGATTCCTCCACTGATACCTTCAGCGGTGCATTCACGCTCTGCTCTGAACAGGCTGTTGCTGTTACTGTAAATTTTTAAGCAGGCAATGGGAAGGGTCGACCCTATGAACATTAGAGCACAGCTAATGAAAGAAAGCCAGGGGATTCTGAGTACAACAGCTACAGCACAGACAGGGGCTGGTACATTGCTTATCTGAATACAAGGCAACCTTTCTACTGACTACAAGTGGCTGCTGGCATTTCTGAGCCGGCAGGCAAGGAAGAAGCTATCTGCAGAGCAACTCTAGCATTGGAAATCACTACAAAATACATCCACTGGCATTCGAGCTGGAGAAAATACCATAACTAGAAAAGATTTTTACAGTATGACATTCACGTAAAGTGGGACTAATTTCGGAATTACCATTCACCACATTTGAATGAAATGAGATATTCTTCTGAATAAAGCTGTGATGCTGTAAGAATTATGTATTAATGAAATGTCTAGTGCTGAGAGAAAGATACAGTCTAATTTAGCTAAAATGAACACTTATTTTGAGGAGAAAGTAATGCAAAACAAATAATTGAAAATCCAATAAGATGGATATTTTTGAAATGTAGAATACAAAAAAATTCATCCAGAAAGAATTTCATATTGGATGAAGTTCTTAAAAACAAACATATCTCAATATCTGCTTTCACTAAGATTTGAAGAATGACTTGTGTCATCTTCATCACTGATGAAGGGCTGAAGGGGCATCTCAGTAGCCACATGCTTGTAAAGCACAAACATAGGGAATATTTCAACTAATAGTGAGTAGAAAGTATTTTGTTAAGAGAATTCACCTTGCTTTCAGATCTGTTTTGAAGCTCTCTGTCGAGCTTTGAACACTGAGGAGATAAGACAGTGTACAGGGATACAAGATGATAAGGAATTAAACAACTACACTTTTACAACATTGTTAGCATCCACACATTATTTGCACAAGGTCATAAACATATTAGAATCTGCAAAGCACAGAAGGATTAATGGGTAGCAATGAAATGCAGCAGACTATTAAAGAGTGGAATGTAGGTCTTGGTTAAACAAACGTCATCCATAAGTATATATTTTATGTCAGCCAAAAATTCAGGGTAATACCTACCTATCTGTATTGCAGGATGCAGGTTAGACATTGGAGGACACAGCCTTGAAAACAATGAGTTTGTTGAAGATGAGGTCAGATATCTCCTGTTCATGAACTGTGAACACAGTATTACTGCTAAAAGGCCAAATGAAGTCGTTGGAGGCAGAAGGAGATGAGTGGTCCCAACATGGGGAACAGAGCTGTTGGAATCTGTGCACCTATTCCAGTGCGTACTTCATGACAGATATAGAAATGCTAGTAACACCAAAAAGAATATGTGGGGGACACATGACACTGTTTAAATTAATTGACTAATTTATTTCAAAAAGATCAGGTTCTTACTATGAAAACAAGAAAACAAGGAATGCAATCCTATTGAAGTTGCTGCTGAAAGGCTGCAAGTAGGGGTTCAAGCCACAGTAGGCTTATAAGAATTCATATCCGAATATATAAATTGTTAAAATGTTGAAGTGAAAGGATATGCAGGCGGTCAGAACAGACAGTACAATGGGGTCTTGACTTCTAGTACAGACCCTGAAGAAGAGACTTTTAGTAAAGCTGAATAAACTATTTACTCTTAGAATCTGTCCTGTGCTAAATTAATTAACTTTCTGGAGATTTACAAATTTCTACTCATTCCTCAAAGACCTTCTACAGAGTTCAGACATGACTAACATATCTGATAGAGATAAAAATGTGTTGGATTTATAGGCTATCTTGAGCTACATTTTAGGTTATATTAAAATCTTTGGTTATTCTCTGTTCAGCCAGAAAGTACCTGCTGCAGTATTAGTGGCTCTCCACTGCCTTTGTTATTACATCATCAACAAAACGTTGCTGCCCCAATAACAATAATAATAGTAGCAGTAGTGATAATAATTACAGTCCATTAAGGTTCAGTTCTCAGAACGATAGACAAACTTTTTAATAATTCAAAGGTAATCTTTTACTCCTCGCTATTATCTATAACAAAATAACATTGCTTAAAGTTTTTTCCTTACCAATTTGACTTCTCATATTGGATGCACACAATGGTTAGTTACAAGAGAGCTGTTCATTAGTGCTGTAGTGTTGGCAATTATCACCAGAGCATTTGTGTTTTTACTAAAATAAACAATTAACAACTGTGCTAAAGATATTGGATGTAGGGGAAAAGAGAACAAAGAAAGGTCAATGTGTTAAATTTCTGAGAAGTTCATAGGCTGATGAATGACCTCAGTGTTACAACGCTAATAATTGCCTTGTAATAGAGCTTACATAGATCGGGACTTACTTATTTGTTTGTGAAGACAAAGGGGCTTTTTAGGAGGGAGAAGCCCACAAAAAGTCAGGGACGAGTCTCCTTCAGCATTAGTCATGCCATTATTCTGAAAGTACTTATTTTTGTCATAAATATGTATGCCCTGTTTCCTGCGATGACAGCAGTGGTCTGAATTACTGTTTTTAAGATTAGCAAAACTAGTTTCTTGGCTTCATTTTCCACCCATATATGTGAGATACAAGCTGAAATCAGTGCTCAGCACAAGCACTGCTACACCCCAATCTATTTTTTTAGGTCTCCTAGGTTCACAGAATCACAGAATGTTTTGGGTTGGAAGTGGCTTTAAAGCTCATCTAATTCCCACCCACTGCTATGGGCAGGGACACCTTCCACTGGACCAGGTTGCTCAGAGCTCACTTCCAGGAATGCAACAGCTACAGCTTCTCTCTTCACCCTCTGCCAGGGCCTCTCCACCCTCTGAGGAAAGAATTTCTTTCCAGCATCTAATGTAAACCTGCCCTCTGTCAGTTTAATGCCATTCCCCCTTGCCCTGCCACTATCTATCCATATAAAAAGTCCCTCTCTCCCTCCTAGACATGCAGAAATGTAGTGTCTTTTCTCCAGTTGAAGTCTAGACACTCCAATCTTTTATCCTTCTCTTTGCAACTGATAAGGAACACAGCATTCTCTAATCATATTCTAATCACCACAGTGATTTTCATCCACACCTCACTTAGAGGAGGCTTAGAAGATTATTACTCAATGATCACATGTATAATCTTCACATAAAAAGGAACAGCAACATTTGGGGACTAATCCAACCTTGTCCAATGACCCTTTTAAAGGGGAAGGAGGACACCAGGTAAGATTTTATACAGGAAAGGTCAAAACAAGACAAGTAAGTGTTTTGATCCTATAAGAAAAGGAGCACTTTCTAACTCTAATTTGACATTGAAGATTCAAAAAATTTAAAAGAAAATAAAAGGAAAAGAGAGAGAGAAAGGGAGAGAGAAAAGGTGAGGTGAGATATAAACACACAAGGTTTTAATCAACTCATCCTCCAGAAAAGACCATTGGGGCTTCTTGGCTATGACTAGCCCATCAACCTTTCCTTATCAGCAGTCTGCGTGAAGGTGACACGAAAACTTTCTCTCCCTCCCACCCTTCTTCCTCTGCCGTGTCTCCAAAAATTCGGATTAGCATGAACACGAAATTTGCCTTTTTTGCTGGAAAAATCCACAAGCACCTTCCTCTGAAGCCCACCAGTAGGCTGGGCAGGATATCACTTTTGAGCACTGAGCCAGCACTGCCAGTGAAGCCTCAGAAGTTGAACTTCAGAGCTGCGGGTCGTCCCAAAGGCATGTGCCTGCTGCCGGGCATGGGAGCGAGGGGCCCAAGGCTGGGCTTCAGCTGTGCACCCCTTCTCCACCAGAGCACTGCTGCTTGCCAAGCTGCAGTGCCAACAGAGAGTCCTTTTCAGAGGAACTGTGGTGTTATCTCTGTGAGCTGCCAATTTTCTGAATTCCTCATTATCTACGCATGAAGTCCGGTGGGTGTCTAATGCCAGCTTAAACTACAAATCAACCCATCACTAGCAACAGGGTAAGTAGGTGTCTTGAATGTACACAAACATAGCATTACAGGCAGGCATCTGTTTATGCTACTGTGCTGTTCTACTTTTGCAGTTACCCCTGTTATTTGTGAAGTTTGAAAGTCCAGAGAAAACTATTTTTCCAAGTAGAAATTGCCAGCCTGCCTGCTGCTGCCCCTGCATGAGCATCACCAGCTGCACTCTTTGTCTTCCAGAGGGAAGCACCTCTCCTTGGTATTTTAATTAATGCCTATACTTCATATTCTTCAGGAGCTTTTGGAGTGCTGTGTTAACTTGAGTAGATGTGGAATGACCTCATTCTTTAACATAACCTTGCGAGAGGACTTTTCATTGAAATGGGATTCGTTCTTGCTCCTGTACATAAAGTTCCAAGGCACGTTACTCCCCTGGGTCTCTCTCCAAGCTGAATTTCAGCTCTTATCTCTTGAATAGCACAGGAGTGAGGTAGAATTACTTGCTGTGAAATATCTATATTTCTTCTGATTTTACAGTTCACAGATGCTCACATTAATTATATGTCTTAAAAATACTTGCCCCTAAGATTAACCTGCAGAAATGCAGTTTACACATACACACAAGGCTTCCCTTTACCAATAAAATAAAATAAAATCAGTGGAAATCTGTATCCTTTTTTCATGTTAGCAGTTAACTAATGGGTACTTCACTGACTGCCTTGAGAATGATTTTGCTTGTCTCTTCTTCTCTTGCCTCCCTCTGTATTTTACTTCATTTCAATCATAGAATTGTTAAGGCTGGAAAAAAACGTCTAAGACCACCAAGTCCAACCTTTCACCCAGCACTGCCAGGTGCACCACTAAACCACGTCCCCAAGTTCCATGTCCAGTTGTTTCTTGAACTCTTCCAAGGTTGGTGACTCAATCACTTCCTTGGGCAGCCTGTTTCAGTGCCTTACCACCCTTCCAGTGAAGAAATTTTTTCCTAATATCTAAAACAAACTTCTCCTAGTGCCACTTAAGGCCAATTCCTCTCATCCTTCTTTGTTACCTGGGAGAAGAGATCTATTTTGCCAATATGCACACAGAGAGCCCCATAAACTCTTTTGCTCTGGTATCCTCAGTTTTCTCCCTCATGTTTTGGTTCGTTTTAACTGAAAACTCTATGCTACTTCTTTAGGCTTCTAAATAATATCACTGAAAATGGAAAAACCCAGAAATAATCTTTGCCACAGATACTTAGGAGGGAGAAATTCAAGACCTTGTGACCTTAACCAACAAATACCTATGCTTTTTAGGCCTTTGTCCATGCTAATTTCCAAGTTTGATAGTAATGCTTCTTAGCTTTTCTCCTGAGAGCAGGAAAAAGATGCCCTGATAGGAATTAATTATGATGCAGTTAGGACTAATTAAAGCCTCTATAGCTCCATTTACAGAACTCATAACACTTACGGTAGCCACTACACACATAGAAAAAAAAACCCCACAGGGTCCAATCAGAGACAAAAATGAGGCATCATGGCACTTAACTATTCCTCAGCTGAGCTGTGTAGTTAATCTTTAGCCTTTTTCCTCATTGCACAGTGAATATGATAGCCACTGACAGTCTTCAGCATGGGAATAAAACTTACTGCATGTTAAAAAAAAAAGGTAAATATGTCTAGTCTTCAAGGTCAAATTTTACTAAGGGGGCAGACCTGCTCATCTTCATCCTACAGTCAAGACTTTTACGTAAGTGAATACTAAATAATCAACATATCCAAAATGAGTAATTAATGCAATTGTTCACTCACTAAAAAAAGAGAAAATTCCTTATTCACAGGCTTGTAAAATATCTTTATTTTGTTTAAGAGAAGAATTCGAGTAAATGAACAAACTAAGCAAATCTCAGGCTGTGGTTGTGGAAGCTTTCATATCTGGATTGAAGAAAACATCTGGGTTTCAGATTTATCCATTCAGATTAGATAAGACTCATTAATTTGATTTGAGGTCTAAGAAGTCAAAAAAACCATCTCCTCTTTGATGTGCTTTTCTGAGAGATGGCTGTGGATAACATGGGCTGGGTACTGTTACCACATCCACTCTCATCCCTTTCCTCATTGGCAATGCTGCTTTCAGAACTCTTGGCCCAGTTCTCTGTCTCTCTTTTCCCAGAAGGGATAGGACAGTCTTCTTTTCTAGTTCATTTTTGTCTTAACTCACCCCCTGCTCCAAGAATCTCTCACAACCCTTTGTTCCTACAATCTTATCTCACCTCTGGACTCTAGGACTTCTTCTCATCTCCCTTCCCTATTTTCTCTCCTGGAATCAAAATTAAAAAAAAAAAAAATTCATTTGCATTTCTGAGAAATCATGAATTATTTCTGTAACTGACAACATAATGTGACATTCCAATTTACAATAGCTCCCCAAAACAGTGGGAAAAACTGCCCACAGTATGAGCTCATTACACATTGCATATCTTAGAAAAAAGCTCAACATTTTTGTGTGGAGCTGTCAGAAGTGTTCAATAATTTTTCAGTCAAGACAAGACATGAATTTAACCTTGACAACATTTATCCTTTTCATATACATATATATATATATATATGCGCACACTTTTTTAATGTGTGAC
Organism: Platyrinchus mystaceus; assembly: GCA_035041135.1. Lineage (NCBI taxonomy): Eukaryota > Metazoa > Chordata > Aves > Passeriformes > Tyrannidae > Platyrinchus > Platyrinchus mystaceus. Next base: position 6,553,454 of record JAWWLV010000001.1, read on the forward strand.
GAGATGAGTAAGCAACAGAGGGGAAAAAAAGGCATCTTTGCTCTACTGAAATTGTTCAGAATCTGCACAATGTTCAGGTTTCCATACATCAGCTCCTGTGGGGGATTGCCCCTGAAATCCCTCATGTTTGTAGTAATCATAGAAGTTTCTGTGGGTCTTCCTAGTTGAACAATTTCCACATCCCTTTTCATTTAAAGCTGGTTTATATACAGATTCAAATTAACAAGAAATCATCTGATTGGAATTCCGGATACTTTTCACTAGCTCTACTACAAATGGATTAATTTGGAAAAATACATAAACACCAGTTATAGGCTGCTCTACATATCTGATGAAGGAATTAACTGCTTGTGCAGAATTTGTCACAGATTGCTCTAACAGTCATGGCAACTGCATTTCAAACAAACTGAATATCCCAATAAATACTTATAGTTTTCTGAAAAAAAACATATTAACCCACCTCAGGAACACCTCTAAAAGAGCAGTAAGAAGGCAGAATATTTAAACAGTAGGCTTTGATATATTACAAGACTTTCTTTCAATAGGCTGAGCCCTACAAATGAAAACACATACACACACACACAAATCAAAGTGACAGACTCAATATAAACATGCAAAAAAACCCCGTAATAATAAATCCTTCCTCCATTAGGGACAAGAAAAGAACAAAATGAATGTATGACCATTAAATGATAAGGCAAAAAAAAGTACACTCATTGAAGGTGCAAACATATCAGAGAGCCAAGTTCAATTTTTACACCACGGACTTCCATGTTGTAGTTCTTATGACTGTGAGACTTGTCAGAGGGTCCATATGAAATTGAAATCATTGTAGAAAAAGTCATGACATGAATGGACAACATGAACAGTAGGAGCTCACTTGAACCAGATGGTGTCCACCCAGGAGTTTCAAGGGAGCTCGAGGATGAAGCAGACAAATAGTGGGTTATAAATTGTTATAAAACTGTGCTGCTACCTAAAGATAAAAAATATGTCACTAGAAAAGAAAATAAAGTCAAGAAAAAGATGCCAAAGGAATAAAATAGAAATCTGATAACTGCACATGGCCGGTTAGTAAAAGCCTTAATGAAAGACAAGGATGAACAGAAGGAACTTAAACAAACATAATCTACTTGGAAAAAGGCAACGTCTTTTCAAACAAGAAACAGTGCCTCAAAAACCTGTTGGAGTTCTCAGTGTTGGATATCTGCAGAAATCTAGATACAGATCATATATAACATATTTAGTCTTCCAAAAACTTTCCAACAAAGTCTTTCACTAAAAGTTTTTGGAGAACTGGATGGACGTATGCTAGGGGAAAAAATCCTGGCTAGATAATTGGCTTAACAATGGGATGAAGAAGATGTCATATGACTGGGTATAAAGCAGTGAAAGAAAATAATCAGTGGAAATTCACTGGGACCCCTGCTGCTCTATATGGTCATAAATTTAGCCTCCCAAAGGGGGTGAGTGGAGAGCTGACACAGTTTGCCGACAATACCGAGTTATAAAAGTGGGAAGGACAAGACTCCTGAAAAATTGTAGAAGAATATTATGAGACTAAGGGGCTGAGCAATAAAATATCAGCTGTTGTTCAATATAGCTAAAAGTACAGTTAGTCAAAGAGAATAAAAATAACCTCAACTCCATATTGAAAGCAATGGCTGCTGAGCTGAGTGTTACAGCTTCAAAGTGTGATCTTTCAATTGTGATAGACAGTGCCATGAAAATGCCTTCTCAGTGCTCAATAGCAGTTGAAAAAGACAAATCATAATTAGAAAGTATTTTAAAATAAAGAAAAAAAAGGGAGAACTTCATTATTCCATTCTAAAAATACATGGCATACCAATATCTTGAATGTTGTGTATTCCCTAATCTCAGAACAAAGACAGTAATATGAAATATGTCCAGAAAAAAAAAAAAAGTGGAAAATCAAAGGTGTAGGACAGCTTTTGTACAGAGCACAGTTAAGCTTACAGTCTCTGTCATGGAAATTAAGTAACTGAGGGAGAGTATGAGAAAGATTTACAAAATCACAACTGCTAAGAAAAGAGTGGATAGGAATAAACTGTTTAATTTTTCCTCTATAGAATCAGAACTAGAGGTGTCAAGTTAAGGTAGCAGGAGACAGACTCTACACACATGCTGTGGGATGCAAAACCTGCGTTCAAGGGGAGACAGACCATAGAGAGAAATCCACTGACAGCTACTAAGCAGAAGGAGATAGACTTGGCATATAGAATTCCCTGACTGAAAACAGTTGGAGACCAGTAAAAATACTGAAAGGAAACATCCCTCATCTTTACTCTGCTTTTACTCTTCCCTAAACATTCACTTATAGGCTCCTACAGAGTCAGAATACAGCATTAGATGAGCCTTTGGTCTGACCCACTGTGGTTGCCTTTACGTATTTATAGCTTTAGGATACAAGGTGTGTAACCTTGAAACACATTAATGTTCTCCTCTGTGTACTTAATATATTATAAGTGAAGAATGAAAAGTTATTTGCAACTTCCTACCACTCAGTACTTGGGTCTGTCCCATATCCAGTGCTCAACCAGAAGGAACACTGAGCTCATCTGTTGCGCTTGCTAATCTGCAATATTTCTGTCACATACAGCCCAGCAACCTTAATGACACATCTCTCTAGGTTTTACTAGTAGCAGGAGAAATATATGCTTAATCTGTTATTTTTGCATGGAGTATGTCTGAACATTTTCCTTTGATTTTTTTTTAGATAATGCAATGGTTGTTTAGTACTCTGCAAAGAAAGAAAATGCTAGATATTATTCCTGAACTAGTTTTTAAAAAACAGTTGGAAAAATAAAATATTTATATTGAATAGATTTCACATTGCAGTGCCTGGAATTTGGCAACAGATATTACAAATCATGAGCAATATAGAGAATACAGAATTTAATTAACAAAGCTAAAGATGGAAAAGAAAACACACTGATATATGTAATGTGGCTCTCAGCTTCAATATTCAGCAATAAAATAACAAGTCAATGCTTCTAAACTCATCTGAAATGAGTGAAAAACAGAAGCAACATAGTTGGAAGGTTATATTTCAAAATGCAATTAGTGTCAGAATATTTCAGAACTGTTAAAAGCAAATAAGTCACCAAGTTCAATACAAAGGGAAACACACATGACAAAGAAGTAATTTAGAGAAGGAAATATATCTCATTATTTTTATTATTTAAATCTAATCATCATCAGATTAATTTAGAGGAAATTAAATGAAAGTAAAATACTACATCTTCATATTGCCAAATAATTGGTGTCAAAGAAATTTTAATTTACTGGAAACAATCCCTTCTGTGCAATTAAAGAGAAAAAAAACCTTATTATGTATGTTAAATAGCAGCTTTCACTGTAAAATATAGCTCTCCAAAGATTAGCCATGGTTTAAATGAAAGGCCACAGAACAGGATTTCCTATGTTCTATCTTCATGAAATTAAAGACGACTCTGAAAAAAAAGGGCTATGCGAGTATATTCAATAGGAATACCAAACTGTAATTTATTATTACTGTCCATTAAGGGATCTTTTGGACAAAACTGGTATTTTATTATGCAAAATCCTGAGACGCACTTTCAAAAAACATGTGTTCCAGCACAACTGCCAGGTGGGTTCTCATATTAAATCAGAATTCAGGTATTTCCACACTGTTTCCACAAAGCTGCAACGCTGAGCATCACCAGGAGGCCATTTATGTGATCGAGCAAGAAGTGCCACCTCCCTTTGGCTGTGACATGCAAAGTGCCTCAAGCAGACATCTGAGCACCATGAGAACACACCAGCAATGGCCCTCATGACAATCTTCAGTGCTCCATCCCAGACTAACCTCCTCTACAGAAACCTCACAGACACTTCAAAACCACCACCCCCGCCCCCCTCCCGGGGATAGGGATATTATTGACAGTTTTCTATTGGCTGCTGCAGGTTGAATACAATAGAGGTGGGCAAACGTTCACATTTTTTGATGTGTGCTTGGATTCAGAGAAAAACACCTCTCGCCTAGAAACACATCTGGTGATGGGGAGACCAAGTGACCTCTTTCTTTCCAGTCAGCCAGAAAATGCACCATCCTTGCATTGTCTTTCAGCTGCAACCGGGAATTATGGACAAATGTTAACGTGTAAGAGTGAAAATAATAATATAAGCTTTGTATTGCTTTGACCCTTCCAAATTCAGGCTCAGCTTGAGGTCTGTGGGCTGTCACACCAGTTGTTGTTTTATCCAAACTAGTTCATCCATCTCTAATCAAGAAGTTAGCAACCAGCTGTGTTGATCCTCTCGTATTCAGTGCACAGCTTTTCTGTGCTCCAGAGAAAAAGATCTCACTTTAGACTATGCTCAGTCAAGAGTGTTTTTCCATCAGGAATCCACAGGTGCAAGCTCTCTGGCTTTGGCTTTGCTCCCCATGAAAGCTAATTGCATACCCCTTGGATGACCATTTAGATCTGTGCCTCTTAACTTCTGCAACGCTGAGAATAAGCACCGTGTTCAGCACTGCAGCACAGAACAGGAGCAAACTCACCTGATTATCCCTCCATGCTTCCTCTTATAAAGACATCTTACAATGGCACTGTTTCCTCCCTAAAGCTCAGCCCTCAGTCTCCCCACTACTACTGCCTCCTACCTCCCCAGGGTAAAGGAGGTACCTTTTGCCAGTCCAAAGGAGTCATTGCACACTCCTCTCCCTCAGGTCTCTCTCTTCCTAAACCCTCGTGTGGCTTTTCAGTGTAATAAAGAACTGGTTCCTGTCCCAAGGCCTCAGGTAAGTTAACTAAAGGAAATACAGTAACAGCTGGGATAAAAGGGAGGATACAGCTCCAAAAGGACTACACAGCCTGCTGTGAGCCTGCGTGAAGGGGTTCAGCTGGATGGTGCTTGGCACCTACAGCAGAAGCAGGGAGAACACCTGGACTGGGTGACAGCTACACACCATGGCATGTTCCAGGGTCCTAGGAATTTGTCAGATGGCACAGTGGGCCAGCAATTCGGTCCAGATACTCTCATTTCTCTAGTGTTAATCTGTATTCAAAAGACCAATGCACACAGACTCACAATGCTGAGAACACCTTCACCCTTGATTTAGGCTTAGCTGAGGAGTCTGGATTAATGAACTACCTAGAAGTGGAAATCCATCATGGATTCCAGGTCCCTTTGGTGGAAGTAGCAGGTTTTGCTTTGCTCCTGCATTCACGCAATCCTGTACAGAAAAGGAAAATATACAATCTTTAAACTACTGCTGAAAAGATTCTTTTATGGTTGGTCTCAATAGGTAAAACAGAGTAAAAGGGGACTGTGCCCTTATCATTCTTTCAATTACAAAAACAGAGGAAAAAGTTCACTACCAGGCCTTCGCCACATAAATCTTGCCACAGAAATTAAAACCGTCTGCTTTGCATTGTTACATTGCTGTAAAACTTGCTAAAAGAAGTAAATTCCTTAGCACCTATTAAGAAAATGTAACTAACTAACAAGATAGTAACCAGCAAGAGGTAAATGAGGGTTCTGGCCATGAGCACATCTGTGATGTACATAATGTGACGTACACATATAATACAGCCAAGATTGCCAAACAACAGTGGACTAGGTTAGTTTGTTTGTTTGTTTGTTTTACATGTTAAAAAGACATCAGATAAGCTTGTCCAGGAAATTCTCTGATGAAGGAGGTTCTCACAGATCTCACAGTATGGTGGGCTCTTCGTGAAGCCCTCTGACAGCTCCAGCAAAAGGATGGGTTATATTAGTGCAGCAAAGGTGGAAAGAATGAAAAATCAGGCAGCCCCAAAGCTACCTTGGGGCTACAGACTCTCTGAGGGCAAAACACTGTTGTTTTCTTTTCTGCAGCAGAGCTTAGGGTGGCCCTACAGTTGTGTTTGATTTACCTGATTTCATTTAGACGTCACAAGCATCCACTGCCCTTGAACAAGGGCCATGTCAGGTGCAGAAATGACAGCTTCCATGGGCTGTCTGAGATGCATCTTGGAGCTTGGGCTCCTCCAGCAACTACACTGTGATAAGAAATCATATCTTGTAAACTTCAGCCCCAAGTAGCTGCTCATAGTCCATTTGTGACAGTGTTTGTTTTCCCTGCTGTAATTTTTCAGACAGTGTCATACTCTATTTACTCACATTGCTGTAGCTTTTGGAAGACTTCATTTTCATTGATATTTTACAGTTCTAAGGTAATTTTACACCAGTATTCAAATAATATATGTGCACACATTTCTGTTGTAAATATATAGTCAAATACATCTGTTATAATATTAGCTCCTCTCAAGTTAAGTTTTAGATATTTTTAACGGTAAGAATACTACTGTTGTGTATTTATGGACAGAAAGGCACAGTATAATCTCCACCCATCCAAAATAAATCATTATTTATTCCTTAAAACCATAATTTCCCAAAATTGCTATTTAATTAATCACTCAGTGCCCATGCTCTAGGGATATTTTTGTTTCTTTCATTTTATTGAGTAAGCTCTGATATCTCAGTCAGTTTAGCACAATACCAGTAGGTGGAGTAATGGTAAAGCAAATATCTGCTTCAGTTATTTATATTTATAAAGAGCCATTTTTAATATCTTTGCAGAGATTTGCAGAAACCGGTTGTATATACATATATATATATATGCCAGAAACATCTATACATATAAATATATATTACTTACATGCACATACTCAAAAACATATAGATTAGAAGAATACAGTACTTAAGTGATTAAGCACTTTTTTGTCTTAAATCTAGTATTCTCTGCAGTTTTCTTCAATTTATATGTATTGGGCACCACGTATTTTGCAAATTGTGCTACAAGCTTGAAACCCTACATCCCCATACACTTAAAAAGAACTGATCAGCGCCTGGAGGGAGTAAGGATTGGCTGCAAATTCCACTTCGGTATTGAGGTCAGCTGAGATTTGAGAGACAGCTTTGGTTAATAGTGTCATGTCCTTGCCAACCTGCAGTTGTTTAGCGTGCCCAGAGCCTTCAGAACACTGGGTAGGAGCATCATTAGCAAGACCTTTGTCCCGTGTCAGGGTGGAGGATGGCTGTCATGGACGAATGCCCCTACGTGAAGAAAAAGTTTCTACGAATGCAGCTGCTATTTTTCCTCCTCTCCATTGCACAAAGTTCCCATAGTGATTCATCTGGCCTTCAGATAAACACTAGCAACTTGCAAGCATTCAGGTAGGGCAACAAAGCAGAGCATTAACAAGTGCATAAAAGTCCAACATCACTGCAGCAGCTTGGTCTCTTAGAGCAGCAATTTTAAGCTCAAATTAAAGTCCCTCCCATATGTGTTATCTACACATAGGAACTTTGAAAATGAAACTGATATGCACTGAAAGAAATCTCATTTGGACTGCAGCTTGTAGCTTAGTTCAGGCAAAATTCCTACCGAAGTCAGATACAGGGGTTTTTTTTCCTTTCTGATAAAATAAGCAGGCACAAGCCCCTCAGTCACTAAAAGAAAACTGATCAGTTATTATTAATGTCTTTTCTGAGTCACTGCTTTCAGATAAGAAATGCAGTAGACTTCTGCATAGCTATCTCACAGTTATGTCTGAACCATAATGAAGACAGCACCTTCCCCAATATCAGTGTTGATTTTATAAGTAAAATAACTGAAACTGAGATCTGACTGCATGCAAAAATTAAAATCTTGGTCAGGTTATCATCATCATTCTTCAGGTAGGAGATTCACAAGAAAAAACATAGGTGCTGGAGCTTCCTTTTTCTCCTAGGAATCATATTAAATTGCAAATACCAACACGAAAGAAAAAAAAAATTAGGACAAAATTTCCTCTGTAAAATTAATATAGGTCTAAAGAACTGTAAATATCAGTCTCATTATATGCACTACCGAGTATAGGTAAGGTTATTTCCCCTATCACCATTTGTTCTATGCAGCTATGTGGAGATTATTAATATTAAAGAAACTCATTCTCCCCACCAAATCCACAAGTTCAAGAAAATATTTTCTCATATTAATTTTAAAATACTGAATCCATCTGTGCTACCTTCTTCAGGATTGCTCAAGCTTATAATAATTTTACTTTGATTTTGTTTGTAAATTACTTATGATTCATTTGGGATTTTTTTTATCCTTTCTCTATTCACTAAGCCAACAGAATCTGTATTCTTGCCCCTGCCAATGCAATCTGATCATCTTCTACCTCCCTATTTTTCTCTAGGAGAAAAGGGGGAATGTGCAGAATAACAGATATTTCAAACTAACCACCTATTTTCTGTCAGAGAAAATAGTCATACCCCTGAAAACAAACATAACCTCAACTTATACCAGCGAAAGCAAGCGAGCAAAAGACGAGTATAACATACACCACAATCATTCAATAAAAGGAGCTGGAATATTAAGGGAGTAATGAATTAGCATGATCCCAAGAGATCACGCTCGAAATATCTGACATGTTTTGACATGTATGGAAAGGGTAAATGAGTCTTAAAGTTGAAGAAGAAAGGAACATTTCACAGAGCCGTTGCCTCATCAGGGTCGTATTCTTCCAGCTGCTGTGCCCCCCTGGCAGCCTCTGCAGCCTCACCAGTGAAAGGATTCACAGCCAGGGCACACTCCCCACAAGAGGTGAAGTGTCCTCCAGCCCTGGTCCCTTTGGTAATGAAGAGAGAAGGAGACAAGGGCCCCCCACAAAACCCAAGGCAGCCCAGGCAGGTGCAAGACTGGGGGAAGGGGCCGCAGTAGTGGTGGATGTGTTGCATCTGGTTGGTGTGGTCTTTTCTCAAAAGGTAACCCCAATTCACCCTCTCCACTACTCCTTGCTGGCTTGTACATTAGCTGTTCATTTCTTCTTGCTTTGATGCAGTAAGAAGTATTACTGTTTGGGGGAAAAAAACCCACCTTTTTTAGCAGCTGAGTGCACGAAATTCAGTTCACATCTGATCGGTTGGAAAAAGGGTGTGTGGGGGGAGCAACTTGTATCTCACACACTAGCACTTGTTCTTCTGCTGCCTCCCATCTTGTACATCTGGCAGAATAGGACCTACTACCTGAATTGCAGACTTGCCAAAAGTGTCCTTCTTCTTCTGTCCTTGTTTTTATCTTAATTGAGACCAAAACTGTTTTCTGCTGAGGCTTTCATTCCCATCTCAAGAGGATTCAGACTGAACAGCAATTCCCCCAATTTTCAAAATGATTTCTTACTGCTACTCAAAGGTTACAGGTTGAGAGCTCAAAAAAACCCAGAGATAATATTTTGACAAAAATCCTTATCTTCTCTAATTTTCTAATTAGTCAATGTACTTGTTCCCTTTTAAATTTTTTTATTCCCTCCTTCCTCTTCCTTTTTAGCTAGCATAATTTGGATTTTCATAGGTCGTCTGGGAGAAGGGCATTGACACTTCACTATAGTCTTCTGTCTGGTCACAGTATTCTGTCCATGCAGAAAAGAAAATACTGTCATATTTATGGCAAGGGCCTTCTCAACTGATAACAAAAATGATGAACCAGACTGGTTTTACACTCATCCTGAATCTGACTGCGCAGTTTGCAGATTAAGTTCTAGCCTGTCATTCACAGTTATACACAATATAAGTTGGGAGGTCTGACATGAGGGCTTAGGGGATGATTTAGTGTATGAATTTGCCCTCTTGATATGTTTCTTGATGCTTCTAAGTCCAGAGAGCCCCTTTGCATAAATCTTATCTGATGCTGCCCAGAAAGGTAAGCTTACAACATAGTAGCCCCTTCTGTAGGTGGTACTTCACAAAGCTGCATCCCATTTCAGTGCCTGCTAGGTGCTGTGTCTCTGTGTTATGGTTTGCAGCATTTGGGCTCAGAGCCATGGAGAAGAAAGCATTTGGAAGGCAAAAGGGAGGTGGGTCTTAGATTTCCTATGAGGCAGAAATCAAGGGCAAGTCTGGAAGCTCCTGACAGAAAATGAGACATGAGAAAGTAAAGTGGTGGCAGAGGGGCATGAATGAAAAGCAAACCACTTCTGAGAACTTGAATATACTGCAGGTGAAATCCAATATTTAGCAGAAATGTTTTTCTTTCCTAAGAGAACTGTAAAAAATTATCAGAGATCTGCATGCAAATCTTAGATTAATTCAGGTTGGAAGTGACCTTAGGAGGTCATCTACTCTGACCTCTGGCTCAGAGCATGGTCAAAGCTGAATCTGTTCCCACTACTCATTTATGAACAGGTATGTAATAAATACTCTATCCTCAACCAAGTGTCCTGATCTAAAAAAAAAAAAATTGAAATAAAAAATCAAGTGTTGCCTCCTAAAGTAGTTTGACTTCTGCAAGGTAAAGAACATCCAGCACTAACTAACATAGTATTCATTACACTATCACTTCAAAGCACAGCTTTCACATGTTAGCAGCAGCCGTGGTACAGCTTTGCCTTATCTGCAGTAGCACTAAATCTCAAGTAACATGCGGAAAAATGAACTATAATAATGCTTCAGTGGTAGGGGGATCAGAGGAAACCTAAAGAAAGATGTGAGGAAAATGTCCTTAGAGTCTCCCTAAATTTTCTATAGAGAACTGCAGAATATGCTATAGCAGGAAACAGGATTCCCCATAGAGCTCATGTAAATGAGAGCTCTAAAAATGTGTGCTAGATACCAGAGGATTTGTTCATTATTAAACTTGTGTTTACCTGTGTAGTGCAAGATTGAGGAAGACTTAATTGCATGCTGTGTCCTTGCCCTCTGACCTTCATGTTAATTACATTTTGCTATAGTAAGAAATAGATGCACCATTTTCTCTTATTTCCCTAGGACTGAGACAGTTATTAATTCCTAATAAGCTAGCTTTTTCCATCTGCAGAAGGCTATATTTTCTTTTCATTGCATGCACAGTACTCCCAGAAGCTTTTAATTTGCATATATTGAAGATCACTTCACCCATTTAACACTTCCAAAGTAAACTTGCTTAGAGCCACCATGTAGCTGTGCTCTGGGGTTTAATCTCCTTCTGGTCTGTAATGTTAACACCCACAGAAACTAGCAAGATGAGGAGGAGTGAGGTATATATATATATATCTCCTCACATACATACTGTGAGTGTGCACAAGGAGCATGGCTGCCTGGTATCTTCACTGAGGTTCCTTTTTTTGAAGTGTTAAATGTAAAGGCTGATCTTCAACATTCTCCCCACTCTCTCTTATATGGAGCTGTTATTGCCATGTCATGTGGCTTAGTTTCCAGCAAAGATGAGGTTCTTTTCTGCATCAGTAAAGATTATTTTTTTTTTAATCTTTAAGAATGTTCTTTTTATTTCAGATGGGATATTAATTGAAATTATATTCTACTCCCATCCTCACCTACTAGCTTAATAGTCATCACATTGCACAAATTATTTTTAATACCTTGAAAAATTCATTAAATGAACAAAAGATCCTGACATAAGTCATAAGGTATTTTTTTTCTTCAAATGTGAAGTTAATAAAAAAGGACTCCAGAATATTAAGGTCTACTTCTTAAGCCACCTTTCTTCCCATTTTAAAGAAGGGTCTTTCTGCTTATTTCCAGCAAATTTAGACACTAAGCCCTGACCAAAGATATCATTAAACCAGAGGATTTTGACATGCGTGAACCTTCCAGCAAAAAAAGGAGATTTTCAGAATGAGTCTTGTTTTCTTTGTTAAGAGACTGAGCACAGAAGGCAGCAGTTAAGCCTCTTCTCAGATTTCAAGCAGGGTAAAAGCAGCCATTTGTAAGAGGACTTCTGTCCTCAGAAAAGTCTCTGCCATGTAGGCAAATCAAATTAGATGGGAAGGAAAGAGAAAGTATAGCCAGTGTGGTGACAGTGGAAGCATCATGCCCTGCTGGAGTATGCAGAGGTGCTGGAAGGGCTGAAAATTGGTTGTCATTGGCACAGCTCAATTTCTTTGAACTGTCAAGCACAAGGAACGTACCCTTGTCTTCCTCAGAGTCATGGTGGTTCTCCAGTGCTGCTGTACTCAGATGAGGTTATGTCCATATGCACTCTGGCTCCTCACCCCAGTGAACCAGGGTTATTATTGGGCTTCTCTGTTGCTTTGAAAAGACTTTCTGCCTTTTTCTTCTACTTCTTTCACTGTCCAACTCCAACTAGATTTGGAATTTGAAGGAATTGATCCAGTGAAAGCCTGCAATAACATGGATTTTGGGATAATTTATGTCAGTGTCGTTGAGAACAAAGCAGCAGAGAAGTGGACAGATCCATTTATTCTCCTGCAAACACATTTTCACCAAGTCTTTCCCAGCACAGGAAGCCATTTAAAGTAGTTTCCCATTCCCTAGTCAATGGCACTTCTTACACCGAAGAGCGTTTGTGATCAGACATAGATCAACACACACAGCAGGTTCCAACAATCACCAGGAGGGCAGCTGGTGCCTGCAATGATTTTGTCCAACAGGAAACAACCAGAGGGACCAGGCCGGGTTCTGACATGGCACACCAGTGCACCCTTGGAGAAAACCTTGTGGAGAACAGCTAAGCCAAGAGAAAGACCAGGGATAAACCTCACCTAATTCCCCCATGCACATGATGCCCTTTGGCTCTTGAGCTGTGTTTTCACTTTGATCCAGCCCCTTGCCTGAAGGAGCACTATTTCCCTGGCCAGAAACCTTCCAGGCCTAGAGCAGCTCCTGAGGGTAGAGGGACTGGGATCGATTCAGTCACCATTCCCTGCCAGCACAGCTTGCCTTGCTTGGGGCTATAGGGTGGCTGGTCAGAGAAGGAGCCCACCACACCACCTCACTCCCAGGGCCCCACCAGCAGTGAGCCTCACATTATCACAGCTCCCTGCACTACTAAGTTCCACTTAGTTTGAAGTCATTGCAAAATTACCAACATCAGGAATTTAGTCCATGTTAAGAATAGTAAAAGTACTATCATTTTTAGAAAAAGTTCTTTTCTTTTACAGATAAATCTGATTTTGCACTCAGTGTAAATATCTAAACCTGCATGTGCTTATTTGAAAGGCTTTTTTTTTTCTACTTAGTTAAGATTTGCATAGATAACTGCATTGGTCAGAAATCAATAGCATTTTCCACAGATGGACATAAGTAACTCATTATGTCACATCTTCTAATTACTTTTGATGCCATTTTTCTCGAGTTGCTCTAGATTCACCCAGTCTATTTGACCAGTGTGTAAAATTATCCTTTCCAGGAAGTCATGGGCAACTGCAACAGAAAACTGCTCATCCTTCCCAAAAAATTGCACCTTCAGTACATACTTGACTTGAGGTCCAGTGGGGTTAAACCTATGTCTAAGTGCTGTTTTATGTGAACTGGCACCATTCACAGCTCTCAAAGTTTCATGGGCATGTATTTTTCTGACCATGTAGAACAGAAGTGGTGAGAAGGGTAAGTAAACCAAACACATCTGAAACTTATCTCCCTTTGTTGCATTTGACTGCAAGAAAAAAACTCTCCCCTTAGATATAAACCAAGCCTTTCATAAAAAATTCAGTTGACTGATTCTGACAGACCTGTGAAAATCCTTCTGTAGCTCATTTTAGTAAAGGACCCTCCATCTATGAGGTATTTTCCAACTTTGTTAAACACCCCATTTTAACATGAATTGTTGATTAAGGAAAACTGTTTGTAGCATTGAAATGCACTAGAGGTAGGGCAACATAAGACCCTGTAGAACAGTTAATGGCTGCTTTCAAGAGACAGCAAAAATAGCAAGTGCTGGCAGTAAGAGGTTTCTAAGACACACAGAAGTGACATAAAATAGTCATCTCCCCAGGCTTTCCACAGAAATAAATAAAAAATAGAGTAAAGTAATGTACTCCAATAAAGAATGATACCTTTTTTCATTGACAACTGTCTTACAGAAATTATCAAAGCATGTACAGTTTCCCATAGAAATCTATAGATTGACATTAAAAAAAATCATTCTACAAGGCTCTTTAAAACATATGACATCTGTACAGGGCTTTTAAACCCTACTTGACTGCTGTATGTATACTGCACATTTTAGACGAGCATCTAGCAACCTAATGTGGTAGGATCTTGAAAATTAATTAAGTCCTTGGCCTTTCTACTCTGACTTCCAATTATTGTCCAATGCAGTGATCACATTCTCATATGTGACTGAGGGAATTCAGTATTGTTTTCCACTAAAACAAATTTCCGCACAGCTAATCAAACCAGGTACACTAAAAGCAGTTTGTTTGATTTAGCCTGCAGTCTGTAATGATCTCTGGAAGGTTGGATTCAAGACATTTCTAATAATGCACATCATCTCATCATGGAAAATTAGGCTTAAGCTACCAGTTCAAATAGGCCAGAGAATAACATAAAGTTTGGTATTTGATAGAACAACACAGCAATTAATGAACATATGAACACACTTGTACCATTATCATTTAAGCCCTTGGCTTTTGTTCTTGGTTTGGGGTTGATTTTTTTTCAAAATTCATTCACGGGGGGCATCATAAATTTGCAGCTGCAGACTTCAGCACCAGGTTTAGAATTGCATAACAATGCCAAAATTGTTTCTACCTTTGTCATTTACTGCACATAGTCTTAAATCCAAACAGGGTTGTTAAAGATTAAAAGCAAAACAAATGGTCTCTAAAAGCCAGATAAGCTAAATTGTTACAGATTATACACGTCTCAGTTCGAAATCATTAATGGCTCTCAGAGTAAGAGATTAAAAGACAAAAATAACCTAATTAGAAAAGATTTACAGTGGGGGAGTTGAATTATTTGTGCTCAGAGCAAGGCAGGATTTGATCTGAAGCACACGACAATGCATTGGCAGTGATGATGATGATCAGGAATGTTAACTAGTGCAGCTCTGCCCTAAACCAATCAAAACTGTGTGAAGAATAGCTGAAAACAATCTGGATACAGTATCTTGGATAAAATGTCTGAAAACTTAGTTCACTTTGCATTGTCTGAACAAAAGGAATGGTTAATTACGAGCTTTCAGATATTGCTTTCGTTATACCTGTAGTATGCAAAGCAGTGAATTTCAACAGCAATTTTCAACAAAAGCATGTATATTTATAAGCAACCCTTATGTTACGTTTGTGAAGGGAATACTGAATAAAAGGTAGCTATACTACTGGGGCTGGATGATTTCTTAGCCATCAGCGGGGAAGCTGCAAAATAATTTTGACTGAACTGAGCACTCAAGGGTAAATTCAGATTTCAGTTACCCATGTGTAATGCCAGCGATTTGCATTCAAGAAACTGTGGGTAGAAATTTGGCCTCAAGGAAATAGCTTGTGTTAGTGCCATAACCTTTGTTTTACAGGGAGTACAACATTTGGCCCAGAGGAGAAATACACCTCTTGTAAACCA
Source organism: Platyrinchus mystaceus (assembly GCA_035041135.1). Lineage (NCBI taxonomy): Eukaryota > Metazoa > Chordata > Aves > Passeriformes > Tyrannidae > Platyrinchus > Platyrinchus mystaceus. The sequence goes on from JAWWLV010000001.1 coordinate 6,568,763, forward strand.
GGCAAGCAAATGGGCACAAACCTGCTCAAGACATCCCCAGCATAAATCAGAAATCATCTCATTTCCATTTAAAAGGAAACTAACACTGTATGAAAGAGAAATCCACATGCTTGTTCTGATTTTGGTGTTAGAGAAGGATTTTGGATTGCACTCCTTGGATGGGTGACTAAAGTCTTTTTCATTCAAATTAATATGTAATTTACCTTTTAGATGCTGATGGTTGGAATCTAAAGAATTTGTTGCTAGATTTCCTTAGTGATTAAATTCTCCAGTAATCTGCTTCACCCCTGCATGGCTACCACAATGCTGCTCCATTCTCATATCAAGATCTCTGCCTCAGTTAAAAATCTGAGAGTCTAGTTAAACTACTATATCAGCCTGCCAGCAATATCCTTGACTAAATATTATTTAAATGTGACACTGTTGAATAGAAAAAACTTGGGGAATAGATAACCACATCCTTAATATTAATGCATTAAATTTTCAGGTGCCAAAAATTCATTTACAGTTGCATTTTTAAATTCTATTTCAGTGCAAGATTGCTTACGTTTCTAGTAGTGTCTGTGCTTTCACCATTATTTTTCTGCTCTGCATTTTCATAGGTTCAGTGGGTCATTTTCAGCCCAGTTTATGACCATTGCATAACACTATGGTAATGAAAAACCTTAAGAGCAAGGCTGAGGAAGCTCAGTGTACTCTTTGCCCCTGCCTATAGCCAAATGGCAGAATAACTTGCTGGTCAGAGGACAGCCAAGCTGCATTAAATCTATTGTGTATTTTTATTGCTAGTTCTGGCCAGAAGGCAATGTATGAAGATGACATCCACTGCCTTATCTTAGTGAAGCTCCATTAGGAATGAGTAACGAAAACATCCCTGTGGGCACACTTCCCCTTGCTAGCATGCTGTCTGAAATTCCAACTCAAAATTTAGCTGGTATCACTGTGTTTATCACTGTTACCAGCAAGTGAAATGCTTATCTAATTATGCTAGCACTTCCTCCTTGTTTCCTGTGGTTAAATTACCTGTAAAAAGAGGTTAGAAAATAATATGCTCATCATTCTCTAGGTTTTTTCTAACACTCCTAGTCTGTGCAAGCATATGACTTGACTGTCACAAGGATTTTATAGAACCCCAAATGCTGCTGGGTATATCTGTCTTCTTTCCAAACTCCTACCTGATTTAGAGGTAAGCCTTCAGGTACTAACACAAGGAATAAGTTTCTAGCCCATTGTAAACACAAGGAGCAGTGTAAATGCTCCAAAGAGCAGATATATTCAAACCAGTTTGACAACAGTGAAAGTATCTCTACAAATATCATCATTTTTTGCTTTAGAAAAAACTTTGGACAGCAAACAAATAGACACAAACAAATTCTAGCAAAGCAGCCATAAATAAGAAAAAAAAAACCCAGATTTTTTTATTTTCTTGGTCTCTCTGGACTCACTACTGCATTACCAAAAAACCCCAAACCAAACAAACAAAAAAAACCCCAGCCAACCAGCCACACAAAAAAAGAACCCAAACCAAACCAATACTTCAGTCCTTCTGCTACCATGCTAGAGAAAAAAACCAATAAGGTATCTTCAAGGTACTGTAAAAAAGACCCCAAACTGACTCTGTTACAATACCTTTAATACTTGTATCAATATGTTCATGAATGACTGAACTAAGGGTAAACGGAAAGTCTGCATTTCAAATTCAAAAGCAAAACACAAAACAAATTTTGCATAAAATTTCAGCCTCAGAGGCTAAGTAGATGTATATTCTCCTTCTAACTTTCATTCCTGAGCCAAGGACATGTCTTGCTTTCAAACTTAAAATACAAATAAAACCTGTTTTAATGAATTCAAATCATAACCATCCAGTCCCTGAGAACTGAGGAAGCATCAACTTGTCTTGTTTAGTCTACTATAAAACCATATTATTCCCATTTGAAGAGGATGCATCATCTGTGAAGAGGCCATGTAGTTCATCATTCCAGAACATGAGCATCTTTCCATTTTCACTAAGTTGCACACTTTCTCTAACATGCCATGTAATGCATTTCTGTGGGGAATAAAACCCAAAAATCTACCACCAAGAATCTCATCCTACTGAAATGGTCATCTGTCCTCCACAAACAGGTTATCTTTGTGCCTGCAGATGAGCTCTGGAAGGTTGTAGGTACCTTAAACTGGCAGAGGTACCTTTGCCTTGCAGCCCACTCTCACTTGGTGAGCACAGAAGTTCTCTGAAGTCTGTGGTTTTCAGGATGGTTGTTATTTTGCTACACTGGTCATTGATAGTTAAGTGATAATTAAGCATGAGAGAAATCACTTCAATACGAAAAAGGAAAGCTGTATATCACTTTTATCCAGTACAATAAATACAATTAAAAGGAACTATTGCTGTCTCTCTTAGTTTTCCCCCATATATATCAGCTGTCATTCCGTGAGCTTTAAAGTGCTTGAATAATAAACCCGCACAGAATTGAATTACTTCAGTAGCAAGTTGATTAGTTCCCACATCCAATAAAATGTCTGTGGTATCTCATATATTTGGCATTTAATGTTGTAATTAATAAGTCTTGATCATGTGCCTCTTACAGCCACAGGTCAGTGACAACAGTGACATTCCCTTTCTCAGCAGGAAATTGAGCCTCCAAGACATTTTCCTAAGACACTTTCAATTATGATAAATTGTCAGATTTGCTTCAGTCATTTTGAAAACTACTTCAAGTATATCTTCCCAGGTAAAAGCACTGCAAAGATATAAAGCAGAGCTAGTTGTTTTTGTTTTGTTTTTTTTTTTTTTTTCTTTTGTGCAAATCACATTTTGGGAGTATTTCAGATTTTTTAGGATCATTATAGACTCCCGAGTGAAAGGCATGCTTTGAAATGAACTGATCTCAAGTATATGTCTTTCCAACTTAATCTAGCGTTTCCAATAGAGGGACAAATACCAAATTGCTTTAAATCTGTGTAGCTACATTGATTTCAGTGGGTACATGTTCAATTTATTCCACACAGGGATTTGTCCCTTTAATTTAAAATGTTTCAAAGGCAATGTTGCAAAGGCATTTATATTCTTCTTCTTTTTAACAATGTGTGCAGGAGGTTATTTTTTTAGAAATATTTTATTAAATATCAAGACGTTATTTGCTCCATTTTTCCACAGTTATGATGACAGTGTGCAGGGCTGATCACGAAAATACTAGTTGGCATACAAAGGTGGAACAGGTAGAAGAATTTTTATGAGTTATCATCTAAAACATGTGAGATCTAGTCTAGACAAAAGGTTGGGAAAAAAAGGAAAGTAAAAACTATCAATGCTATGAAACCAAAATTATTATAGCTACTTCTTTGGCACCTGCAGTAAAGATACACTGCTTTTTCCTATTTGCAAAGTTACCAAGCTCACCTTGCTTATTATAAGAGCAGTTTTAAAATAACGCTCTGCTTATGAAAAAAATTAAATACTGAAGGTAAACTAAGCCTATTAATTTATAATTCCTAATAACAGCAAAAGGTTGTGATGAAAGAGGAGAGAAAACCTTGCACCTAACTGCTCTGATGCAATATGCCAAGGGGAGAGGTGGAGGAAGAAGAGGGGAAAAAAACATCCTTTATGTTGCTTCCTCTCCTGGAACTTTGTCCAGTTACACTCTCTGATCAAGAAATGTTTCCTCTGAATTGAAGACAAATGGTTGACAACTCTAATTATCAGCCTCTCTTCACATACTTAACATTTACATCCCACCTTCTTGTTCATGTATGTGATGCTGCCAGACCTGACACACACACCACGGCTTAGACTGCCAAGGTATGACTAATTTTAAGAAGCAACATAGTTTGGGTCATCTTCTTTTCTGTCCTAGTTTTTCCTTTAGCCTTCAGGGAGAGACTTTATCAAGGTTTTCTTTCTTTACAATGACAAGAGCTAGAAACGTATTTCTGCTGAAGTTGAAATTTTTATACAGTCATGAGTCTGCAAGAGCTGGGATGTTAAGAGAAAAAGGAATACAAAATATCATGAGACCCTCTGTTACTGCAATAAACAGGAAGAATTTCTAGGACAGCATGATGTAACATAAAATAGTCATACTTTCCTCAAAAAGAAGAATCCCCAAAGCTTCAGGAAGCACGGTATTAGTCTTCTAAGTTTTACAGACTTAAAACCTTATGATAGAGAGCTCACTGCTTAGAGTTAATAAAAAAACCCCAAACTTAAACAAACAAAAACAACTCCCAAAACAAAACACACACAAAACACAAACAAAAACAAACCACCAAACAAACAAAAACAAACACACTCACACAGCTTAAGGTCTTTAGGTTTATCACCTGCTGACTGGGGGTGAAAATGCAGTATCTAGCTCTCAGCCTCTTGCCTCAGACATGGATTCAATATTCCCTGACGTGGATTCAATATTCCCAGATAAATTGTGTTACTTGCTTCAGGAGGCAACCACAGGTGCTAGAGACACCAAGCACTGAGAGATGGCAAGTGATGAAATTCGAACCTTTCGAGCAGGAACTGAGTTCCTGCCCTCCTGCACAGTTCTGAAGGACCTTCACACCCTTCTGTCTTATGTGGTCACCGCACAGCAGCGTGGGCAGACCTTTCAAATCAGCACACACTGATGCCACTAACCTCAAATGGCACAAGCCAAGGCTGGACACACCAGCTCAGGCCCAACAGCAATCGATTATTGCCTCAGGCACTGCTACTAAGGGAAAAAACTGTTCTGCTGCTGGACACTAGGCAGGAGACATGGTAATCCCCACCTCTGCTCTTTAGAGTTAGCTCGTGCAAAAGCCACTTCAGGTGTGTTCTCAGGCTCGGATCTCAGAGGGCACTAACATTGAACACAGCAGTGCATGCATTGCACACCAGGGTTTGTGTGTTTTTGAATAGGGAATGGAAAGTTATTTTAGACACAATTTCCTCATGTGCTAAGTACATACAAAACAGACACAAGTTCTTGCAACATTTGCTGCTCTCAAATCCTTCTCTGTGTTTCAAATGCTACACGGTGAAGTTTGTTTTGACCAAGTTCTCTAGCAAACTAATTTACCGTTTCTGAGAGTGTTTAAGATGACCTCCTTCCTCCTCCAGATTCTGCAATATATTTACCATTGCTTCACAGAGGTAGTCAATGTACCTCATAAATGTGAACAGTAATTTCTTTAGCAAATTAAAAAAATAAAAATATTCTCATGAAACACTTTAAAAATAATTACATTTGTATTGCACATATTAGCAAGAAAGATCCAGAAAATTTGTAGGAGACTGGAACTAATTATCTCCTTGGAAACAATCAGTAAAAAAACATGGACACCAACATTAAACAATTCAAAATGAATTAAAACAACAAGAAGAATATTTAGAAGGACAATTGTTCAAATGATTAAAAAGGAAATGAGATAAACATCATAGACCGGATACAATATAGAGGCCATAGAGAGATGAAATTTAAATAAGGAAAGAGAACAATAACACAGAAAAAAAAACCTATAAGAGCATAAAAACATGAAGAAGCATCAGTGAAACTCTGATTCTCATAGGTAAACAGCCTGACCGATGATAAGACCCCACTATTCTGATCTGCAGAATCACACCCAAAGGTACAATCAAAGGACTTCTTATCCTTTGTCTTTATAATGTGCTGCTTTCTAATTTGTATGATTTTTATTATATGCATATGATAATCCAAGCTGTTTAATATTTCCTGTTTGCAATGCTCAAAAAGTGGGAAATAATTTGTTCATTTAACTAACAGGTTCTCCATCAACTATATATTGGTTATATGGTGTTAAAAAAAAAATCCACAAATTAAATTATTTTTTGAAAACAAACAAACAAACAAACAAAGCCATTAACTTATAATTCATCAGGTTTAAATGTTGAAGGAGCTACTGAGAAACTTGAGCAATCATAATCCTCACTGGCTGTTCCCAAGGACTGCCCTTTCTTATACAGAAATTAATACCTGATGTCTCTCAGGTACTTGTACTTCTCACAACAAACTTTGTCCGCACAAAGTCATTTCACACCCATTTCATCCACACCAGAGCTACCTTCATCACATCAATCTTCACTCTCTGTTTTGTCATAAAAACCCTGACTCACCCCTATTCACCTCATTTGTCTGACTCACTGACTAGCAGGGACTTGGAATTTTACTGTGACAAGCCTATTCAATGGGAATCGGAGTGTCTTGCCTAACCCAGATGCTTTATACAGGAAAATCCCTAGTATGTCAACCTTTTATGTTTTCTTTTTCAGGATGGAAGGAAGGAAGATTGGCTTTTGAGACTGCTTGTTCTGAAATAAAATCAAACCATGCCCCTTCATTTTGGATTGGATTCACCAATACTCTCCTTATAGGAACTGCCATGGCACCTCACTGCAGAAATTTGCTCTTTCCTGAGCTCACTCTTTCCCCCTAGGCACCTTTGTTGAACTACAACTACAAATATACACCACAGTAACCCCTCAAATTAAACTGTTAAACACTGTCTGACTCATAAAATTACAATACCTGACAGAGGATGTTGTTTGAGCCCAAATCTGAGCCAAAGGAAACAAGGAGCTGAATTTTAGTTTTCATAAGGCACTGGTCCCACTCAGACTGGCACAATGTGACATCCAGCCTAAAAACTTTAGACAGTTTCAATTTTTTTAGAATTTTCCATTCTAGGAAAAAAATTTATTTTCCTCTTAACCCAGGGAAAAAAATGAAACATTGAAATCACAGATTTTTCAAACTCCTTCACATCGCTTTGGGCACCACCCAACTTTCATGCCCCTGCTGTCATTCACAATGCTCCTTAATGGACCCATCTGTCCTCCTCAAATCCGACACTTCTCACACCCATCATCCCACTCATCCCACCAGGGTTCCTGGGGGTTGGTCAGCAACTGTGGCTGCACCTTGGCCTGAGTTGGGGCTCTACCTTAAAAACAGAATTTTTATCTTGGTCCCAGCCTGCTGGGAGAGAAAGGAAAGCTGTTCTCCCTGCAGATTTGGGAAGATGACTAGAACAAAGGAACTGGAGGATGAGGCAACTTAATAGAGGTACTTGTGTGGCAGGGAAGCAGATATCCTATGGGCTGAACGTCAGCTGGTTGCAGCACGAAGAGGAACCAGCACAAAGAAGAGGCAGGAAGGATGAAGTAATTGCTGATCTTTACAAGCCCTATGTAAAATACCATTCATAATGGTGATGACAGTCACTTTCTGCAGACAGGCACAAAGGGCTTTTTCTTCCATGGCACTCTGACAGTTTAGGCAGGAAGAGAGAGGTGGCTAGTGGAAGTAAATTGTCAGCGATCTGTCACCGAAGGGCAGATTGCTTTTCCCCTCCTGAATTTTCCCTCCTGAGTTAAGATTAGTCTCTATTGAAACCTAGGGTTCTGTTCATCACCAGCCAGCACCTACAGAGATGAAATTTCTTTATCAGATCTCTCTAAATAACTAGTTGAAGCTCAAATCACTCTGACCTTAGGAAGAGGAGGAACGGCTGTTGCCAAATTCCAAAGAACAAAGCACGGTGTAAAATAAAGCTCCATTAAAAAAAAAAAAAAAAAAAAAAGGAAATGAAAAAATCATTAAACCTATTTTTCTGCATACAGGCTGCTGTATCACAAATTAAACCCAATGCAATCACAAGGGAATTAAGGCAAATAAAATTATTGTATTTACTGTAAATTATTGTATTTATTGTAATTATTAGTCTTAAAACTACTTCGATTATTCTATATTTAGTCACATGTACAATAATAGAAATTAATCTGAGAAGATTCAGCTACACAAGAAATGCTGCTGCATAGTACCAAGAGCTTCTGAAAGCAGGGGAAAGTCTCTTTTGTTTTATTTGACTTTGTTTTGATAATCACTTTGCTGTTTACCCAGGTATAATGTCATCTTCTTTGCAGAATACAAAGACCCATGTGGAAAATAGGAATATCTGCTAATTATTTCCTTCTAAAAGCAAATAAGAGAATGAAATATCTTGTAGAATTGAATTTGAAAAATGCCAAGAAAGTTTGTTCTCTTTATAGCCAAAGTTAAAGCAAATTTTTTTGGTGAAGGCTGAAATAGGGGGTGGGGGGAACACAAGTTTCCATTTAATTTCCAGGTGCACACACACTTTGTCTTTAATTGTCAAAAGGCAGCCTTTCCATAAGAGGCTACAACAAACAGATGAAAAAAAAGAGCAAAGCCCCTGTCACAGGGGCTCTGCCTTTGTTCTGTACTTGTGCAATGCCCAGAACACTGAAGCTCTGGTTTCTAAGCCAGATATAAATAAACATGGAGGGAAATGAAAGAATAACACGAAAGAAATCAAATAGATGGGTAACTTAAAAGAAGGAATAAAATTGTATTTGTGCTGTTTAACCCTTACTTGTCAAGCTCTTGATGCTGCCTTAGGAAAAAAAAAAGTTATTTTATTACAAGTCAGCAATATTGCAATAGCCTTCATTGCAGTATGCCAAAGGTAGCACCAATGGGACGTTAAACACATATATATTTATATAGCAACCACACTCTAACAAAATAGCTCAGTTTTTCCCCCGTGGAGCGTGTCCCACTTTCACACAGCGGAGCCCAGGAGAGCCCTGAGTTATATAGGTCAACATATTGAACTTCTCAAAGTATTGACAAGGAATCTAGTCACTTGTTCTTGCCAGGGACTGTGGCAGCCTTTGATGTCTATTTATAGCCTCCAGAAACCCCAAAAAATGTCTATTTGATCTCTAGGACAAGAATGAGAGCGAGGTGCCAGCCCACCTGCAGGAGAGGTCCCTGCAGCTGCTCCCCATCCCCAGCCTGTCAACCTCTGCAAACACTCTGTCCCAGTGACTCAGACTCTTATAGCACAGCACAACTGAGATATACCTTCCTCACAGGAGTTATGTTCTTACCCCTTTCAACAGAGCAACCAAAACCACCGGAAAAAATGTCAGCAATTTTTCTGAACTGGCAAAATTCCAACAGCAACAATAGAATTCTCTTGAAAATGATCCACCATCCACTGAAATGAGACCTGGTTTAAACTTACCTCACCGTATTTGAAAAGGTATTTTTGTGGTGCATAACAACATGTGGCAATTAGGTACTTAAGTACAGATCTGTGCAAGCAGTTAACGACGATGTTCTGTAACGAAGGAAGGAAAAGATGCTACAAGTACATTCTCTTCATTTACATTCAACAGGGAACATTATGAACTGATATGCAAGACAGAATGGAAGAGCAAATACTGTCCACCCAGAGCAGAGTTTGTCCTACTTGCTATGATCAATGGATAGACACGTAAATCATTTTGTATTTATTGGATTATTACTTTTCAATTGGAAACAACAGAAAGAATGAATGGGATAGTCTTGGTCATCTGTATATTTTGTATCATGACATGTTAAGCAGCAGTTTCAGCTTTGGTTGTGCTTTAGCTGCTATGTAAAAAAACCAAAAAACCCCAAACAAACAAAAAAAACAAACCAAACCCCCAAAAAACCACAAAAAACAAACAAACAACCCCCCCAAAAAAAAAAACCAAACAAAAACAAAACAAAAACCAACTCAACCCAAAACCATGAAAACATATACAAGAGAATGAAAGTTGGCTGCATTCAGAGGGGTGTATAGGAGGATAACTTTGCTGGGTAATTGTTAAGACATAACAGAGCTAGAGAGTAAAAACATATTGGTATTGTGATTTTACAATATCATGTCCCCTGACTGAGAAATGCATTCATGACAACATGCAGAAGAGGTGGAAAGAGTGAGACAGTAATATGTCTGATTTCACCAGACGACTGGAAACCCACAGAAAGGAAAGGTTAAAATGTCACAGTGGCTTTTTTTTTTTTTTTTTTTTCTGCAGAGGAACCTGGCAGAGGCACTTTTGCTGTTGGTACAATTGCTGATGTACAACTGACATGAGGTTCCAATGGAGTTATTCCCAAATCATCCATGTGCAAAGAAAGCATCTGTGTTCTGTTTTCACCAGACCACGGTGCTAGTAAGCGAGACGCCAAAGAAAGGGAAAGCTATAGCATCATCATGTTGCATTGAAGACAACAAGGCTATTTCAGAAGACAGCAAGCCTGATATTAGTTGAAATTATAATCAAAACAAATCAAGCATGGACAATTTGGATCACCTCACCAGGCTTTATACACGCAAGAGGAAAATTTGGTGGTAGCCAGTGGTAATATGGATCTGATGTGCTGTGCTGAATGGCTACATTTGTCATTCAGTACTCAGAGTTCCCAGACTCAAATTCTGCAATGTCCTGTGATTGCTGATTGTTTCTGTAGAAGTAGTCAACAATGTAGCTAAATAAAGAGATGATAATACAGTAGGTTTTCAAGCTGCAGTTTGTATTGGATTTCAAGCACTTGGGACGGAAATACCAACCTGCTTGCAGCTGTTGCACTTGTTGAATGGCACAGATCAACAAAGAATCAACAATGGCACTGCAACCACACAGTAACAGCAGAAAAGTGAAGATGTGCACATAAAAAAAATTATGAAATTTGTTGCAGAAACAAAAACTAGACTAAAAAATCCTGAATTACAGCACAGTTCAACATACACAGCCAAAAAGTCTAGTATATAGATGAAAAAAACCCAACCAATACAAAATGTAGGTCTCTGCACTGATCCCAGATAAAAGCAAAGAGAATAAGATAATGACTAAAGCATAAGAGTGCAACAAATGGCAATAAAATAATTTATAAAAGAAATAGAACTAAGGAAATAAATGAAGACAGACTCATAAGAGATGAGAGAAGAAGGTGATAAATGAAAGAAAGGGCAAATCAAAAACCTGCACAGAGATCTTTTAGCTTAGCAAATTTAATGAACATCTTTGAGTTTTCTGTATTTACCGAGGAAATGCTGCTGAACAACTGAGATGAAAAGACTTCCAAGTTGAATACAGGAAGTATATCATAGGCTTAAATAGTGTGAAGAAAACAGTAGAGGAAGCCAACAAAAATTCAACAAAATGCACATGAAGTCCTGTTAGGAGCTGCTAAATGGAGCTAGAAGCTTGATCAGATGGCTGCAGCACAAAGGCCTCAATCCACATTTGCTGATGCAAGTCTTAAATTCTGAGTAGTGGAGGTTCAGATCATTTGTCTGGCTCTTTCAAAATTCCCAGTGCCAGTCTGTGGACCTCTGATCAGACAGGGAATGGCACTTTTCCCACTGAATCACTAAGCCATCATCATGTCAGTGGCTGGGAGGGGTTGGTGTTGATGGAAGCCATGTGTGTTTGGATTAAGAAACCCAGCAATTTCCCCTCCAAACAGATATACTGGCCCAAATGCTCCAGCTAAGTGCAAGTTCCATTGCAATCTTCCTACCTCAATTTTCGCTGTGGTTTTAATTGAAAGCTGTATTGCTTACTGCCCATCCTAAAATATGGGTTAATTCTGGACAGCTGCTGTGTTATGGCCCACAGATTAGTGATGGAGTGATCCCCCTGTACCCCACACTAGTGGTTTCACTGGGGAACAGAATGTCTTAATGTTTGCAAAGCACTTGGAGGTCCTTAAATGAAAGGCATAAGAGCGCAAAACACCGTCATCATTAGCTACAAGGGCCACTGCAGAGCAATGGAAAATATTCCTTTTTCCCTGCCCATCTGGGGTTTTGCACACTGCCTAAGCAGTGCTCCCATCCCCTGGCTGCTCAGAGAGCAAGAGATCAAATCTGTGCCTCTGGCAGAATAGTGCAGAGTGCTAATTACAGAACTACCATAAAACATCTGCTGCTATGCACAACTGTAATTCCTTGGCATGCACAAACACAGCACCCAGACAGAGTACAGTGTTGTAAGCAAATCCTAGGATCCAGAGTGTAAGAGGCCCTCAGGTGAGTCTTGGCCCAGACGAAGGAGGGCAGAGGAGCATAGAAACCCCTCATGCTCACAGAGGAGTCACAGCTGCAGGCTCTGCACTCACAGAAACACAGAAGCAGAGACATTGGAGCCGCCATCTATCCCCACCCATCAGTGACCTAAAAGGGAAGGAGGGCTCTACTCAAGAATGTCTTCCTTTCACAGCCCAGGGTCACTGAGAATTAATGGTTTGCGAGACACTGTGAACCCTCACCCTGCCATGGGATGTCACAGAGAGGTTTTGTATGAGTTAGTCATCCCCAAGACTTCTCATGGCCAGGCATTCCTTGTTGCCACTACTAAACAGTAGGTCTTTGCACCAAAAACCATCATCATAAACAAACAGCACGTTAAGAATTAAAGCTTCTATTCATGTTCATTTGGAAAGGGCTATTGATTTATGCTTTGAGTCAGTAGTTACTTATGGCAGTGACCAGTAGTCCTCATACACCAAATATGATGCTTGCTTGTTTTTTAGGATTGGAGGGATATAGACCCCATCCTTCCAATATAGCACTCTGTTTTAAAGGACTTGGAATGGCCTGTCTAAAACTCATCCAATACATCAGACCTATAAACTGGATAATGGACTCCATCAGGATGGAATCTCAAGGAAAGTCATCAAATGTTCCCTCATTCCCAGCTGATGTGCATGGATTTGAAAAAGTGACACAGAAGGTACCTACACTCTGCACCAGGGTCACAGGGAGAAATTATCTGCTGGAATCTTTTTGTTAGTATGAAGCTTCTTTATGCTGCAGCCCTGATGTGTCAGAAAATATGTGCTTCAGTGCCTGCAGGAAATACATGTCCTAGCCTATTACATCTCACTTTTCATCAAAGAAGCACTTGCAGCCATCATTGCTATTATTTTAAAATATTATCACATTTTAAGCATGACCATTAGAGTAAATTTGTAATAGGAACCAAACCCAGACCTTGCTTTGCAAGAAAGTAAGGGACAAATGAAGCCATTCATTCCAAAATAGCAATTGATGGGCTTACGTGACTAGCCCTGAAGACAAGCAGGCCAACATGAAAAAAAAAGAGAAAAAACCCCACAGAATGGCTTTGTAGCAGCCCTGTGAGCAACCTCTGTGAAAAAATGCAAAAGTACACTGAGCTGTCCTGCTAATATCTTTACAATAAAACTAGAAATGTAGACGCTTATCCATGCACAATGGTACAAGAGGAAGTGTGTATGAAAGATGCTTCAACCCGAAATGGATAAATGGAGATGAAACACTGCTTTTGATGCAAGGCTAATCAGAGAAATTGGAGTGTTCTCTGCTGAGCGTCTTGGATTTGTTTTGTCTGCATAGAAGCACCTTTAGACATTCAATATTAAAATAAGAGGCTTTCACAACGCCAGAATTGAATATCAAACAAGACTGGCACATATGTCCTAATATCTGTGCTGACTATAACGTATTCACCTGAAAAGCATAACTACAAAAATTCTACCTGCAAAATGTAAGGAGCATAATAGACATATAAACAGACCCTTATAACTGCATTACACTGTCAGTGCACCTGGACGGGAGGCACTGTGGGGGAGACATACAAATTTCAGTAATAAGTTGAAACTGTATTTGCAACTCAATGAAAAAAATAAAAACCAGCTTTCTGTAGTTTATACAGAATGTTTATTATTTTAATTCATGTCTCTTATTAGTTTATTTTCACTTAAGAAACGTTATGTTCTTTGTGTGAGGCAAAATAATATTCTCAAATAGGAGACCTTTATCAAAATGAAATGTGACTCTGCTAAACATTTCTACCACTCAAAACAAAAGTATCTAAAAGAAATCATCTTTTTAAGAAAAAAAAAACCCTGTCACTTTAATGAATGGAAGTCAGTAACAAGCATAGACAGAAAATAGTAAAATACAAATGAATTTTCTGCTTTCCTGAGAGAGAATTACTGGTACTTCCTGAACAGTTCTCAGTTTATTCTGCCAACACGAAGGACCTTCCCTTTTGTCTTTTAATATTAGATTTTGAGAGATTCAACTGACCACAGTGCTCCATTACCTAAATCAGTCACTGACCTAACATGCAAGAAGTCAAGAAAAAAAAAAATAAAAGGTGTTGCTTCCATAAAACCCAGAGACAAAGGATTTTATTGCTTCTGTCCTCAACACTGACTTGATTCTACCAAAGACTGCTTATGATGTTAAGCTGCAGCAAAAGCAATGTGGGCAGCAGGTTGAGGGAGGTGATTCTGTCCCTCTGCTCAGCTCCCATGAGTCCCCACCTGGACTGCTACATCCAGGTCTGGGGTCCCCAGCACAGCAAGAGCAAATCCAAAGGGATACAAAGATGATCCAAGGGTTGGAGCACCTCTCCTGTGAAGACAGGCTGAGAGAGTTGGGGTTGTTGAGCCTGGAGAAGAGGCTCAGCAGAGACCTTGGAGCATCTTCCAGTGCTTAAACGGGGCCTACAACAAAGCTGGAGAGGGACTTTTGACAAGAGTATGTAGTAACTGGACAAGAGGGAATGGCCTTAAGCTGAAAGAGTGTAGAGTTAGTTTACATAGTAGGAAGAAATTCTTTACTCCAAAGATGATGAGGCACTGGAACAGTTTGTCCAGAGAAATTCTGGCTGCCTCATCCCTGGAAGTGTTCAAGGCCAGGTTAGATGGACCTTTGAACACTCTGGTCTAGGGGGAAGTGTCTCTGCCCATGGCATAGGGGTTGGAACTATACAATCTTTAAGGTCCCTTCAAACCCAAACCATTCTGTGATTCTATGACATGAAAGAACATAGAGAAGAGAAATAAGAAGACCATATTTAGTGGCTGTGTTAAAATGAAGAAAAAAAAAAAGAAATAATTGTTTAAAGTATCTTATAGGATCTGTGCTTGACAATGTGATGTCAAACCCTTAAGGCCATTGAACATGCTTTGCTTGAGGTCTTTGGTATTCTTCCAGACACAAAGAATTTATCAAAGCCTGCAGAAACTGTATAAGCAGCTTGACACTGAATCCTGTGAGCTGCTAAGTATTAAGGGAGATCAGTACACTTCTTAAAGTTACTTCTGTGAATCCTTGATTTTCTTTACAGAATGTAGAGAAAAGTTGAGAAGTTGAGTGTTTTAAATACAACTCTATCCAGCAAGAAAGAACAGATAAATAGAGAGTAATTTGGGGCTGAATAAAATTGCAAAATTAAGTGTTCTTAGAAAAGGAAGTATTGAGAAGGACAACAAAATTAACATAGTGAATTTGATGAAGGAGGCTAATACACTCAGAGAGCTGCTAGATCACATCCTCACAGGAATGAGATAAGCCTCAAGAAATTCTGAAGGGCTAACAATTCCTTAAAGAAATTATAACAAAGGCACAAAACCAAACTAAACCAGAATAAAGGAGGAACAGAAAATTTAATTAGACCCCTGTTGTCTAAATCACAAGTTCTTCATTGACTTCATTTTAGAGGAAGCTACACGAGATTAGTAAGGATGGTAATAAAAGAATAGCTTTAGTGTATAGGGGGAATGTGAAGCATAGTTTACTAGCTAAGAATGGAAAAGGTAACAAGAAATCATCCTAAAAGTACACTACTGTAAGACTTACAAAAAAAAGGTAACCACCTCTTAACAGAGAAAGGATGCCCACACAGCTGAAATACTGCATGTCTTCTTTGCTGTCAGTCTTCACTAGAAAAATTATGTCGGTAGAAAAAGGTTAGAGAGGGGAATAAACAGCTCGGAGAGACGTATGGTTTGTTTTCAGACTTCATGAGCCTGATAAACTTTGTTTTGGGGAATTTAAAACATCTGAAAGTTCTTTCATATTAATGGCTGCTTTTCAGAATCCCTGGGAAATGAGAAAACCCTAGAAAGCTGGAAGATATCAAAACCAGCACATACTTGAGAAAGAAAAGAGAAATGGTAAAAATTATACAAGTCACCTTAACCTAGTGTCTGAAAAATTATCAGTACAATCAAATAACTTTTAAGAACTAACAAGAAAACAAGGACATGAGAAATTGTGAAGAACAATTCCTATCAAATCTATCTGGTATCTTCTTATGGTGAGATAACAGGTCTTCTGATTTTAACCTTTCTGTGATAGGAAGAGCGATAAATCATGTACTGACTCTGTGTTTCTTAAGAGGAAGTCAGAGGCAGCAATGAAGGCAACCAATGAAGTGACTGAAATGTTCTAACTGTTAAATATAAAGGTGGCACTAACATGAGAGGACAGCGAGCATAATACAAGAGACCAGGATTCAAAATTACCTTGCATATTTATATAGGAGGGGCTTTTTCTTTTTCTTTTTTTTGGAGTGGCATTCTACACAGACAGCTGCAGTTAGAAAAACAAAACAAAATAAAAAGGGTTGCACAGACACAGCCTGGAGAGTAACCTGCTAAAAACCAGACAAATACAGAGTATTACAGTGGATCAGAGAAAGAACATGAATCAACAGTGCCATTCTCTAGCAAAAAAAAGGTGGACATAGAAGCAGGATTATAGACAACAGCATAAACTCTACTCCTTCAGTGTTCCCTAGCTTTCACCCATTTTGCTGTAGTAATGGGTTCAGCTTTGTGTATTGCCCACCAAAAACATGTGGGTTGCTTGCAAAGATTCCTGAGGATCAGAGGTCTGAGACACATAACCTACAAGGAAAGGCTGAACAAATTGGGGTTGCTAACTGAAAAAGTTTTCAAGTATATTAAAGGCTTTTGCAGAGAGAGAAGGAATAATTTATCCTCCGTGTCCGTGAAGGAAAGAACAAGAAATAACAGGCTGAAACTGCAGCCAGGGACATCCACTTTCCATCACCAGAATTTCTTAAGAACAGGCAAGACAAGCATTTTTCAGGAAATGCAGACAAAGTTTGTCTTGTCATTTTCTGCATTGTGTTCCCTCAGGGCATTCTGAAATCCCTTTAAACCCTATAATCTATGATTTGAAGGCAGTTCCCCACCCATTCAAAGTATTTACTGAGTCACTATATTTCCTTTTGCTACCCTGAAAAAATGTGGTGGGAATACCTCAAAAAAGGTTATATTTTTGGCAACTGCTCTAATTAGTATGATTGTCAGATATGAATAAGACAGTATTTGCTGTAGTGACTTGGGTCTCAGTCTGTTTGTGATGAGACTTTCCATTTCTACTGTGACATTTACTATCTGAGAAAATTGGCCTCAGAATGATTTTTGTTTCTTACAAAGGCAAAAGCACTGGCCCTTTTAACCTCCTGTAACCAAATATCTGTTCTCTGCTGCAGGAAATAGTTTAATATCAAAATAATTTATTATTTTTCTTATTAATTAACTAAATTCTTCTCTGTTCTATCTTATGGTAATCACCATGCAGTCCTGAATATTTCATGTAGTCACAGAGATATTGCCTAAATGGGAACATATTTTTTCTTTCCTATCATTTGGTTTGAAGCAACACCTAACTGTTTAATTTTGATTTTGGTTGTTTGTTGTTTTTAAGGTATTCATATGCAGAATCTTAAGACAGGGTCACCTAGAGCACACCACCACTGGCTGTCGAGAGATCTGGTAAACAAAACTAAATCAAATTTAAAAGGAATGGGGAAAAAAAGAACATATACCATATTACTTCCCATATTTCCTTGTTTGAAATTTTACATTCATGGCTTCTAAATTTTAATACTGTTTTTCATTACTAGCATATAGGTCTGTACCATTTCCTCCACCCTCCCCTGGAGGTTGTCTCAATACATATAGGTAAAGACCTCAGAAGAGTTTATTCAAAATATTTTTTACATGAAAGGAAAAAACCTAAAAAGTTAGATATCTACACAAGAATGAGTGACTTTCATACAATAGCAGATATTGTCTACATATGCTTTTAAAGAATTCCTGAATAAAAATGTACTGGACAAATTTCTCACATGCAATGCTTTAAGATGAAGAGAATATACAATCAGTATCATCAACATGAAACCTCTTCCAAGTACCTCCTGCCCTAAATGTTCTAACAAGATGACTTGTTTTACTACAGTTTACCATGAATACATACTGCTCCTAAAAACATACTGTACTAAAATATGCATAAAGTTTACTTTAAACTATTTAATTCTAAAAATCTCCAAAAACACTTGAACAACAACAAAAAAATCCCACTTAACTGTAAAAAAATATTTTGTTCAATGCAAAAGAGATGTCCTGTGATGATATGTGTCAGCCATATGACTCCATGATGGTGTTAACTTGGAAAAGGTCTTACCCTTCCAGCACTGAAATACAGGTATTTGTGAAAGAGGTCCTGAAATGACCTCCTGTAATGGGGTACTCCTAAGAATTTCCATACCTTGTAACCAACTGAGCAGCTCCTCAGCTGGTCATTCCTACCAGGGCAAAAAGGACCCCATCAGGATTCAGAGACTGTGTCTCCTGGCCATCAACTCCCATAGTGGCACTGCACTGAGAATGTCTCTACTGGAAAGAAAACTCCACTCTTTTACTACAGCTGTACCTCATTGTATCTTGCAACACAGAACAGTTGCTGGAATGCAAAGACATGAAGAATCAGCAGGACAGCAAAGGTGCTGACAGCTGGGCTGGGATGAGATAACATGTAAATTTGTGGAGCTGGTGAGTGAGATGTGGTGGAACAACACCAGCAAATGCTGACAGAAGAATATATTTGCTGAAAGGGTGGGTTTGCTGAAACAGTGAGTGACAGGATTGCCAAGGAGAATTAGATGGCTGGGTCACTGACCAAGCAACGGGAAAGTTTCATGGCTATGAGATTGCACATGACTAATGCTGAGATGCGAATGGAATTTGCTCAAGAGGAGCAGTGTTAAACTACCAGGAAATTAGGGGAGACAGCAAAGGCACACACCTGCTCAAGTAGCAGGCTTAGAAAAATATCAACCAAAAATTTATTACTTGTTTATATAAGAGATGAAGCCAAATAATAACCCAGAGACACTCAGATTAAAATCAATTTGCGATGAGTTTCTAGTCTCAAGGAACTGTAGATAAGAAGAAAGAGATGAAGATTAATCTGACTGCTTTAACAATGTAAAAGTATTAAACAGAAAAGGGAAATCAAGAAATATCAGACTGGAACTGAAATAGCCTACATCCATTTTAGTACAAACCACTATCAGTTGTGCCAATCCCAGCAAATACACTGGGTACAGCGACTCTTACTGCCCTATAACGAGTCCATCAGTGAGGATCTGTTGGAAGCTTGATTTGAGAAGGAAGCAGAGGTGCTGGTTTAGCTGCAAAAACCAAGCATTTTACAGATAGCAAGTATATAAAGAACCTGTACTTGCTCTGAGACAGAGAGAAGCTTTGAGCTGGGGACTGCGCTGGTGCTAGAGGAGGTTTGCTTCATTAACACCTCAATGATGGAAATAGTGGGTGATAGCAGAAAAAATGTAAGTTGAAACAGCTCAAGAAAAGACGACAAGAAATCAGAATTAAGATGAAATGTGACAGGGAAGATAGGGAAAAGAGAAAAATAGGTGAAAAGAAGATGCAAATAGGAACTGACAGCAAGGAACTGCTTGGGCTCCTAAATGAGCTCAGTGGAAAGCAGTGTGGCACTCACTGGGCTGGAAAGACTGAATTATGGGATTACACCCCCAGAACTCAGCACCAAAGCATCCTCTCCCAGCTACCCAAGCAGCTGTAGATTTATTATACTCTACAGCTCCCTGCCTTTCTTAGCTTGTCCTTGTAAATGCATTAAAGTCAACGCTGAATGGAAAATCAACCAACCCCTCCCTCTTCTTGTCTTTTTGCTTCTCATTAAATTAGAGACAAAATGTAAATGTTATTTTCTCTCTCTTCACCAACTGTTGACAAGTCAGGAGCTAACAGTGAGAAGACTTCATTCAGAGCTTTGTGCTCTTGCTTCTGAAGCCAGTGGCCCTCACAGGTGTTAAGGGGAACTAGTCAAACTGCAGCACTTTTTCTTTCAACTGGTGCTGTGACCAATGCCAATAAAAAGGAAGAACTAAAAGGAAAAGGCAAGAAGGTGCTTTATGAAAGCTTTTCATTCCAGCATTTAGTAATATTCTATGGTAAACTCATACAAGGGCAAACCTTTCCTAGAACAGTTTCAAAAACTCGAACATGGAAACTCCAGGAACACAAACAGAAAATGGACATGGCTGTATGTGAAGTTTGCTCCACATAATTCAAGAAAAACCTTGGAGAGCCCTTCTGTTTTTCAAGGCAGTAAGAATGGAGGGAGTTTGGCTTACTCAGCCTTCAGTGGGTCTCTTTGTTTCAGATTTTTGTTACTGACTGTGACTCTAAAAATATTAAAACTGCTCAAATACAGAAAGCAAAAGCGTTCTCCATCCAGATATTGAACAGAGGAGATGCAAGGGAGATGCAATTTGAGCTCACTTTTCCTTCATCTTGCTTTTCTCTGTATTTCATCAGATCTTCTGTCACACAAAAAAAAAGTAGGGACACCACCTGTGTGGTTCTTCTACTTCAATATATTATTGGGCCAGGAAAAATAAATGGTACAAGACAGGACATTTAATTTAGCTCGCTACCTCCATTTTCACAGAGGTGGGGTCATACATTTAGGCATGTAATTTCAGACCAAGAATTCTCACATCCATTTACCCTTTTACAGAATCTAGGATTTATTCAATGTCATTACTCCTAGCCTGAGGACTGAGGTTTGCATGATGCCCTGACTCTTCCTGCTTCCCTCAAAGGATCACACACTACAAAATGTTTTAAAAGAGGTAAAAATATCATCCTTCCCAAAGCAAAATTCAGCGCTTACAAAAAAGTGCCAGATTTGATTTATTGGAGTGCAGTTGGAGTCAACCACAGGGCACAGATTTCTACAGCACATTTTATCTCAATTGGAGCCTCTTAATTTTGGATTTACAATTACTTAGAGGGAGGAGTTTGGGTCTTCCTCATAACTCATCCTCAGCAAAACACTTGTGTCTCATTTAAACTGAGACACCCAGCAGGGAATTTCCCAAGGTGATGGAGCTGGGAACTCTGGGCTGATCAACCCCCATAAGTACTGTTCCTGCCCTTGCCTAGAAGCTATTTGGTCTTTTTCTCTCTTCTATATTTCTCTCTAAATTTACAAAATCTCTCTTCCCTCCATTCCTCTCCAGAGCTCTGAAAAGTCTGTTCCCCTGAGGAAGCACATGGAGTGACATTCTGCTGCCATGAAAGTCAACAGCAAAACTCTCAGTGATTAATCAGAATTGGCATTTAGTTTAACTTTACTTTTAGTAGAGAGTAACACTCTTCTTTTCCAGGGATAGGGACAGCAGAGAACACAAAATCCCATGTTAGAGATAGTTACAGTATCTACATATTGTACAGTTTTACAACAAGGAAAACTTAAGTCCTATTTTCCTTCAGTTTACATTCCCTCATTCCATTCAGAATTGTTTAATCTTTTGGGGTCAGTTTTCTCTTTTTTATTTTTCTTCCCTCTCTTTTTTTCCCTCTATTTTTTTTTTCTTTTTCGGAATACCAAACCACTTTTAAGTATTCATAAGGGTTCTTGAAGAGTGAGGCCCTTTATCTTTCCACAGAATTAGTGTAACACAGGTTCCTTTCCTGTGCAGCTGGAGGCATCCACTTCTAAGTGAAAGAATGGCTCATTCTCCTCAGCCAGCCAGTTCCCAGCCAAGACTCTAACAAAGGGAAACAATTTTTGTGTTTATTTGAAAGGTTATTCCTCATGTTGCATCACACATTCATAGGACCAAGAGAGGACAAATCCCACCCCAAAGAAGTTAAAATTAATGCTTTCACAATTCTTCTCCCTCTCCCCAAGAACTGCACACTAGTCATTACAGAAAAATACATTAGGAGCTAAACATTACAACAAGGAGTCAAGTTGAGGAAAAGTGTTCTTTCCTCTGCCCACACACCCTTTTCTGCTTCAGGGGCAAGAATACCTACCTCCCATCTCCTCCTGGCTGGGAAGAGAAAAAAAGGGATACAGGAGCAAAATAGAAGCTGTGGGATGAACCAGGCCACTCTTTCTTCCTACTCTAGCTACTGAAATGATGCTACACTCATTTTAGACCTGGGAGGGAGCTGCAGAGAGCCCAGCAGGTCTCTGCTCCCCCTTTCCCTTCTCCTCTCAGCACTCCCACACTCCTTGTGGGAGGTGATATCTGCAGACACCCACATCAGGTCATCCATGTGAGAACAGGGGGAGCAAATCCACAATGAGCAAGAGGAAAATCCTCAGGGAAACAAAAGGTCAAAAAGAGATTGAGGGCAGGGGAGGGACAGTAAGTGGAAAGAGCACCAAGACTTGCAAGATGAAATGAAAGGGATAAGCTGAGTGAGAATAAGGGGAAAACATGGATGAGAATATGGCTTTTAAAGACAAAAAGGGTGAGATTTGGAAGAAGAAAATGAGACATACCAACAGATCATGAAAATGTTTCAGTGTCAAAGGCCTTTCCTTACTCTACACACTCCTCTCCCCTTGCTGGCCTTTTTCTGGTTTTGTTTACAAAGTTATTACTAGAGGAGAAAGGCAAATTTGGGAAGACAAGTAGGAACAAACTAGAAAAAGACCAGGACAAAAAACAAACAAACAAACAAACAAACCCCAAACCAAACCAAAAAAGTGGGAAGGGACAAAACATGGGGTTTTTTTAAAGAGAATAATGAAAAATAAACTCGTGGAGTGCACCCAGGAGTCTTTTTACCTTCCTATTTACTAACTATAAGCCTTTAGGCCAAAAATCATTCCACCAGTACAAAGTGGTTTGTGTGACAGTAGACGTTATCTACAAACTAAGATCCAACAGCACTTTAACACTAGCCAGCCAGCTGCAATCATGCAATGGATAGGAATTTACATGGTCGAAGCAGTGACTTGAAAATATTGAAAGTACTATGATGGATATCTTCATACTTCTTTCCCTACAGGCTAAGCAGCAGCTTAGAGTTGCAAGAGGGAATTTTCTCTTTAACTGAGGAAAAGAAAAGCCCAACAAACAAAATCAGTAGGAAAAAATAATCCACTGTGCATACTCAGCTCTGTCTGTTTTTGGAATAAAGAGGGAATAAAACACAGTAAATACTTTCTGTTCTCAAGAACAGCTTTTAGTCAGACTCAATTCTGTCTCAGGTTGTACAGTCACACAAGGGAAATCATCCTCAAGCTACCTGGCTTATCAGCATGTTTAAGAAGAGAAAAGATACTTGCTGACTGTCCGCTTTGCATCTTTTCTCCAACTCACTGGTGGAAGCAGCTGAGCAAACAAGACTTGGAATAAAACACTGCAATTTACTACAATAGGATAGCAGTAAATTCTTTCCCCCTCCAAACCAGCAGGATGAACAATGATTCAAAGAACTGTCTAGATCTCAGTGACTCCTGGTCCTTCTTAGCCATACAGTATTTCAGGCTACCCCTAAAATGCAGCTCTTGTTTGCTGAATATCAAGATCAATTTCAGTGCTGTTCTCTTGAACTGAGATGGAAAGATATGTTCTTTGATTTCTTGCATGAGGCTATTATTTAATATAAAGAAACAGTATATGTCTCAACAAGCTGTGAATTTGAGGTCATTATTGAGACTCCAGAAGTAACTAGAGAGATTATCTAGTGGACATGTATTTTGCCTTATTTTGAAAACAGTAAACAATTTTCTTATGCTTATTTGCACAATAAGGGAAAGCAAATGTGAAATGCAGTAAAAAGCATCATCTCTGTTAAAAAACTCACTCTTTTTTCCTGCTTCATTCAATCTGTGATTAAGGTTTCTGTTTCAAATTCATGGTATTTTGTCTGGATGAAATTTATTATCAGTTGTATTAAAAGAACACACACTGTTACAAGTTACCTGTACAGGCAAATCCCCATAAAAAAAAAGGAAATCAACCATCGACTTCAATTAGAAACATTAACTAAACCCAAAAGTAATGATTCTTCACAGGCAGTTCATGTGTGCCCTGATGATTTTTTCACGGTATTTTTAGTATGCAGTACAACAGCTTGCTAATGCTGAGTGATACTTTTAAATATGAAAATGTATATCGAGATGGGAGATAAAAGTGTTACATGATGTTTGTCCTCGGATTAAAGGTTCCTTATTTGTTTGTGATGACATGAGAAATGATAATGGCTCTGGAAAAAACTGATATTGTTTGTCATGTCACAGGTCCATCGAGATCTTCCTCTTTTCTGTGACTTTTAATACAAAGGGAGGCCTAAAATTGCATTAAGTCAAATCTTAGAGGCTTAGCTTAAACCTTAACATCAAAATAGTTGACACAATTTTTGATAAGTCTTTAGATGTGGGCAGAGCGATGCATAATAAGCAACAGGTTTGAATCTTGTATTCAGGTTATAAATGACTTCAAGGTACAGTCCCATACAGAGTGTATTAACATTTAACCTTCAAGTAAAAAAGGCATGAAGACTTATTATTCAAAATCAGCTTGAAGAGCAAACATGGCGGTTGTCGTCGTGGAAGGCAAAAAGGGGAAAAATTGGTACCTTTAGCATGCAGAGTCTCCCATTCTTAATGAGTAGAAATATATGCTTGAATTTCCATTCACCTTTCCATGCTGGGAAAGAACACTCCAATTTCATTAATGCTGACAGAAAAAAAGACTAGTAGCGTCTCACCTGAGAGACCTACAAGCTGTAAAAGTATTAGGCATTTTCTTTTGGGTAGGAATACGAAAATTCAAAAGGCAATTTTAGACCACTGAATTTGAAGCCAAGAGGACCAAATTCATCTAAACAAGAAGGTTTATTGATACACCTGGAAGGCACCCTGTGAACATCGTATTCAGTAATAGAGAGAAATGTAAGACCAGGAGTTATTAAACCAAATTTGGAACATTGCAAACACCATCTTAAAGGCAAGTCATTCTGGATTTCTGGATTTTGCACTTTCTGTTGCTCACTCTTCCCTTTTCCAAACACTCATCAGACCCAGAAAAGACATTGAAATGAAGGCCAGGGTGCTTTTGCTCAATTCTGAGGCTTGCAAGCAGAGGAGACAATTCCAGGGAACTGCCCAAAGCACTACCACAATCCTCACAGATTAACCTTCAGCTAATTAATAGTCTTTTATCCAAACCCTCATCTGGACACAGTTTAATTCATTCTACTAGCTGAAATATGACAACAACTTGTATGGTCTAGTAAAAGGGATGCATTCTGCATTCTGTAACACCTTGACAAGGGATTTTGGGAGACAGGGTGAGGAGTGAGCCTTGCTCACATCTGCTTTTGTAGCCTCCCAGGAAGATAAGAATACAAAGTAAGAGCAATCAGAAAAGCATTATTCTCACTCATCTAATGGAAGATCTGCACTAGCACTTATGTGCACAAAGTGTAAAAAAAGACGATGTGACATGGCATGAGAAATAATAATGGCTCTGGAAAAAGTGATATTGTTTGTCGTGTCACAGGTGGTGTGACATGGCATACCTGTGGCATTTCATACCACGAGATGAAAATACTGGTCTACAATCTCCTTCCCCCACCAGGACTCTGCAATCCCCTCAACACAGCCACTTGGGATGCTAACCATGAGGTCAGCCTGGGACACGGGGAGATATATGGCTTTGACTAGGATTACACATTAACACAGCGCTCTAATTTACAACACTCTATCATTTTCAACACTGACAGGCATCCTAATACAACAATTCAAGTATCCAGAAGGGCCTGGGAAGTATGACTGCATTCCAGGGTTTGCCATACATGGACTTCACTATGATGTACAAAAGAGTCTTCTCACAAAGATTGATGCTTTCCATGACATCCAGTCAATGTGAGACCCCCATCTCTGGCACTTTGTTTGAAAGTCCCTTCCAACCCACACCATTCTATGATTCTATGAAGTCAGGGATAAAACAGATATGCAAAAGATCAACCACATTTCTAACTATTTACAAAGATAAAATAGTGAAGATAAACTGACTATAAAGAAACAGAACAAGCTTTTTTTTCCCCACAATCAAAATGAAATTATTTCTCTTTTAGCAGTGTAAATATCAATATCCAGAATATCCCCTGTGAAATAGGAAAAAAAAAAAAAAGAGGCAAACCCATGGAACAGCAGTAGTAGGGCTACTTGCATTGTTTTCTGCAAAACTGGTAATGGAGTAAGGCACAGAATTCCACAAGCAAAATCCCACATGCTTTGAACATACTGGAGATAGTCTGAACTTGTGTAACACGAACATACACACACTAATCTGAAACATTGCTGCACAATTAGAAAAAAATGTACAAAAAAAGGTCAATCTGGAAATAAATTATAGCTAAAGTAATATATACTGCAGGAAAAGCAATACCATTGCAGATGGTAGTAATTGCACCTGGATGAAAAGCCTAGAAACAGGAGTTCCTGAAGCCATAGTTCCACCAAAAAATACACCCATCAAAATATGTTTTTCTATACTGTATATTGTGTTACACACTATAATGAAAAAACCTAACTCCAACTAATCATAGCAATGTGGGTAAAGTAATCTGTAGTCCGAAACTTATTCTTGATTAAACAGACATTTTGGAGGTTTATTATTCTTGTAATTGCAGTTCAGGATGGTAGCTGTAGTTTGTGTAAAAGCATCTGTGCAATTAACTGTGTTGTTATAATTCCAAAAGTCACATTTTTATGTTTAAAAGAATAAATGAAGTCAAACAGCCTGGGAAAAAAGAAAAAGGAAAAACAAAATAGACAAAGAAAAAAAAAAGAACACCCACCCCCCCAAAAAAAAAAACAACCCACAAAAAAACCAAAACAAAACACCAAAAATCCAAATAAAGAAAAAAATCCCCAGGGAAATAAAAATTACTAAAATTTACACTAAGTGTTTTTTGTTATGTTATTGCTTTAGTTGGGGTAGGAATTATACCACAGTTATTTTCACTTTAGCTACAAGAGATCTTTCTAAACCAGAATGTACTAATAAGGGGAAAATACAAGAGAGTGATGAGCATCTCTTTATCAGCCTGACCTGAGATAATATTGCTTTCATTTGTTCTCCTTTGCCTGTTAAGTGTTGTTGCAGCCCTAGTTTGTGCCCAAATGTCAATGACCCCTGACAGATGCTTTAGTAACTGAGAACAGCAAGAGCACATTAACAAAGCAACCCAGTCATCTTCCCTGCTGGGGCTGCTGATGAATGCTGATATAAAACTGCTTTAGTCCCACTTCACCTGAGCAGCACAGAACAGCACACTCCCTGGACTGATCTCACTTGTCTGCTTCCTGAGCTCTCTGTGCCATTGCTACATATTTTTGTGTTTTTGAAAGAGCACAGATCTAAAAGAGAAAAAAAAAAAGAAAAAAAAAAAACCAGAAAAAACCAAAACAACAAAAAAACCACCACAAAACCAAACAAGGAGGGAAGGGAAGATGCAACAGGAATAGCAGGAGAAGGAAAATTACTCATTCAGACCCATGAAGTTCAGGACGAGACTTGAGGAGAAAAAGTGTGTTGAAGTTGGGGTTTGATTGCTGTGGGTTTGTGTGTTTCATACAAGACACAACTAGTTTCCTGCCCAATCAGTAAAACAGACACAAGTAATGGGACAGTTTCTTTGCTCAAGTATTACCAGTCTGAACAGGTTTTTTTCCAGAAAGGTTCTCCCCAGGCTTGGCTTCAGAGTCAGTTTGCAAGAACCCTTCTGCCACTCTCTGATCTTTGCTGACTTCTACACAACATTCAGGCTGCTGCACCGACTTCTCCACTGCACCCAAGGGCTGGATCTGCTGCTGGCATTTACACCAGGATTTGTTCTTCCATAACAACAGGACCCTCTTCAAACCATGAGGAACTGCTGGGGACTGGCAGCATGCCCCTGGTGAAGTGGGGCAGTCACATCCTGGTTGAATTGGTTAATCCTGAGGGAGTCCAGAGGCAGAAAAACAAGCACAGGGAAGGTGTGAATAGGAAGAAACTATGAAAAAGAGATCACCTGTGAGCAAGGTTGGATTCCAAATGGAAACAGTATGACTGGAGAGAGTTGAGCAGGGCAAGAAGGAGGGAATCAATAGGTGGTAAAATCAAGATGTAAGAAAATTGGAGCTTGCTGCTGGCCAGGGTACTTAATGCTTTCTTTGCATCAGACTTTACTGAGGGGGTCTGTTCTCAGTCTCAGGCAAGAATTGAACTATGGAGTGCTTGAGTAAGCCAAGTGTGTCCATGGAACAGGACAAGGCATACGAAAGCATGAGGGCCAGTAGTGCCATGAAACCACTCCCTGACACCTTCAGAAGGCTGTGCTGACTTGCATGATCCCCAATGACAAGACAAAGGCAAACGTTACTGCCATCTTTAAAAAAATAATAATAAAGAGCATCAGGAGGAGCTACAAGCCACTTAGGCACTCTTAAGTCCCTTGAAAAATTTTTTATTTGACAAATCCTCATGAAAGACAATTCTGTGCATCTGAATGACAGGAGGGCGACTGGGAAAATTCAGCACAGATTTACAAAATTGCACTTGAGCAACATGATTACCTGCTATGATGAAATGGCTGGCTCTGAGAACCAAGGCACAGAAGAGAGTGTCATTTACTTTCAGTTTCTAAAGATTTTCACCAGTGTCACCGGGCACATTAGTTTCAGTGATTGGGTTTGAACGGGTGGTCTATGATGTGGCTGGACCGGATGGACTTCTGGGTCAACATTTTGAAGCTTAATTGCCAGTCAATGTTTTGATTGTTGGGGTTTTGGGGGGTTTTGTTTGTTTGTTTGTTTGAAACAACTAACATATGATACGGTTTTATAGTGGAGGTGATAATGTTAAATATATATATATATAAATATCATCATCATCTGTGAGCTGGATGACAGGGGACTGACCCCTCAGGCAATCTGTGATGGCACCAGGTGGCTGCCACTGTGACAAGGTGGTAGAAAGGGCCAACAAGAAAATTCAGGAGGTTCAACAAGATCATAAGGAAACTTCTGGACTTGGAACAGAATACCTCCAGGCAACAGCAAAGAATGGGGACTGACAGGCTAGAAAGTGGCTTTGCAGTGGAGGAGACTTACATTATTTACAGCATAGCAAGTGCCTCTTCCATCTACTATCAATAAAAAAGCAGGGCTACTTCATACACTAGCTTCAACTTTTCATTCAATTTCCCAGCCTAAAAATAAGTTACAGTAATCTCATAAGGTGTCAGAAAGAAAATTAATATCAGAAAGAAAATCTGTCATAATACAGAATAGAAGCAACTAGAGCAATGAATTTCCTAGATTTTCTTCCAAGGTTGGTTATCTGAGCTAGCCAGAAAGGAGGACAAAAAAAAACAACCCAAAAACCACCACCAACAAAAAAATCTGATGATCCACGATGACCAGAGAGATGGTGAACAAGATGTGAATGAAACATTCACCAGATGCCAAATGGCAGATGTGCCAGATACTTATTTCAAAATAGGACCATATCCTACTTTATTCTCTTGACACCATCACTTTTATAACTTATCATTTGTATTAGACAGTGTATACCTGCCTTTTAATTTTCATCTCAGAATGTTTGATCCACACTGATATTTAGAGACAAGACTGGGCTGACCACTTTGCAGTTCATAAGCTCTACTAGGTTTTAGTAGAAATGTTTTACAAATTTATACATATATTGCACTGAATTTTGCATGCTAGACAGTTTGAGTTCATGTTCTGTAAGTTTCCTAAAAAGCACAACTAGCATCAAAGTAGAAAGGCCCAGCTTTCTGTTCACTTTGTAGTAGGTTTGCATTTTCAAACAAAGTGCATAATCATAAGTGAAAAAATGAATGGAGTCAGCCAGAATTACTTTTGTAGAACAACAAATTATACACAGAATTTACACTATTAGGACAAAGAAAAAAAAAAAAGGAAAATAAGGGGTGTAGGAATGTCAGGTTCTCCTTATTTTGGAAAAAGAACAGTATGGCATGAGACTTCTTAGAATTAATTTCCATAAGATTTTGAGGTAACTACTATGCTTGTCTTTATGAAATGCATCTTACTGAAAGAGAACAAGTAGAAAGACTTGACTTGGAAATGCTGGGAAACCACTGACAAAACAAATGGGCAAAATGCAGAGCACAGGTTGTAAGTTCTTGCAATTAAAACTTAGTTTGTTTCCCACTGTAAGTACCTGTGCTTTCCAATTTTTTACAAGCCTGACAATTTGAGACTTGGACACCATCTGCATTTGAACGAGTTCATCTGCCAGCACAACTCCAATAAAACAATAGTGCCAAATGAGTTTAGAGCCACTGGGGACTTTGTCTCGTGCTGTGACAACCAGGAAAAGATGGGGGAGGGGTTCCACTTATCTTTGGGGGCTTGGCCATGTCACCCTTCTGAATACTTTCTCAGGATTGTTTGGCAATGTGATGTGTTCAGGCAGAGAACGCACCAAATCCCGATGACACCTCTAGCCCCACACAGACTGTAGCCAGTGGGGATGGCAGCAGAGGTCTCTCCCAGCCTCCCTGACGGCAGCCAGATGGGCCCAGAGCAGTGTTCGCCCACAGGCTTTACAGGTGCCAGTGGAAGAGAACAGAGAGGTGAGGGCTGACAGCTTCCTCTCCCTCGGCTGCCTCTCCGCTCTGTGGGCAGTGGCTGTGTGGCGTTTCATGCCCCGTGTGGCGTGGCAGGGTCACACTGTGGCATGGTAGGGCAGCTGCAGGAGGCAGAGGTGGGAGAAGAGGGAAAGAGCAAGCTGCTCTTGTGCAGCACAGCCACTCTAGCCACCCAAGCCTGAAGCATGAGAAGCTGGCATTCCCATTTCCAGTTCCCCTCCCATGCAGTCAACCGTGAGCAATCATCTCCAGTGTGACCTCCTGCAGCTTCAGTTCCTGAGGCTCAAGAGGCAGCCATCTGACCCTAAGCTGATCTTGTCTGTAGCATCAGCCACAGAATTTGGATATTGCCCCCTAAGTAAATCAAGTTGGTTTCTTTCCTTTTTCATATGGGCTTTCCAGCTTCTCAGTCAGGCTTTATTTTACTCACACAGAGAAAAGTGCCATGTTTTCCGTTTTTGTCAAAATATACTTAATCTGAAACTTTTAAATGCAGTCACATACATTAATCACTCTAAAGCAGATGCAGGTCTTAGAAACCTTCAATATAACTCCTAAAATCAGAAGTTATACTCAGGTGAAGACAGGCTTTTCTACCACAAAGCCATCCATCCAGTTGATGGGCAGCACTACCAGCTCTCCTCAGAAGTCCCAGGCCTTTCAGTCTACTTATATTTCATTTCATATGTATTGGGCCAAGTCACATTATTTTAAGCTTCAATCACTCATGTCAATTCTTATTCATGAGTTGAACGGTCCTTTTAATGAAAGGAAGGTTTGCAGTGCAGGACACACACTGAATATTTAACAACCAGAATCAACGCCAGCAAAGCCATGAAAACAGTTGAGGAAGCACTGCAATCTCCTCACTCTGTGTTCAGAGCAGGAGTTAATAGGAAAGCAGCTTGAGATGCTCCCTGAGCACCACAGGTACGAGCCAGCGCGCAAGGCAGCGGAATGCCAATGGAATCAGGTAGGTAGTGCCACAGGAGTTCCACCTGGGAAATGCTGCTCAGATCACAGGAGGTCAAGCTTTCACTAGGCAGTCACGTCTTTGGTCTGTGTACCTCCCAGTCCTCAGAGACTCAACTTCTAAGACCCATGTCTACACAGCCCAAGTCATGTTTACTGTATGACATCTTGGCCGCTCTTGCCTCAGGCCTGTTTATCTCTGTTTTCCTTTCTTGCCTAAGGAATTGCACTGAATGCTTCCTCACTAATGGGACTTTTGAGAGCTTGCTTTCAAACAACCAATAAAATTCAAAGCAAGTCTTTCTGCTTTGTTTCTTTGGTACAGTATTCCCACTTCAGCTTCTGCCAAAGCAACCCTCCCAAGGCAGGCAAGAGTTTCTTCCCCTCCATGTTCCTCCCATGGAATCATTAAGCATTACTCCCAGGTCTGAACTCACAGCAGGTTTTCTTTTTGCTGACCACAAGGTAACTGTATACAGATTTGCAGCTGAGCCCCCTTACTTAGTATTTTTTTCTCTACTGAAGGAGTTCAAACTCACAGAGGTTATGCTGTACCTCCTGTGTTATAATACATGCAGTATGCTACAAATATCCTGCTAAAACTTAAGCAATATTAACATATATAATTACAAAACCCTCACATTACCATGCTGTAGAATTAGCAAACAATGTGTAATCCCAGGATTTTTTTTGTCTTGTCCTTTTTCCCCCCTAGGTGTTACAATTAATTATATCAGTGTTTTTTGTTTTGCAAGTATTATTATAGTTAATGATGATTAGTGTAGATAATTTTGTTAGGTTCTGGTTTTCTAGCTTAGGGGTATCTCTTTCATTCTAAAGTGTTGATTGTTTCTTATCTAACTTTGAAAATGAGATTAGATACATTTAAAATGATGTTTCTTGTATTGTCAAACTATGTAGATTTATATGGTAATTTAAAATCTGATAAGGTATGAGTGGCATAAGATCGTGTAATAACGCAATCACAGCAGTTGACACTTCAGAGAGAATTAAATTGAGTCTTGCTTTAAAAGAGAGAGACAAAAAAAATATGTACCACTCCATGCTGGGAACCAAAACGCTGGGGGAAACATTTAGGGCTAGAGAATCATTACTTAACTTACAAGCAGTGCCCTCATTTTCTCTGCATGAGTGGACAGGTGCATCCATTATGTGTTATTTCAGGAGGAAGAATAAAGGAAATAAATGGCCAAATACCAGGGCCTGCCTAGAATGAGACTGACTCACTGAAGATTTCTGTGATGGGACTTGGATTACAGGCTTCTCCTAATGCAGTTCTCTTTATGTGCTTTTGCAGAGGCATGGATGGGAGAGTAATAAGGCAGGAGTGCCCCCAGTCCAGTGGATGCAGCTTCTTCTAGAGGAAATTCAAATTCTCCTCACAGGTAGGGCAAAGCAAAAATAACCCTTTTGCCTTCAGATTTAAAAGCAGCTTCTAAAGCAACACTGGAAATTGAATTATGCATAAGAACTCTGCACAGATATACCCTCTTCAGCATATATGAAAGGGAAACAAGAAGTGAAACGGGTGCTTTTAGGAAAGGATGATGCCCCTGGGGACTGTTAGGAGGCACATAATTTTGCAGGATGGGAAGGTGCCCACTGATTTTCTTCTTATAAGAAGTCACCCTCATATATATTCTTAGGATGTTAAGTCAGGGCTGTCATGCTGAAGCTGAAAAGTGGTAGGACAGAAGAGGCTATAAGTAGAGTCCAGAGCATGCTAGGAGGAATGACTGTTTGAACTATAGCTGTTGCACATGGGAAGCATGATCTTGGAGCCTGCAAAAGCTTTAGCTGCCCTAAACAGCCCTGGGCAGTGCAGTGACACTATGCCATCATCACCCTCAGGCACCCACCCAGGCATCTTCTTCCCCCAGTGAAGGATACAGATCCCTCTCCTCCCTAACCTCAGAGCTTCCAAGGAAGCTGGCCCCAATAAAGAAGCCATCATGAATTACCCTGTGGCACAGCCAAAGCGTGTAATGAGGAGGGCAGACTGGTGACTGGAGAAGACTACAGTCACAATGCATGACCTACCCAGAAAACACATTAGGGGACTTTGAAAGTCTGCATTATGATGGTGGAGGAAGGGATGGGCTGTGCCTTGTACAAATGATCTCATTTTTAGCAAGGTAAAAAAAGAAATGCAGGTACATATGTCAAGCCACTGTGCATTTAAGAGCAGCTGAGTCTCGGTCTTAAAAGCAGAGCTGTGATCTAGTTGTTTTAGTCATGCAATCCATATTTTATGACCAAATTGTGATCAAACACTATTATAACCATTGTTCTTGCAGATTTTACATC
>JAWWLV010000001.1:6606136-6660642 GCA_035041135.1 Platyrinchus mystaceus
TTTAATTGATATTTACTGACCTTACACAAGTAGTAAGCCTTTCTGCCCTAGCTTTTTCTCCAAAGGGTAAAGCCAAAATACCTTATAACCTGGGAATTAGAGCTACCAGAACAAATTGGTCAACACAGTAAACATCAGATATATTCTTAAGCTGTAGGAGCTTAACAGCACATTTACTCAATAAATCACCACTCTTCATTTCACTCTTATAAAATAAAAGTAGCTAAAGAAAAAAAGCAGCTAAAAAGGGAATATATTTTATTAAAGCTTCACATTTGGTTTGCTATAGGTGTTTTTTGCCCCTAAACTCAATCCTCAAAATGTCATGAATGTATGAAGCCTCAAGAACTAAAAAACGTAGGGTTATATAGAGGAATAATCTTTATAAGGCAGAAAAAAAATAGTTTGAGGTCAAATATATCTTTCAAAGCATGAAATATAAACACAGACAAAGTAATTAGTGGGAAAGAAAAAGTCCTTATGAACAAATTGAAAATTAAAAAAAAAAAAAAAAAAAAGAAAATCTGAAATTGCAGCCCTGAAATTTAACCTTGAGAAATCATCTGAACTTGCAGACTTCTATAGTATATAAAGATCATACTTTTTAAACTTCCCAAGCTCTAATTTTGCACATGAATTCAAATATGCACAAAAACAACTACTCTTTTGGAGGATGCCCTTGCCAAGCAGATGAGCAATTGCCTCTGCCTCAAATGCATTAGACCCGTGGCTAAAACATTCACATAAAAAAAAGGGTTCCAGGCCTTCCTTTCCAAAAAAAAAACAAACTAGAAAAATCCTGCAGCTTCCCTAAAAAGTGGTCTGATCTCTAGGCCCCCTGGCTAGGAGTTTACTGAACCTAAATCAGCAATTGGTGAGAGTCAAGAGGAAAAAGTTACAAATAAACAGCATTGTGTCCTGTAAGTTCAGGGATGAACCTCCATACATGTGCATGCAAGGGGAAGTGCAGCTGGATTCTGCAGTGGAGAGAAAGACTATGGGTAATTTGTGTCCTTCAATAATTCCTCAGAGGTGTTCTATGTGTCCTAGAATACACATCAAATACATATCAAACAGCTGCTGATCAGAAGCCTAAGTTCTTCCACTTCCAGGAAACACTTTCCCACAGAGGGACAGGGCTTTTTGCTTTTTCCCCCCCACTCCTGTCCCAGTAGATTCTGGAGATGCATGAAAAGGAATTAGAAAGGAAGACTTGCTACTATAAAGTGGCATTCAGGTAAAGGGTAAGCATCCATTTTCATTCCCTCGGGCAGAGGATGACAATACATGCTAAATTACTAGATAATAGGAAGTGATACTATCCACCTCCTTCACACCTCTTCCAGGAGATGACTGTTAAGGAGCAGTCTTAGTCAAGAGCTGTAAACTAAAGGTTTTAGGAAGTGGGACTTGGTGGTTTGCATACAAATCACCACTCCTGTGTCACAGAAGGGCTGATCACATCTTCTGAGGCTTCCATTTGGTGGTATAAGGCAGCTGTATGTCCAGCATGCTGATTTTAAGTTGCTATAAAATGCACAGCTGGCTCTGTGCACCCTACTAGGAAGAAGGCAACCCTGTCTGTGCACCTGTCTGGGCACCCACTACATAGCTTTAATTATAAATGCAGAGTTGAGGAGAGAATATGCTTAATTCTCAGGTATACCAGTTATTTATTTGGTTTAGCCCTCATTTTCCTTGTGAATAAAAAGAAATACTGGAAGTCTAAGTCATTGCTGTGAGACAGCATCCCTTGCAGAGAAAGTGAACAGTAGTTAGGTATCAAGGCAAATTATAAGGAAGAAACTGCAAACTCAGTCAGCATTGGAGAGGAGAGCTTAGTCTTAGTACAATGAAATGAATTTGAGTCAAAAGAAGAGAAAGGAAAGAGAAAAATTTACACCTTAGAAAGGTGACATACAGGGAGGCATTCTATATAGATTTATACAAACAACTGATATATTTGAGCAAAAATAAATTCCAGTTTTTTTCCTGGTTTCGAGGTCAGAATAGACTTTCCCTCGCATTCATGGGCAAAATTAGGACACTGCATCTAAAGCTGTTTAAGACTAGGAAGGAACAACAACCCCCTTCAAAGCATATCATTCAAAAGTAACAAAATATTAACTATTAAAAAAAATTCTGTGTTTTCCTATAAAAAGTTTTGAAAGCGTTTGTTCAAGTAGTTCAATTGCCACAGATGCATTATGAAATTGTTGATCTAGATTAATTGTCCTGTTCCCTTTCAAAGGTGAGAAAAAGTGGGAAGTTTTATGCAGAAACTTTTCTTTAGCTGTGCTGTTACATTTCTCAATCTAGGAGGCAAGAAAACACTCCTGCTTAAAAACTTTTGACTGCTTATTCCTGCATAAAATTTCACTCATGTCTAAAATACCTCGGCTCAAAAATAGAGATCTTCTGAAATGTAGAAATGAACAAAGTAGACTGATCTTTTCAGTACCAATAATAAGAAACAACAGCTGAAGAGCAAGTAAAAACTCAGCATTTGCATACATGTGCACAGGTGGATTGAAGCACTATCAGGCTGCAGATAAATCAGAGGAATCCACAAGACACAGTAGAAGAAATTACTAAGAAAGCTGCAAAGCGCTTTTTTCTTTCAACTCTATGAAATTTAAGTCTTCAAACCAAGCTGGGCTCCTACTTTTTGGCTTGATGGTATTTTGAGAGATGAGCTTTTGTATCCCAACAAAATTAACAGGATCCTCTCATTGTCCTGTGTTTACATCCTATTTTCCTGAAAGGAGTGACTGCCTGGGAGGAATCCAGGATTTTTGTGCCAGCCATTTGTTCCCCAGGAGCCACTGTACTTGTCAGGCAGGAAGCAGCCTTGATTAAGTTATTTGTATTCCTCAGAGGTTTACTACTGCCTGGGCTCTCTCTGCAGTCCTCTAACCCTGACCAGGAACAGCTGAACAAATGAAAATAGTTCTGGCTGTTATGTGCCATTAAGATATAATGACTGGCTTATGAGCACAGAACACCAGCACGCATTTAACTTGTGAGGCCAAAGCTTTGCTGCTCTTTTCATTACACCAGTCTACCAGAAAGAGCCAAGTGGATTTACAGAGACAGCTCTGATGCACAGACAGAAATCCTCAACAGGACACAGAGTCCTAAACTCCTGCAGTTTACCTGTGTCTCTTGTTCCCTTTTAATACGCTCTGGGCTTTCAGAGATGCTTCTCAACTGAAAACATTTCAGCAGGGTTTTATAGCATGAATCTGGACCCAAATGTATGAAACTTGGAGTGGAGGAGACAGTGCTTCAAAAAAAACAAGGGTCTCACTGAACAAATGGAGGGAGGGCTGGGCTGTAAACATACAATGAGATGCAGTGTCTACACAACCACCTAGGACTGCCTGCCCTTTCTAAAGCTGACTTTCCACAATCCCACTCTTCTCTCAAGGATTCCCCGTCCAACTTAACCAGGTTAAAAATATTTCTAGCTCACCCTATTTCTGTTTTCTGCACTGTTGCTCATAACAGGTTCAACTGAGGAGGGGAGTTTTTAAATACTGCAGGAAGCAAAGAACTGCTCAGTGTTCTTATACAAAAATGTAATAAAAATGTCGTTTTCTCCCTGTCTTGTTATTCAATTTACAGGTCTACTCTGAGAGAGTTTAAGTTAAATGAGTAAAATAAGCAAATATGGTAATTGGATGAAACAGATGAGTAAAAGCATGGCACTTTTATGCAGTTCTGTGTTTAACTAGCTTGAAAATACAAATCAAGAATGATTTCTAAAATGCCTTGACTTTTTTCCTTATTCATTTCCTTCTTAAACAGGGAAAATAATGAACAAATATTATTTAAACTCCAAATACATTCAGGGCAATGGATAATTCTGTAACCCATTAAAGGAAACTCTGAGGCAGAGAGTAGGATTCAGAAGCTGCTAATCATCGAAACCACATTGTTAAGTTTCCCTGCTACACTTTTCAAAAGAATTTTCACATATGTCATTAAGCTCATTATTTCTTAAATATTACAGATATTAGCATCATCATAATACCGCCATTCATACATATTCCTTTTTTCTGTCTATTCCTTTTCTAAACTTGCTATCCTCTTCAAAGTTCTTATACTTAAAAAACACCCTTCTCTCTTGTCAGCAAAGAACTCTCATTCTCTTCCTTTCAAATCCCTCCATATAACCTACATTTCACTTAGATTGACAGCAGTGCTCTAAATGCTGTCAGTATCACACCCTATCTTACAACTTTACTCTTATCCTCTGTACCATATTCTTCTAAAATCAGATTCTAAATTGCTTGGGGCTTTAAGTTGCCTCTCTACTTTTCTTTATCTTAAATCATTCGAAGGGCCAAGCTTTTCCCACCCTGACTAGTTAATTTGTAGGAGCTATGGGACTGCTTTATGGCAGCTAGAAGTACAGCCAACATTATTCTACCCATGAACTAGGAACCAGCTGAGCACATAATATTGCAGTTCCATGTTTTCCACTTCAATGGACCGTATCACTGGCATAGGGCTGGTTACATGGCATTTAGAATGTAGATCAAGGTCAGCTGGTGTTGCTCATTTTCAGAAAGCTGTCTTGACAGAGTTGTGGATCTGTTTTAATTCATTTCAATTTTTGTAAGGTAACATTTAAAAATATCTGGCAACTTATAATTATGAGTCTCACATACATTATAATGTCCTTAAAATTATACAATAGCTGAAAAGTACAAATTATTATCATGAAATCCCGACAGCAAAGGATCTAATCAAGGCAGGTGAACTGTGACTGTGGAAAACAAGATGCTTTCTGATAAATGGGGGGTGCATACTAACTTTACAACAGCAGAATATGGCAAGGACTACACATTCAACACTAAATATAAAATTGATGTCTTCAGAATAAAAAAAGAAAAAATCAATCTTGATGTTGAATGTGATAAAATGTTAAGCTTTTTAATAAAGAAAGAAAAGCCTTTCTTTGGTGATAATTATATGGATATAATGGAACTTCTCCCTGTCAAAATATTAAACCCAACTCACCCCAGGAGTCCTGACTATCTAAAACATACATCTTTCTCTACTCCTTTTGAAGTATCAGTATATACCAGTAAGCTTTTTAATTGACATTTTTTTTTAAATATAGAAAGCTTTCATAAACATAAAATGAGCCAATTTAAAACGCTGATGGTCTTTGTACTGAAGCGCTGATGAGATAAAAAGCATATCTGAATTACAGAAAGCACAAGGTTTTTAGAAAAGGTACCTCTAAGAAATTATTAAAATAATTTTTGCTTGATGATTTTCTACACTGAAAAGCCATTTTACACTGACTTATTGTTTCCATAAGCCAAGGTATCACAAGGGCCTTGGTCTGATTTTGTAGCAAAATAGCCACGATTCAGCTGAGGCACAGGAGCAAGCAAGAGCAGCTTTTGATCACTGCAGTGCTCTGGTCATTACAACATGGAGACATTCAGGCTCATTGCAAGTGGCAATAGTCACATGGCTCCTAAATTATCCCAGTGGAGGAATGGAAGAAGTCTGTGGTGCATGAGTGAGGCTTCTTTTCCTTTGTCCTGCTCTTAATGAAGTACCTCCTGCAGGCACTCACAGGGAAGGACTGCAGGGACTTGCCCTCTCATCAGAGCTGCTGGGAGTTGGTGTCTCGCCCTGGCAGGACCTCAGGCCAGAGAGCCATAAGCATTGCACGACACAGAGGTGGCACAGGTCAAATGGGAACAAAAATCTTGTTTATAGCTTCCACAAATTGGAATTCACAAGAAAGAATCCATTGTTTGACATCAAAGGAAAAACACGCATCTAAGTACAAATTAAAAAGTAAAGGCCATCATTTCTTTCAATTAAAAGACAGAGCAGAGGTGATTAAAAAACCCCAACAATAAGAGATGTAATTGGGACATGCTGCTTGGAGAGTAGCTGGAGTGCTGTGCATAGCAGCAAGGACAGATGCCTCAAAGCAGCTGGGCAGCACAATGCACCAACAGCCCATTGCCAGCCAAGCAGAGCATGTACACCCCAATTTCCAGATCTGTGTTCAGTTCATACTCCGCCTCGTCGGAGATTTAAAGCCTCAACCCTCAAGAACTGCAAGGTCTCAATCCCAAATATATCTACAGCTACATTCCCACACAGATCTGCCCTGTTACAGCTGAGCATGAACTGGTAAACTTCAAGTGCAAGAATACTGGGATATCTTGGAAGCTTGTCCAAACATACAAAGTCATTACCATTTCCTTACAGAATCCAACACCTGTGAAGGATGTTTTATGAAGTGTCTAAAGCATAGATCAATATTGGAAGCTCGATATTGCCCTTGGGATTAGCTTGCTTTCCCGTGCTCTTTTCAATTGTGTACTCCAAGCAAAGGTTCAATTCTACAGCATGGAGACTTCAGCTCCTTGCTGTCTTGGGGAGTTATCAATCTGTAAAGAAATTTTAATGGAAATACTGTGGCGTAGCATAGATGTAAGAAAAAAGATAATCAAGACACTACATCTGAGATGAAAAGTTACTGATCCTAAAAGAGAAAGTGAGTCAAGAAAGTTTCAGTTAACATTCTCTTTGATCTGTGTGTGAATTCTCCATTTAATTTGCTTAAGCTTGAAAAGGTGGGCAAGGAAGAGAAGGTTTTACGAGAGAAATGATTTCACAGCAATCCAACTTCATTTGAGACTTCTGAAAAAGAATTAACTTGTCTTTTATGTCTTTTAGACTTTTTTCCCCACACAGTTTAGTACAAAGAGAAAAAAAATATACTTTACATTTATTTGGCCCTTGGAGTGCTTAGACCATCATGTTATAAAGGAGATGTGTCTCACTGAAGGTGAAAACCTTTTGAATAAGGTTACTTATTAAAACTTAACAACTGAAAAATTTACACTTAAAATCAGCTCTGTATTTATGACTTTTGAAGCAAATGGATAATGGATGTGAGATTGAGTGATATGAAACAATAGCAGTGTGTACTAGTTGAGAGATACTGAAAATGCAGTATAATAGATCTGCATGGTGCTTAATGCTGACCAGAGAATTTTCAATGCCATATTGAGACTACACCCTCACAAATAGACTGCAGGTCAGAGGACTTGGATGTCTGTCTATTAGTGCACCAGGGTGACCACATTTCATTGCTGGCACCCATCCCTGTGCCACACAGCTTTGGGACTGACAGAGAGATTTGAGGATGAGAACAAGGTCCCCCCAGCTTCTCCAGCCCACCACTCTCTTGCACACAGACCCTGGGCATCTTTCTCTCTGCTTTACCACTGGTCCTGAGCACCAGTCAGCACCAAAAGCCAGGGTGGTTTTCTGCCCTACAGACTAAATCACCACGGATAGAGTGTTTGTGCTTTCTCCTGACCAGTTTTCTTCAACTTGGCTGACTCCTCAGGTAGGAGAAGTGAGGTGTAACACAGGAATGGGCCACCACATGGTTGTGGGGCAGTCCACTGACACCATCCCAACATCGTGTACCAACCACTCCCAGCACACTGAAGCAGCAACAACTAACTCTGCAGCTGGGGTGCTTTGCTCTCTTTTATTAAACACCTTTACAGACGAAA
The DNA here is from genome assembly GCA_035041135.1 of Platyrinchus mystaceus. NCBI lineage: Eukaryota > Metazoa > Chordata > Aves > Passeriformes > Tyrannidae > Platyrinchus > Platyrinchus mystaceus. The sequence continues at coordinate 6,613,708 of JAWWLV010000001.1, forward strand.
TGACTAACATGATCTTGTCAACTGTTTCTTCAAATATCCTTTCGACAGCCTAATGCCAGCACAAATGCTCCTATGAACATTAGAGAGGTATAATTTGATCCTCAGAGCCCCTTGATGCCTTTTCCTCCTTCAGCCTTCCAGATAAAGAGTGCATCATGAGGCGTATTGTGTGCAGTTTTTTTCAGAGGAGCCATTTAAAGCTGGTCCCATGGTCACATTAAAGGTCCCAGGGTACCTCTTGTTAGAAGAGAATAAGGACTTTTTCTGTGCTTTCTTCAGCCAAGCTCTCTTCTCCCAGGGCAGTGTACTAAGTACCTGCCAGCTGTCTTCCATCTAGCAGAGGGAGCTGAATGACTTCCTTTTTTTTTTTTTTTTTAATGAAGGCCACTACATATATCTAAGCTATTAATTCAAAGACAGACACTTCTTTGATGGAAAAATGCAAGTCTGTGAGGTAGAAATGGGTTAATAAATGTGAAAATGAATCTTCTAAGGATAATGTGCCACTGTCAAGTAGCTGAAGCACTGTTCTGACATCTCCTCAGGACACATGATATTCTCATAAAACGTGGGCAGGGGAGAAACATTTGATGTCTGGCCCTACCATTTATATTTTTAGAAGGCTACACAACAATACTCTGACACCCTGAGGTATCTAATGGTTCAACAGTCCTGTACAGCTAGGTTCTGCCTCCTTTCTGAGGCACACAAATCCATAAACCCTCACTGACCTGTAGTGTCAGTATGTTCCTGCCTGCAGCCCTTTTTTTATGCTGTGTTAGAAAGCCTGACGAGACTGCTTATTGAATTTCTTCCTTTCAACATCAAAGATACTAGCCATGCTCTCCAATTATTTAATAGATTCTGCTACAGTGGAGATCACTGATTCATTTTCACTAGAGATACCCAGTCATTGTAAAGAGCAATTATATATAATAACAGCCTAGCTGTTCTCAAACGATCTTTTATCAAACACATAGTTCAGTGATTACCAAGATAGGCAATGATCTGATATTGATAATAAAACTTAATGCCTTTGGTGTTAGTTTTACCAAAATATCAATGGTTTTGCTCTGCAGACCCCAGCGCTCAAAATGCAGCAGCATTGTTCGGACTGCCTTTTGCTTTAACTGTTATATTTATTTCATGGTCATGCTTTTTAAGCCTCACAGAAAGGTGTCTCTGATTCAGCCTTTTGCTGCTTGGCGGTGCTGTCTGGAGGAATGACACAGGGGGACTGGAGATGCTGACTTCTGAGGCCAGCTCTGTCGCTGGGCAGCCTCGAGCAAGATGCTTTGTCTCCATCTTCCCATCTGTAAAATGCTCCTACTTAACTGCACTCAGGGGATGAAGATCAATTTGTTAATGGCTGTGCATTAGCACCATGCACAGCCTTTTGAACATATAATATGTCCTAAAAATACTAACCCTTTTTGCCCTTATTCACAGATAACTTTTCATACCAACAGATTAAAGCATTCTTTCTCTAAAACTTTCCCTGAAATAAAAACTCAGTGGTGGCTACTTACTGAGCCTCATCTCTCAATGGCTGAGGTGGCAAGTCCTCTACTTGAAGTAAAAAACTTATCTTAACCCTTCCTTTCACAACTGTGATAAAACTAAAAGCAAAATTAGAATGGTGAGGTTCACAGTGCTTGCTTGACCTTGAAGCATAAATTGTGAAGAGCAAAATGAGAGCATCCACCTCCTCCAGACTAATTTTGAATTCAACCAGGTAACAAAACCTGTAGTGATGAAGATAATCACTGTCTTGAGCAGATGTTATATCCCCATCGATGGAAGGCAGCAGTATGTGAAAAGTTCCCTGCTCCAGAAAGCTATTATGTCCCACAGGCAGTTTTCATGCATTTCAAAAAAATCCTTATTTAAGCCAGACAACATGGTCCTCTGTCTTTTATATCCTGTCCTTTCTCATCTGTAGGGCTACACTAGATACGAGTTTCCCTTGACATGTTCTCTGCTTCTGCCTTAAAAATCAGGCCTACTGTGGCCATTTGCCTGTTAGGTAGGATACGAGCACAGTTCCTGCTGGAACAGCAATTGCAGCCATCACAGAGCCTGCCCACAGCATGTGCACAGGCAAATCCTAAGGGCCACACACCATAAGGTCAGCATGCTTGTGCATGAAATAAATTTACATAGGGCACTTCAACTTTCTCAAGCATGTATCATTCACTCCATCCCCTGGATCTGGAAACTGCTGGACACCTCTCTTCACGAGGTACCAGGCAGAAGCCTTAAGGAGGAGACAGGCTTACTGGGAAAGGCAAGTACACACAAGTACACGTTAGCAGAGAGTAAAGAACAAACCCTCTCCTGGGAAGGTGCCTTTGTTCTGCCACACGAATTCAGATCTTGCACTCGGACCAGAGCCCTACATAGTCTGCATGCCCAGTTATCCTCTGGCTTTAGGCTGAAGCAGGTCCAATCTTTCACAAAGCCAGCAAACCTCGGCACGGCATGGGGGGCTGACACACTATTCTGCTTCTAATGTCAGCAAGGGTAGGGGCGGTGTTCAAGAACACGATACAGCTCTGCCATTTTAGCACAAAATTCAGTCCCACGGGCCAAGGTATGACCATCAGGCACAAATCCCTGTGCTGGGACTCTGCAGGGGGTCATGGCCTCTGGGAGTGCAGGGACCCTGCAGCGCTGCCAGGTAGAGCACACTGTGCTCTCAGCTCCATCACCCCCAGTTTCGGCGCAGTGAGTGGCCTAGTTTGCCTGTTGCTATCGACTGCTCCAGCTCTGCCTTATAATTGGAATTCATATCCCGCAAAAGCTGGAGCCTGCAGCTAACAGATACAGCAAATTATTCAGCATTAACCAGCATAATCTGCACTGGTTTTCATGGTGCCTGTTTCCCTCTCCTCCCTACTCACATACAAGCTCTCTCTGTGGGCACAGAGGAGCACATGTGGAGCGGCCAAAGCAGCTGTGAGGGCAGCTGGGGGTGGGAAGGAATTTTGCTCGTCCACATGGTCTCTCTACTTCATATTCAAACACCACATCCATTCTTTTTCCACGCCAGGCAGCTGTGAGGTTTTGGTAACATACCACCTGAAATCTGTTTTCATCTAGCATTCAAAACATGACTGTAAATGGTTTATTGTTGTCGTACTTTTAGATTACTTTAACTTTAGGAGCACTGCTTTTCTGCTCTTCATTTTTCCTGGCAATACACAGTGCTTCTCATTCCTGTAAGGTGAAAGATGTATAGACTGCTAGTTGTCAGCGCTTGCAAGTAGCCATTTAAAAGCAGATATTTTTTGTCAGCATTTTTATTTGTGAAGCTTCTATGACAGATTTGGAAATTGAAGCCCTTGATTTATCTCCAGGCTGAAAACTAGACAGAGACAAGGACGCCATGAGCCTTAGGAATGAAATTACAAACATGTCATTACCTCCTTTAATCTGCTCTTGTTTCTGTGAAATTGCTCCAGACAACCCCAAAAATCCATGTGCTTTTACAACAAAAAAAATCCTGATTTCAAGCTATTTTCCACCCATATTATTTGAGGCTAGTCACGGTTTGCTTGTATAAAAACAAAGGCTAGTAAATATACTGCTTTTCAATGTGTGTAGGAGTAAGCCAAGAGACCCAACCAAAATACAAAACAGTCATGCCTAAAATCCCCCTTACCCTTTTTTATTTCTCTTTTTTTTATATATATATTAAATCTTGTTTGGCTCACAGGAGAAAACAGTTTGATAGCGAGTCACATTTGGCATAACAACATCACATCTGGCACATTGAAACCATGACTGACAGACTGATCAAGATTTGTGTGGTGGGAGTAGCAGGGGTTATTGCAAAGCAGAAGTGAGAGGCATCAGAGGAACTAGAGTGAGAAAGTGGCAAAAAGCCCAAATCCCATTTGCCTGCTCAAGCATTTCTATTAGCTCTTATTTTTCCACTGCACTATAGTCCTACTCAGAAATTAAAATAATGACTACACATACTAGTTTGTGTTGTTACCCACGTGACAACATCCATGGGTGACTGAAAAGGCTCTACTGTGATGAGAAAGGCTTGAGTTGGGGTGCAAATTCCTGAGCCAGTCCCTAAGCTGGTGCTGGCACTAGTTACAACTCCCAAGTGAGCAGCACCAAGTGGAAAATTGCAGTTGCCTCAGCTGGGTGTATAAAACTCCGTTCTCAGCAGGCTGGTGTGTTTCCTATGCAAGAAGTACTCCAGTTATCTTTAACCTATTCACCACTGAGACAGTTGTCTAGAGCCAAGAGAATGGATGGCCTTGTGTTTTGTATGTTTTGCTGAGGTGGAGGACAATTGACAGGTCTCATTTGGTCTCAAAAATCAGTCAGAAAACAGCAGCAATGATATGCCTTCATATCTTACATAGGTCTAAGTGGATAAAGAAGTCACCTGCTGCAGAAAAGATCTCATTTGGCTTCAGATCTGGGAGAAGGCCACTTTGCCTGGGGTAATTCAAGCCCACATCTTCCAACTTCTGTGCTGCTAGCACACAGCTGAAAAAAAGCTGTGCTGGGAAGGAGGAGGAAGAGTGTGCTCTTCCCCTCCTTGGTCAGGTGGTTTGACTTTGCAGAAGAATGAGTTAGGTCCCTAGCTGTTAGCCTCAAGAATTATTCTCGTCATCATTGACCCAGTAAAGTTGTGATCTTATTCTTCTGAGAGCTGGCAGTGGTGACAAACAAACCCTCAAGCAAAGGTGGGTGTCTCTGCAGCCATATCACTTTACAGAGAGCACTCATGCCAGAACTGAAAACACTGACACCAGGGACCACACAACCCCACTACCCTTCCTAGTAAATCTGCTGTTTGACCTGGTTTCTGGAAAAGGTTCAGGTAAAAGGTTCCAGTACTGAGCCCAAATGAATAGCTGATTTATTATATGCTCAGCTAATTTGACAAAGCTCCAGAGAAGGGTGGAAGTTCAGGCATATCCCTTTTGTGAGCATCTCCTGCCATCCAACACTGTACATTGATTTTAAACGCACCTGTTTTCAGGGGGCTAAGGCTACAAAGCCACATCCCAGGCACCCAGATCCACCCACACAGACTCAGTGCAGAGCTCTACACTTTGCTCTGTCAGGTAGGCACTGAAGGTTAGATATCAAAGCACATGGCTGATCCTTAAAGCCCTTTACCAATCCACACCTTTGTCCTCAGATTCCTCCATGTGACATGAAATCACTACCCACCCTTTATCACAGGCCTCTTGTGAGAATAAAAGCAGTAATCTCCAAGAAAATTTGGATGCTGTTCTGAACGAGGTTACTTACAGTTACTGCCACGCTGCTGAGCTGCTGTAGTCTGTCTTCAGAAGTAAGAGCTGGGAGCTGTAGTGAACAGCATTTAAGCAGGAGTGGGCTGTGGGCAGAGGTAAGAAACAAACAGTCTAATCTATTCTCTCCTCCCACACCTGCTCTCCCATGTGTTTTAAAGAGTCAGTGAAATGGCAACAGCTGAAGACAATGATAGCCAGGTGTCAGCAGCACCAGGGCAAAAAACCACAGCTCTGCGTGTCCTGATCAGAGAAGCCAATCAGCCCAACGAGTAAGTGATGGGCAAAGCCTGTGTGGAAGGAAGGGAGAACTGGGCTTTACCAGAGAAGAGAAAGGGTGCCCCCCTGGCCTTCCCCACTCATTCAAAGAATAACACTGTTGTCAGTAGATCAAGCTTCTTTTGGAAACTCAAATCTGTAATGGAATCAAGAGGGCAAAAAAAATAAATTGTTAATCATCAAGGATTAACAAAAGCCATGTTGTGATTAGCCAATGGGCCACCTTAAAGCTGATTTCTATTCTTAGGTACTTAGGCCACAAATTGCCTTCCCACAAAAGTCCTGTCATTGTGGTATCTTTGTGATGAATGTATAAATTTGCTTCATACTTTGACCATAACAAAGCTGAATTCTAGCTGCAAATTACTGTTTAAATCTTTCTTTCACTTATGACATGAATAGTCTTTACTGCACAATATGCATAGTTTTGCCTATCAGCTATGTAGTGACATTTTCCTATGGGCATGTAATTTCACCATTTATATGGCACTTCACATTATTTGGGGACAGGTAAATTTAAAACACAGTGTTGCATAATCTCCATTTTGGAGGAGATCTTTTGAGATAAACACATCAGACATCAGTGCTTGGTGCTAAAATTAAATCTTCATCAGCTTAAATGTATGGGTTATGAGTGCAGCAGAACCATTTTCATGTCAGTGAGATGAGAATCAATTCCACAGAATGGAAAGATTACTTAATCTGAGATATGTTTTCTTGTTTTAGAACTTGTGATTGACAGACTACCTTATTACTTTTCCTTTTTTTCTTAACTTTAAGAATATCTAATGAAATTAATCACAGCCTGGAGAAGACAGTTTGAAACCTGCTAAGAATTATATATGTCAGCGCAGGCTTTACAACTCACTTGGACTAATTTGCTGCTGGCAAATATATCATTGTCACACACTTCTGTAAACTTTGCATTTGCTATCTTTTGAACTAACCATATAAACTGAAGCACTAGTTTTCAAGTCTAAGAGTCTGATAAAAGTGTTGATGCAAGGTTTTTAACTTGGCAATAGCTCCAATAAAGATGTATTGCTATAGTCCCTTGTGTTCTAGTAATACTTATTGTTTAGTCCATATCAGACACGGACAGAGTAAGAAAAAATAATTTTGATGTTTCTAAATAAAACATGGAACAGCTGAAATGGAAACCCAGAGAAGTTGGTCTGTACAGGAACTTGTACTCTATGCAACCAAGTATCAGGCAATATCTTTAAATCATTAATATTATTATTAATTAACTCGCACAATAATTTATCTTTCTTGAACAAAGAGGATTGCATTATGCTGTATCCAGACTATCCAAACATTTTATAAAAGCAGCAAAAGCTAGAGGAAAGTCTCCAGTAGTTTTGCCCCTTCTGTCACTACTGTCAGTCCCCTGTAAGTTACTGATTTCTATTTGAAACAAATACCAGAAACAATACCTGTGCTATTAAAAATCCTGCACTAAAGCAAAACCTTAATTACAACCCCCTATTCTCTTGAGTCAAGATACTGACACAGCTGACTGTCACACAGCCCACCTGTTTCCAAAGTTGTTTTGCTTTACCTTGCTGAAGATGTGGTAGACATTGCAGCAGGAGATTTGTCGTCCTGCTGAGGATGTGCTTTTCCAGTGTCAGGATTCAGAGATGCCTCCTTATTTCCAGACTAGCTACTGCCTTTCCAGCTCTGACAGCTATCTGAATTGGGATTATTAGCAGATTCAGTACATCCTGCTGAATTCAGTTTCTTTCTACATGTGGTTGTCACAGACATTTGCTCTCCTGATACCACCTAACATTAAGTGCAAATCTTTTGGGATTTATAATATATGTTGAGCTAACATATTAGTAAGAGGAAAAGGCTAATTTTAACATGACAATCTTTAGGTACTTTAAAAAAGTGCCTTACATATTACCTTCATTTCATAGATGGAAAACATGGAATGATACCAGACTTGCTCAAAAAACAGTAAAACCCAGGTATCTTGATATTGATTTTGCTCCTGTCAGTTAAAGGGCTTTGGAGAAGAGAACACTCCCTAAAGTATATCCTCCCCACCCAAACATGTTCACAACAAAACATATTTGCACAGACACAGAGACAGTCAGAGACAAAAGGATTTTCAGTGATGCCTAGGGATTTGAGTAAATATATTTAGAGGCATCAGTATATATATTTTGAGATCAGTTTAGATGTATATCTGTATTCTCTAGCCATACTGCTATGGGACTTCTGGTTAACAAGAGGGGCAAGTAAACTAGTAAGTGAGATAATCCTTGGCCTCATTCATCACAGCTCAAGTCCCATCTGAGATGCTGGTTTGCAATGTGTTGTTCCTCTGTGTGGATAGACTTTCTAATTCATTACAGTAGGAAGCAGTAAGAAACCCAGGTACTTCCAGACTGTATTTGTGTTTAAAAAACAAGCAAATAAAGCAAAAATTTGCATATTGTTTAAACCTTTCTTTGTAACTATTTTTTTTTCTTTATTATCAGATCTTTCCTAAAGTTACCTGATACAATTAAATATAGGAAAGAATTGGGAATATCAGGAAGCTAAAGGATGACCTCAAGATTTTTTTTTTTTAAAGTTTTATTAGTATTTTTTTGTCAGTTCATGGGAAAGGGAAAGTATTCCAATGAGAAATTATTTGTGAAGGGTCTTTTCACACAGGAGTCTTACAGAGACTTTTACTTTTGGTTTAAAGCCTGGTTCTCCATCGAGATAATGCTGCTGTAATCCTGTACCAGCCAGATGAAGCTGTTAGATCAGTCCCATCAAAAAAGATTTAGCTGGTTCTTGGAGTTGTTTTTTCATAACAAACTAAGCATTAGAGTGGCTGTTTGGCCAGCAAGGAGTGAGGACATGTGGGCTACTCACTGTACCAGGCTCTGCATTCTTTGGAAATCAGTCATTTACATTTCTTGGAGCTCAGCATAGCTACTGAAAGCAACTGTGTCCCGTAAATTTTGTGAGGACATTTAATTCCCAGACCTTTCCCTGCAGGCACATATTTCACTACTTCTTCTTAGGAATATCTTCTCATGGTTTTCCCCATCATATTTGTCAAGTCTTCCTGTAACCTATCACAAAACAAAACAAAACAAAACAAAACCCCAAACCAAATCAACAAACAAACAAAGCCCCCCCCCAAAAAAAATCACAAAAAACCAAACCAAACAAGCAAAAAACCCCCCCCCAAAACAGCCACCCTGCTTTCTCATGACTTCTAGCAAATATATAAACCTTCAGAGAAAGCAAATACTGAGTCTCTCCATTATTTTCAGATTTTTTTCTGTCCAGCTGTAATTTCACATTTTCTAAATTAAAACATGGACAGTTTGCTACCTGTACATGGCTGTGCCAGACACTAATCCCTCCCAATACCCTCCCACTCCAATTTCTATGCATTAGCTTAGAAACAAGCTGTGTAGTTGTCTCCGATTCTTGTAAGACGTCACTGCATTAACATGCTACTGACTTTTATGGAGGATAGACGAGGTATGGGTCAGTACTGTACAACTTCATGCATTTTTTGGATGTGTCTCATGTTACCTAATGAGAACTTTGACATAAGAGGTCATTCAAAGAGGGGGAAAAAAAAGAAAAGGAATGAGGGAGGAAAAAAAGGCTGAACTAAACCTTTCTTTATTCCTTGCCCCAGGATGACACTACATCCAGCACTTTGCAAAAACAATAATTGGGTTCTATACTTAAGTACATCCAGATGAATCAGGAGAAATTTCATAGAGGTCTGGGGGAGTTAGGCTGATTTTATACTGAACCCCCTTTGGTATAACTTGGCCTGATTTCTGTGGTTCTCTGTTTCACCTTGTTTCATACATATGTGGTGTCTGCCAAATCATTGTCAGTTATTACAAAAACTAAATCAAACCATAAATTAGCTAACTCGTTAGGGATATAGGGCAGCAAGGGCTTTCCTTTATCTTCTTATATAATGATCCCAGTTTCTACAGAGTACTTCATTTCCATTTGCAAGAGAATTTCATGACTTGTACAATGAACTGTAGCTCATGAAACTCTCACAATGGTCTTCACTCCTATCTTTTGGTTAATTGTAACAAATTTCATTGGCTTCTTATAAAGGAGATTACTTCTGGGAAGGAAATTCCTGCCCGAGGTATATAAGGAGGTGAGAGATTTCCAAGTTTTGTCTCTTGAGCTTATTAATAGTGCATCAAGGTTTCGCCTCTTTCAGTATGAATTTAACAGAGGGATTTTACAGTTCCTTTTAGCTATGAAGAAGTGAGAATGCCTCTGCCATTGTCAGAGAGTAACTATCTGTCATTCTTTTTGGCAAGCACCCGAGTAAATGGGTGGCAGCTGGTGACAAAGGCTATGACTTCACTTGCCATTTTCTTGTGATAGCTGAAGCAGAGCTTTGGCCTGAAGCAATTGCTGCTGAGTTCCTTACGTCTCCAGTATGCTTTGAGGGGGGAGTTAAGCAGATGTAAATATTTATATCAAAAATGCTTGTTCCAATTGAAGCTGCTAGTATACTTTTACCGCAAAAGAATAGGGAATGCTTTAAACTGCATCATCATTTCCCATTAGTTATGGGGAGAGGGTCTCTTGTGCCTACAGGAACCTCCAGCTATTGCCTTCTACTTTATTGTCTACTACAGATTTTATGCTCAAGGTGTTGCCTGTAGGCGATCTGTTCCCTCTTGGACTCCTGAATTCAGTGTGGGGTTTTAGCAGTACCCTTTGTTCAGTTTGAAGGCCGCCTGTGAGTGACAGTGGAAGTCTTTCTGTTGGGAACCTGATGTGATGCCTCCTCAGTCCCAGCTCTGGGGACTTCAGGGCATATCAGCAGTGCGGAGTGACACTCTGTCAGTCTGCCATCATCTTCTTTCAGAGGCATTTTTCTCTCTTTGCCTTTGCTTTGAAATTTCTTTCATTCCCTCCCTGAGCCCTTAGCAGTTTTTGCAGTCTTATCTGAATCTTTGGCTATGCTCTCCTTCTTTAATTGTGAACCTCACATATACAATTTAACTCTGAGACTTTAGGTGCTGAGAGAAATATTGCAGCATTTCCTCCTGCCAATACCTTTCTTTTTCTTACTTTTTTTGTATTTCTTGTTCTTCTCCACCCCACACAGCTTACATAATTCTCTCCCCCCTATTTCCAGTTCCTTACAAGACCAGCATTTGTTAGCTTTGTGCATTTAAGGGAAATACTATTTTGTTTGGTTTTGCCCTACAGAAAGGCAGGATGATTGTGATTCATTTTCTGAATGAAAATGTAGATTCAATGCCCCAGGGGCATTGAAACAATCTTTGCTATTTCCCTCCCACTTTGAAAGAAATAATGATGTTGGCAGAGAAAAGTATGTGATTTGGTGATCAAATAATGCCCTGATCTGTCTGCTGACACACATCCCCTCTGCCAAACTACAGCAGAGACAAAACCAGTGACACAACCAACAGTTTCCTTCCCATCCTTGGTTCAGGAACCAGCAGCTTCAGGTACAGAATCTCTCTTCAGTGGATACTGCCCAGCTTTACTGAGAAGGGTGAGAAAATCCAAAATGATTTGCCTCGTCCCACTTTTCATATATTAGGGCCTCCTTTAGAAAGCCTGAATATGCCTCCTGTTGAAAAACTTTCAACCAAAGTTCCCGATAAATGAGTAAAACTAGAGTTAGTTTACCTATGCCACACAAAGTATCACTAGTAGCTGCGCAGGTAGAAAACAAACATTGAAAAAAGACAAAGCTGTGCCCTCAGATATTATGATAGATATAAAATCATGAGCTTGGAGTAGTAGAGAACATAGAGGATATCTGTTAGGGCAAGAAGAAGGCATAGAAAAATGCAGGAAATGTTGTGCTTGTGTGTGCATACGTTTCTGTGCAGTTGTACCTGTGTGTGAGCTCATCAACCTGAAAAATGGAAACCCCTAACTTAAGGCCACAATGTAGAACCAGAAGAAGACCCTGCTTTCACATTTCAGTAGCCTGTGATTTTAAAATATGAACAGATTTCTTACAGCCCCACACGACCCATCAGATGTGTAATTGAGACTCTCTATGAAATGACGTAGCTCTCAAAGTGGTTTTTGTGTGCTACACAAGGGTTGCTGTTAAAGGGCAAGGTAGTGACATTGGCTTTTTGTGGCACCCAAGGAGTAGTTCTTGGAAACCACACCTCCATCTTGCAGCTGTCCAGCCCCACGGGATTAATCCTCTCCTACATCACCTTCAGTTTGCCCATGCAGATAGGATGCTGGTGGGTCAGATGCACTGCAATCTCGTGCTGTCTGCATGAAGAGGGCCCCAGTCTTGATTGTGTCCAGGTAAATAAAATGTAGGGGTCAGTCAGGGAATGCCAAAAACAGGCCCCAAACTTGATCCAGAGCTATAGCTATTCTCCCAACAGGACTACTGCTATACCTTTCTACAGCAGGAGCTACAGCTTTTTACCACCTTTAGGCAATGAATTATTTTGAATGTGGTGGCAGCAGTTCATCTGTGTCACCTCTGAGGTCTGTTACAGCTGTGCAATATAGCTGATCAGGAAGAATATCCTCTTGCACCCTCAAAGGCTTGCAAAACTCGGATGTATCTCCTCAGTAACAAACAGCTCAGCCTGCCTCCTACAGCCTACACTGGCTTCTTGTAGTTTTTGGAATTTAGTCCAAGGTCTTGGACTTTATTTTAAAGACCATATTTGAGTGTAGTTAAAAGGCTCGCTAGAGCTCATAAATGTAGACCATCATCAATAACTTTATCCCTCTATCACACCGAAGGTTTTACAGAGCAAAATTTCTAAAACTGGAGCACTGAATCTCACAGGAAGAAGGGATCGTCACGAACTGTACTTTTCATCTTCAAGTACAAAGTGCTTTTTAAATCTAAACTTCTTACATAAACATAGGGGAAATAGGAAGAAGAGAAATAAATAAAAAAATAAACCGCAATGCTTCATTGCACACAGGTTCCTTCACGGGGTGTGGATGAGAAAATGAATATGACATCTCTTAGTCACGTTGCTTACTGCTGTTCTGGAGGGTAATCTCATACCATGTTACTGAGTGATGTATTTGAACTGGATCTGCATAGTATATGCATTTTTGTCTCTGAGATTAGCACTAGAAGGAGTGAAAATGCACGGGAAAAATGACAGAATTATATCAAATATTCTATTTGTCCTGAGACAGGACTGGCTAATGCCATGATACAGAACTAAAAGCTCTTGCAAATCATATTTTTTTTCATTTCTGTTGCTTGTGTGTTCTATCAAATTATATCTGTCAAGGTCCAAATTCTGATTTTCTTGTGTCTTCTTTTCTTTTTATTCTATAAATTCCCACCTCTCTATAAGTTCAGTCAACTCAAAATCCTCAAAGTGGGAAGCACTGCTTATTTTCCAGGTGATGGCATCGGTTTTTTGAGGCAGTTTCTTGCTGTTCAGTATCTTTGTGATTCTGCTGGCAGGATCAGTTTCTTTTTGCAACTCTTTTAGCTGAATCTCTGGTAGTGAACACAGACTAAAAAGAAGATTAACATGCTCCCCCTTTGGTCCTACACCCAGAGAGGGACAAACCTGCCTCCCATGTTCCTGGCATGTGCACAGCTTTGCCTCTTCTCTCTGCTCCCTCTTTTCATCCATCCAGCTGGCACAGACCGGAGGATGTGCTCCCCCTCAGTACTCCAAGCAGGGATGGTTGCTATCCGTACCAGCTGACATTAGTGCTAATTTCCTGTAAGTTGCCACAGAATAAAGAAGAGGCCTCTTCCTAAAAAATCTTTCCGGCTTGCTTAAAAACACTCTCTGTCTTCTTTTCTTCCTGTGTGCAGCTTGAAGAATCAATAAGGCTTCAGCCTCTTAGCCCTGAGCAGCAAGTAAGGAGCCCAGAGATAATCAAACGTGCCCTCCCATGGCTCAGGATGTTGCCAAGTGCTTGGAGCAGAACCAGAAGGCAATATACTACAGCGCTTTGTCAAGCAAGGAACCATCTTCATTATCCCCACTTAATTATCTCTGAATTTCACTAATTGCACTTACCTTTACCTTACACTTACCAACAGGGCTTGGCCAAGTGTTGTTCTACAATATCACTTTTGAAAAACTCTGTATATCTTCATATAGGTGCTTGATGACTATTAAAAGGGGCAAGTTGCCTCTTTTACACATCAGTGTATAATGCCATGACAGTCTGGTACAGAGATTATGTATTCAATGAAATTATTCTCAGTATTCAATGACATTTCAAGCAGCCTTTACAGTTTGTTTTCCCTTACAGTATTCCTATTGAAAGCAAACAAACAAAAAACACCTCCCACAAAAAACCCCAAACACCTCAAACCAAAAACCAACCAAACCGAACAAACACAAACCAAATCAAACCAAAAACCCATAAAAAAGGGACTTTTCTCATTCAATACCATGGGAAGCGGGGAAAAGGGGAGGTATTTTGTTGGCTGTTGATAAAAAAAAAAATCTGTTAGTAGCGTTTAAAGATTTAGGACTCCTTTTTTTTTTTTTTAAGGGAATCATGTGAGTGATATATCACATTAAGAGTGAGATAAGAATCTGCTCTTGACCATGGAAAGTCACAGAGCAAAGCACAGTTATCTTTGGGTAAACTTCTGGCTGATGAAAAAAACCAGGGCAGTACTGCAATTACACCTAGAATGCAGAAAACTATTAATACAGGGGAGAATTGCATTATTTGCTGGACTCTGTCATTTTGCTTGGGTACACTGTAGATTTCCAGCACACTTTGCCCTAAATCACGGGCACGTGGCTTTGAGGATCATGAGGAAATCTGTATCGTTGCTATATTTAAAAGGATTGTTATTGCACATTAAAAATTGCTTAAGAGGACATATTTTGCTTTAGTGAAAAGAAGCAATAAAGATAAGAACAAATGCACTGAATCCAACAGCAACCTACATTTGCCAAATGCATGCTTCATTTAGGTCATAGGAAAACTCTGCCATCAGAGAGGCTCAACAGCACTGGCATATCCTCAGCACAGAGGTACCAGTGTCTCTCTCGGTATCTGGGATTCGTTTCTTTTTCATAAACACGAACCTGCTCAGAATTTCCTCTTCCCTGTGACATTTGTCTCTTTCCCTTTGAGACCAGTGGCCTTCTTGCCCTTTACAACAGCAACTCAAGCACGATAAGTGGTGTAGAAAACCTCGCATGAATTCTCTAGCTCCTTCAAGAGGGCTAATCCACCATTTAAGTCCCACAGGCTTAAATGCTTTTTCATCACTTGACCTCTTCATAAGGATGAATTTCTCCTACAGTGAGGACGGAATCCAACAGTTGTTAGTTTGTCAGTCAGAAGAAACTATAAAGCAATACACAGTAAATAGTATATAAACATCAAATAAAATAATAGAATTTGTAACCCTCTGTAAAACACCAGTGTCTCATGGATTATTTTCTTGGATTTCTGTTTAAAATCTCAGAATCAATATTTTGAGAAGAATATGATTACAACAATTCTAGTGGAAACAGCAAAATATGCTCAGTGTGTGTACAGCCACTGGTCTAAATCAACTCCACTGCCAAACTGGCAAGCACCGGGCAATATGTAAAATGAATAGACAATTCAGAAATGTCCAACAGATAACTAAAATTGAAATTTTATTTTTTTTCAATAATATTCATCAGACAATTTTCTGACAAGACTTTTCTGAAAGATGAAGTGCAAATGGGAACCCTGTAAGAATGTTTAGAAGAATTGTACATGACATTTTTAAGCGCCACTAAGTACACATTGAATACTTTGTAAGTATATAGGCATAGCAACATGCAAGTGTCATGTACCCAACATTACAATATGCATTTTGTCTGTTCAAAGTTCTTAATGAGGAAATAAAATGAAGTAAATGTGTCTTATCATCAGTGCAATATGTTTAATTCCCGTGGATTTTTTTTTTACAGGTTGTATTTCCGACCCATTCAAATATGTCCTTCCCAGGGCCATAAATTGCCAGTGTAAAAGAAGAGTATACTGGAGTTCCTAGGAGAATACACTTACACTGACCCTGAAAAGATGAAGTTGTTATAGTCCTTTCACAAATTATGCCTTATTATTTATTCTAGAAAACTTCCTGCTGAACTGAAGGGTTTTTGTACTTATAAAATATCTAGGCTAAAAGTAAAGGATGCACAAGGATTGCTTTATAATTCTTTTGAAAAAGCGCTAAATAGAAACTCAAACATGTGCATTAAGGACTTGAGCCTTGTTGTCTTCTAATCAATAGGCGTATTGTACCCAATTTTTATGGAAGCAGGACATATATGAATCCAGCAATCCATGAGCTCACTCTCTTGCCTCACTGTTTTGGCAGAAGCAGATGACTGTAGGTTATATTTGCATATTTTTATGGAAGCTATAGAGGGGTATAAGCAAATCTGCTTTCACTGAAAAAGGACAACTTGTGTAACTGCATATTTACTAACATTAATCAAAATGCATAGAAAGGAGAGAAAGAGGAAATGATAAAGAAATCAGTCCAGCAATTAAAGATTATCCTCCTCTTTATAATCAACACAAAGAATTGATGATCATCCTTACCATTTTCTCTACAAGTTATTACTTTAAAATCCCTCCCTTTAAACCTATTATATAAACCCTTCAATATTTCATTTTGGAATAAGACAGAGAAAATTAGTATGTTTAGAAGCAAATAGCATTGGTGATTTTCAGCACTATGCATAAGGGCAGCATAAGGCCGTCTGTTTGTGCTGAAATGTGAGATCGGAGCTCACACATGAAACACTGCTGGCTTGACCCTGAACACAGGGAAATTGCTAAAGTGCTGACCCCAACAGGCTTGGCTTTGTACCTGAAATCTTAAAAAACAGAAGCAACAAAAATCCTTGAACTTTTCTTTAATAGTAGCACAGGCTGCTCCTTTTAGAGGAGATACTTTTTTTACCCCTACCTCCTTTCCAATTAAATCGCTGCTTTTAGCCCAGCAGAGAATAAATGCTTTAAGACACAGAACTAGAAGGGAAGATCTACAGTAAACACAGAAGCCATAAAGAATTTTTTTTCTTTTTTCCTTTTTTTTTTTTTTTTCCTTTTTCCTATCTACTGCATGGCTCTGGAAGCCCCTAGTACTGTAAAGTCATCATACTGGCTTCACACCTTCTGTCTGGTTGTGAGTACATTAAACTATGCTGAAGAAAATGAACACAGCTTGGCAACAAGATGATTCCCTAGATGCTGGAAGAATTCCCTTAAGGGCTGCTGGAAGCGCACAAGGCTTGGAGCATCCTGAGGATGTGGAGTGATACAGAAGTGTGCTGTTAAACCATGTTTGTACCCTTATTTTCTCCTGAGTTAAAAGAAGTGCAGAGTGCTGGGTTAGATTCCTCGATAGCAAGAGGGAACTGTGTTAGTTTCTATTAATGCACAAGGTCCACTCTGAAAAACCAAGCAGGAAGACCTACTCTTGAAAAGAGTTTCTACTCTGCTGTGTTGACATCAAAGGCTGCTCTATCTATTTAATTTTCTCCTACCGTTTGCAAGAGTCCTTCTCTGTTCCCCACACATTGAGTGTTTTAAATGTAAACATGCCCTGGCATTATTATGCTTAAACAAGTAAGAGACAAGTCAGGATATCTAAACAGTATTGATATTGCATATTTAATTCAAAAGCTTGCATGTGCTTTTAAAAGTTTCTCTTTGTACCTGCACGCCTTACGGGTAAGAACTGTGTTGCAGTTGGATTGCACATCATTATCTAGTGCTGACTAAATATTGATGTGTTATAGCAGTTTATTTTTAAGCTGTTTGGGATGAATCCCCAGCCAGTGTAAATTGGCCCACATTTAAGGCAATAGAGTGAAGCTGATTTATACCAGCTGAGGCTGTATCTTTATGCCCTGTTAAAAGCTCAAACCCAAAATTCCTCAAGAACAGGGCAAGAATTATGAACCCAGGCAATATTTTTTTATAGTTTTAACAGAAAAAAAATACAGTGATATAATTTCAAGACTAAACCAAAGATTCAGTAGTATTTAAAATGTATACAAATATCTCATAGCTAGTATTTAGACTAAGAGGTAGATGTCATATTCTAGGAACAGTATAGTGTGGAATGATGCTAATGGCAGTTTCTAAATACATGTATTTGCCTGTTACACAGGACACAAAGGAGGGTTATAGCAATGGCAACCACAAGAAGGCTTACAATATTCTTTTCTTCATTTGCTACTCTATGTTATCTGTCTTTCAGTGCATTTCTTCTGGAAGGATATGATGGAAAAGTGTCAAGAAGCAAAAAGCTCAGTAATACAAAACTTCATGTTTACAAAATGTTAGCTTTATAATTAAAGGCATCCTCTGTACTTTAATGGAAGCATTTTGTACTTACAATGTAACATTACCTGGCTTTACTGAGAAAGTAGCGGAAACTCCACGTGAGGTGATTCAGCAAAATAGGGGTCAGAAGAATGCAGCTCTTTCTCTTTCTCTCTCTCTCTCTCTCTCTTTCTCTGTTGTTCATGCTAAAAATACCAGGACATATGGCAGCATATTTCAGCATCTTAACATACTAGGTTCCCTTGAGGACAGAAAAAAAGAGGAAACTTGTGCTGTTGAGCCAGAAATAAGATTACAGAACAGCGTTGCCAGACAGAGCGCTGGCAGCCAAGCCATTAGCGGAGCCAGTGCCTTACTTTGCCTAAAGGTGTTTCAGTGATATTTAATGAGCCTCCAAGAAATGGAAAGCAAAGCTAGTGAGAATGAGGAGTGGCATAAGCATTTTTATAAATTAGTTGTCATTGCAAGAGGAATTACACATATTGCATTAGGATATCCACTGCTTGTATATGTACCTTCTGCTTTTTCCTTGTGACTGTTAGGGGTCACCCCCTGCCTGAAATAATCAAAATGCATATTATAATTACACGGTTTCCAATATCCATACACAGCAAGTACAAGATACTTACATGTAAGTACACTGTATTTACCTATATTTTTGCATAGTTTTTAGTGTGTACTTTGTGCCACTTAATAAAAAGCATTACTCATTATTTTTGTTGTTGTTTGTTTTTCTCCATTAGAAAGCTTATTCAATTAAAGTTGAAGTAGCTGGGATTTTTGGTATATTCATCACAGATTACGAGTTCCTAGGAGTGTAGAGAATAGACATTTGGAGGAGTCTGGGTAAGCAGTGGGGGAAGCTGCAGTGTGAACATGAAGTTTTAAATCACCTCCTTAATTAAGAAATGCAATACCAGATTTACGATGCTAATTTAATAAACTTACCGTTAATTTGAATGGAATTGCAAAGGTAAGAACTCCATTTTCCTTTTGGTAACACTTTACAATAAGTGGCACTAAATTACACTATAACTGCTATGTTACAGGGAATTACATGTAACTACACTGTAACTGTTGAAAGAGCTACTGTACATGTGCGTACATGGTAACTTCAGTGCTGTTACAATCATGAATTACATAATTACAGATGATTCTGTCCTTTCTTTTCATTGAAATAGTTATATATATATATATATTATACTGCAATGAAAATACACAAGATGTTGTCTTTCATGTCTTACTTAGAAAAGTTGGTTTTCTTCTTGTATTCCTTTATAGAGGGAGTCTCAGTGCAAGACGAACCATCCTTAAGTAAATGTGGAAACTTTTTGAAGTGTTCTAGCTTAAACTCTGAGCCTCAAGTTAAACATCAGGTTCCTTAAACTGTCTCTTGGTTTGTCAGATGACACTAAAAGAGTGGGATGATGCACCCCTTGTCTTCTGATGCACTGCTTTCTTGTTCAAATCATGAGAATGTTCTTGAAGCGTTAAAAAAAAAAAAATCTACATCAAAAAATTTAAAAATAATCAGCAAATCGACACTGTAAACAGTACACTGGCAGAAAAACTAGCTACCTGGTCTTGAGAAAACTACTCTGCAAGTTAAGTGTGGGGAGGATGTCACATACATCGGAACAAAGGTGGTTCCCACTCAGAGCCTCCATTTTACACACTCCATGGACACCTCACACCATAGTAAAAGCGATTTTTCAGAATGGGAACGTGGACAAAGGGAATGGACAACTGGCTTTTAGCCTGCTTAATGTGATTGAGTTGCTCATGCTGAGCCATGATTCTGCTTACAGAAAAGAGGGATGCCTCTTTACACCTAGAGTAGTAATTTCAACCCGTGAAAACCAGACAGGCCTGCGAAGTGCTACCCAGGTAGAATGTTCTGTGTGGGGTTTTTCACATCTGTGCTGTGACAGATGCAAGGGACATCACCAGGTGCAAGATAATGGAAGATCAACTGTGTTAAAAATAAGCACATGTGAGAAGTTTTAACTGAAAGCCAATGAAAACTATTTTAACAGTACAATTTATATGAGTACAATTTATATTTTTTTTTTTTTTCCAAGTTGAAATGCTGTTTCTATGCTACTGGAGAAAATGGTTTAAAATTATTACCACAAGGCCAATTCTCCTTTGGAAGGTCCTACCTGACCTTGGCAGGGTAATGGTTCAAGTAACAATTCTGCTATTCAAACAAGCTGGAGTTAGGAAGAATGAATTAAGTCGTAAACACCATGTAGGTCGGGAATTCTGCTGGAGCAAATAAGGCTCTCATCCGGGGAAGCACTTATTTTTTAAGCATATGAATAGTGCCTTATACTCCAGTGGAACTTCTCTGATGCCCAAAGCTGACTATGTGCTTAAAAGCTTAGTTGAACTGGGCCCCAGGTCCTGAAATAAAAATTAGTCATAAGTGATACTTTACTGTAGCTAATGTAATTTACTGCTATGACAAGAACCCATATTTTTGGTATTAAACTGAATAACTTCCTTTGCCGGCCTTTCACATGTGTATGTTTTGAAAGACATGAATATCTTGTAAACCTATACTAGTTTTCAATGTGTCTAGTAGCACCTACCTGGTTCTCTCAAACTACCATATTATATTAACATATTATTGCATTTTTCCACAGATGGGTATGGAGTGAACTGTAAAAACAAGCATGCAATCACATCAATGCAGACTTATTTCTTTAAAATGTCATACTGTATATGATTTATTATGTTAACACTCAACCACATCATATTATTTATGTCTGTATATTTTGAAAAAAAGTGCTGCTTTGATTGACGTCACCTTTTTTTCTTAGAAATTAACAAGATAAATGCTTCAACAAAAACAATTAAAATACTCTAATATTGTCCTTAAAAGGTTTATATTCTTCTGATAAATAATCTGACACAGCACCTTTATCTTCCATTTTACCATACTACATGATGTCATACTCCAAACTCTCCCTTCCCCACACAAAAATAAAATCCCAGGAGAAAGTCCTTTACAGCAGACCATCATGCTTTTATGCTTCACAAATACAGTAACCAGAGAGAAATACTTTTTTGACAAAGGTGCAAAACGTAGGAGCAAAACAAGCTCCAACTAGGCTAACTCATATTCTCCAGTGTAGAATCGTTCCCAAGAGCTGTTATGGCAACCTTTTCATTTCATTGGAAGAGGAAATAAGCCAATGGGCTTACAGTGTTTTGTTGTCATATTTAAGAGCATGTGATTTTTCAGCTGTCAATTACACAAAAAAATTTCAGAAATAATCCAAACAGAGACTTTCACTGTGGAGCTAAAAGCATGGCAGGAATTCTCTATCATTCACTGTGACATAAGTTTGTACCTCACAAAATGCATAGACAGGAATTTAATATAAAGAATTAGTCCATTTACTGTATACACAAAACATATATCTTTTGTTTTAACACTTCTATTTTTTCTTTTTTTCCTTTTTTTTCCTCTCTTTTTTTAATTTCTTTTCCATTGTTTTTTTTTTTTTTTTTTTTGGCAAACCAACATAGAGAAGCAGCTCTGGAACTGCCAAATTAAAAATTGAGAATTTTAGCAACTCAATAGTATTTCTTAAGGATAGTAATCAAATGTGGTTGTAATTTAAAACCTGAGGCTGTGCACTGGTTGTTAGCTTAAAACTACCTTTCCATATAACATTGTGCTTCCATTGTATAACAAAGAAAAAATTAACAGGAACTAGAAAAGTTTGCTGCTGAACAGTGCTAGGACATACAGACAAAAAAATACTAATACATGTTATCTACTCAGAATATTGACTTGAGTCATATCTAAAGGGATAACTGGACATTAGAAAATGCTTACTTGTGACTGACAGCTACTGCCAAAAAAAGTTGAATATGTATCAAATAATGTTTAATTGAATTTATTATATGCACTATATACATATACTAAAATGCCTTGCAGGTGTGTCCCATGAACACTTCAAATTTGAGTAGGCAGGTGAGTTCATGTTTAGCAAATAAATTATAAAAACATAAATTACTCAGAAAGTTCTCTAATCTTTGTGATTCCAAAAGCCAGTAAAAGGGTAGGACAAATCTTTTCAAATAAAGCACTATTATCTAACTTTGCAGAATCTGTATAGCTATTCAGCATGTTTTCACCACTGAAACATGGCATTGTTATCAAGGTACCACTTAAATCATAACAAAGCAAAGCAAAACAAAACAAAAAATTCACTGGGCTGATCTTTTTTTCCACCAAACCCGAACATAAAGGAAACTATACTAAACAGATTTCAAATTGTGTTTCCAAGGGCAGACGTTTCAAAAACAAGTTGCTTTTTGAATTATAGATAGACACATATAAAACATTCTTTGTAAACTTCTAATCTTAGACTTAACATTTTCTGTAAGTAAATTAGGACCTTACCTAATAATATTCGTTATGAATTTTGTTCTATGACATACTAGTAGGGACATGATAAAAGAAAACTGAAAAAGAAAGCCGCATAACATTTAAAAATGTAGAAAACTTGGATTAAGATGATGATTAACATTGTTAAGGCTGTATATTCAAGCACTGTATGTTAAGAGAGCAGTGGATATGATTTTTAGGCAATAAGAAATGTCCTGTTTTACGCATGATACTGTAATTATAGAATGATGATGTCAACAGCTGATTGTTGGCATAAACTGGCTACTTATAGCAGGTATGCGAGTTAATAAAGATAGCAGAAGATGGCAGAAATGAATTCTGAGAAATGATAGCCAGTTTTCTCCAGCAGTCAGCCTGATAAGTAAAACTCCAAGATTCTAGCTCTGCATCTAAATGAAATACTCTTTTTTCTCCTCTGCATTGACTTGGCTGCCTTCTGCATTGATAATGGCTGTGTCGGCATCAGGTGCATCTTCAGCTCCTTTTGCTTCATTTGTTAAATATGTTCCTATAAGAATCAGTACAACAGAAAAGAAAAAAAAAAGGAGAAAGATTAGGGGTTTTTTTTAGCTTTACACTGCATTATAGGAAGTACATTTCTAACAATGGTCCAGTTATTTCATGAATGGACAAATATTTTTACACAGTTTTAGTATGCATCATAAAGGTATGATCAATTTTTTCATTTGCCTAAGAAATATTAACACTTTTTATACTGCTAATGCACATACAGAAACTCTATTATATTCACCATAAATTAAGGAAATATCTTAATACAAATCCATTTTATCTAACTGCAGTAATATGCAATATATTTTGAAATTCTAGAATAAGTGATAAAATCTTGGTTGTTTCATGGAGTAATTGCCCATCAAAATGAAACTAACTTTGAAGACTTAGATATTCATAAACCTATTTTGGTTTTTATTTTATTTTATTTTAATGGCCACTGATTATTTGTATTTCTGTTCTTTCTTGATCATATCTA
Organism: Platyrinchus mystaceus; assembly: GCA_035041135.1. NCBI lineage: Eukaryota > Metazoa > Chordata > Aves > Passeriformes > Tyrannidae > Platyrinchus > Platyrinchus mystaceus. The sequence continues at coordinate 6,637,004 of JAWWLV010000001.1, forward strand.
TGCTTAATTTTACAGGATTGTATCATAATAGTTTCCAATAATTACAAAATTGAGACAGCTTTAATAACTGAACCAAGTCACATTATACTATCACAGCTATTTTTATGCTCTGGATATGAATAAAAAGAATTGTGTACATTAGTCAACTTTCCCTTTGAAAGAAGCATTATTTATGTTGGCATAAGAAGCTCATTCAGAAAAGTAAAAGAGAAGAGACACACTTTCATTGGCTCATTAAAAAAAAAATCTTGGTTTTCCCTCACACAGCCCAATCAAATTAAAAAAGATATCTTTATGAGCTTATGTTTGATAGGCATATGATTATCTAATATGAGACTTAATGAATTAATACCAACACTCCTCTTCATTCCTTTTTAAAATTTTTTTGAGGGGAGTGGCATGGAATCAACTGAGTTTTAACAACAGGTCTACAAAACATTACTTTGGAATAAAATAGGTCAAAATCAAATCATAGAGAAGTCAGAAATCAGTGTCACTCCATCCCTGTTATCTCTAAGGGCAGAGGGGATTGAAAATGGAAAGAGCAGAATTATTAAGGTGAAATCACTGAATAAAGTAAAGCTTGCCCCAGGAATTAACCCCTTATTCCAGAGGGATCCTTGGTAAACCGATTTGAAAATTCACCGCTGGTTTCCAATATTATCTTTTGAATACACACTTAAAATATCAGCATAATTTATTAAAATGAAAAACCTTGTTCACTTGATATATATATATATATATATATATGAATTTATATATATATATATTCTGCTGAACTGATATACTAGCTAAAACTCTGAGATCATGTAATCAAGTGTCTAGGTTAAGGGCCAGAACCAAAAGGCAATCTTACCTCTTAGTCTCTCTAAATAACTGATTTATAAGATGACATGTCCTTTGCCTTAGCCAGTCCACTGGAAAACTGGTCAAAATTCACAGTTGCTTCACTTGCAACTGGACTAAGCTCTTTTACTCAAACCATTTAGCAGATGGGGGAAGGTGAAAGGGAATGGCACTCCCAGGTGAATTCATGCCTTGCTTCCAAAAGTGACAGAACTTCCGCTCAATCTGTCCTACCTTTATGTCTTGCCAGGTATCGACCAAGGAGAATTATAGAACATAGTGTTACAAAGACAACTACAGCCACTATTCCTCCTATAAGAGCGTGGTCAGGTCCGGTCTGTCCAGCCAAAGCATTTGGATCTAGAGGGAGAAACAAAAAGCAAGAGTGGTCCTACACAGACAAAATATGACAGGAAAATTCAGAATACCAAGCTTCATACCGTTCATCCTGAAAATAGGGCATTTCCTTCTTCAGTATTCAGCATGGTTATTCCCACTCTTACCCCCAGTAACTTATCAAAACCACAGTGCTGCTTGTATTCCCAGATTGTTAAAACCCTGAGGACATCACTGTTACAAAAAAATATTACCTTATTCTTCTTTTGGCAGAGGTTATTAAATGGGAAAGGTTTCTAGTTTTGTCCTCATCATTTTACAGCTGAAAACCTGGCCATAGCTATTTATAGAAGAAAAAACAAGGAACTGAGAATTGGGGATTGGATAGCATCAGCAGAATAGTGTCTGCATAATACATAATTTATGGAATTGATTCTCAGTGGGGAACCCTTATATATTCTTTTCTCTTCATTCCTATCCTATTGCACCAGAAATAAAAAGGTAGATAAAGTGCAGCCGTGCCGAGTTCCTCTGCACATGGCTGAGTCTGCATGAATTTGGTCAGATAAAGGTATCAGGCAACCTGAAAGATCATCATTCAGTCTCAAGTGTCAGTTTGTGAACTTACTACGACTGCTTGATTAATACCCAGTGTGAGTGAGCTGCAATAGATATAACCATGTATTAGCAGGTTCATTTTATTAACTCTGTTCAGAGCTCTAGGAATACTGTCAGATTCAAGCTTTCTGTGCTGGTTGTGAGCCTGTTACATTGCCTGATGCTTCACAAAATTTGCAAAGAAGCAATCATGGGAAATGGCACTACTTAGTGGTGAGTAATTCTGCCGAGCTTTTCAACAATGAAGCAGCAACCTGTGACTGTTGACTCACCAGATATATGCAGAAGAAGTAAAAATTCAATCTAAGGATCATGGTAAGATTTCTATTATAATGAAAACGCCTCTGCTATAAAGTAATAGTAATTCTCTGAAGATGCTATTAGCATGTACTGTATGCTGCAATCAGTCCACTGTCACTGCTTCAAGGGCATTTCCCTTGTATGAGCTGTTTATATTCCACAAATAGTTTGCAAACAACTTCTTTGCTTTGCAAAAGGGAAAGGCAGGAAAAATATTTACACAGAAAAGAGGGCAAGTCTGTGAAGATGATAGAAGGGCCTCTGATATTGCTAGGGCAGTGTGATTCCATAATACCATAATCACAGTCTGCTGGCCATGATCACTCTGTAATGGTAAAATGTATCAGTACATCTGGTATGGGAATCTCATGAGGTTTAACAATGCCAAGTGTGAGGTCCTGCACCTGGGTAGGGGCAACCCCAGTATCAATACAGGCTGGAAGATGAACACATTAAGAGCAGCCCTTCTGAGAAAGACTTGGGGATGCTGATAGATGAGAGGCTGGACATGCCCCAGCCGTGTTTGCTGGCAGCCCAGAACTCCAAGTTCTGTGCACCAGCAGGCTCACAGGGGAAAGCAAGAATGCTGAAACATGGCCTTGGCACAGCAAGAGCTTGGAGTGTACAGCCATCCTCTCCCTTGCCTAGCAGGGGCTTTATTTTCTGAGAGGAGCAAGGAGGAGGTGACTGCTCACTTGACAAGATGAAAGGTGACAGCTTGCTGCAGGGATGTCAGCCTGCTTGAGCCATCTAAAAAATTCCTCCTTTTGTGGTGCCTGTGGCAATGTTGACGTAAACCTCCTCCGTGCAGCACAAAGGCAGCACCCATCTGGGCTCTGAGGACCAGGTCCTGTGTGAGACCTGCAGGAGATGCTCTTCAACACTGGGTCAGGAGCAACAAGAACATGTTTTCCGACTAAAAACTAACTACTCCTGCTAGGATACTGGCAGTAACACTAAAGAACAAAAGGAGATCTTTTAAGGGATAATTTACTTCCAGATGCAGAATATAATCTAGACAAGGGTTAGCACAGAACTTCAGAGGCATTTTTTGAAAAGGTGATTGAGGTGCACAGCCTTACCTCAATACCCAGATTTACAGTGTATGTCCTCTGTGAGCTTTAATAAACATTATAGATAAAAATCCTCACAATACACTGAGATGAGTACTCCTCTGTGTTTTCATCCTATATATAGTGCCTCACTCCTCCTCTGACATACCTGATGTGACCTCATGAAGTGACAAAAAGCCAATATAAAGTTTCCACTTTTTAGTGCAGATTAGCTGCTATAGGTTGAAAATTTTAACATTAAAATTAACGTAGGTATTCATTGGACTGCAAAAGTAGTATTTTGTTTTTCGTTATAATCGCAACCTTGCTATCAAAGCCAAATTATATTGGTTAGTATTGCTAGAGAAGTTTGTCCAGGAAAAAACTTATACATAACCTATTACCAATGTACAATATTATACATATTATAATAATACATATTACCAATGAACAATTTATTTATTAAAAAGGAAAAAGGAAAGGAAGGAAAGGAAGGGAAAGATGGAGAAGAAAGAAATGAAGATCCTTAAAATTGGCCAAAGTTTTCTTGGAAACATGCATTTTTTCATCTCAAAATGAAAATCTGTACAATACAAACAATATTATGAACAGGAAGCATACCTCATGAATAGTCTCCTCATTGAAAAATAATGTTATCATTAAATATAAATATGCTCTACATTATGCATACAGAGTAATGCACTATACTTTTGCCTTTCATGAAATGACCTAAGCCCCATGAGTGAATTATAGATCTGGGGCTATCTACCATCATATAAATAATTTCTATGTCAAAATGTGCCTGAACAGTATTTGAAAGATAGAAATACAGGGATTTGGAAACTATGCCTTTTTGTATTTTAGGTATCTATAAAGCATTATACATACTTATAACCCAGCTGTTTCCATTAAAAAAAAAAATAGATTACACTGTTGCTGTGTCAAGTATATACTGTTTTTTCCTGCATGACCACAGACAGCTACAGGAGTCATGGCCTGAAACAGTGAAATTACAATTTTGCAATCAGACTGGATCTTCTTCAAAGATCAGTTCTTCTTCTGTTTATTTCATCTTTTGATGAGACTGAGAAAATCTTATAGAAAAATAATGACACAAATGCTAATAACTTTCTTTTATTTGCTTTCGTTCTAAATTTAGGAAGCCTCTTCAAAGTACTGATTGTTGATGCTGCAAAAATGTACCCATTTTCAACTTCTGGGATTTGGCCATTACTGTTTGTTCACAAACAGTGAATACACTTAAATGAAATAACACACACTTAAATAACACTCTTACAATTACTAAGAGTAAAAAAAATGTATCATTCACCAGGAAATGAAACACATCAATAAATCTTAGACCTATTAAATAAGTAGATATGCACTTTTATGACCTGCTGACAAAGTTTCTGTGTAGAATATTTTAATATGAATTCACACTTTAGTTAAGCAGAGAAATTTTGGAACAGTTTTTCATGCTTTTGCATAAAGTATATGTTAATTATTCATCTAATTTCAGTTTCTTCATGCATAAGTTTCCCTCTTATTTATGCATAGTTGACTTGACTGAGCAGGCTGCAGGAAAGGGTCAGATAACCCTTTCCTGAGCAAAGTCAGAACAAGCACATTTGTGAACGCTGAAATGGCATATTTTTGGGAATATAAGCTCAAGTAGTCCCCTCTACTGCAGAACTTTATCACCATGTATTTTTATCTCACATTTGAATTTAAAAAAAAAAAAAAATCACTCTGAGATGACCTAGGTTTGAGGCATCCAAAATAATAATTTGTTTTGACTCTTTCTACTAAAAGAAAAATTGGAAATAAAGGTCCTAATTTGCTGTGAAGCTTAAATAGCATTCACAAAATGAAGAGATATTAAGTATATGTATTATTCATAAATGACTGTTCCTTAAGGCTGGCAAAAGAACAGGGATGTCCCATTTCTCACAGAAGTACTGAAACCACCAACCTACAGTCACTTCTACTGATTTCATGAATAATCAATTGCTGTGGAACAGTAGAATCACTCCAGCAAGAGATCCTGGGGCTCCATGTTACAATTTATACGGCAGAAAAATCTCTTCAAATGACTCCTGCTTCTTTCCCCATATTCAGGGTCTTGCTATCACCCTCAGTACAACTTGCCAATACTTCACACTCTTGCAAAAACAATTGTTGGAAGGACCTGGCTCAAAATCATATCAGTAAAGCAATGTGCATTTTAGGGTGGAGAAACCAAAAAAGTACAAAAAATTAAACAAATTACTCTGTCATATTTGAGAGGCTGTGGAATTGGTGCAGACAACAGTGAAAAGGAGTAGTGGGAGACAGTGAACATTTCTGGAGAAAATCTATCAAGGAACCAGAAATTATGAGGCATCTACAACTGCACTAATTTCAAGTGCTGTGGCCAACAGAGAGCAAACTGCAAAAAACTATGGAGAGCAAGTGGTTTTGGGTTTTGTGGAATCCACCAGTGAATGTAAGTTACATTAGAAATATTACCCACTGACATTTCCCTGCATGTCAGCTTAATTCCCTAAGGAATCTTGTATGATCATTCTCTCACTCTCTCCAAATTACTTAAGAACTATGGATCAATTACAGCAAGTTTTAAGAGGCAGTAAAGATCTCAAGTTTATTGTTTTCCTATAACTAACCTGAGAGCGCAGGTTACAGCAGGAGCTCAGACCTTATGAGATATCAGAGAATGTGTAAGATAGATACCTTTATAAAAACCCTAACAGAGACAAAAGCTTCTGTCAAAATCCCTGCCCAAGCATCAATTTTTCATTAGAGTTTTCAATTTTTCATTAGAGATTTCTCTCCATTGCAAATCCTTTAGTGCCCAATATGGCACAGATCCTGTTTTAACCTTTTCACATGGTTAGGTGGCATTTATAACATATGAGCCCTTCCTACTTCACCTTTTTCCCCTTTCCCCCAAAACCCCACCCTTCCTGCTTCTCTTCCTTCCTGTCTCACTAGGGTCAGCTCACACTGCAGCATTTCTATAATTCAGCTAAAAAGGCAATCAGCCACGAGGCATCTCATGGAAACCAGAGAAGATTTCCTTCTGCAGCTTATGGCACAAACTTGGGGTTTCAAATGTAGTTAGACTTATATAATCTGCCAGATTTAGCCATAGGGTCCATACAATATTTAACTGTCCCACCAATGCAAATTTTGGGAAAAAAAAGGAAAATTTAAACCAGACCAAAATAACCAAATAAAAAAAACCCAACAACAAAACAAAACAAAAAAAAAATCCTCAAACCTCAATGATTTGGTCTTACATCAGTAGGAAAAAAGATTAAAGTAGGAATTTTCTCACAATATGGATAGAAGGTTAGACTGAAGTGATAGCTGACAAGGTATTTGCCTTAGGAAAAGTGGCAGTAGTGCTCTCTGTGATAAATGCTAGTAAGTAGAATTTACCCATTTTAGCATCTTAATTTGGGCACCCCAGAGTTCAATTTCCCTTGCCTGGCCTGGAGTGCTGAAATAGGTACTTTTAATCTCCTTTTGTAATATACTACTAACCACTAAAATACATGTACGTGAAACTTGTGAAAGTATTGTTAATGGGGAACAGAAAGTTTCTGCACCTTCATTTAAATTGCAAAGAGTAGTTGCCCAAAGGGGCTGGTTGTGAAATTCATTGAAAATGTGTTTTGTTATTAACCAATTCCGAACTTAAAATATGTGACAAGCTTCTTTTTCCTTCAGTGCCTGAAGCAAAGAAGAACAGTGTTCTAATATACAGCATACATAAACTGCTTTTTTAATAGTAGAACATCATCAACCATACAGAAGACAGGCAAGAAAAAAGTTTACTTGTAAATCTTCAAAAGGAATTGACTGCCTTTTCTTCCCGTGTTACTGCACTATCACATTTGGCCCATTTTGCCTTTTTTTTTTTTTTCACAGTACTGAATTATATATACATTCCTATTAAGAAGAGCCCACATCCCAGAAGGATAAGTCCCACACTAATGTTTCAGCAGCTGAAAACCACAGCTCCTTTTGAAGAGCTCATGTTGTTCTCGTGAATCTAAGACTTCTTTCGTGGAAAGAAAAACCCAAATGTCTTCTGATGTGTATTTGTGAGTAGGTGGCCCTTGTCAAAGTGAATAAAAGCATTGCCCTTACCTATTTATTTTGTAAATGTAGTTTTTTAAAATGCTTGGAAGAGAGCTGTATACCTACAATGTTACGATGAAAAGTTTAACAATAATTTTCAGGGTCCTTAGAGCCTTGTTCCTGATTTTGTGCCTGAGTCATTGACATGGGATTTTTTAAAGATTTTTTTTCTTTTTTATGCTGCTTTAAAAGCTCCAGATTCCTGAAGGGAACAGTTCCTCTAATTAGAGCACATAAAAATTTTTTTCTTATTGACAACATTATATTTTTGGCTGTCAATAAACTCATTAATTGCTTCAGATTTTGTCTTAGAAAAAAAAGATCTGAAATCTGCAACTTTTTGTCTTCATCTTATTTTCTGTAGAGGATAATTAAGTCAATTCTGGGTCTGAAGAAATACTTGCAGCCCATCCAGCTATAACTTCTTCCTACTGAAACAGGAGGCTTTAGGGAAAGAGAAAACTGGCACAGATGACATGAGATTTTCCCTGTTAAGCTGAATGAGTTGACTGTTCCAGCATTTTAATTTTCATCTTCTAGTGAAGTTCCAGAATGCTCAGTGCCCTCATTGCAGAAAACAAAAAATAGCAGACTGAAGTTTGGAAACATCCACCTATTAGATATCAAAAACAAACAAACAAAAAACCAAACAAAAAACCACCAATCAACCAACCAACCAACCAACCAACAAAAACCCTAACCCATCTCTACCTAGAAAATCAATAAATATAGGAGGATCCCTGCTTTTCTTGCTTTTCTTCATCAAAAAAGGCCAGCAACCAGAGGGAGTAGGTGTGTGCACAACTCCTTTTCCTGTCACCAGAAGTCACTTATCTATATAAATATTAAACCATTACCTAATTAATACAGAAACTGGAGCTGCCCATGTACTCTTCTGCTCCCTTCCTCGGAGTACCTTTTAATTGTGGCTTTTTGTCTCTTCCTACAGACTTTGGTTTGCTGGAGAAAATGTGAACACGACTGTGTGGGAAGGGATGATGGCACAAGTGCTCCATGGAATTTGCTGAGCGTGGGCATCTGTTGCTGGCTGCCATTGCAAGGGCTGGGGCCAGGGACTCAGATGGTCTCTGGCAGTCTTTTCTTTCACATACTGTGAGAAAGCAACTCATTATCACCATAACTACACACCATGAACTATGGTGAGATTGCTAAGAGAACGATCGCTCAAAGCTTTTAAGGAAGTTACTTTGCTAAATTAAGGAAGTCCAAATAGCTTAAGCCTACTAGAAAGCAGCACAAATATTCCCACTGTGACCTCTTTGCCACCTTGTTTTTTTATGCTGTTATGTGAACTCCCTCACAGATTGCTTCTCAGAACTAATCAGTGAGAGCTCAAATAATAAATACCGCCTCAAGTAAGCAGTGGAAGGAAGACATACTTTTAGTAAAGAAATGGCATGAAACAAATGGATGGAGAGGATCAGTGAAGTGGAGAGAGAGAAAGAAATGGCAGAAGCTGGGGAGAAGGCTTTCCCACCAGTAAAGCAGAGCCACACACATAAAGTTAGCCAAGAACAGTACAGTTGTATAAGGATCAGAGAGGCAGTAACACATTCGCAGTTGTACAAGGTACAGTGTACTGAACATGTTCATGAGAGTTTTAAAACCAAGAAGGGCAGATTTAATTTAATTGAAGAACAGCTCTAATTAAAACTTAGTCTGTGGTGGAAGAAAACCTATTGTTCAAATGAATTCTTTATGCTTGTCATACTAATTTTTTCTTACCAAATCAGATTAGAATAATTATAAGCCTATAATGATATCAAAACACCCCAGTAAACCAGCCACTTACAGCCAGAACCTGACACCTTATTCATGCTGAATAGTAATTTAATCTGTCATGGGACTACTCAGAATGAGTAATTGTAACAGAATTTCTTCTTTGGCAGTTAGTAGTATATTTTATCTGTCAATATATCTCTAGAAGATTAGCCAGGCATAGTTGAGGTTAGGGTAACTGATCCAAAAGAGGATGTTGACTGATCCAGCTCATCTCAGAAAGAGAGATGTGAGAGACATTAGATGAGACAGTCTGTTGTAATGCACTGAGTAACTGAAAAGAGGAGTAAATTATTGATAAGAAGGTGTGCACCACTGTGACTATGTGAGGCATCTTCTATTGCTGCTCTAATTAGGGCATAAAATCTTTTGCAAAATTTTGGGACAGCAGTAACATCCATTCGTGAAGTTTCTGTCCAAGAAATAAAACTACCTGAAATTTGTTTGAATTTTAGCCTCTGGTTTAATTGAATGCTATTCATTCTTTATGTCAACAATATTTTCCCCATTTAATAATGACATGCTTGATGGAATCCAATAGCTTAACCAAATTCTCCTGTGGGAACATTAAGACTGCTGTTTTCAGATGCCTTAAAGTTAAATATCATCCAGCTATTAGTAAGACACTGTTTGCTCTTCATGCCATTGATTGGTAATGGATTTGCTAAGAATAACCTTGATCTTTGCTTTCCTGAAGGCTTTCTGTATTCATAAAAAAAATAAAGCCACAGATTTTGGTTTATGGGCTTTTTTTTTTTTTTTTTGAAGTTGGCAGTATGCATTCATTTCCAGCAGCATGATCTCTACTGTCAGCACCACTAGCTGCAATGCCTCCAGATTCTACCAAGGGGGTCACATCCACACCAGTTTCCAACTGACAGATTCATTTCCTACCTTCTCCTGAGACAGCAACGAGGACTGAAAAATCAGAGGTCCACTGTAATTACTATGTATATTTCAGATTAAATAAATGTGATAAAAGCCTCCATCTGGCTGTTGATCAAATGTGCAGAGGCAGGCTGATTTTCAGTGACATATTACAATATGTCTCTTGTAACAGTCCCTAATGCCATCCTGTAAATTACTTACATTTGGGATTACTTGACTATGGCAGACAGAAATATTACTCACTGTGTAAGTGCTGCCTACTGGGAGCATGGGAGACGAGGTCTAATCTTAAAGTTGTTAAGCAAGGCATTAAGAAATAATGGGGCCTTGTTTGTTTTACTAAATGCTGATTGTGCTCACACTATTTGAAGATGGCAAACCCAACTGAATAGCAGCCTGAGCTTCCTCCTGACACCGGAAAGCTGTAGGAAGTCTAACACTGAGGAAATAAGTGTAAGTAGCGTGCTGGAACAGTTCTTGAGGAGAACTTTAAAAATCAGACAAGTCCTGCAAAATGTGTCAAGAGTTTCAAATTATACACTGTTTGCAGCAAAAGAAACGCAGGCCTCTGTCTGAACAGAAAATCAGTGACTCAGGGCCTTCCCTTAAAGAAAAATCCCAACCAGCACCTTCAAAAAGAAACAATGCAAATTTCAAGGGAAAAAAAATAGAAAACGATGCTGCCATTTCACCATTTACAGCTCTCCTTGCAGTGGTGGCTGCAACATGTGCAGAGTCAAAATTTAGCACATTGCTGAAGGTCTTTAAAAAGCTTACGGTAAGAAAGAAAAGCTGGGCAAGAACATCAGGAGGATATTCACAGAGCAACAAATTGTGGTTACAAGGGTTGTTCTTATGATTTACAGCTTCTTGAGCCTTATAACTCACAGAACAACAATAAAATTAATTCAAAATTGAAAATACTGGTGCAAATACCATCTCCTAGTCAAACTACGGATATTTCTGGTCACATTGTCATAGTTCTTATGGAACATTCATTCTGTCCACAAAGTGTACCAGGACACTCTGTGTAAATCAAGATGTTGTCCACCAAGGAGAGCTCTGGCCCTGTAAATTTTTGTTTTAAAACTAAGCAGAAAGCCCTTGCTGTTCTACAGCTCTTAAAAGGACAGCATCTTTATACTGCAATGTTAAAATTAGTTTCCACCTTGACAGTGGTCTGGAAAAAGTTCTTGGAAGCATTATGAGCCTAGGAAAAATCTCATGGGTCTTTTCTTGCTCTAGAAATATTCTGCTCATCTACTATTTCACCACTCCAACAAGTAATTTTCCCTTCCTTTCCCTATTCAGTTCTTATTCTGTTTTAACTGCATGAGATTTTCTATATAAACCCTTCAACTTAAATTGTCTCATTAGCCCTCATCACTTAGCATCCACTCTTTCTTAACTGAAGTGGTTCATTAAATGACATTTCCTCTTAAAAAACCTCTAAAAACTTAGTCCCCTCTTTAAGGAAGTCAAGAACACAAAATGTGAAAGCAGAAAACAATGTTCCAAACAAACCTGGAATTAACACAACTGTTCCCAATGCCACTGCTGAGCTTCTTTTCTTTACCTCTTTCCTTCTTCCTAACAAGACTGCTCCCTTTACATTATAACATGTACAGGACATGATGTTTCTCTCTGAAGTATTCTGCTCATTAAAACTGATGAAAAATAAAGATGGTCTTCAATTATTTTGTTCATTATGACATTCTGCTTGATGCAAAAGCTTTTGTTAGTCAGTGAAATTTTAGTTATCACTAACCAACATCTCAACAATATAATTCCCAACATGTAGCTCATAGGCAGTACATTCAGCTGAAATCCAGAGGTTATTTTCAAAAGATGTGAAGCGAAATATGGATATTTCAAGGGTATTACAGCCCTTAATTCAGTAAAACATGCAGGCACACAACAAATGGGACTTAAAACATGATTAAGTGCCTTTGTTGAGCTGCAACTGGAATGCTAGATCCCAGCTTCAGTTTGCAAGACACTGGCTACCAAAGGAGACACAGGTAAATTTAAGAAACAGGTAGTAATCCTTCAGCTGTGAGAAGCAGTGTTTTTAGACTTCTGGAAAGCTTTAGCAGGCTGCTCCTCCTCCTGTGGAGGTGAGATTCATGAGTTCAGAGCCCACTGCGACAGCTTCTCTCTGACCCCAGCACGCCTGGCTCTGGCGCCAGCAGCAGCAGTGAGCCCGCGGTCGGGCAGCTCATAATCAAAGAGTCCCCCTCACTGGCAGCAGCCTCTCATCAAAGACCTGCTCTTGTCACCCGGGCCGAGAAGGCAGCATGTGGTCTGTTCCTTCAAAATCTATTTCAGTACTTAAGGTGGAAAGGGTTTGTTTTTTTTTTTTTTGCACCTCACAATCCAGCAAAATCATAAAAAAGTGCCCTTGCTCTGGTGATCGGTGACTTGATCTGAGCCCAGCAATGTGTGAGGCCCAGAGGCTGGTGAGGTGTTCCTCCAGGATATCACGCTACTGACACCCCTTGAGACAAAGGTTTTTTCAGGAAATAAGCATGGAAAATCAGATTTAAATCCTTGCCATACCACAAATCCCCGAGTGTGTGCTTTGGCAAAGTGTTCTCTTTATCTGAGCCACTGTTCCTCTAAAGTAAAGTGAGACTCATGAACAATGTCTTACCTTGACTAGCAGAATGACTTGTAAAAGAATGATTTTTAGATATTGTGGTACTAGTGGTAAGGCAGGTACTTCACCTGCCCTTACAAACAATATTTCCTCAAAAAGCGTTTAAAAATATTTGGAATGGGTTTCTCTGGGTTTAATTTTTACCAAGCTTTTGTTGGATTTTTTTTTTTTGTATAAAAGGACACAGAGCATCTATTATTATGAATTTATATAATGAAGAAATTAATAGCTGGATGCTTTTATTTCCAAGAGATAAGACTGAACAAGATAGTTTTACACAGCTACATTACTGACAGTAATTCATACCAGACAACTGATGAAGATAAAAATAAACAGAAATATGGGAATAAGCCAGAAATAAGATGAAACTACTTCAGATTGTGGAAACAAACAGGGAAGTATTAGGGATGTCGTTAAACATTGTTAAACAGGTCAACATGAACCCTTGGGTTCATAAATAACCTTGAATTTAATAGGAAAAGTTGTTCCATTTTAATAATGGAATCATTGAAGATGTATGTCAGCTGATACAAGAAGGTAGAATAGAATTAATGTTTAAAAAATGAAGAGCTATAATCTCCTGACTTCAGTTTTCTTTTTCATCCCAGTAATGCCTACTTTCTCACAAGCACTAATAATTTATGCATTACAATTACACTTAGAAAATTATGATTAAAACTTCTTTATATTTAGTTACACTAAGTTCCTAATATCTCTGAGGAGCAGTTAAATATTAGATGCTTTATTTGTATGCTAATCAAATGCAACAATAGAGTGTGGAACTTTAAAATTACATGAAGCAATCAAACCTGTATCTAGCCGTCAAGGTTTCAGGGAATGGTATTGCAAAGTAATCCTACCATTTTTGTGACCACTGAGCAACAAAAGCAATCACAGCAGTCACAATAGGAGACCCATAAAATGTTAATGTTCTAAAATAATGTGTGTACAGGTAGAACGACTTCTCTTAGCAATCTAAGTGACCGTTTCAGCACATGAATATGTTTGGTATTTCAAGGGACATTTGTGCCCTTCATTACCATGCTGTATAAGTGGTTAACACTTCATGGTATTCTCTGCAAGTAGGAGCCATAATGCAATATATTTCACATATGTTAAGTATGACAATGCTTGTGAATGACACATAATAATAAAAGAGCAGCAAATCCATAACCTGCCGAGGTCAGCTTAATTTGTGGCTGCTGGCACCCATAGAGGGAAAGGGTCAACAAGGTGGTTGGGGGCTGGAGCACATAATGTGTGAGGAGATGCTGAGAGAATTACATCATTTTGGGTTTAAGAAGAGAGAGTTAAGGGAGGAAACACTACTGCTATCTCCTGCTACCACGTGGGAAGGAGAAGAGGTGATTGAATCAGACTTTTCTTAAATGTACATAGAGATGAGAGACAATGGACACAAACTAGCACATCAAAAATTCCAACTAGGAATTAAGCAATTCTTTTTCACCACAAGGATGGTCAAATGCTGCAACAAGTTACCTAGAAGTGCTGTGGGTTCTCCATGCATGGACATATGAAAAACTCACCAGAATGAGGCCCTGAGCTACCTGATGTATGGTGGCTCTGCCCTAAGCTGGGCGTGGACCAGCTGATCTCCAGAGGTCTGTTAAAAATTTTATCCTTCTAGGAAATGGGCCATAAGGCACCAAAACAAAGAACACATGGAAAAAGAAAAAAAAAAAAAAAGGATTATATTTCTGCATCTTAAAATGAATAGCTAATAAATGTCAGTTAATAATAACTAGCATCCAGCAGGTGGATGTCAAGATCCCACTACTGCTTTAAGTTGTACAGTTCTTTCTCTCATCTTGCATTGTTGCCATCACTGTTAAACCCATACTCTAAAAAATTCAACAGGCTTACCAATTACTTTTCTCCTACCTTCTACTAAAGGACACACATGAATCAGGGAGCAAGAGTTCACATAAAACCTTAGAAATTACACCACAGAAAGCAGCCATATGTTGGCAGAAGAAAATTCTATGTGATATAAAGGGCAGTGTGTCTTCCTCTAACAATTTATTTTTTCTTGAAATATATATATATTAAACCTCAAAATCAGGGTCACAGCAACCATTTTCTAAAACAAAAAATAAATAAATAAAAAAAATCTCCACACTAGATTATTTCAGGGAGTGTTTTACAAAGCATTATACATAATGGGAATGTCAAAGATCAGCAAATTGTTCCAATGGACTTTCCATCAAATTAGATTTACAATTACTGAGAGGTTAGATTTGCAAAGAAATGAGCTGACATTTCAGCACTCTGTAGCAATTGCAGTATTTCCAGTAAAGATTTCAGTTTTATGGCCAGCTTGACAAAACAAGTGTAATTCTGTTTTCCTCAGGTATAGCTAGGTTTATTTATAGCAAGGTCAACTCATTTGAAATATCCTGTATCTCTTTACTCACTAGAGAAATTGCCATGCAAGTAATACTCTGGATGGATGGTGTGTCTCTGTAATACCAGGGAGTAAGAACCAGCAACCACAGAAACTGCTTTTCTGCCTGTCAGACTTGATATTCAATGCACAAAACATTCTGTAGATAAAAATATACTGAAGCTTATCTCCATGTAATAACAGTGAGCATACATTTTTCAAAGTACACTGTAGACCCCAAACACAGCAGGGGTTCTGATGGAACTACCACATGGAAGCCCTCATCTAATAGTCTGACAACTATATATACGGTCCAAATCTTCTACACGAACCTGAGGAGACAAAATCCTGCTGCAAAAATTCTGGCCAGAAATTTCTCTCCGCCCCCAAGTTCTGTGAGAAAACATTCTGGAGAGCATCAGCCACCCCTCTTGTCCTCCTGCTCCCCCATATACCTTGCTCTTTTGTAACATGACTTCAAGCAGAGGCAAAATTCTCAGAATATCTGTTCATGATACAATATCCAAACTACTTTTGGATACTGTGTGTGCTTACACACAGTTTTCTGTCTCCTGCCTTCCACAGCTCTCACACCATCCTTCTTTTCTGCTGATTTTTCATGAAAGATGCTCACACGGCTTCAGCAAAACTGACAATTAAAATGACTTCCCCAGGGGCACAAGCATCTGCACAAATCCTGTTATTGCCTTGCTAGTGTTTTTGTTGCTTCCTTCTATTGTTTTGGAAATGAAGAATTTTTCCTTGTCCCAAAAAACAGTCTCCATGAGACCTCTGGCATCATTTTTTTTATTCAACATGCTTCTGTACTCAAGATGAGAAACAAACTCACATTTAAATATCTTTAACACATCTTAAATCAAATTTGAGCAACAAAGCCATGAAGTGTGTTCAGAAAAGCCTGGCTTAAAGCCATTGAAAGGACAGCAAGACAAATGCATCCCTGACAGACACATCCTTGGATAACTAATATGTGCATGCCTAGAGGCAGCAGCATTTTGGCTGAGCTGATCATCTATGTACCTGCCTGCCCCATAAAGTTGTTTTAAATTCACAAAGTAGGTGTCTCTGGCCCTAAGTTGCCCGAGGGCCCAAGTAATTTGTTTCACATCAAGAGTGTTAAATACACACTTGAAAACACTGAATTTGAACCAAACTGTACTAACCACAGACATTTTATTCAAGATGCAACATGAAGAGGAACAGAATTGTTATGTCTTCCTAGGGATGTGGAGGTTAACAAAGAATATTTAAATAAATACAATTCTTGCATGCATGGAAGAGGGTGGAAAACCATGAAAATAGTAAGGGCATCACCACAACAAAATGAATGCCAAGGCCATGACCACCTTTGCATTGTGAGACAGAAATGAAGTTAGGTTCCCAGAAGTGGGTACTCATTTTATCTGAGAAGTTGGGGTTTGTGAACTTAATTCAAGAAAACACCAGTTTTGAATGGAACTGTGTTGGAGCACAGGTAGAGCAAACACATGAGTTATTGTACCCAAAGAACAGTTTGAAATGTGTCATTCAGCACTGATCTCCTCTTCTGTAGCTGACTCCCTAGCACCATGCACTGAGTATCAGATTCTTTGGCCTCATTCTCTGTTGACTAGGTGCCCCCAGACAGGCGAATTACTTGTGGAAAAATATTTGAGAAGACGGATGCAGTGACACATCTCCTGACTCATCTCCCTTTCATGCATCAGCAAGTGTGTGCTGACCAGCAGGGGTATGATTTGGCCCTGGGTATGATCAAAATGTTCTGGCATTCTTAATAAGATATAGACTGGTGCCAGCTGGGTAGTTTCTTTAAAACACTTAATCTATTAATGAACTGGGATGCTGTATTCAAAGATATCATACATGAAGACCATGATGTCACAGATATGTTCCCCTACTGTCCGTAGTGATTAATTTGATTTTTGACTGGATGTTCAAGAGAATACAGACATTAAAATCTCCCCTCTCTCTCCATCTTACTTTAGATGTGTGTGCCTCTATCACAGCTGTTGATTAGAACATGATGGTTTTAAGCACATGTACATTTAGTTGATAGATTATATTATTAATTTAGATTCACCTCTATTCAGTTTAAAGAATTCTCTTTTAGCATCTTATGACAGGAATTTATAGTTAATTGGATAATTTTCTTTACTATTAACAAGTTAACATTTTTATGAGAACATAGAATAAAATAGTGTATGTGAAATCTTGGAAAGTTTTTTCTCTAAGCTTTGCTTTTTTACAGAATTTATTCTCCAGTTATTAATAGAAAATCTGTAGAAGTTAAGATGCACAGTTAAATGTAAATCACATTGTCTAGTGTTGCTTAAATTTGTTCTTTGAAACATCTGCTTTTCAAGCTTTATTTACCTGTCTGGTGATAGTCAGACAAATTACTGCAAGATTTTTTTGCCTGGAGAGATGTCTGTCATTTCACAGAACAGATGCAGAGAAAAAAAGTTGATGTGCCTTTTCCTGAAATATGTTGGGAAAAAACAAGCTTGCCCAGACAAAACAAATACTTTGGTTTTCCATTAGGTTCACAAAGAACCACTCCAGCCAACCCTTTAAACAAATACTATCATGACTGATTCCCTCATCAGAGGCTTAGCCATGAACAGTTTGACATCGTGTATGCTTCATGCTCGCTTAGCTTGCAGTATCTAAGGGTGCAGTCTTCCTCCCATCTGACTCAATGCACATTTCAAGCTTTTAAATATTTTAACCAAAGCAAAATTACCACTAAGATCTGCTGGCTGACAGAGATGATTCTCAGCCAATACAAACCAATTCTGGGAACTTCTTAGTGTGAAGTGCTCAAAGATGTGTTTCTTAGTATGCAGGATACAAAACCCATTCTAAAAAACACTGACCAAGTATTTTTCTCATGCACATATATATGCTGTGGCCTGGCATGCATATAAACATAGTATCATCAAGAAGACTTCCTGAACTAGATTTATAATGTTTAATGGAAGTCTTTTATCTCAGAGCAAAGAACAAAGCCAAGAAGTATGTACAGCTTGGTGGGAAAGAACAACCCTTGTGCTGGTACAACCCCTGTGGCCAAGCCCAAGCAGAAGAATATCAGTAAGGATAATATTTATCAATTCAAATCACACATTTTGGCATAATGGTTTTTCATGGATGGGTGGGGGGTTTTTTTAGAGACAAGTTTTATAACCAGCTACCACAGAAATCCTTGTTTAAAATCCTGAGAACATAAAGGAAAATATTAAAAACATAAATTTGTTAAATCTATAGACTCGCACGGAGAAACAAATACTAAGGGAAGTGCTAGAGAAAGTCTCTCCTTTAAATTTCCAGTTCTCAAAATCTGACCTCAAATTATTCCATTTCTTCATATGCCAACAGCAATATAGATAAGTTTACTTGAGGAGCAAAACACCACATAGTGTAAGAACTTCAGAGTATCTTCCTTTAAAGAAGCAACAATGTGTAGGGGATCCATGACAAAACAAAAGTGCAAGTTCAAGGGGTTGCTTAAAGAGACAAAAATGTTGTGAAACACTCCAGTACAACACTTTGAAATGTCTCATATGCCCCTCCTGAGGAAACATAAAAAAATGGTGTCCGTGATTGCTTTTCATAACTGACAACAGCATTTGATATCAGATCTTCCCTTTTGAGGCAGAACCTGTGTGAAAAAAGCAGCTGTGCATCAAAAACAAAATGTTCTTCCAAGGAGCTACAAGAAAGGCCCAAGACATAAAAGGACTGATAATTATAACAGCACAAACCTAATGAGCTCTGAGTGTAACTGATGGTGAGTTGAACTGTTCTTTCAAATCAAAAAAAAAATCAAACCATTTTCAAAATGTTTAGGGAGAGTTATTCTAGTGCTAACATTTTAATAGTTTTTTTACATGTACATTGTGCAGGAACTTTTTATTCCCAGAACACCCTGAAAACTAGATGACTCATTTCAATAGGTTACACCTCATGAAACCTTGTAAACAAACTTGAAAATCAATTATAACAAAAGAGATGTTACACCGGTTCTGGAAATTTTGTAAAAAGCAAAGCCATGTTTTCTTCACAGCATTATGTGCTTAGTAACATTCTTGATACAAGAACATAAAATATTTTAAGAGATTTTAAAGAAACAGAAGAGACAGAAAAGACTGAAAGGGAGAAAAGAATCTGCCTTACGAATGTAAAACTGTTTCCATCCATTTTTCTAATTTCATTCACTTTAGTTAATAAACATTGTTGAATCACAGAGATGCAGCCATGACTTTTGCTGCTTACTACATGAAAGAACGCTGTAAAATTCAGCGGAAAGAGTTACTGTACTTGTGGATGAAATGAACCACGACCAAGAAAAAATACTGGATAGATTTTTTCTCTCTATTTGGCAGGGTTGGGGAAAAGAAAGGCACATTTTCTTAGAAAAATAATGAATTAAAAGTAGTGTGACTTTCTCTTAGTTATTGCTGCTATTATTAGTAGCAGCAGTAGGAGTACCTGTTTTATTTTACATATATAGCACTCTATATCATTCAGGAAAATTAGAATTAGTGTTATAAACTGGGGCTTGCTTCCCCCATAGGCTCTTTTACACACTATTTAAAAGAAACTATATGGGATTCTTTAAATAGTGGATCTTTAAATAGCGATTTCCCTGAATTTCACTATTGCCCATTTCTGTTCTTAAGGCATTGGAAGACAGAAGCATACCGACAGAGAAACAAAATACATCCCTGCATATCCCTGTGACTCTTTGATTTTCTATGTAGAAAGCACCAAAGGAGAAACCAGGCTTTAGGAGCTGCTGCTGTTTCCTTGCTGTGCAAAATGCAGCCTGCTGGTGCACGGAATCGCTGGGTCCCTTCCCCACACTTTGGGAGTTGCCTCCTCCTGGTAGGGAACCAGCTCAGAGCTTTGCCCTGTTCATCAGTCAGAGCAGTTAAAACAGCAATGGCACAAGTGAGCTCGTGGGCTCTGCTTCATATTTAGTGTGTGTTCCTTTAATGTTATCAAAAAGGGGATGCAGAGACACGAAACGACATCCTCTCTGAGAAGAGTAAGGAGGGAAATAGCTACAAAAGTGAAATTTAGCCCCTGTAACATCAGCAAGAAGTTTCAACCAGGAAAACCAGAATTCAAAGCACAATACTGGTCAATGCTGTGTTCACTGTTGTGTGATTAGCAAAAAAAAAGATGGGCAAAAAATATGTATTTTAGGATGCTTTCCTTTTTTTTTTTTTCTCCCCTTTTCTTTCTCCAATTAGTTGGTTGCTTTGCTGTTGCTAATTTCCTTTTGTTTTCAAAGAAACTCATTTTCTGTCCACTGAATCAAAACTGAAGAAAAGAAGTGAGAAAATGATGGGGCAACTAGGCAGGTAAAATCCTTGTAAATCCTACTCCGAACTGCTTAATATTCTGAGTCCCTACTTCAGGGAGATAAAAAACCCTGTTGGCATAGTCTGAGTTGCACTGATGTCTGAGCAGGAAGAGTTTACTGTAGAATTGGAAGCTTTGCTTCCTATAAAAAAGGAGAAAAAACCCAAGAAATTAGGATTCTTCTGTTATGCTGGGGTTTTCTAAAACACAAGCCTCCCTGATAAACAGAAATGTAAACAAACAGAAATCAGAAGCATTATAAGTGGTCACAAACTGCTGAAGGTCTCCATTCAATTAGCATTCAAACTACTAGTGAACCGTCTAGCTCATTTTGATTCATTAAGAAACACTACTGGAGAAACAGAAAAATAACATAATTCCTAATGATTAAGACTGCCATTATGTATATTTGTATAGGCATCAGACTCTTTTCAAGTTGCTGGGATCAAGCCAGGATTCCAATTTTTGCCTGAAGCAGGCAAGAGACTCTGCTGAAATGAAACTTTAACATCCCTATTGCAAATAAAACTATGCCTTGAGAGTGAGTGTATGCTCAGTTCAACTGCCTGAATATACACACAGGGGCAGAGTCTTCCTCTGCATCATCTAGTGGAAGAGAAGTGCTGTTATATGTTTGCTATATATTCTTTAACATATTTCAAGCATCTTGCATAGTACAGTTGTAGCACTGCATTAAGCTCCAGTATGACCTTTTATTTTCTTTAGCACAAGAAGCTATAATTGGGACATATTTAATGGATGGGCCAAGAATCAACTCAATACCTTCTTCACCCACCCACCCTTAACTCCCCCAAACAATACAGCCCTGAATATTCCCTCACATATTCAATGCAACGTGCACAATATTTTATACATGGAGCTACTAGGTTAGACTCACAGAACCTGAGCACTGTAAGCTGGTGTTATTTGACAGCCTTCACTGATGTGTAGTGGCAAGGAACCTGTTCAGGGTATTTAAAACCAAATAACTTGGATGAAAATGTTTACAGAGATTATTAACTTCTACCTATTGATGCCTCTCTAGATGTTTCTTCTCTCACTCATGAATGAGTGAGTATCGGCAAAGAAGGGTAAAATCCAGACACTTTTAAATTTCCAGGGCCAGAAGTCTGTGCTCCTGATTTATGACTAGATGTGAAAAAACTGTTCTTTCTCCTGCCTGTGTATCAGAAGGAGCTGGATGGACTGACCAGGATGTGTATCCCCTTAGCAGATGGTGTTTCACATCGGGCATTTCAGTAAGAGCAGAATCATGGCATGCTATAAATGAAAACAACTGCAACTGCTTCACTGCTGAGCTCCAGCAGGGGTACAGCTTGGGATCTAGAGAGCAGCATGACTCTCCTTGCTCTCTGTCCAAAAAAACCAGAACAGAGCTCCAGTGGGGTGCCAATTTCTAGTATTTACTCTTTCAAGACAGTAAGCTATAAGAGCTCTGGTGATGTACCTCAGGTCACAGTATCACCTTTGCTGCATGATCTGCCTGGGAGCATGCCTGGATATGAAAATCAGCTTGAATTTTATGCATTTATGCATTTATGAATCACCAGAAGAAAAAAGACCAACAAAAAGTCTATAATGACATAGCACATTTTCCCAAAGAAAAAACAAAACCAAAACCCAACTCCCAACCAAAACCCACTATATTAATTATTTTCTTTAATGTTCTATATATAATTCCTATTTTTATGGCTTCATTCATGGATTTTGTAACTTCTGAATACTGAAAATGTGGAGATTTTTGGTGGAAAAGACAATGTATACATATAAATTATTCATAATGTACTCTATGCTCGTATAAATTTGCCTTCACTGGTACTACATTAAAATTTAGATTTGTCTAACGATCACCAACTTAATCTGATTTTGTAAAGACTCTACAAAAGTTTTACCAATGTTTGCTGTGGTAAATGAACTCTGATATGCATAGCAGCATATTTACATCAATAAGGGTTTAGCAGTAAATTATACTGCTAGAAGATTTAGGTTAGCTACACTGGATTAAGGTAAAAGGTTGTTACAGTTGTCATTTAATCATCTTGTAATTTTCAGTATTTTTATCTATGGCTATAAAATCTGAATTTGTATTACCCCTCTGTATGCTTTATGTTCCCTATTCCTACTATTATTGTAATATATGCTCTTTAGGTTCCCCTATTACTTTGGTTAATTTTGGAACCATTACTGCTATTACAACCTTAAGCCACCCAGACAGTATTTCCTTACACATATCAGGAGTGCCATTGTCAAATAGTTTGATAATTACTTTACCACTGAACTCACACAGCAGCTGGCCACAGAGAAAAATTATTTTTTCCCTTACAGCAATAAGAGTCACATCTGATGAACATTGTCATCAGATGGTATTGTTGGTTTTTCTTCTGATAAAGCAAATTATGTTGTAGGATGAGCAAATGCCTTTTTCATATGTAATTTTTATTTGCATTATTTGGAAGGAGGAAAACTCATAACTTCTTTTTTATGATTTTATAATGTCATTGAAACTGTGAGACTTGGCAATAAAGAATCTAAATTAGTAATTAATTTTGTTAAGATGTGTTGTATCACTATTATTTATGGTAATAATGGGAGAATTAAGCTGTGCTCTCAAGCATCTTTGTTTTCTTCATGACCATTAGACTTTTATTTGGCTTATTTACAAAGAAAATTTTAAACTTGGGGAAAAACTTGCAAATTTTGTAACACCAGAATAAAACATACTTTTTTCAGAAGCATCCTTTAGGAAAGCACAGTGTACTTTACTGTCATGAGTACATGCATAATAAGTTGCCTTTTATGTTTTCAATTTGAGGCCTAATTAAAATACACCATGGCACCTTTAAAAAATTATTTTCAGTGACAAGAAGTTCCAGTATTTGCTATTTTTCACAAGCCTTCAAACTCAGCCCTGTCCTAGCATTTAAATTTTACACGGGCAGGTAAAAGTAACTTCGTAAAAATAATCCTTCAAAATATTATGGGCTACTGAAAAAAACTAGGTTTACTGGTTTATAGCAAGACCACCTCCAGTTGCAACTGTAATTTTTTTTTCTCTTTTTAACAGACAGTAAGGAGAGCAGTGGTTTTGTTTTTAAGTTCCAAACAATGTACTGAAATTATAGACACATTTTCCAGGTAGGGCTAAGCAGAATGACAAAAACATTCTCATGTTGCATGA
>JAWWLV010000001.1:6660742-6680095 GCA_035041135.1 Platyrinchus mystaceus
AACAATGTACTGAAATTATAGACACATTTTCCAGGTAGGGCTAAGCAGAATGACAAAAACATTCTCATGTTGCATGAAGACATTTCTCTAGCAGGCTTTGTCTCTCCCTGCTAAACCCCACTTTGGCAAAAAATGGTAGAAATGTCTTTTAAAAACATTGTAAGTCAATAGACATTTCTGAAAGATGAGTTCATGAGAAAAAGAAGGACACAGTGATGCTTGAAAATATTGATTTGTGTAATGATCACTGACTTGGTCTGATTTTGTAAGATCTGTATCAAATGATGTTCACCAATGTTTGCTGTGCTATGTGAACTCTGACAAGGACAATAGTATATTTATATTGTCTGTGCATCAATAAGGTTTTAATAGTAGATTATATTACTGGGAGATTGAGTTTAACAAAACTGGATTAGTATAGAGGAATATTATGGTTGTGATTTAGTCATCTTGTAATTTTCAGTATTTTTATCTATGGTTATTAAATTAACATATTTAAATTTATTTTTTTCTTAACATTGCAACAAAAACAGCCTTAAAGTCTACAATTATTAGTCAACTTAACAGTTAGAAAGACCCATTTTGAGTTAATGACTTTTATGATTATTATTTCTAATAATTAAAGCTATGGTTTTAGGTTGTTATGTTTTTCTTCATTTAAATGGTGATGAATATGAGATCTGTAATTTTTTCCTATGCAGAACAATATGAGAACATTAGAGTGTCTGTATTAGATGGGAAAACACCACCATCTAGTCCAATTTCATTTACAACCCGATGAAAAATAGAATACATAAAGTTTCCCTTGTTCACTCACCCATTTTTTGACTCCAGACTCTGGAAACTTTCTGCATTAGTGACTGTATTCACATCATTCACTTTTTTCATGTCATTTCTAATTTAATTTAACTGCTGCCACCTCTCTCTCCAGCTATCTCTTTTCCAAGGTGAAGAGTGCTAGTCTGTTTAATCTCTCTTAGCACAGACACCATTTTCAAAGACCACCCATCCTTCTCACTTTTTTTTTTTCTCATATCTATCATTTTTTTTTCCTGCTGGATAGCCAGAACTCCATGCAGTATTTCCAAAGCAGAGGTGCAGTATTAAGCATGTAAGGCACACCCAAAGGTGCAGTCCTTTAAGTTCACCATAGACTTATAAAACGACAAGGCAATGACTTCTGTTTGGGTTTCTACTCCTGTCCTGCTGGTGCCTTTCTGTATCATCACTGAATCCTGACTTGTTGGCAAAGAACTTGCTGCAATGATTCAACACCTCTTTGCAAAGTATCAGCAGCAGCTCCTTCAGTTCTCTTTACTATGTGAAAGAAAAATATGCATCATCTCTGGTAGGCTTCTATAAATAACGGTGACACTGAAAATTATGAATCATTCCTAATTTCATCATAAAAGTGATTTCAAATGTTATGTGAAGTGCAAGGTAACCATGCATTTCTGTTAAATACTTTCAGAACTTACAAGTTGAAATGGGAATGGGGATTCAGCATATGAGTGCATAGTTTTAATTTGTCTTAAAGTTATGTCATAAAAATGCAGTTGTACTACTGCTGTCTAGTAGCAGTAATGTTTAACATTATCTACTATAGTACTGCAGATGTTCAGATATAAATTTGGAAAATGAGTAAAAATTTCAAGTCCCATTACTTTTTCTTTCTTTGAAGCAGATTCTGTGGACACTTCAGACAGAAATTGGGTCTTATCTTAATATTCACACCTTATCAAAGTTGTGAAGTGTTACATAAAATAAGCAAATGCATGATAAGTGCACAAGAATATAAATGCTTTAACCTTATCAAGAAAATTATTTATCTATAATAACACAGACTGGGTGCCAAGAAAAAAAGAACAAACCAAAACCCCTCATTTGTGTTCTACTTGTTTCAGTATGCAATAAGTGAAAAAAAAATCAAATTAATGGAATATTTGGCCATGATTAAGCCACAGTGCCTTCTACACAACCTTCCAAATAAACTTTCTTAAATAAAGTTCAAAGAATGAGGTTTAGCTCTCATGTTAAAAATGTTCCTAATCTCCCAAAGACACACATCCACTCGAATTAAAAAACAGATGTAGCTTCCCTGATTTCCATGGGATTGCTCATTCTACACAAAGTGCCCAGGTTTGCAGGATCAGGCTGGTGTCTGCAGCCTGATTAATGTCATTTGTCCAGAAGACAAGAAATCAGATGAAAGGAGAGCACTTAGCAAAGTGTTAATGTTAAGAATACCCTGTGTGACTACACAGTCACAAACTAGTTTAATTCATACGCAGTTATAATGTATACTTAATGTCACATAAAACAGATGAAAAGTTCTTAAGCTTTAAGTACAGGCTTGTCAAAAAGACACCATCTCTAAAGTTTAGACTAAATAACACACTACTGGATTGCAGGTCCCATTCTTTCCAATGCTTTTGCCCTACTATGTATGTAAGTGGTGCTTCCAATGCAGCACAGCTCTGCTGCTGATACAACTTTTTCATTTTGATTGCTGAAAGAATAGCTGTGGAATGCAGGCAGGATTAGTTCACATTTCTCTGCAACAGTTAGTGGTCATCATGTATTTTGTGGCACTTACTGCCACAGTCTCAAAAAACCTCCACATTTTTCAGTACTACATAGTTTTATTTCTATGTTTTTATCTGTATTTTTCTTTCGCTAAAACACAATGCAATTCAAATAGACTAATTAATGCTAATGAAATATCAGAGAATAAAACTGGGATCTTAAAGTATAAACTGTTGATGGAAAGAATAAATTTCTTGACATAGGTCAATTCATTACAAATTAAATAAATAAAAGTTTTTTTTTCACAGAAGTGTCCATTCTCATGATAATTATTTTGGAAAATTCCATTTACTACATTCATTAATAAACAAATAATCCATAGTTATTTTTGACCAACCTCTGAAGTTAGAAGTAAGGTTTTAATTGATGTTCAGGACTAATAAAGCTGATTTTTGGAACTCTCAACTGACCAAGACTAACTCTGAGAACATTTGACTGCCATTTTCATTTTTCCCCTTTCCAGAAGACATCCTTTTAACATACTGTTAATATTGTAATATGGCTAAAATAACTGCCCTTTTCCAGCATTAGTCTTTTGAACACAGTACAAATGACCCTCTTCCAACCCTTACAAAGAGAATTAAAATAGCTTTTTGAAGCATTGAATAGCCATATACTGAAGGAATCCAGCAACCGATGGGGAAACCTACGACTGTAACACTTCTAAACGTTTGTGTGCCTTTTAAAAAATTATATTATATTCTTTCACAACTTGAATCCTTTGATTATAATTTATTTGCAAGAGAAGATGACCTAGATTTTCACGTGTGATATTAAATGTAAGACTTAGATCTTTTCGGGAACGTATCTCAACTGGAGGTTTGTGAGTTCTAGTGCAACATCAGGTATCTGCTGCGGCTACCATGACATCAACCTTAAGGATGAACAGAATAAATTAAACAGAATAGAACAGAATGGAAAAGTTTTGGTGGAAGAGATCTTCAGCAATTATCTACTTTAACTGCCTGACTGCTTCAGGCCTGACAGGTAAAGCACCTTATTAAGAGCATTGTCCAAATCCTCTTAAACACTGACACAGGTGAGGCATCGACCACCTTTCTCTCCAGGAAGCCTGTTCCAGTGTTTGACCACTCTCTTGGTAAAGAAATGTTTACTAATGTTCAATCTAGATCTTCCCTAGTGCAGCTCTGAACCATTACCACCACCTCCTATCACTGGATCCCAAGGAGAAGAGATCAGCACCTCCCTCTCCATGTTCCTTCCTCAGGAAGGTGTAAAAAACAAGGAGGTCAGCCTTTTTTTTCCCCCAAACTAGACAAACCCAGAGTTCTTATCTGCTTCTCAATTTGATTAATTAATGCCAATTTTGAATGTTAAGGGCAATTTAAATATGGGCATATCCACAATACTTTCATAAGTAAATGACTTCCTTTTTAAAACCAGCTAATCAATAATAGAAGTGATATAAATAAAAAGTGATAATAACAAAAAGTGTGATAGAGAAATACGAGGTTGAAATGGACAAAAATGGGAACTTAGAGAGGTTACTATGCACAGAAGAAGGCACTAATTTTAGTTTTTCCTATTGCCTTCCTCTGTTTAGCCATGCACACATCCATTCAATTTTAGACACTTCTGATTTTAAATGCTCATTAAGAGTTTACTCTGGGTTCTCCACTAAAGTTTCTGAAAGCTTTTAGCTGTATCATTCTGCAGCCATCAAGTCAAAAAAGAGAGAAGGGTTTAAGACATGTCCAATGCTACAAATCCCAAATCAGATGACCCCAAAAGGAATGGAGACTGTGGTGTGTATGATGTCTGTTTACAGCACATGCTAACTGTTGAACATTTACATTGAGATACAAAACTGTGATTTAGGCTTGTGTTTGAATACTGAACTAAGCTCAAATGCTGACATGCCCCCACCCACCATAGATTAAGAGAATTTTTCACAAAATGGTTTAATATGTTAGGATTTTGAAAGTAGTTCAGACTAGGAACCAGGACAATGACTAACAGGGCTAGTAGACTGTAACATAAGACAACTCAGACATACTTTCAACAGTAAAAAAAGTAAAAAAAATAAACCCTAAATATATTTGAGCAGCATTAACATCCAAAGCCCCTGAATCTGCTCATTGTGTTCTGTCTTCAGAACACAGCTTAACAGTTTATCACTTTTTTAATAAAACACACACAGTAGAAAATGTGTTTCAGACTGACTATTTAAATATTTAAATATTTACATTATTTAAATCTCTTATTATATACAAGTGCATGCACACATTGCCTATAAAATAGAAGGAAAGTTTCCTCCCCTTGAACTTTCACCGTGTTCTTAATTTCTCTGTAAAATTGCAAATATAACAAGAGCAAGATGTTTTACACTGCGTACAACCCATCTATTTTATTACGGTGTGGTTGGCAACCCCACACTACTATGAATTTCTGTTGTGTATGAATCATTCTCCTGAATGTTTATTTGGTTCAGTGGGATTTAGAATTATGCAGAAATCCTACAGTCCACTCGAAATTTCACAATAAATATAGAGAAGCAAATTCTGCATGGGAAACCAAAACTAAAATCTCTGAGTGCCATAGTAGCAATTTGCAGCAAATCTTTCCACAGAAATGATTTGGTAAGAATTAGTGAATATTACCCAAAAGCACCAGGCAGTAAAAGGGTGGAGGTTTCCATTACACAAAAACAATTAACACACTTCCCCACACTCACACTATAATACAGGGACTTAGGATAACAATAACAACAAAAAAGTCCCATAGGGACTGGGAATCTATAAAACCACTCACAAATTACTTGGCACAAGGCCTTGTGGTGGAGGAGATCCAACCTGATTGTAATAAAAGACTAATTTCTTCTCAGCATTACTAACTTCAGAAATGTTTTGAACAGATGCTTCAGAGGTGAACTGAAGGGATAGGGCTCTGGAATTAAACAACCCTTAAAAACTTAAATAACCCAGGTCTTCTATTGTTTTCTAAAACACACAGCTTATCCAAAAAAAAACCCAAAACAACTGACAATCTGATGTATGGATGTCCACATACAACAGCAACCCAGCATTCACAGCAACAAAACTGCATTGTAGGGGATAAACAAGTTCAGGATTGATGGCAGTAATTGTGTCAAGGAATCTCAAAGTGTGCCTAAGAATGCAATTCAGCCCAGTAGCAGAGAGGATTCCTGCACTGGAGACAGTAATTGAGTCAAACTCAAAAGTTAAAAATATTCCTCTTAGATCTGTATTGAAAACTACACAAAAAAAAAATAAAATTTGGAAAGGTTTTGCATATTAATTTCCTGTGATGCTCCCATTCTCTAACAAATTAATATGGTTTTAAAAGCTAGCTTCTCTCAAGTATGTCCAGGGACCTGATCTAAAGTCAGTGCTAAAGTCCATTATGGCACTTTGAATTCATTAAAATGAAACTTGTCTCTCTTCTGTAGGGTGCTGAATGCACTGCATGACCTGATGTGTATACAGTAGAGACTTGTTAGCCACAAAAAAAGAAGTATATAAAAGAAATAGAATGTCTTCCTTAAATTGTCAGTCTTGGGGATTTTTCCTTTTTCTTTTTTTTTTTTTTTTGACATATTCCCATAAAGATTTATATTCTGGCCTTTGTTGTCTGGGATCCTTGTCTCTTGCTCTTTACAGTGGAAAAGGAAATTGTACATTAACGTAAATTGCTAGTCCTGATACTTCTTTCCCTTGACTGATGGTTTTCTATTACAGGCTTGCAGAATTCAGACTGGAAAGAAACCCAAGCATCTTGATTGAAAGGATTTGATACATTCTTTTCAAATTCATGCTATCTAAATCACAGCAGGATGACTTGTAATCAAAGTTTTTCAAAAAGAACATAAATTTGGGGAAAAGGAAAAGGCCATTCAGCCCATTGCAAGTCATCTTGGTTAACACAGTTCTTCCAGAATAGTATCTCCCTTCTTCTTTAATGACCCCAGTGCCTCCAATTCCAAACTAGGCTCAGTAGGCTATTGAAAAATTGTATTTCTCTTTGAGTGAAAAGTACTTCCTTGTGTTGGTTCAGAATTTCATTTTTTTCAGTCACTTCCATTTCTGCTTTCCCCTTCGGTCTTTTATAGTCAGACCAACAGTGAGTCAAGTGTTATTGAATAAGGTTTTCCACCCTGTATTTTTGAGAGTAGATGAGTTTGTAATTCCCTCTTTTTCTCAGTTTTTACAACAAAAAAAAAAAAAAAATGAACTCAGCTGTGATTAGGTACAGCCATTTATGACACCGTAGGCTTCAAACCAGACTTCTCTCCCACTTCGTTCCTTTTACGGTGTGTTTTAAGCTAATCTTTTAAAACACTGGTATTCCATTTTTGTTCACCTTTTTTCTCTTTGGCTGTGTTGACTCTGCTGCTCTGCACCCAGTGTGATGGCTGCACTGTAGCAGAATACTAACCTTAAAAGATTTAGGGGTTATGGGTATGATTTTGCAATTTATTTCAATGCTCAAAAAAGTGATTAAAAAACTACCTTAAAAATACAATTTTTTGTATTCAGTATCTAAATAACCTCACATGCAAAAATTTATAGGTCAGATTAAATAATCTCCAAAGTCACTGTCTGTAGATTTTGCTTTTATTTTATTGTTCTGAGGAATGTTGTGGCTTCAAGTTTTACCAAGGTCATCTTTCATCCACAAAACTTAATATAATTAGTATCAATTCTGCATTTTGTCAAGCTCACACTGGAAGTTATTAACTGTGTTTCAAGTGGAATGTCAGAGAAACGAAGGGCAGAGAGAGTAATCTTTTCAGCTTCAAAGGCACAGTTGATGACTTGAGTTCACTGGTTAGTGAGAAAAACGTGCATTTTTTATTAAAGGTGTTAGCAATGCATTTGAAATTATAAGCCTTTTTCTCTCTTTTTCCTTTCCTCATTTTTAGAACTTGGCACTACTTCAGTCTTTTTTTAACATCCCACATGGCAATGGAACAGTTGCTTTAGTTGTCCTGGTTGTTAACTCGAACGATATTTAGCTGTATATTTTTGCTTTTAACAGCGAAGCACTTCATCAATACTCTGACAGCACAGAACTTGACAAAATCTGCCTAACACAGTAATATATAAAAAAACCCCCACAAAGATATCAGTTTTTGCTGGTAACGTTTTTAAAATACCATAAACATCTCTCTAAATAAAGTAAAACTAAGTTAGCCCTGCTATCTCATACCAGTACAGCAACAGTGAAACACATTCAACAGAAACTATTACTCTAATCTTTCTCCTTGCTATAAGAAATGCAATGTTTCCCTTAAAACCATCACTGAAGATACACTTGACAACACTTTGAAAAAAACTAAAGCAACTAAAACTCAAGATCCTAAAGATCATAGGCTCAGTTCTTTAAAATGAAGTCCAAGAATAAATTTAGAAGCATATTTTCACAGCCTTCTTTACACTACATATTTACCTTTGAGAAGAAAATACACGTGGATTGTAAAGCCTTTTTACTAGAGAATGGTTTAACAAGAACCAGCCTCTGTTAACCTCAGAGACATTGAACTGAGAAGGCTTAAGTTTGCAATGAGGGTAGTTAAGTGCTGAAGGGAAACACCAAGGGGAATTGTGGATTATCCATTTCCTTAGGCCCTACATTAAGTCTATATATGTTCTGTTGGATGCTCTAATAAAATAAAGGTTTCTGTGCCTCATTATGAATCTATAAGAGTGGAAACCATACAAAACTTCAGGCTAACTGACCCAGCAGGTCCCTCTAGGCTTAGCAGATCACAGATTTTATCTATGAACAACATGCCAATAGTATATTGTCTCATACATATAGTCCCGCTCAAAATTATTGAGCTTATGGATATGTAAGGTTTTACTTGGAAGAAAGGAAAGTACATCCTATTCTCCTGTAGAGGAAGTACTTCACATATCTGCAGGTCATTGTCAAGCTTATGGGACACTGCAGGCAGCACTGACAATACAATAAACACAGCCTGTCTCTCTTTGGACTGGAAAATCCAGGTACATCCAAACCTCAAAACTACCTGTCATCTGGATGGGATAAACTCATTTAGCCAATTTGCAAGCCAAACTGCTTGTAGAGCTGGAAATACTTGATTCTAAAAGTCCCTTGAAACCAGTGGAATTACAGCTTTTAAAGCAGAAGCTATGAACAGGTATTTTGTTGTTGTTGTTGTTATTATTATTATTATTTTGAAAGTCACAAGACTTTTAAGCCTGAATAGTACACATAATACAGGTTTCATGACTTGTTTACATCTGAATGTTGAAAATCACTGCCATGAGGTCACTACTGACTAGAGGTCAGGTGGAAATGGTTACAGTCTTCATTACCCACTGACTCTGATGTTACACAGAGGTGGTGACACTGATGACTTCAGTCCTTCCCAGGGACTTCTTCCAAAGGCCTGTCCTTCCTCGCTAGTCACACGTGCAGGCTGAGCTGCTAAGGAGTGCTAAGACCCTACAGACTGTGGCACCTGAGGGAAAGTGTCAGCATGAATTCAGAGCAAAGGATGCTCTTTGCAGGCAGACAGCATGCTTCCAGCAGAAGGGACTCTTAATTTGGAAAAATCTCTCCTACTGCCAGCTTACAATAGACACTGTTAGACTGCATAATTCATATGCAGTACAAAAAAAAAAAAAAAAAACCAAAAAAACCCACCCCAGTGTGATCAGAGCTTAGGTTAGGAATGTTTGAATTCCTGACGCATTGCTGAAGCCTCTCTGGAGCTCAGCTATATAATGGAATCTTTATCAGACCATCAACCAATTGTGATACTTATCTGTACAGCGTTGCATTTTGGGTTAAGTGATAATCCATCAAGGCTGGAAATCATTGTGTACTTTTTAAGTTGCCTACTTCATTACTGCAAGCTGACAGCTGGATGGATTTGTTAGCACTAGAAATATTTGTTCCAGACACAAAGAGCAGGTTCCTAATATATGATATTATGATACTTTCTTTCATATATTCAGCAGGCCTGTAGTGTAATCTATGTCTCATTTATGATATTCATTTACTTGGCAAACTATTCAGATTATGAAATCCATCTTTATTTGTTCCAGAATGCAACAGCCTCATTTCATGAATAATATGACCAAGTAACATATAATAATGACGACAGTCCTCATCTTACATCATAATAGCTGTTAAGGAGAGAAAATTGCCATTTCCTAAATGGCACAGTTCTTTCCTCAAGTTTGTAAAAGGTAAAAAATGAAAAGCACAAATACTTTTCATGGCTGTCGAGGTAACTATCATCATGTGGGTCATGTTGCCAGAATTTTTGTTTGGGGTTAGACTGCTTTAATGCTGTGCCTGGAGGGTTACTCTTGGGTTGATAGCACAACTAAAAAAACATCTTTTAAAAGTAATTGAGGACTGGGAATTCCACACAGAAACACTTGGTTTCGATTTTGGTCTGCTCACAACAGACATCAGTCTACTTCAATTTTTTAGCATCTAGCAATAATGCAGTTTCATATTTAGCTTCACACTGCATGAAAAAGTACCTCCTTTCATAACCACATTTTGATGCTACTTACTGCTCTGGTGTCTTATTTCCTCTAAGACACAGGAAGATATCTTCTGTGGATGTACCAATACCCAAAATTCCTAGCCTTAACTTAAAAAAAAAAAAAAAAAAAGGATTATTTTCATACTATGTTTGTAGAGCCTCTTGCTTGGAGCTGGCGTGTTTTTGGCCTATGATCACCACACATGTGAGTATGTACTGTTTGTTATGATTCTAATTCTCTGTGGACATACTTAGAAGTCTGTAGGAATCCAGCCAATAAAGGAGGAAACTGCTTTAGTTTGGTTTTGTTTGTTTCTTTTGCCTTGGTTTTTTTTTGTTGTTGTTGGTTGTTTGGTTGGTTTTTTGTTTGTTTGGTGTTTGTTGTTTTTTGGGGTTTTTTTGGGGGGGGTGGTTTGTTTTGTTTCTGGGAGCGTGGGGGTGAAGAGAGGGGTTTAATTTTTTTTTTTTCCCCAGATGATATTATAAAAAGGCTTTTCCTGGCTCTCTATCTATCAGATCTAAAAACCAAAGAGTTTTTTTGAGTCAGAACAGATGCTGCAATCTCCTCTGTTGATCTTAATTTTGTGAGCTCCGAGAATTCACAGCATTAATTGTACCACCAAACTTGGCCTGTGGGATGAAACCCAAATTAAATGTTGCTTTGGAAAAGGAAAAAATACTCTGTTACCCCTAAAATGGACACTGTGGGCTACTAAGCCTCATGAAAATATCATGGTAGAATTTAAGAAACTCCAAGTCCTGTTCACAACAGCTATATTTTGATATTAAAAAAAAAAATAATTCAAGTATTTGAACTTAAAACAACTCTTGGATCTTGCCATCTTGCTCTCTGCTCTCCTGGCACTCTGGATTTCTGCTTTGGGTTTGTCCTCCTGGTTACAGAGAAGCCAAGACTTGGCCCAGGGAGCCACGTGTCTGCTAATAAGATGAGGCCAGACACAAACAAAGTTGTGGTATTTTCTTCCAATGTCAGAGCCCTTGGCAGCAGAGAGAACATGGAAAAGGAGGCAGACAGGGCTGTACTCCTGCATCTTCTCTCTGCACCCGTTAGCCAGTAGTAGATCTTGGGAAATGGGGAACCCTTTCTCTTCCTGGACTCCTCTATTTAGTCCATACAAGTGCCAGTGAATGATAGGGTGCTTTCTATCCCTGGCTGCAGATGCTAGGGAAGGTTTTTCAGCTACTCCTTAGCTGTAGCCTGCAGATGTTTCACCTGTGTAACAGCTCTGACCAGAGACAGACCAGTTTCAAGCCTCAGGGAAAGAGGCCTGTAAAATAGGTGTGTGATTTCATCATGGTGTAACTTAGGTTTGTTGTGATTTGTTAAGACATCATCTAAACAGCTGAGAAACAAGCAGAATGGAAAAGTAATGGTAATGAAAGAAATGGTTATAAAATCATGAAATGGCCATTCTTGAAAGATGGTGCTAAAGGCTTACTTGAATGTCTAATGAAAAAAAAAATAATCTAAAGAAGTGTTGGTTTGAATCTCAGATTGTGTGGCCTCCCAAGGAATCTAGACACTGGATACACCAGAAGGAGATTAGTGTAAAAGAAGGGAGAAAGAAGAAGTAAAACCCAGAAAGTTGTAATTTTCTTACCCAGCTTGAATAAAATTAAACACAAATTTTATGTCACTGCTACAGAAGCATTTGGCTTTTAGCTCACTGTCATAGGAAACTGCTTTTAACATTAGTGAACCATCATTTTTGTTATCAGAGTTGAATGCAAGTAAGCATACATAACTATATTTAAGGTATAAGTCTGCCCTTATCTCCCTTGTCCCTCACATATTCTACAGCTTATCCTTGCTTTGTTGTTTCTTTCTTTGTCAATATCTCAAAGTGCCAAGTTATATTAATCAGATTAAGTGAAAGAAAAATGAAATCACAAGGAAAGAACTGGCAATGTTTAGCAACTTTGGATAGGAAAAGTATATGAGTACTACAAGTACTGTCCAAATAGTTTCTGCATTCAAGCCGAAAAGAAATAGTTATTCTAGAAGGGTTGGGTCATGTTTCTTAATATAGACTTCAAGGTAAAAATATGAAATAAGAAAGCAATGTAATTTTTTAGCTAAGATGGTTGACTTTTATGCTATTAAACAGAAATATTCACAAATTAAAGTCACAGTTTTCAAAATTATTACATCCTCAAACTCTTCCTTACACCACCATAAACTCTTCTAAATTTAGCTCCACAGATCTCCTTTAAGAAATCCTTATTTTAAACCAGAGCAAAAAACAATAAAAGCAAAGTGGATTATAATAAAGCAGGGATTTCATTCACATATGAATGTGTACATTCGCTGGCTTTGTGGTAACCCTGACAAATAAACTCTTGAACTTCACAGTGCAGCTGCCTGGGAGCAGCATCATGTCTCTGCTGTACACAACAACTTCTGGAGATGCTTTTAGGCATTTCTATATAAAGCTTTAAACATTCTGGTACAGTCATTATACAAGTGAGTCAGCTGAGACTGAATCACTCTGATATGTGCAATGAACTGAATGGATCTATCTTTTGAGTTTGCGATATTCTTGCAATGTTAATTTTGCACGTATTTCGGAGCTGTTGGTGAGATTTCAATCTTCAGTACTAAGAAGCCAAAATAAACAAGTTTTATAACCTCTTTGACTTTTTTTTCCCCCCTCCTTTTCAGGAATAGGACTTAAACAAAAAAAAAAAAAATTGTTCTGTTTGTGTGTGGGTGATTAACATAATGCCAGCCTGTGGGAGGGTTTTATGTATATTTGTGTGCACAAGCTTCTTTCCTCTGTGAATCCAGAAAAACAGAGCTATTCTGACTTGGGGTGGCTTCTCCTGGACTGTTAATCACATTCCCTCTCCACCTACAGGACTTTGAAGTATTGGCATGGCACCATCTAAATTTACTTTATACTAACAAAGAATTTCTCCAGTGGAGGCATCCCTTGTTTCACTATTAGGGGCAAATCCATAATCCTCCTGTGCCTCTTTCCAGCCATAAAAAGGAAAAAT
Source organism: Platyrinchus mystaceus (assembly GCA_035041135.1). Lineage (NCBI taxonomy): Eukaryota > Metazoa > Chordata > Aves > Passeriformes > Tyrannidae > Platyrinchus > Platyrinchus mystaceus. Next base: position 6,673,860 of record JAWWLV010000001.1, read on the forward strand.
AGCATGGATCCATGCACAGCTTTCACAAATAACATTACATAAATCTGATAGAAAGACAACTACTCACACAGTGTGTAATTATTCTTTCAGCAGTCCTCCAGATTTGTTTCTTCTCATACATTTTATTCTCATTTTGTCGTACATTCCTCATCACGGTTATTAGGCTTTAAGATACCCTTGACAAATATATAAAGGGCAATACTCTTCACTTGCATCAAATTATGTTTAGATTTTTTGAGCTAGTAGGTAATGTACCAGTAAAAGAATAATTAATTCCTGAAGGACTGAGCACAAAGGCAAGCATACGTTTGTCTGAGAAAGTGAAAAGTTTGACTAAACAGGAAGTTTATGAATTATCCTGCTGTCATCCAACTGGATCAGTAGCTTTTTTCATGTTGTTTACTAAATGCCATGCAAATTAAGGCAGCAATGTATCACACGGTTCCAGAATTAACTTTTGGCGACTTTTGGAGAATTTTTTTCCCCACTAATTCAGACTTTTGATAATGAGGAGGTACAATCACCATAATGCAAAATGCCTTAGATTACAGATTCTCTTGCCTACTTATAACCTGTATCCTATTCTTGTAAAGACATTTCCTGTGACTGCATGTGGAGTAACATATCCTCAAAGTGGACTATGTAAAAGTCTTGCAGAATAGAAGAATGTCTTGTAAAATTTACCTGAGGTGATTCTTAAGTATCAAGTAATAATTTTAGAACAGAATTAATGAAATCTGTCTAGCAAGCTTATTTTGTCAGCTATTGGAAATTCAGTTCAAAGACATTACTAAATAGTATGCACTACCCTATGATCTGGGGTAAACTTCTGTTTCTTTAAGGCATGATCCAATAACATAAGACAAAGAGAAATGCTGCTCCCCCCAAAAAAATTAGTTTTGAAGGTTAAGAATATATGGATACTTTCTCAGTTTAATGTCCTTATGTCCTTCATGTCAAAAGTCTTACTGGAATAGGAAGCAGAAGTGTCAAAGTGTCAAAGTGGTACTTTTTTGCTCATCCAACAACAGATACTATTGAAAATCTGCCCCCTCTCCAAAATGGCTCTTATGCCATTTGTACCTCTGCTATGTAGGTGTTCTGACAATCTAGATAAGGTTCAGTCTAGTATTTCAGGATAGGAGAACTCTGACTTCACAGCAGTCATTGTAAGTTTGGGAACATTATTTGTTTTATGGGTCCAAGAAAGGAGATGAAGGGACGTAAGGAGAGAATCTTGTCCATTTCCCTCCACCGTGGGAATCAAGCACTTTTAATAAAAGCCAGGATGAAGAAAATAATAGAACTTGAATAGCTACACCAGAGTCACTGCCTCCCATGCATTTCCAAAGTGTCTCCCCTAAATGCCTTTGCCACTAACTAAGGGGATTCATTTTCCCCACTGAACTTGGAAAATAACTCTTCATCAGAGTCATATTGATTTCTTTTTCAAAAGCAAAATCAAACAAACTGGTACCTTCAGCTTCTTTGCAGAACAGATCTTTAAATTTTCTGTCCTTGCTTTTGATCTCTATTTGTGGTCATTTTTCAGTGTGACCCCCCTGGTAGAAACAGCACTCTAGTTGTCATCCATTGTTGGAAAAAACACCAATTATTTCAGCCTTGTCCTCATCATTCATCAATAGGATCACTAAATGTCTTCATTTTTGTCTTTCATCTAGTGTATTTCTAAGCACTTTTTTTTTTGTTACATTTCTCACAACTTGCTAGTTTCATTTTGCACCTGGTTTTATGCCCAGTCTCCCGTTTCTTCCACACTGATCTACTCTATGATTTATGTTTATAGCAACCTCTTTTTTTGACATTTTCATGGTGTTTGATTTCTCAGATTGTTAGATAAACAACTTCATTAGTTCATTACACGTGTCCTGTCTTTTCCTCTGTATTGGGGTAGAGCATCATTTTCTATTCAATACAAGATCTTCAGAAAACAGATTTCCCACACTCATTTGTCCCTTTGCTTATCTGCCCAAGAGACCATAACTACCAGTTCCTTGAGGCTGAAGTGGTTTCACCTTCTCAGTCATTTTGCTGGGAAAAGTGAGTGCTCATGTTTTATCAATTGATCACCTTCACCCATATTTCCTTCCTTGACTCTCTCTTAAAGCAGCATCTCTTTTTAACTCTGGCATCAATTACATATGCATTCTCATATATGTTAGAGTTGAGGCTTAGAAGAGAGTTCTCTTGTTTCAGATCTTCCTCTTAGTGCTGGGCACACAAATGATAAAAATCATTGCTTCATAATAAAGGAAAATGAGGCCCTAAACCTCACGTGGGAGGTGAGACAATGCCTTAACAACATGAATATGCTACATATACACATACAACAGTGACACAGTTTAGTTATGACCACATAATAAGCAGAAGAAAACAATTCATTAAGGACAGAAAAAAACCAGCACAGCACACCAAGAACTTTATCCTTCCAGTATGTGAGCCCTCAGAAAGCTGGCAAGCTTCTGGTGCTTGACACAAAACATTCTTCTATAAAGACATGATAATTCCTGTCATTCTGTTTCTTCTCAGGAAATGTTCTTGCAACCACTCAGACCCATGAGCACTGGGCTGTTTTCCGTGGTCTATCCCTTTTTTTTCTGGAGCAAAGAGACTACTATAAAACTTGTCCTCTTTTCCACTGAAACAACAATATATGTTTTACATTAAAAGCAGTACTAAAGCTTAAAAAATGTAATTTTAGGTTGTATGTCAGTTTATTCATGAAGGCCACAATATTAAAATTCCAATGCCCTATGGAGAAAGAAGTTGGGTGATCTGATACTATCACAATCTTTAGACAATGGACTTGCAAATTAGCTCAGTTTCTTCTTGCAAGTCAGATCACTACAACTGACTCGTAACAACATTTCCAGAAAGAAAAGATTTCGTGACTCTGTCTTCACTTTCCTGGCTGGCCTAGCTGTACCTCATCATATGAACAGTTGTAGTGTGGTAAATGAATATTATTTCCTCTCCCTTTGTGCAATGAAAGCTTTCAAGAGACCACATAGGAAACTTCTGCCATTTCATTTACTGTGAGAGATTTGTAGCTACCCAGAAGATGATAATTTGTGAAACCTTGCACACACATCTTCCCTGTTTCACAGTTATCTGATCAGCTGCTGAATGCAAGAGTAAAATTAACCTTTATATTTTGCACATAAAGAAATGAAGCATTACTAGAAACATTTGAAAAGCTATAACAGACAAAAACCCAACAGGATGAGGGGGCAGGGAGGGGAGAGAGGAATTTCAGCTTATTTACTCTAGTTCTGGTGAGATAGCATCACTCTAATTTAGGAATACCTTAAACTGTAAAAGACCAACAAGGGTGATGTAGTGCAATGCCTCTGTTATCAAGCAAGATTGCATCAACAGAAATTCCAATGCTGAGGCACCTATCTTGTTTTAAATGGTAGCACCCAAAATAACCACTCTTAAAAGGTCATGTTTATCTAAAAATAGCTTGCTTGCATTTTACATTAAAGTTAATTTACTAACCTTAAAAAAATTAAATGCAAATCTATACAAATAATTTAAGCATCCTGTCAAAGTTCACATACACACTGCTAGAGCAATGAAAATATTCAAGGTCACATGAAATCTTTCTTAACCATGTACCATCCTGGGGATTATTCTATTAAAGATATATAGTATACATTGAACTAAAATGTTTGAACCCTCTCTTTACCAATATCTACCCTTCTTAGAAATAAAACCTAAAATTTCCTATTTATAATGTGCTTTCCAGGCCATAACAAAGAAGTATACTGTACCTCTGATGCTGGTGGCTGTTGCCGAGGTGGTTGTGCTGGCTGTTAAGGCTACAGTGGTTGTGACTGTTGCAGTGGTAAGGGAGGGGATGACAGTAGTGGGAAGCAAAGTGTTGAAAACATCTGGTGAGTGGAAAAAAAAATATAAAATAAAATCATATCATGCAAACAAAGGAGAACCATAACAGTGGTTTAATTTGTAAATACAAGAATGTTGAAAATGACTAAATTAAAACATGATTAACATAAATTATTACGGGTACAACAGAGTACCTTTAAATTCTTGACATTTATCACTCTCAGCTTTTTAGTCAATCTTTGAGCATATGGAATTTAAAACTCTGTTAAAATGACCAGGTTTCCACATATCTAGAGAGTGACGGTTTAAGTGACAAGAATCCATTTCTTCACTGAGCCATTTTAAATGCCTCATATAGTAGAAACCATACACAGATGAAACATGCTGTGTCAGAGTGGGAGATGAAAAAAACACCATCATGCTAAAATAAACACACACACATGTTAACAAGAAATGGCTGTATGTTAAAACACCCACTTTCAGACAGACTCAATGGAGGGAAAAAGGGGAGAAAATGCTACTAACTATAAGAGCTGCTTTTTCCGGATTGCTTTTCTTCTTCCCACACATTTGATTAAGACACAGTTGTCTGCTAAGATCCAGAGCAGAGTATATTTCAAAATCTTTACCCTAATTAGCAGGCACATTCATCTTTCAGTCATCCTGAACACAACTTATTGTTAGTAGACACATCAGTATTTCTCTAAAACAGCTTCAAACTAAAAATCAGAAATTCTAATAATATTGCTATTAACAAACCCATGCTTGTAAGTCAGAAAAAATGCATAGCCCTGATGATGACAGCATCCTGCAAAACCCTTCAGCTTTTGATCAAGTGCAGGTGTGCCAGGCTTGGGGGCACCACTGCTTCACTGCAGAGGAACCAACAATGTCTGTAGCAAAATGCTCCAGTACAGAGCAGAACATAACCAGATGTACAGAGAGAAAATCCTTTGATTACACTGCCAAAAGTAATAAAGACCAACAGGACTTTGCTTATAAGGTGATTGCAGGTTTTAAAGAGCAAACAAACAAAAGCCCTGAAGAGAACTAGAGAAAAGCACTTCCATGAAGACATAAAAAGCATCTGACGTTTTTCAGATTATTTATACCGCAGGTTTAAAAGGAAAGGACTCTTTTCTTGGCAGTTGATGGTGAGTAACCCATTCCACACTGATTTCAGTGAAAATATTTCTGAAGGGTGCTATTCAATGCAATAAAAGAGCCAAAATCTGACCCACAATCTGTCTTCCCTGGCTGTGGAAAGAAATGCAATTGGTCTCTGAGTGCCATCAATTCTGACTGAAATCAATGGAAGCTGAAGTAGCTCAGAGCTTTTCAGTACTGGCCCTACTGAACACACTGCAGACACAGGGTCCTTGAGTTCAGCATTGCATAATTACTCTCTTAAGACCTCAAAGTAGCATACTTACCTTATTTTCATACTGGACGACAGGTTATTTTGCAACTTTAAAAGTCTCCTTGTTACTTAACATCTGTAAGTCACCTAAAATTTTCTGTACTCCTCTAGTTTTGATAAACACCAGCACTTTCCTCTCTGGAATTTATATTTGTGGGATTTTCCACTTCTGAAGCCTTCAGAAAACAGCATAAGATCCCTCTTTCATCTGATGTACACTGATATTTAATCTATTTCTCAGTACAAAATATTCTCAAGCCAGAAAAATTAGAACAGGCTTTTAATCACCAGGAAAAATGATAATATTACCTGGAGTGTGAGTACCACAATAATTAAACAGAACTGAGTATAACAAGCATTAGAAATAAATTAACACATTAAAAAGATACCTGTCACATGTACTGATCTATGCAATTTTTTCTTATAAATAGAAACTCCTTCCCTGATAAGTATCTGCTAAAAATGAAATCAAATGGAAAACCCCCCACCTACTTCATAAGAAAAGCAAAACCTTGTTTACTTACAAAGCTTTACAAATCATTCCTGTACGTAAAACCTAATTAGTGTGACTTATGGTTCCATTAATTATCTTTCTTGAATATGCCATTTACTTAAGACTCTGCAATGGCAAGTTGGGGTTTTATGGCAGTGCTATCTTTTCTGCAAACACACTGTCTACTGTTTTACCAAATAATAGCTTACATGAGTGACTAGCAAACTTAGAAGTTGATTTCTTTCTGGTTTCTCTTCTGATTGCAGCATTTCCAACAAGGTTTCTCATTTTAAATGAAAGGCTATCTAGGAAAAAATTCCAGTTAATAAGAACTGGGATATATCAGCATTTTAATACAGATGTGATAAATCCATCTTCTCTCATCAGATCAAGAATAATGAAAACTTTTTGCAGAAATTAGTTTCCTGATCAAAGTCATAAACTCTGATG
>JAWWLV010000001.1:6687341-6699574 GCA_035041135.1 Platyrinchus mystaceus
ACTGTTTGGATCACTCTCACAAATGACACCTCACCTCCCACCATAATTATCTGGAAACCCATCCACAGGCACCTGTTCACAGGCAAGTTTCTTCAAATGGGGTTCAGAGCTTTCTTAGTGCTCGTGAGGGAACCACAGCCTTGTGAAACAAGTCAGGGTGTTGTGTGAGATCCTCATGTGGCATGTTCCAGCCAACTTTATCAGCTTTGGTGGCAATGGCTTTTTTGTTTCAGTTTGTTTGGTTTTTTTTTTTCTCCCTGCAACCTGAGAATGGTTTTGAGATACACCCTTACTGTCCTCCTGATTAGTTTTTGCTGTCTGTTGCCCTTTCTGTGAGAGTCACACAGAAAAATCGATGTGATGAGCTTTTCTGAAAGCTGCCAATAGGGTTTGGAATCCTTGAGACAAAGTCAAGGTGGTTCACAGGAAGCCAGAGTAAGACCCAATGCGGAAAGTCTATGATAGGATTTAGCAATAAAAAAATGTGACTTTAATTACAAACCAAAGAGAAATTTATTACATTTCATCAAGAACTCAAGAAGTAAGAGCTGGAAAAAATATTTTGTGATTGCAGCTTAGAGGATTCCATTTTGGAGGAGAGGCTAAAGACACTTCAAGGTCCCAACACAAATTTAGTTTGAACCTATGCTGTGCAAAAGATTAGGAAGACTTATAAAATTTTAAAGATTTTTTGAATTTTTTTTTTTAATTTCAATTTTTTCATCAGTATGATCTGTTTTTTAGTTGAAAGCATTCTAAAAAGAAGTGGGGAAATACTTTATTTGCTGTAAGTAAAATGCTACTAGAATACTGTAAGAAATATCTGATTGAATATTTTTTCCTATATAGAATATACAAATGCAGGCTAAAAAAAACTCCAGAAAAATTTACCAAGTAATTAATAATTAAAATTTCAAATAGGAAAAACAGAATAATCAGTACTAATAATTATCAACATCAAATATTAATCGTTTGAGATAAGTGTCTACTCTCTGAGCCTCCATGCTCCTCCCATGTGATCAGGGACCTTAGATATGAAAGTTCTAAAAGTTCTCTTTTTTGCAGAAGCTCTCCCTGCCCTCTCAGCCTTCAAAGCATTTATATCTATTTCCATTTGGTCAGAACCTTCCCAAGGTTCCCAATCTCAGTTGGAACTAAGCACAGTACTGATGTGTCATCTAGCATTAGCTGTCATTTTAAGAAATATCAGTAGCTAGAGTACCATTTTCTTTCTTGAACTGAGTGAAAAACTGAGCAACGTATTCTCAGAAGAAAGGTAAGTTATAGAAGCACCACGTGAGAAAGACAGAGACAGGATACCCTTATCTGCATTCTACAGCACCTAATGGTGCAGAAAAGATTTCAATTTAGAAAAATCACTTTAATATTATCTTTATAGTTTTAGTTTTCTGAATAATAAATGATTTAGATGGAAACAGAAAATCATTAGCAACTGTTAGATTATAAATTTATCATCAGTCTCAAGTGAAATTATTCAGTTAACAGTTATGTTTTCTTCATGAAGATTGCATATGATCTCCATAGGCATGGCAATTTTACAATCTGACTTCTCAAACAGAAAAGTTCAGATGAAGCAAAGTTCAAAAAAATTGGGGGTATAAGCAGTAGCAAAGTGTGAAGCACAGAAAAAATTAGAGAGCAAGCTTTGCTACTGCAGCAAATCACCGATAATAAACTCAACAGCACCATTTCAGAAATACATGGCACTGAAGGTCAGATAAAACAGTTCTCAAAAAAAAGAAAGAATAGCAGATCTAGTTCAAGAAGTACTTCATTGTATATGCTCTACCCATATACAAGCATCCAAAATATTAACTTTATGCACTTATTGGGTATGGATAAAAAAAAAAAATCCCTTATTATAACTCAAAACCAACATACAATCTTTTCTTTTTCAGGAATCACATAAATTCCAATCAAGAACTATCACATTAACCAATTATTGGTATACACAGCAAATTAAATATTTTCAAGAGTTATGTGTTATTAGAGACTTTATTCAGAACTACAGTAAGAAATATTAAAAAAAATAAATTTCTTCCATATGTTATCTAACAGAATCACTTTATTTTCAAAGTTTTCTTTCATGAAAAACAGTATTTTAATGTAAAAATATAGAAGTGTCAAACACTTTCCCCAAAAGTGTTAGTGTGGTTTGGAATGTTATTTACTTGACCTTTCCGAAATACTTTTAAGCTTATTCGGAATAAAATTTGTATCCTTATTTTCTAAAGTCACCATAAATGAAGAAAGATCAATTCATGCACCTCAACTATTATTATTATCACGCACCTCAACCCCATTATTCAAGTATTTATCAACAAAAAGCGATTCAAAAGTAGCTGCCTTGAGAGTGTTCAGGGATAACAGCTGGACAATTCATCCATAAAATTATGCCAACAATTCCACCATAAGTTTCTTGACAGACTTTTCATACCTGAAAATGTCAACTAAACACTATTCTTCTTTAATCCAATAATAAAAGCTGTATTACACAATGATTTCTGAATTCATCTGGCTGTGTGGCATTCATCTGCATTGTGCTTTAAGGTTTGGACCACATCTTCTAGTGTAACCAAGAGTCTTCTGGAGAAGCCAAATTTAATAATATGATAAATATTTAATAGCTTAATGTGATTTTAGGACATTGATGTATATGCAAAATTGAAATATTTCAACACAATTTGAAGGGCTATGCTTTGAAGAATAACACGTGTGAAATTCTCTGGGTGTTTATAATGCTACCTTTAACACAGGGTTTTAATGAGTCACTTTCTTAGGCCTGGCACAATGTAACCTCGCTCCTCCTCACTTTGATTTTTGCTAAAACTATCCAGCTGATGTGGATTTCAAAGGATATGATGATGATGATGAAAAAAGAGATCTCTTCCTGGATAATTTACCAGACTCTGTTTGATTTCTTTTGTTTGTGGGTGAGTATGCAAGCATGCATTGTGGGGAAGAGAAAGAGAGAAAAAGAAGAGAGAGTTTGAGGGGAAGGAAGGCTTTTGAGACAGAAAAGTCTTCAAGAGCATTCTTTTATTTATTTTTCATCAGAAAACTCAGGCTCCTCTGTCTCTGAGTTGTCTTCCGTATTTCTTAATGTATTTTTACGTTACATTTTCTTGTATTTTTACATTACGTTCCCTTATCTTCTTATAAGATGGGAATAGGAAAAACTTTTCACCTTTGTTTTAAGGACTCAAAATTGAGACTTCCTTCTTTTAATTCAAACACAGATATAAACAAGAAAAATCTCAAAACTAAAAGGCATAGGATTTCTAATTATGTCCTGCACTAGATTTCTAATTATGTCCTAAGACATCTTCTGAGTCCCACATTGTTGATATGCCTTGACTGCTGAAAGTGCAATTTTGTGGGTTTTTTTTTAGCTAAAATTACCCATTATAGTAGCCATAAATGTTATTATCCATACATCACACCACGGGTCTCCATACTTCTCTTTTCACAAAGCCCAAGCTTTGCTCACCCAAAGGTAGGATATTCCCATAGGCAAAGAAAGTGTCTTCTCCAAGATGAATGTGTAAATGAGGCATTTCAACACAGAAACTTTAAAGGGGAAACTTCAGAAATTATCCAGTTATCTCTCTGTCTAGGGTCTTAACACCAAAACAGAGGGCAACAAGATTACTTATGCATTTACTGCTCCACATGGATGCTGCTTCATTTCTTTCCCATCTCCCCTCTAGTGAATATTTTTTATGTGTTTTTTGATATGTGTTTATGACAATGAGATGTCCAAAAACACTACACAAGATTTATCAGAGGTTTGTAGTAAAAACATTTGCAAATCAAAAGATCTATGACCTATTCAGTAAGCTTTGTTTTCCAAGAAAGCAGAAAATATCCTCACCTCTTTGGTTTTCTTTCAATTTACTGTTCTACTCAGTTTCTACTTTCTTGGAGAGATTTAAAAAGAAACTTGTATAAATTTAAAAGTGCACCACGCTGGAATTATGAGTGGCCAAAGAAAGTGAACCTCTGTAAATGTATTTGGAGATAGGATCAAGGTGTCTGGAGCAGATTTTGTACAGTGCCATTTACCAGACGTGGAGAACAGCCAATCACAGAGATTTACAATTAGAACAAAAATAAAGAAAAAAGGTGGAAAAAAAGACCAGTAAAGAAGGAGAGTGGATAGAAGGGACAGGAATCCAGGAAATGCAGAGTTTAAGATTATAACTAATGAGAAAATGAGACCAGGGTGGAAAAATCTGAGAATCTACTGAAGGGAAGCAGCACAAATACAAAAGTGATTTCAATTGCATGCTTCCTGGACAAACAGCAAGAGAGGCCAAATAGCTTGTTGAGTTGGGAAGTGATCAAGCAGCAGGCTTAAACAAACAAGAGAGAATACTCTTCCCTCAAAGCACGTAACTCAATTCAGAAACTTGTTGTCACAGGTTACTGTGAAAGCAAAGACGACAAATGTTTTGAAATGGGACTGGACAAGCAGGTGGAATATAAATAATGTTATAGTTAGAAAAGGTGCAGTGGGAAGTTTGGTCTTACACACTGTAGGAGATCTTCTGTTTGAAAACACATTCCAAAATACTAATGAGGATGTAACTCAGACTTTCAGCTGCCTTTGCTTGCAAAAAATAGCTTGCCTGAGAAAAAAAATACAAAATAGAGAGGCTGAAGACAAAGGAATATCTTATGACACTTTTTATTCTTCAGAGATACTAAGCAACTGGCTCAAATGCTTTGCATGTATAATATGGGCCATATTATGTATGTAATGTATGTATATTAGGGCACTAAGAACTGCCTCGACCATCCACATCTGCTGATTCATATTAGTTTCCATATTGCTCTTCTAGATAATTGTTACATGACACATTATAGCTCTGAATATTTCAATTAATTTAATGTCTGTCTGTAGATTGGCACATCAGGATATTTCACCAAGGTTCTTCATTTCAAAATAGGTCTGCAAATTATCAAATGCTGCTGTTGGCATTAAGAAGGTTTCTCAGTGATATGGGCCTGTGTCACTCACTCCAATGTGATGATGAACTAAGTCTTCAGCAGGTTATGAACTACTCCTACATAAATCACAGGTGTATCTTCAGTTCGGTTGTGATGGACCACTTCCTTCCTCTACTCCAGCTAAGTCAGTGCACTTATTACCTAAGCTTTGCAAGCAGAATCTATGTTTTTGGGTTGAGCAACATGAGTCTAACAGTTTGCCCTGTTTGCTGATGAATAATGACAAGAATTTGGATAAAGGTAAACAAAAATTCTTAATAAATTGGAAGAGAGTGAGAATTGCCTGGGGCACATTACCAAAGAAAGGGTGTAATATATCCAGCCAGAATGTGCACTTCTAAAGCACCAGGCTCACCAATTAGAATACAGAAATGACAACAGGTACAGGCATAAAGCTTGTGCTTTTGTTACTGCAAGAGACAAATGTTTGAGGAAACATCTTGCCTTTGTACTTCTGCCTATAAACTCTGACTTTGTGCCCACCCTCCTGCTTCATAAAGTATTTTATGACATTCATTATTAACAATAAATGTTAAGAAAAATTAAATTAGCAGACATAAGACAGATTCAAGCAAAGCAGCATGAGCATATTTAAAAGCCCATGCCGTTAACTTTATTCAAATAGGTTGAATTTCTCTGAAGTCCAATTTTTTATTTTATACTACAAATCTAAAAAAATTTTTTATGTTATCAGATACTAATTGCATTGGACAGATTGCCATTCATCTTCTTATTGCAATATTTTTTCCAGTGCCATCCCTTAACATCAAAGCAGTATTACCTCATCATCACTTACTGTGGAAAAAATACTACTTTTCTGTATAATTTTGTGTCTGGGTTGGTCCAGTTAAAGGTATGAGACACTCTTTGCTTGGTTTGTACAATTAATATGTATAAATACATTGCTTGCCTTTAATCTCTAATTATAATAAACTATTCCTTCCATTTTTAGGCAATCCTCTCTCTACACTAAAGCTGTCTAAATCTCCTCTCAGTTAGGAAGATAACTTAAGTAACTGACAGAATTAGTAGATTGAGTACCACTGAGTGGGGGAAAAAATAGAATAGAAGCCAGATGAAGCTTTTACAACATTAATAAACAGAATGACAGAAAATCTGTCAGAGTAGACGAGAAAAAAAGGAAAAAAATGTAGTGCAAATCACAGCATACATAAGAAGAGAAAAGCTCTGAATCAGGTTGCACTCTCCTGCCTCTGCAGAGGATACCTTCCATTGATGCCCTCTGTTTCCTCACACAAGTTCTTATGGAAAATCTGTCATGTACTTGTATTAGAAACCTAACATTCAAAGTAAGAAGGCATACTTATGGGATAAATCAACTCTGACAAAGAAGTAGGACAAAAAAAAATTATATCAACACATTAAGCACAGGGATGAAAAATCAAAGGATGCTTCCAGATATATTTAGGAAGATAAAAAAATACATCCTTTATTAAATGGAAGGATGTATCTCAGAAAGTGATAAAAAGTAGGCTTTTTAGCCCCCAGAGACATAGAAAGAAAATATTGTATAATTTGGGGAGGATTATGTTTCACTAGAGACATTCGTGAATATAATGAGCTAAAGGGGTAAGGCTGCTTAAATTATCTATACAACTGATTGTTCTACACTTGATAAAATAATTGTGTCAGTCTCCTCTGTACTTAAAATAAACCTAACAGCTCTGAAATGCAGTAAGTTGTTACGCACTAAACATCATCTCATACTCTGTCACATTGCTCTCATTGTTTCAGAAACCTCGGAAGCACCTGACATTTACCTTCTCTAGTTCCAACACTGGAATTGCAGAAATGCAATTAGGAAAACTCTGGTACTCATAACAGAAAAGGTCAGCAGTGAGGGAGCTAAAGCTGATGACATGCCTAATGTGCTGCCAAACATAACAGAATGCCTCCCTGATAATGAATGATTTTACAGACTGCCAAGAAGTTGTTGCAAGATAATCAGATCAACAGGGGGCACGCCACTGTGAGAAAGACACACAGGAAATGGTGAAATAGTCTTTGATAGAGGCATATTGCAGAGCCATCACTGATGGGAAAAAAAATCTACCATTATCAAAGGCCATATTTTCCGAAATAATCACATAAGTAAATTGGGCAGAAAAGACAAATCACAGAAGTTTCAACATATGGCAAGTGCAGAAGCCATTACCTCATCAAAGGCAGTGCACTTTGTACCTGCAGCCAACAACCACCAAACCACCACACCCTGAGTGTAAAGGACATTTTTTTTCTTTTTGTCTTCTTGTGATAACCAGTGTAAGTCGAAGTTAGAGGGTTTTGTTTTTCTGTTTGTCTTTAATACAGAAATACTCACACAGCAGTACAGGCTCAGTGTTTCTCATGTAAAGACCTCCTCCTTACTTGTGCCTCTAATTCTACATAAACTAACAGTGAACTTTAAGGGAAATGAAAAGTAATCTGAGGGTTTCTTTTGACAAATGACGTTTCATCAACAGCGCCAATAAATAGATCGTTACTGAAAGCAGCACTTATTAGAAGTTTTATGCCAAATACCTAAAGGCAGGTTAAACCTGTAGCGAAAAATGTTTTTGAGATCTTACAACCATCAAAGCAACATGCATTTGTTATAACCAAATTCATCATGAGCAAATAAAATCTACATAATTCATAATAAAATCTACTTACAGACTATAATTTTCATTAGGTTTTTTTCATTTTGTTTTGTCATAGTTATAAGAAGTCACATTTTTTTAAAAATTACACACAAAAAACGTACCATCATGAACTACAGTAGAGCTTCTGCCTTTATATTCACTTAGATTAAAATTGAAATTATGGAAATAATCATGTTCCAGGAATACATATTTCTGATAGGAAAACATCATATTTTGAGACTGCTAGATTCATATTGCGAGGCTATATTAAAGGTAAATCCTAATTTTGTATTATGGTTTCTCCTATACCCAAGTTATATGAATCTATTCCATGATCAACTTAGAAGGCAGCTATTCTTTTCACGTGATACATATTGTTGTCTAATTAATTAAGGAAAGAAAAATCAACTGAAATTTAATATGAACCTTCATATTTTTCAATTTTATTAGAAGTAGTATAATGAATTAAGGACATGACATAGTTTTCATGATTGTCTGTAATGATAGGCCAGATGATGACCAGCTAACTTGTATAAGCTGAATTTTCTCAGTAGCAGGCTATAACTTGTGTGAAGAATCCAATCTCCCATCTTTGGTGGTCTATAAATAACTAAACAGAAAACCTCAAGCACTCATCTGTCTCGTATTTCTCTTCATATATCCTTTTGTGACCAGCTTTATCTGAACAGCTGTGCCTGAGGCAAGTGTTTTTAAAACAGGACCAACATACTGCAAAACATTTTTAAAGGTGCTTACTTAGCAAAAAGTTCACATCATAAGTGACTATATTTTGTTTAAACTGTATGAAGAGAGGCATGCTAACAAAAGAAAGACAACATCCTTCCCACAACTATGCAATAGCATATATAGAAGTGCAATTATACCGCCAACGTTTTTCTTGCTATTCTTTGTGTAATGACCATAAGCAGCTGACTGTATTGGCTTGAAATGTTACATAAGCATTACATGCACTGACAAGAACACACTCACCATGTACTATCAGGACATATTCTGTGCTGTTCCGGCCAATAGGATTTTTTGCTTCACATCGGTATGTGCCGTTGTCTGTTTTGTTTAGGAAACTGATGCTTAGAACCCTGCCATTGACAACCATTCTCTCTGGGTCTGGTAGTTCTCCACCATCCTTTGTCCACAGTACTGGTTCTGGCCTGTTGGATCCAAAGCAATGCATTTATTTAGATACATTAAACATGTATATGTGACATATGCATCAGAAATAGTAGTATCATAAACTTATGAGTAGCAATCTACCATCAAAGAGTATTTAATGATATTTTGAATTACTGGACATAATGAACTGTCGCTATTAGAACCTCACCATCCCAGCTGTCAGCTAATAAAGAAAGTAAAAGTACAAGCAGAGAAAAGAAGAGAAATCAAAAAGGAAGTGGAACAGTACTGGAACAGGCCAAGATCTTTCCTAAATTAAAAAATAGTTCTTGCAAGGGTTTAGGACCCACAGTTTGGCAAGATGCTTGGCAAGCTAAGTGAAAACAGCTTCCTGTTTGTGTTATGAACAATATGGTTCTGTGTGGCTGACAGGAAACAGAAATCATGCAAGCAGGGTGAGGTACATGTAAGTGATTTGTAAATGGGTTCTCAAATTATTTAGGCCATTCACATTCACAAGTGCACTCGCATGAGCCGAGCGTTTTCCCTGAACCAGGCTTATCAGTCTCAAAGCAGCACATCTTACACACAATCTAAATTTGTTTCAGTTGCTCAATTGTGTCACAGACCATCCCTTCTCCCGCCCTTTCTGCATCCTTCCTTCAAATAATTGCTTGTTACACATGTTATCACGAGCAATGTAAGATTTGACTTAAAATCCTTGATTTCCTTCTTTTGTGAAACCTTTCCTCTTGTGCCTCCTGCACTCGCATCAACCGGGCCAAAAGCAATGCACTGGCAGGGATTACCCCCTAGGCAAGTTAAGGGCACCACAGAGAAGGGAACTGACCATCCTGCAGATTCACATATTCACAGATTCACACCTTCCCACTGGCAAGTGATACCTAACTCTTTCCTAAAGACTCTCAAGAAGCTCCACAGTTCAGGAGATTTGCCTAACAGACAGCAGGATGTATTTATTTCTGCTGCACAGTCTTTATTTACACGTAACAAGATACACTTTCAAATTTACATGAGGGAAATCACCAAAAAGGCAGACTCGACACTGGGAATGAAAGGTTGGTTTACTGAATCCTGTCTGTGTCACGAACAGAGCATCTCAGGCCTTTAGATACTAATCACTTAAGCAAGATATATTACAGCCTGGGGATTCACTGATACCTTACTTGCTGCTGGTAGCTTTGTACACTGTAACCCAAAATCAATCTCTTTTGGGTACACTATTTAAGTGATTTCAGTCCGAGAGCTGTTCTAGATTGGCACATATATTTGATAGGAGAGCATGACATTATACTATCCTATTGAAATATGCATTTGTGTGACTAAGTAATAAAAACAAAATATAATAGAGTGTTATAAAATTAGCAGTTGCCAGAATAGTCTTACTCAAGAAATAGTTCACTTCATTAAGTTGAAGCAGATGTCCAAAGCCTATTAAACTTAATAAGTATTAAGAAGAACTAAACCTAAATTCTTAAAGAGAAATATTTTGCCAAAATGTAGCCTCATGCACAGAAAAATAGTCCTAATGATTTCAATGACATGATTTTCTTTTAAGTTAGGCAAGATGTAAACAGGGAGTTTTTTCTGAAATACACTTACTGCTATATAATTCATATAACTCTTTAAAGTAAAAATACTGTGGGTCCCTTCCAACTCAGAATATTCTGTGAACATCTGAAACATTTATCTTGAAATATAACAGATTTATACATGTTTTAGTAATATTTGGATGATACCCTGCTAAAACATCATTGAACTTAGACTGGCTGTTCTCTGAAGTTATGACTTTTTTCAGAAAATCATATACCCAGACAATAAAGCAAGGATTAAGAACTGTTGGTGTAATGGGCCTTATTTATACCTCACCATAAATATGTCATAATCCTCTTCCTAAGTGCACTTTCATGAACTGGTTTCTAAATGCACATGACAAACAAATACACACTTCCTCTCTGCTTAATGCGAGCAGGGACTCTCGATGTCCATGCTGTTGCAGAAACATTGCCCTGCAGAGTTCACAACATCAGGGTGTGATTTGCTTTGATATGTTAAGGTGGATTTGTTCAATTTTCTAGCAAACTCCTCATTTTTTCCCCTTTACCAGCTTACTGTGAATCTGCAATCCCAGGAGTGGAGACTCTGAAACACTTCTGCTACAATGTGCACCATTACCTGCATAAATGGCGTGTTAAAGCAACTTCTGTGCAGTGGTAATTTATGGAACTTACCTTTTAAATTGAAACTAGATGGCATATCCTAGGGGAAAACCCATAGGATAACAAATAAGTATGAAATGGAGACTTAGATATAAATTATTCAGGGGCTCTGTCACATAGTAATATACCAGCTGTAGTCTTACACAGAGCACTTAGCTATGGTTGCAAAATGATGTGCAGTAGAAAAATCATGGCTTAGAGAGAGGCAGATCTGCATACTGTGGATATTGGGAAAGCTGCTAATTAACAGTTAATATTGAGCCATCCTGTGCTGTATTGGTGGCAGCAGCAGAACAATTCCTGGGCAGCAGGCCCATAGTCAACACATCCTGGTGACCAGGCACAGCTCTCATGCACAATGGTGCCTAAAGCAGCAGTTCTGTCAAAACCACAAAATTAAATTTTGCCTGTGCTGCTGGGAAGCTTTGAGACACTCTGGTCTAAGTGATTCACTAGTTATGCAGGAGTGAGCTGAGAACATGAGACATGCTCATGCACCCAGGCCATCATGTTGCTGTGGTCAGCGACGAGGGGATGGCTGTTTAAAGAAAGCACATGTGTACGTCCCTTTCCTGTGGTCCATTCCTCCTGCACTCTGCCAGCATCCACAATCATTCTGTCAGGGATGCTGGAGGGCACATCTCTTGTTCTCTTTTGTACCTACTTGCTATTTAGACCTGTTGCCTATGAATGTCACTAATATCTTTTGGAATCTGCTAATAATGTCCATCAACCCAGCCTCCTGTAGCAATGAATTCTGGAAGTTCCCTACCTGCTATGCAAAAATGTGCTTGCTTTTATTTCTCTTACACTGATCTCCTAGCACTGGCAATGAATATTGCAGGATATGGTAACACTTCTACATATGATAATCTTTTTATAAGTTATGACAGCCTTGTACTTAGCAGGCCCCTCTCTCCCCCTCTTTCTCTGTTCGGATTTGATACGTTCTGAGATTATCAGCAGGGGGAAAAAAAACAACCCAACAAAAAAAAATAAGAAGGGCAAAGGAATCTCAACTTTAGAGCTTATTGGCTGTTGTTTGATAATTGCCTTGGTGCCTTCATTGTCCAAAGTACAAACACAGCTGAAACACTAATGAGAAAAGCTCTCTTTCTCTAATGGGAAAGGCTCTGTTTCTCTGACACAAGGCACAGACAACTGCAAATCCCCCCTAGCTTATCCT
>JAWWLV010000001.1:6709822-6740602 GCA_035041135.1 Platyrinchus mystaceus
ATATATATATATATATGAAGGACATGCCTAATATGTACAGAAAATGTGCTTAATATACAATTCACACATCTTTATAAATATTTGTGTGTATATTTATGAACATGCAGACATTACGCTGTCTTCCATCTGAGCGTAAAATGTTTTTGATGGTCAGCAAAGTAAAATAAATCTTCAGAGGGTATCTGTTGCAGTACATGCAAATTTGAGTAAATTAGAAATACACTTAGGTATTTCAAAATAATTTAGGCCCAAAGTGAATTTCCCATGTTAGATGCTCCAGTGGTGTAAACAGACCTGTAAACAGGCCCTGAGCTCTGTAAACCTTCCCAGTACTTCTCACAAACTGGAGGTTGCAACCTAGCTTCAGGTTTTTAGGGTATTTGAGAACACCAGTTCAGGCTTCCACTCGAGATGCTCATCACAATGTCTCTCACACCTAAAAAACATGAAGAAATGCAGGTTTTTGTTACCATAAATAAAATCAGTCCAAAGTTTGCTGCGTATCCAGGCGTGCGGTCACTGCACGTCAGCTTCTCCTTTTCATCCTGTGGACAAAACACACAGACAAAATAACAGGCATGGCAGAGCTGTACAATAGGAAATACTAGTTCTAACTATGATTTTAGTATTTGAAAAAGAATATTTCCAGGTCTTACTAAATTTCACATTGGGAGAAAGCCCTCAGACTCACCTTAATTTACATTTAAGCAAAACAGAATTCAACCATTTATTTTTACTTGCTTCTTGTAAAACTACAGAATAATATAGTGCTTGAGACAGAAATCAAGATAAGAATTCTGATTACCACTGACGGCTTCTTTTTTTTTTTTTTTTTTGGTTTTTTTTTTTTTTTTTTTTTTTTTTTTTTTTGTTTTTTGGTGGTTTTTTTTTAAGAAGGAAACTTTGAACCTCTGAATTGTCTATTATATTCTTCTCTACTTTTCTTTTAAGCATCTCAACAGACATAACGTAGCCTAAGAACATTTATGAGGTCCCATACTAACTTTTTTATAATGCTTAAGAATTAAATTACCAAAATATGTTAAAAATGAGGTGGCAAAAAAAATATGGATTTCCACTTCTTACATTATAAAAATTTGACACAAATTTACAGCTATAAAGGCAACAAGAACAACAAGTAATGTTGAAGACTGTTGCAGTGTATTATGCCCTTTAAAAAGTTGCTTAAATAATAAATACATAGAGATAATAAGAATCTCAAATGATGTTAGTATTCATCATTTACAAGAAAAAAAAAAAAAAGAACCCCAAAAATTAGAAGGAAAAAAAATATAGCAGAAAAGGAAAGCAAACAATCCAAACCAAACCAACCAGCCAAAAAAACCCAAACACCCTTCAGTCCTTGCCTTTTGTCCTAGATACAGATAAAGCCTTTGTTTTGTTCATCACAACTGTACTCGGGTGACAGACCTACCTGCTTGTACCTTGCCTTTCATAAATCCACCTTCACTGGATTACAGGTACTAACCATGTTGATATGATAGAGTAAATTTGCAGCTGAAAGTCCTTATCCCTCAGCAGACTGTGACATCAGCTGATTAAAGTGAATCACAAAGTCTCTTTTCAAAGCAAAGATATTTATTCTTTTACCCAAAGATACAAGCATATTGTTACAGGGCAAAGGAGTAATTTTTTTGTATTCCTATTTCCTCCCATCTACACACTAATCTTTCCTTGCAAGCACTTATAAGGTTCCTTCCAGGTCAAAAACCTTTGTCTGTATGAACCTGATTATTATACCAACTATAATTGCAACTTTGAAACGACTTACCTGTAGCTTTTCCTTTTGCACATATCATGTACCTTCCTCCTTTCATCCCCAAAATATTTCCTTTGTTAGTCATTTTCAAGGCAAGGCAATATCAGACTAATATTCTGAAAAATGCATAATTCATATATATATATATATGTATGTATATATGAAGTTTCTTACCTAATTCCAGTATTATTCACTATCTTCTCAAAAAAGTGCAAAAATCCTGCTGTGAATAACATTTTGGAGAATGGCTTTCTCATAGTCATGAGACAGATCAACAAGAGAACTTATGTGAAATCAGAAGACAACTTATCAGTGAAATATCCCCTGTATTCTACTATTGTAAGCAGCAGGGAGGCTAGAAATGAACAAAAAGACTGTCTAAAAAAAGAAACCCAGCAAAAGTTTGTGAGATGCCATAAGGATGTATACAGAATTCCATTTAAATAAACTCTAAATCCATTGCCACATGAAAGCACATGTGCACAAAGTACCATTCTCCCTAAGGCAAGTTTAATGCAGGAGGAAGAAGTGGACACCAAACCAGTGTTCTCACTGCTGTGGGTGATCCACTGTCTTCCCATGATCCACAGCAGAAGTGAAAAAATAGTTCAGAGAATTATGGCTCATTATCAAGAGTCACTGTGTGTATGTGTGTGTGTGTGTGTTGGAGAACCAGTGTCTTGTCAGGGTTAGTTTGGTTGTGCCAGCACTGCCAGCCCTTCAGCTTTGAGGGAAATGCAGTTCCCTCTTGCCTACACAAATGTTCACAGTGGAAAAAGGAATCTTGTGTTTATACCCTTCACTTTCATGATACAAATTAAGATTAAAAAACATTTCATGCTTTCTAAGGGGCTGTTGACTTTCTCCAACCTTTTTCTTGGGCATCTGTGTCTGCTACTTCCTCAGAAGCAAGTGGGAGCACTGCAGATGTGCTGATTTTAATGGGCTTTCGTAGCAGAGAACAGTAAGGGCCTTCAGCTACCTGCTCTGTAGAGTTCCCATCCTATAACCTCTCCCTCTTGTATTCTATTTTATGCAAAATCTCTCCTACATTTGTCATATACTACACCTACTTTCAAACTTCTGGTGTCTCATTTCACACCCTCCCCTCCCCTCAAATTTTTTGCATTCTCTGAATCTGACCAACTTCCCAAACAACAGATTGGACATTTCCACTCCTTTATAATTTCTTAAGACATTTCTGCACCAGGCAAGTAATTATACTCATAAAAGGCAAAATTTGACAAACTACTTTATTCCTGCCTTCCCTCATCGTGAATCTAGAAAAACAAAACAGAGGAGAGAGGAAGAGGCTGCCATATTTCCAAATTTTCAAGGCCAGCCCATCACTTGGGAAGAAATGGAAATGAAGAATACAGGCACATGATGTATACCATAAAGAAGAAAGGTAAATCTCTTTTAAATATGCCATTAGGTCAGGGAATAGGCAATTGCTTCATTTTTTTTTTCCAGAATAAATCTGAAAAAGACCTGGGTATTTTAATGCATTTTTAGTAGCTCAAATCAAAATGCCTAATATTTTAGAACATTTTTAGTAACCAGGTAATAACCACACTTTTTTATACATGTTTTAAAGTCCAAGGCTCAAAACAGCTCAAGTTCAGAGGTAACAATATAACCTCTACAGCTTACAAACAGGTTTCATAAAAAGTGCTTTAAAATTTTCTCTCTTTAGAAAACAATGGCACGTATGGCTACACTGTTCATTTTATGTCGCCAGTTTATAAATAATTTATTTTTCTCTTAAATTTTGACCAGGAAAAAAAAAAAAAAGTCCTCCACAGAAGTGTAATTTCACTTTTAAAAAGATTCCTGAGGCTTAAAAGGCAAAAGGAGAGGTGTAAGCCAGTATAGCAGCAGGAAAGACAAAAAAAGGAAAAAAAAAAACCTAAACAAAAAAATCCAACCCAAACCAAACAAAAAAAACCAAAACACAAAGCACAAACAAACAAGAAAATAAAAACAAGAAAACCAAACCCCATTAAATTAATCTTAAGTCATAAATCCTGCCTCACTTTCTGGGGAATGGAGGCCTTGCAGAAGTGACTGCCACTGTCAGCTAAATGACAAGAGCTCAAGGACAAAGTAGGAGGTAATACTTTACAGGAAACATCCCTAGTTTGGCCTGGACTTGACCACAGATTAGATAAGGTGTTTTCCAATTTCTATAAAGTGGTAAAGCCTCTGGTTTTGTATCAGAACTCTTGTACCAAAGGCCTGACATGGCCAGATTGCACAATGCTGCACCTGGTTGGGTGGATGCACAATTACTGTCTGCACAGCTCTTCAGCAGCTCTACAGGCAGTGGATAAGATATCCTTAATGACATATCAATAATGAAGGGCAAGTCACACACTTGCTCTTGGGAGATTGTGGAAGAAAGCAAAGGGCCAGAGACCTTCTGCTGCAGGCAGAGGGGGAAAGGGAAACTCCGTGAGGAAGAATGGAATCTTCCAGAGAATGGGAAGTCAGCCTGAGACAGGGAAAGATGTGAGGACTGTTGCAGAGAAACACTGATGCCCTGAAAGCTTCTTTAAAATTCTGGAGCTGAAAGTACTTTGGATCAGCACTGGAGCACGTCGGTAATATACGCCCTTCCCCTGTTCTGCCTGGGATTGGTGCCATATATTGATGTGCAAATTACAAAGACAAATCCCTTTCCTTTCAGCCTCATAAGCTAAGACCTACACTCTCAGATAAGAGTGGGGAAGTGGGAGGGGAGAGAGGAGAAACTATATACAGATAAGTGGATATAAAGAATAATTGTCACACCTTGCTTAAATATTTTATTGCTATTTCTAAGGGATTTTTCTTTCCTGTCAGAGTACGGCTGGAATGATAAATGGCAGGTACAAATTT
This sequence comes from Platyrinchus mystaceus, assembly GCA_035041135.1. Classification (NCBI taxonomy): domain Eukaryota; kingdom Metazoa; phylum Chordata; class Aves; order Passeriformes; family Tyrannidae; genus Platyrinchus; species Platyrinchus mystaceus. The sequence continues at coordinate 6,714,483 of JAWWLV010000001.1, forward strand.
TATTCCCATGAAAAATTGTTGATTAAACATTGAAATCTTAATGGCCTGGTTTCACTATAATTCCAGTTCTATAGGTTTCTAATTACGTAGTCAGTGTTCAAACAGCTAAATCTTTGGGCTTCTTATGCTGCTGTTTACACCTTGTTGATTCCTTCTTAACCTTTAAGAGCTATTGAGAAATTAGTAGATTATTCTTTTTCATCAGCTGTAAGTAAAGCATGACTATAAGAACAAAGGACAATAGAAACTGCCATGGATTAAATGGACAATATCTGAAAAAAAAATGTATTTCAAAGACATGCAAATGTCAGCAGTATTAAGATAATATGGTGCTCAAGTGGATGCATTAGAAAGGCTGCTGAAAATTACTGGGATTAACCAGGAACTATGTTCTTAATGTTAATGAAGGAAGTACTGCTGGGGATAGGAAAGCAGCAGCAAAGCATAATGATAGGATGTGCACACCGTAGTTACTATGCAGAGGAAAATAACATCTCAGCTGGCATGCCTGCAGATCTGTTTATAACATTGTCTCTCCTCATACCAGTTTACAAGCATACTGCATCCTCAGCCAGAGGAGCAAGAAAATACTGATTTATCGGAAATAACAGAAAAAAACTGCAGAAAGAGCTTCAGGACCACTTATTTTAAATGCTTTACATTTTCATATTACAGGATTAAGAGAGGTACATTTCCTTAAACTAGCTTGTCTAATATAGGCTATGCTATATGCTAATATAGGCTATGCTCACACCACATTTTCAGTTCCTTTCCCTCTTTTACCTTAATCAGTATTATGTCTGCTGGTCATATCCTCACTGCCAGTTGAGGCCTGAAGTTTATATCAAGGTATTAATGAGCAAATATTATTAGGAGGGTTTTTTTCCCCTTTGACAAGTCAGGATTTTAGACTGCTTAGATATTTCAGGCTGACACACTGATGGATATTCGCTGCCTAACTTGCACTGTTTTTGCTAAGAGCTGTGTCCCAACATTCATAAGAAACTTTGCCTCTGTTATAATAAGCTGAGAAATCCCATCTAAGAATCACCAGCTGCATTTTTTTGAGTTCAGGTCAAATGCTTGCTGGCACGAGAATCAAAGAGGAAAATGAAGAGTGGCTGATTCATTTCCGCTTCTTCCATTAAGTAAACAGTTGAAAATCTCATTCACAGTTACTTGCTTGTCCAAATACTACTTGTTTGAAATCATTTGCTGTTGATGTAAGGCACAGTCAAGGAGAAGCCTCATTAAACTAAAATTCCTTCCTGCACTTGAGGTACAGTGACAACACACAGAGAGCTGATAAAAGTACCAGTGCTGCAACTTGAATGACAAGCAAGGACTATACAAAGTCTTTAGTACCAACCCTCATTAAGCAAGGTATGCACTTCTTGACTTTCAGTGCATGTAAGAACATCATGAAGTTTGGGAGACGTAGCAAAATATCCTCTTTTCACAAAACAAGATACTATTAATAACTAGCAATAACAACAACATTTCTAAGGTTTTCAGTTTAATAGTGGGTTCTTCTCAGCAAGTAACCAAGTGTTTGTTGCTATTTATAACAGCTTGTAGGAGCACCAAAGGAATGAAAATATACCATAAAACTTTTGTACCTCAGGTATTTTTTTTTCACCAGTGTCAAAAAAAGCTGATGTTGAAGCACACTGTATTAAACCATAATGAATAATAAAATGCTTTATGCTTTGCAGATAATATAATGCTATTGTAATAACAATACACTGGGAACTTACGATTATTTGTGTTTCAGAGCTAAGTCCTACACCACCGTTTGTGTCAATTTCTTTTGCATCTAAAAATAACTTATGAAACAGTAACACAATAAAGGGGAAAAGAGACAAACATTATTTACTTACAGGAGTTTGCTTTTCTTTTCCCAAATGTGTCATTATCTCCAGACAGAGGGGAGTGCTTTGGTTCGCACAAACTTCTCTCACACAGAAAATTATTCATTAGTACCTTCATGGTAATAATTTTAGCACTGTAAAGGAGATATCCTCAAGCTCTCTATGGGATCCAGCTCCATTAGCATCCAGTCTAGCAAGCCACAACAGCCTATGTTCAAGGCTTAGCAGCACAGGAACAGCTGCACTGAATCAGACAAAAAGCTCAGCTACCCCAGTGCCTTATCTCCAACACCAGGGATAAGTAAATGTCTAGGGAAGAGTCCAAGCACAGATTTGAGGCACTTCTGATACCAAGCACAGTTTAGAAATATTCTTTAAACCTTAAGGACTTGCCTCTTCATGAACTTATGCAGTTTTTCCTTGAATTATTGAGAATTTTTACCATCTGCCATACCCATTGACGGCGAATTCCCAAAGTTTACCAGTCATTTTACGAAAAATTATGTCCTTACTTTGCAAACACCTGATTCATACTAGTTTAACTTACCCTTAACATTTCTATATGAAGAGCGAATAAGCCAGCAATCCTTAACTATCTCTGTGTCATTTACAGTTTTGGAAACATCTTTAATGTTTCCCCTCTATACCAAATAAGCCACCACAAGGCATATTTTCTGTACCCCTCAAGGAACTCCAATGTTTATAAAATAGGCTTTTCCCTCTGCAAAAGGGATTTCTCCCCAAAACCTTTGGTGTTATTCAGATGTCCTTTTTATATTTTTCAATATTTGTGAAGCCTCAGATGTCAGTTCTACAGAAATGCCCATTCTGGGATCTCTCCTGAAGCCTTGTTGTCCAGAGCTAGCAGGGTGGTTGGAATTAAGTTTCCTGTCACTGTTCATAATTCATCAACCTCAGCCTTGAATTCCCTTTGACTGCCCTGTTGAAACCTTTCGGTCCTGTAGATTTCTTATTGCTCCACAACCACCTCCAAAGTCCATTTAAGTAAATCTTGCTGGTGAGCAGCTCAGAAAAAAGGGAATCAGTCAGTAACATACCCCGTGTCCTCTGCCACAGTAAATATGGATGTAGCAAATTCTTCTGGCTTTCCCTTAAGACTTGATCCCTTAAAAATGTCTGGCAAACTTCCCGATTTCATAAAAAAACAACTACTACTTTCAAGTTTCTTTGTTCTCCTCTTAAACACTTTTTTCCCTGTCTGCTTTTTTGGGGGTTTGGCTTACTGTTTTTTTATATTTAATCTGCCAAAATCTGAGAATCTTCTCTTTCCTTTTGGAAAAAAACTTCAGCTTTTCAAATTATAGCTTTGCCTTTTTTTTATTACTTTGATTTCTCTTCTGTTTAGCCTCACCAACTTCTCCTTCTCAAGTGTTTCTGCCTGGTAATATATATTGACCCTGTGGTTCAAAACTATTTTTTTTTTTATTTTTCTAACATAGTCCTCAGGCTGCCTGGAAAGATTTAATTCTCTTAGTTGCCCCTTATAGCTTCTTTTTAACAAGATTCTTCACCTTTATGTAGTTCCCTTTTTTGATGTTGATTACCATATAATTGCCCAGACTTTGTTTTTTCCCTCTAGGTGCAAACAGCAACTAAATACATTTTAAAGAACGAGCTGAGCGGAGATGGTGCTGAGAGGTCCCTCAGACTGTCACTCCCAGCAAGCCAACTAACTCCCTTTGGAGCATTCTGCAAACTGTGTGTACGAGGTAAGAAGACAGGTTAGGGATATTTGAGGGCAATAGAAATTAAAAAAAAAAATCCCAAGCAAAAATCATAATTAAAAAGCAAAAGTAAGTAGAAACACTGATGTGCTTCCCTCACGCCATCCCCCACAGACACCCCCACACCGTCAGCTGGCACAGAGCAGCCACAGCTTGTTCTCCTGCTGTGATACCACAGTCCACCCCACCAGCTCTTCTTAACCCTTGCTGAAATCATTACAATTTCACCTTAAAAGTGACCAATGCTGTGTTTCTAAGCCAAAACAATGACAAAACACGTAGGTACAGACCGCTCCCCATTCCCTGGAGTGGGGACATAGAGGAACTGGGAATGAAGGAGACAAGGTGAACCTGGGAGAAAGGGTTGGGGTGGTGGGGGAAGGTGTTTTCAGTTTTTGTTTCTTACCATCCAACTCCATTTTAACTGTACATAAATTACATTTTCCCCACACAGAGGCTGTTTTCCCTGTGCTTTAGTTTGTAAATGGTCTCCTTATCTCATGCACGTCCTGCTGAGGGGGGTTGTGTGAGAGTGGTTGGGTGGACATGGTCTACCCAACCAGATGGACAAGTGGCAACTCCTTTTAAGCATGGAAGGAGATGTACAGGAGAAAGATAGAGGGTCCTGTATTAAGTAATTGACAAGGTTTTTATTGTTTTCCAGTGTATAAACACTAAACACTCTCATCCTTTTTGTATTATTTTGGTAATGAATTGTTTGTGTCGTTCTTCCCTTGTGTAAGACTGTTCCCTGAAACCTCTGCTGCATAAGGCACAGAAATGCAGGTATGCATGCAGCTCAGCACACACAACCGTGATGAACTTCTCTATTCAGTGCCCCACTAGCCAAAAAACCCAGTAGATTCACCCCTGTCTACCAGTTAAATCATTCCCTGACTGGATTATCCATCCCTGACATGGCTCAGCCCATCACCTGCTTATAGCAGGTTCTTAAATAAGGGACACACCAGGCAATCAGCTGCAGCAGTTTCTTGGCTGTTCTCTGCTCCATGTGGTTCTGCATCCTTGCCAGTCCACTGCTTTCGCTCTCCTGTGCAAGGCTACAAAGCACAGACTCAGTCTTTCCTCAGGTCTTAAATAAATAAATAAATAAGGCTTGGAAACAGTTTACTGTCGTGCTTTAAACAGTAAACCTTGAATCTGGAAATCTCATTTTAACTAGCCAAACTCAGGTCCAAAAAATCCCCGAGATCTTCCTTGCAATAGAAGGACAGACTACCTAAACCAAACAATGAATAATTGTAATTCACACTAATAATAAAGTGTGTTAATTTATTAGTGTTCTTAACTGTTTCCTGCCATGCCTGTCAGAACCACAACCCCACTTATCTTGTCACCTCCCTTTGTTTTGAGGTTATGCTCACCAAAGAGCAGCATTAAACTCCTTTAAAAGGTTGGTGTTTTACCCTGCTAGCTTACAGCATGTACATGTTTTCAGGGTACTGTGTTGCTATAAATGTGGGGCAAAAATACAGATATTTAATGAGTTGGTGCTCCCCATGACACTGGGTGTTCCAGATAACATCTGCTATACATATTTTGGAATTCTGAAGCAGAGTAGGTGTCATGAGCATGATTTGCACTGAAGGAGTAATACTTATGTGTCTTTTTGTGTTCTACTGCTAATGCTTGATTCAAGACCTCTATAATTTTGTGTGTAAGTGTAGCTAGTCACTTGTCTACAGAAATTGAAATATCTAAAAGACTGGGCATCATATCTTCTCCCAAAACTTTTTTTCTCATGTTTTAACTTCCAGTCTAGTACTCAATTAGAATTACCTATGTTGTATTTCAAGTTTATCTACTGTTCTATTTCATGGTCCTTTTTATTTTAAAATGTTTTTCCACCTGAGAGCAAGGAAAAGAATTATTTCAAAAGGCATACACATGCAAAATGGATTTAACGAGCACTAAAAATGTTGCATGTAGTTGTTTTTCACACTGTACTTTCTGCACTTTTATGGGTAAACACTGCAGAAAAGGGACACTTAAAAAAGAGGAAAAGCAATTATTGAATTGAGCCTATTAGGCAATGTGATTATTTTACAGAACACTAAAGGGGAAGTTCTTAAGCACTGCAGGAGGCTTTATTGTAAAGTGTAATTTTCAGACAGGCACTAATGCTCCCACCTGTTTCTTTTTGTGTCACACTTTTTATAACACCAATTTCTCTACTCCCTGCAAAATTCTGGGAAAAAAACCCAACAAAACTGTAGAAGGTCCCAGCTGTGAAAAGAAGATACAACCCTCCAGATAGACAGGATGTTTAACACAAACTGAAATTTAATCTATTAAATATACAAGCTGTAGCTCAGCAAAAATGTTACCTGTTTCTTAATACATTATCTACCACATCATGGCATAATTTTACAGTGGAGGCGTAATGTCAATGAAGAATTGGTGTAGAAGGTTACAAGAATATTTACCTTATCCTTTAAAATAATTGTCTTTTCCTTGCAAAGACAAGCCACCTATCTGGACAGTTTCTCTAGGCAGATTTTTTTCCACAATTTGATACTCTTCAAAAGATTTTAGAACATTTTACTGAAAATGAGAACTCAGTAAACATAGCATATAACAGATGCATCCTAAATCAAGGCAGGAGATCTCATTAGCATGAACTCCTTCAAAATGAAAATGATTTAAAAACTGGTCAACTATCCAAAGAAAGTAATTGCAGCAACGATGGCGAGGTACTGGCAAATGTTGCCAAGTTTGACTTCAACAGAGATTGGGGCTGGCATCAGTGACTGTTAGCTAGAGTTATTTTAAAACTAAGCTGGATGTAGAATTTGGATCCTGAAAAGGTCCACTGTTGTTAAGAGTTATGTATATGCCAATCTACAAAACTCCTGTCACTTGGTACGTGATCAGTGTATGTTGCACAAAATATACTTTTTCTTTGCCTTCCGGACTGAAAGAGTTTGAAATGTAATGTTTGATACCAATAAAGCTTTCTTTATATATGCACTGCTGCCTACATGGGTAGAGAATGTAGGTGCTTAACCTACAAGTCTGGTTGATGATAAGGCATTTCTATGTGAATGACAATAACCATGGGATACAGAGTGATTCACATCAGCCAATATGGAATATATCTCATCAGAACAAATTAATGGTTAGTTTTGAGTTAACAATTACCTACTCAAATAGAGTAAGTTCTTCTTGGAGAAGTGGAAGCTCACACTTCTCCAAACAGGAAAAAAGTATACAGAGAGCCTAAATAGGATAAAGATACAAAGATGAAAAGGCACTGTTTAAAAAAAAAAAAAAAAAAAAAAGACAAAAAAAAGACAAAGAAGAAACATTTCAAGAAACTAGAACAAGGGTGAAAAGATAGACAGCACAGAGATACCTACTGCATTTGTAGGAGACAGGCTCTATCTAACTGCTGAACAAGACAAATTCAAAGCAAGACAACTTGGAATAAACAGAGAGCAAGACAAAAAACATGAAAGAGGAGCCTGAGCTATCCTGAGAGCTGTTCTCCAGCGACAAGGAACACAGAGCTGGGAACTGTAAGGAGGGTTCCTTACCTTTGTCCAAGTCTCTACCCACAAATATAATACTTATTCCTACATATGTAGGCATTTATTCAAGCATATATTTACAGAATCTTGCCCAAAGCTGTGGTGTGTGACATGTGGCCCCGGAAACTTAACTGTAAACTCAGTGTTTCAGGAAGCATAAAACAGATAAAGGAAGATACTTCGGTTCATGCTAGTTCTGCAATCAAGGTAAAGGACACACAAAGGGAGACTCCCAGTTTCTCAAATGCACAGCAGTTTTATTTCTTTCTGCTAAGACAGAGATTGCCTAGATGTAAATATAAAACAGTGGAACTGCAGTACCTAACTTCTCTTAATTCTTTTTCACCTGCTTGATTTCAGTTGTAGGTGGTCCTTACCAGAGAAACCTGGAAAAAGGCTCTTACAATTCAGGATTACTGTGAGCATCTGAAGCTTAGGAGAGAAATACTTTGATACCGCAATCATATTTTGCTAGAGTAGTATATCATCCTAGATATGGGCAAATTCATCCAATTTTCCAAATCATTAATATTTATTGATACTGCCTGAGCATCCAGCTTGGGCTGTGGATTCATTCTGCCCGGTGATTTATAAACACAGGAACATGCATGCTTCTCCAGATTCATTATGATAATTCATATAGGCGGAGTTGATACTAGCATTCCTTTCTAGGCTGCTAGGTGCTCACGGCACAATGCAGATAATATTCTGCAGTGAATTAAATTTATGTAGAAAATGAGATAATTTCCTACAGAACCTCCATCTCACCTGCCAGAGAAGCTGGGAAGTGTATTGTGTCAAGGCAGGACAGAAAAAATTGTACACAGACAAAAATTGGTCGTCAGGCTAATGATTCAAAATCTAAACCTGCCATTATGAGGTAGTTTCAAAGCAGTATTGGCAAACTACCTAAATGTTAACACACACCAAAATGTTAACAGCTGAATGTCAAGTGGGTTTCCACAATTTTCTCCCCCAGATTCAGATTTCACTCTTGAGCATAGGTTTGTAGACATGCTAAGAACTCACTGTTCTCATCAAACCAGTGATGAACTACCTTCTGAGTGTGATGTCACTCCAAATACCCTTGGAAAAATGGGAACTGTGCTCAGTGTTAGACACAAAACATATGTGATCTATTTGTCAGTTTTGAACTTGGGATTCTTTTCAGCCTCAGTTCCCAGCTGTAAATTTGAGGCAACTGAATAACCTAATCATCCGCAGGCTTTACAAAAATAAACATTTAAGTATTTGCTAAGTTCTCGGATACTATGGACAAGAAATGTGAACACCTGTGAGGGAAGGACACTATTCAGAGGGACTTCCATAGACTGGAGGAACAGGCCAACAGTTCCTTCATGGGAGGCAAGAAAATTCAGCAAGGACAGATGCAAAATCCAGCACCTTAAGTGAGAAGAACCTGGGAGTCCTGGCTGACAGCAGGCTAAACTAGAGCCAGTTTGAGTCCATACTCCACTGCTTTCAGGTGACTGAATACTAGTTAACTTCCCTAAGTTTTCTCTGGTTCACCTGGAGCCCTGTCAGGTCCTTCTCAGATGAAACAGCCGCTCTCTGGGTTCACTGACAGAACGGTGGTATTTCTCTGTTGTCATTAGTAGTTTTTTCCAGCAGCCTTTGCAAAATATTTCTCTCACTCAAGGGAGTCTTCTTTAAATAAATACTAGAGAAGACAGAACATTCTGTGGAGATACCATACACATAATTTACAAAACTTTATAGCACAAGCTTGATTATTTGGTGCACCCTCATTATTAAAAGTGATCAATTTTTCTGATATTAAAATGTTTACTTGTCTATATTTTATACTACTGGGTACATATAATACTAATGTTTATTACTGATTGTGCTTTTCTCTCTAACTTTTTCATGACCTTATGAATCATGTTATTCTAATGAAGAATACCCTATGTGAGTTTTCTGAAATAAAAATCTTCCCTATTTATTTCAAACAAGGCCAAATATTCACTTTACATTAGTCAACCAACTGTACTATGATTCCCCTGAGCTGCATGGAATGGAAAGACATTTCTCTAAAGCACACAGGAGACAACTAACTCTCTGTTTCCTGTGCCCTAATTATTCCATTGTATTTTGACGTCCTTACTGCTGAAATGACACTGATTTAAAAAACTCACATATTTCATGCATGTTTTGATGAGAGTACTGACTAAGAATATAAAATCCTGAACCTTTCTTTAACTGTGGGACAATTCTGAGTTTACTTTTGGGGCAGTTTTGGGTCAACTAGACTATATTGTTAAGACATAACAGTGTATAGAAGTTACAGCTTGCAGTAAAATGACATTGGCTTTTCAAATATTTTGTAAGTGCAGATGGCTGTAAATGATCATTTTGTTCTTTTTATTTTTTACAGCTATCTGATGTTTATTTTAAAATACTCAAAATATTGTCAGGCAATATGACTTCAGAAAAGGATAGGCATTGCATAGAAGGGATGCTTGTGATTTCTGAGGTTTAATTACATTTCTTTCTTTGGAAAATAAACAAAGCCTAGGTAAATTATATTATGCTAAAAAAAAAGAATAATTTAAAAAGAGCCACTGACACCCTATGGACATATTAGGCAAGTTCATTTACTAAAATGCTACAGACTGACAACTGTCCAGGGATCCAGCCAAAAACACTGGAAAAGACAAAATAGCACTAAGGATTGAAAAGGCAAGAGATAAGCTTCAATTTGGTTTGAAACTATATAATAGTTCCTCCTAAAAAGGAATTATATTGAATAGTGATAACAATTACAGGGTGTCTTGACCCAAGTTATGCAGAAAAAAGGCTAAATATGTTTCTACCTACAATTTGAAAAAAACAAACAAACAACAAAAAACCAATAAACCTGGACATCAATATTATCAAAATTGCCAATAAGGTCGAGAAACCAGCAACTGAGTCTTGCAAAAGGAAAGACTAAGCTAACATAAATACAACCATGAGAATTTTTCCAGAAGAAAACTCTTAAATTTGGTCTACAAACTGGGCATAAACCAACTGGGCAACAATCCTCACAAATGCTATATCTCACGTTCCCTTAAAATATTACAGGTAATAGGGTATGTTTCCATAGTGAGTTATGTTTATCTGTGCTAAACTGATGAATATATTTCCTTTATTCCTTTGCACCAACAGAAAATTTTAATTGAAAATATCATATTTTTATGCACATAATATTCCAAATACCAGCCTTCCACTGTTGCTCAGAACATCATCAAATCCAAAAGTCTATAGCCATAAGTGTAACGATGTCTTTAGGGAATACTCAAGCTTTGATGCTAGATCCTAGAGCCAATAAGTAGCCAGAGCTGTATATGGAACAAGAGGCAGGTCTTTTGGAAGGCAATGGAAGAGGGAGTCTCCCCTCCCCATCCTACCAGTGCATTCTGACTCAACACTATGGCCAATGTGCCATCCCACCAGGTGGGATTGGTGTCATGACACATGTCCCATCAGAGGCCCAAGGGGCCCCAACCTCCAGCTCTTGCAGGAACCTCCTCAGCAGCTCTCAGGCAGCCCATCCCTGCTTGAGACTGCATCAGCTACAACACGCACTCCAGAGGGAACTTTGGCAGAGTCTTTGAGGATCTGCTACACTTTCTTAATCACCCACGTGGCCTGCCTCTGCAAAACCATCACAGAATAGGCAGGAAAACCTGGCCTGCTCTTTTTATTGGTATCATCACACTTCTACAGCAGCAATACAGTGCTTACCCAAAAGAAGATAGTTTTCAGCTCCTGCCTTGAAGTAATTCCCCTAACAGAAATAAGCAAGGGACGATGACAGGGGTCAGAGCTATTCTCACCCTCACAGTGATAAGCAGAGAGATAAAACAGCACAGTTACAGAGTTTGTGCATCCTGTCTTACATCCTCTCATGTTGCCTCACTGAATCACTCAGAATGGCACAATCACATTTCCATTTTTCCACCCTCTCACCATCCCCCCAGCTTCTCCCCCTTTGCCCACTCAGATTCCCTGTTCCAACACAGGTATCTGTACCAAGACCACAAATGTGAAGTGACACGAACCCATTCACAGCACCCAGGAACCTCAGAGTCTGGGATAATTCCAGCTACTATATATATGTGACAATCTATGCCACAAAAGTGGCTAGGGACATTTTTTCCTCTTGTCTGAAGTCATGGCCATTGACTGGTCAAGTGAAATCTTACACCCTAAATCATGAAACCTCAGCAGGGCCCTATTTCTCCAGTTCTAACACACAGTAAATAGTTGTCCTTTGTCTTTCTGCTCTCTCTCTGGAGGATGCTGTTTCAGCTGGAGATGCATTGTGCAGTTGATTACCCAGAGGTGTTGGTCTGAGCAAATCTTCCTTCCCATTTCCTGCTACAGAACAGTAAATTAGGCAGTGCTTTTCCTCAAGTCTGTGTTGTAGATTGGAAGAACACAGTATTGGTGTAATTGTGATATACATGGTTTGAGGGACAGAATCCCTGCAAGAAGGGGGCTTGGTGATGAGCTGTAAGATGGGGTGTATATGTTCTAGTTTTAGCCTCCTTCTGCTTTTCCCTTTTGGGAAAGAATTACTCTGCAGCAGATATCAGTATCATCAATGTCACCACAGCCACTACCTGGCTTCATTCTTTATCTGTTTTCATCTCAAATGTCATTTTGAAGCTTGGGAAAATTGCTCTGGGATACAAGAGAAATGCACCTATAAGTAAGTGTTCATTTACTGGTATGATTCACTGCTGCCTACAGGAAACCAGCAAGGCTGTTGTAACTGTGACAAAGTTGACACTCTACAGAAATTAACCCATGGTGGGCAAACGGCTGTGAAGGACCATGGCTGGCTCTGAGCTCTCCATGAAGCCCAGAGTTCATCACTTACCTCATGACACTGACATTTTTGGGCTCTGTGGACCTCTCCAATTTCTCTCTCTCTACCAGCCACAAGGTAATCATAACGCAGGGTGGAAGCATGACATTACTATTTCTCATGCTAAGCAACTGCAAACTGCTCCCAGGAGGATGCCTATTTATTACTGGCTCTGCTCTGTGAAAGAAGTACCTGATGAAGCAATACAGAGCACCTGATGTTGGCAGTTCCCGTGGTAGGGACAATTAGAGGTGCATTTATTGGCAAAATATTTGTACCCCAAAGGCTGCCACACACAGGTGCCCTGCCTTGATAATTCTCTGATGTGAAGTTTTTATTTCGCTGCCCTTTCAAAACCATATATGAGGTTTGCATTTGAATCCATTAAGGATACAAGAGAGTTTCATTTTTAAAAAATTAATAGATCAGTAAACACCTCAATTGAAGCTCCACCTTAATTACTACATTTTAACAAGAGCCTCCTATTGGTATAAAGTATACCAATAATATTATGTGTGCCGAATAGAAAATATTGTGCACATCAAGGTAAAACATGACACTTCTACAGTTTTTTTACTGCTTTCAGAAATAACTAACAAATAGAGGGGTCTGGAAGAGAATCTACTATCTGAGAATATTAATTGTCTCTTTTATTAACAGAGCATGCAGGGTTTGGCTAGGATAGATTTAGTTTTCTTCTTACTACCTGGATGGGGCTGTGTTTTAGATTTGTGCTGAAAACAGTGCTGATAATGCAGGGATGTTTTCCTTTCTGCTGAGCAGAGCTTGCACAGAGCCAAGGCCTGTTCTGCCTCTCACCCCACCCTAACAGTGAGTGGGCTGGGGGAGCACAAAGAGCTGACCCCAACTGACCAGAGGGATATCCCAGATCATGTGACATAACGCTCAGTATATAAAGCTGGGGAAGGAGGAGAAAGTGGGGGGCATTTGGGATGATGGTGTTTTGTTTTTTTCAAGTCAACATTACATGTGACAGAGCCCTGCTTTCCTGGAGGTGGCTGAACACCTGACTGTCCATAGGAAGTAGTGAATGAATTATGGAAGTGTGGTTATAAGCTGTAGACAAAAGGTAAGACCCATCTTACCAAAATTAAACCAAAATTAAACACAGATATAAAATTCGGTAAGTCCACATTTAGATATCTACATTTGCTATCCCAACACACAGAGGTAGATACCTGACTGAATTAAGTGTCTAAACTCCATGTAGTTAGTGGAAAGGAAGTAGCAAAGGTCTGGCTCAGTCTGGCTCTTCTGTAATTGTCTAATGTACAACAGAACAGCCATGTCATAATAGTGCCTAAATCTCTCCACTGAATGCCAAGGGAAGCCCAAAAAGAGCTGCTCTGCTGTGCAGCTGTTTGAAAACAGTTGAAATGACTCCTTACACTCTGAGACTGAAAAGCATCATGCCTACTTGCTGTAATACTCAGATGAAATGATTGGAGAACCCCTAGCTGCTATTATACATCCATTGCTCCTTGCTCCCAACGTACCGATTACATACAGGTCAAATCAATCTGTCTGTCTCACAAAACTAAAAAAGGACAGAAAGAAGAAATGAATCCATAGACTTCAAACTTCAGTATATAAACAGACTCCAAATTTCAAGGGCCAAAATGCCCCTCCCAACAACAAACAGCAGGTAATTAAAAATATAAAAATACATAGTGACTGCCTTACTTCTAATCTTTTTCCCTAGAGGGAATGCTAGATGAATAGTGACAATCAGACACCTGGGGCTAGAATGCCTGAAGTCTATAAGCCAAAGAGAGGACTTCCATGTAGTTGTCACCGACTAAGTCATGAGGAAAACACTGAGGTAGGAAAAATCCTAAATATCACCTAGACAACAGTGCCTTCAGGGCAATCAGAGCTGACCTCTTTCCTAAAATTAAGCACTTGTACATTTTCTGCTGAATTTGAAAATACTGGGGAAGCAAACTCTGTACCTTGTGTTACCTATGGGAATGCTCAAAGTGTATTAGATAAATGGACAATTCCTTCTCCTTTAAGCTTCTTATAAAAGCAATAAACATTTCACAACTGATTTTTGTGTTACCTACAGAGGTATCTATCTCAGAAGCACACACTTCATCACAACTACATAGGTATGCAGAAGACCAATTACACTGAGCATCATTTAAGACTCATTAGACTAATCATGTAAGACTAAAGCAGTGTTTTGGTCTCAAGCAGGGTAGAAGCCTGATCTAGATGCTGAGTTGCTCAGCCCAGTCAAGATCTAGATGGAGGAGTTGCTTTAAAATGATGTAGGCATATAATATAAAAAAAAGAAAAGTACCTATGGAGTTTACATGATACCAGACACAACTCAGAAGAGCTTTTCAAAGTGGAAATTTTGAACTTAAATGCCTGATTTGACCTAAATCTTACTTCAAGCTCCTATGTAAAGCAATTCCATAAAGTTACTAAATTTACACCAGGGAGAAATTCAGCCATAAGTGACATGATTTTTGTCATGCAATTTGCACCTTTTCCAGACCCATTACCATTTTCAAGACCATTCTAAAGCTGTGTATCATCACTCCACTATATATTGATCTTTTGAGCAGAAGGTCAATATTTAAGAAACTTGATTCATATTAATATTAAGCAATTGAATTATTTATGTATCTTTATGAGTAAGTATATAACAGCTCTTCTGAGAAGATACTGTTTCCAAGAGTGAAGTCTCTTTAAATAGTACATTCTGTACAAGGGCTAGTCTTTGAAGATCTGTCTTTGAAGATATTTATGGCAGAGATGTTAATTTTCAAGTAAAACAATTTATATTCTTAAAGCAGGCTACATCTTTCCAAATTCTGGTAGAAACAGGCGGCCAACTTGCACATATCATTAAACTTCAAATTCCCCTGTAAATGACAGCCAAAGCATTCAGCAAGTTTAATATATTTTCTCTTAGGCTAGCTGATATAGGAAGATTTTCATGAGACATTTTCTCTTCTATCATCAGTTCAATGATGTAAACAGTGACTGATTAAGCCTGAACTCCTTTCAGGTTGATATACCCAACCAGAAAAAAAAAAAAAAAAAAGAAAAGAAAAAAAAATATAAAAAAGGATCTCACAGCTAGAATTCTTCCTAAAAACTAGAATAGATGACAAAAGACCAATCCTCTATACACACTTAATGAAGAGAGGCTTCAAGGGGTTTTCCATACCAGAGATTACTTTACACCCCAGGATGAGACAAAACCAGCAGATTTCTGCAGCTGAGGATTGCAGTCACAGCAGAATAAGTAAAATAACAAAAAACATATTACTTGTTAAATCACTTACACTGGTTTTCCTTTGGATTCACAAGTCAAAATTATAGTTTGTCCTTCTTCAGGCCATGAATTGGAAGAAATGATTTTAACTAAAGGTGTATCTAGGAAGAAAAAAATAGACAACTTGTTGATATACACAAAAAAGATTTATTATCTAAGAGTACATTCTTCTCTATTTACAACAGACTAAACCATAGATTTAATTTACACTCGGAGACAGTTTCATATGGAGCCTTGTGCAATTTCCATTGTCTTCAGGAAGGTAATAAAAATGACCAGTGTAACTAAACCAATAACTTTTTATATCCCTAGGAAATACAGATAGAAAGCATATGTATACTCAGAGGAAATATCTTTTTTTTATTTCTGTGTTTAATGCAAATACTCCATATGACTATTCCAAAGTCTGATATCTAACAACAAAACAAAAAATATTGAGGATGAATAACAAGTACTCTATGAAATTGTTTGTCTATTTTCAGGTTGATATGATGGAATGCTGCTATTAGAGGAATGAATGCAACAGTATACATTTGAATAAGAACCCTCTTATTGTTGCAGAAGCTTGAAACTCATAATAAGAAAGCTACAATGGGCTTTCAGATAAAATACCTTGTTACAGACATTTTACAGGATATTATTTCTGAAATGCAATAATGCTGTTGCTAAACCAGAACATTTTTTAAACAGAATTTGCAAGGAGAATGTTTTAAAAATCTGCATAAAGCACTACAGAAAAGTCTGCAATCTGTTCTATATGATGGGATTGGTTTTATAGTTTTAATTGCAATAAGATATACAATATTGCTCCTGTGAATTCATGTAGAATAAAGCAATTGAAGCAGATATTTAACTTTTAAAAAATTTTGCCAGCTGTCTTGAAAGGATATACTCTTATATTCAACATAGGAGTTTAAGGGACCTGTTATAAGGAACAAAAAAGATCAAAAAGAAAGGAACATCTCTATACAACACAGTTTTTTAATTAAGAAGAAGTTAAAAAAAGTTCTTTGTCATACTGAGAAAAATTCCCACAGTTTCCTAATTCTTAATTTCTACAAATTCTTTTTTTAATCCATAGTTTTCTAACACAAAACACTTTAACCTGCAAACCTAGGGTATCTAAGTTTTGTCTCATCCAATTTGCAATTGCTGTTTTCATTAGCAGTGACACCACAGATGTCCTGCTATTAAGCAAATGTGAAAGAGCACGACAAAACGACTCCACAAAATCAAATGGCAAAAAAAAGATATGCTGTTACAATATAGTTCTTTACTGAGATGCCAAAAGTCCCTTTGAACACTATGTAGCATATGAACAATGAAACAATTAAAACAATGAAAAAAAATTTCCAACTTTTGATTCTTATTTCTTGGCATATATCAGCATGGCATAAGACAAGAAAAAGGGAAAGGCTTAGTGTAGACCTGTTATAATTCCACTGAAAGTATTGTCAGCATCATTTAGCTTTCCAGTACAGCTGCACTAACCTTACACCAGTAGCAAATTTGTTCCCCAAGTTCATATTTTTAAGGGCCCTGCAAGCCATTATGCAGGTGACTAATCCTTTGGAGGTCATGCTGGCATTTGCTTCATTTTTAGCACATGCTTAAGGCACTGACCTAAAGTGTCTTAATAAATCAGGGCATCAAGTACTTCTGTGATTTCAGTGGTGCTGTTGAAGATGAATAAATTACTCTCTTGACTATACATTGAACCAGAGGAGCAAATTAGTATCAGGTAGGAATACATGAAGAATTTAACTGAGGGAGGGAGACAACTAATGCAATGAGATCAAGAGGTTTCCAGAGAAATATGAAAAAGAGCTAAACTTTGATGGAAATAATCATGACAGCCACAGGTGAAGAAAGAAATTAAAGGCCCATCGAGCTACAATTACTGCCTTAAATACTTAAGAAATTAGCAGCATTTTATGCAATACTGTAAATGACCCACATAAAAAAAGAAGAGGGGACTTCAGACAATTAAGCTTTTGTTTGCATGGATCAATGCAGTGCTGTTTCCCTCAACTTGAAGTTCCCATTTCTACTTTAACAGGCCAGACAGCTCTGTGTTCTCCTTGCACCTCTAAACAGAGCTTACTAACAGAGAGTGAGAAAGGTCTTTTATTTATGTTTCACTCTCTAATGAACAACGAAGTACTGTAGGAATATATATTCCCTAGGGGTTTCCCTTATTAATTGACTTAAACAGTACCCATTTGTTTCTCTAAAACAGGAAACACAGGGTTTAATTCAATATATAGTTTTCAGAAAAGCTAACGATTGACAACTTTTGCATTTTATTAATGGCTTTTTTTCAAAAACTAGATATCCCATTTTGAGTGCTTTATTCTCAGTGTTACTGTTTCCATCTTATTTTCATGCCACGCTTGATTGCTCTCCAGAATTAAAGTACACGCTTAAAAGGGGAAAACTTTTAATATAAACTTGTCCTCTACTTTCACATTCACATAAATATTTTAAATGAGAAGAAATCTTTAGAATAATTAAATCAAAACTAACCAAAATATTCTATTTTAACAAAGATGATAAACCCCTGCTGACTGGTATTTCTCCACAACATAAAAAATACTACCTCCTGCTATGACTGTTCATTTTAGTGGAATTTGAAAAGTATAAATGTACTCTATCAACACTGTCAGCTTTAACCTGTCACACTTACAAGTATTAATCATAACAACTGGAGCATCACCAGATCTCCAGCAAACACCAACAACACTAGAAAACAGTCTAAAGAAAGAAAATCAAGATCTATAATAGAGTAAGAGGTTGATTTATTTTCAGTTTTCTCATCAGATTATTATAAGTAATGTAGGTATGTCCAAAAAACCTCTACTTTTACAAACAAAACAAGCAAAAGGAATAGAGTCAAGGGTTATAGTGGGTCAGATCTCTTGCTTCTCCTCCTCTGTAGTTAGTAAAAGTATACCAATTTACACTAGTTAAACTTACCCGAATTTTTATAATTTGCATCTTCTTTGAGGATTTGGCCCAGCAATTTCATGGTAATAAAATATTGTAGATCAGTATTCAAAGCAGAATTCTTATGAACAAGGGACAGGAGGCCACAGTTTCTTTAAAATACCTACAAATATGTCCTTATCCTGAGTTCTAAGGACATTATGGAGGAGATAAATATTCAAAAAAGAATAAGCTCTGGGAAAATCCAATTCTATAAAAAACCCCACAGTAGTCTATGAGTGTAACATAACAAGCCTTCACAGTAAATCCCACTGCTTTCAACACCCAGTGACTTTTTTATTTACCTGCATCTCCAACAGTGAGAGCTGTTTGGCTCTCCAGTCTTTAGCTTGAGTAATGAGGTACTTATGAGCTGCAATTGATTGCCAACCCAAATGGAGACTCAAACTTGTCTTTACACACATAAAAAGACATCTTCTACTTTCTATGTGCACAGAATCTGCTTTTTTTTTCTGGAAATGCCATCTTAGGAGTTGCTGCAGATAAGAACTATGGCGTGGAGTTGGGGGCGTTAAATATCCTTCTGTGATTCAGCAGACCAAAAGCAAAAGTTCCTCTGAGTGATCCTACTTCATCCATCTTTCTGGGATTTGGGTACATCTCATTGCACAAGAGCAGGGAAACCATTTCAAAACTTTGGGAAGATTTATCTATTTTTGATCAGGCTATATCATCTTCAGCAACACGCAAAATCAGTAAATGCATGTGGAAAACTGAAGCCAGTTTACACTGATAATGAATGCTATCTGATATATGAAGAAGTTAAACACTTTAACACATGATTTTTGTTGTACTTTTAGCAACAACTAATGGCAATGTTCACACCTTGTGGAACTGCTTTACTGATTATTTTAATCTCTTTGAAGTTATTTCAAGACAGAGGTGGTTCTTATCAGTCACTAGACCTTTGCTGTTAATCAGATCTTCAACGCTTAAAGGTTTATGTCTTTGTTTTCAAAATGCACTTGCTGTATTTACTTTGCTTGAAGTAAAAAAAAAAAAAAAAAAGATTTCAGTATGCATTTATATTATTTTATCACCAAGCCTTTATAAGGTTATATGCAGGATCAAATTTCTTCATATACATTTCTTCACATAAATTTCCTTATATAAAGTAATCAAATGAAAGTTGCTGGAAGATTCCCACATGATAAGTTATGTTATACTATATGTGTAAACCCCTGACAACTACAGGGTAAAAAAGGAAAACTGAATTCTTAAAATAAACAAATTTGCTTAAGATCACAAAACAGGTCACCAACAGAACCACAAAATGAATCTCTACTAGTTTCTTCTTAGTGCCAAGGTAGTAAAAAAGTAATTTGGTTTATTTTTCTTATTTATCTTTAGAAGTCCTTGGTCCTGCCAGTCTTTAGCATGCTGGATTACCAGAGTTCCTGTGGATACCTTTTCATGGAACTGGCTGAGTAACTAAATCAAAGTATAACCCTTATGCATCCTAGGACATTAATCAGCAGAAGGTGCGTGGCAATAACCAGTATGTAGAAGAAAAATCATTTTACGAGACAAAGGGACAACATTATCATGATGTCATGATAGCATCATGCTTTTTTAAATCAAATAAGCCTTCCCTAATGTAGTTGTCTTCAGTTAATGTAATTAGAATCCTAGAAACCTAAAATAAGACCACCCCTTTTCCTGGGCAGATGTTAGAGTGGGTGGAGCACTTGTATTTCTTGACACTTTTAAGAAATGACTATTTGAAGTAGTAGAGTGTTCAGGAGAATAAATACTGGTTATCTCACAGTCAATATAATTCAAAGAGCGCTGGAAATGCACCTATCCAAAGATCAGTCTTTTCTCCAGATAATTTTAAGATATCTATTTGTTTAGCTGTAATATAAACTACTCGACTGCTCTGCACATTTTGTTAAAGGGTAAATATGTTGCTCAAATCTTAGCCTTCACTGGCTAAAGAAGATTAACAGAAGTCTTAGAGGTTCTCCTCTGCAGAAACTTCTAAAGGAGTATTGTATCAGATCTAGGGATCCAAGTCAGGGCTCCTAATTTTCAAGTTTTCTGCTGAATTACAGGTTTTTTTAAAGAAATAAATGCAACAAATTACTATGAAATTTAAACTCAACACCCCAAATATCTTCCAATGTGGCTAAAGTTCCAGAAAGAAGAACAGAACAAGGACATCTTCTTTTCACTAACAGAAATAGTGTTATTAATCCCTGAAGAAGGGTCCTGTACTTCAGCACTCTACAGTTTAGAGGCCTGATCGAATCCCAAGTCTTAGGAAGCCATTTCTACACTCCCTCACAGGCAATTTGATTTTTATGGGAAGTGGTAATCAGTCCACCAAGATTAATTATTATAGCCCATGATCTAATTTATGAGAATTTATGAGAAAAAGAGGTTACTTACTCCACTGAGTACCGAAGTATTGACACTAAGTAAATCAGATCCAGAAAAATACTTTTTTTACAGCAATTCAAAGATTAGAACATTCAACCCTTCAGAGTTTGTGCATTCAGGGTTTGGTCTGATTCAAAGAGTGCAAGGGCTTGTGTGCTGACCTGCCATGCAATAGCAAAGGTCTATCAGGTATTCTAAGGTCTCCCTTCCAGTCAGATTTTGAATTAAGATTTTACTTTGAATCTGAAAGAGCTTTTTTTTTCCTATGTCCTAGTTTGAAAAAAGTAGGATATTCTGACACATTATAAAAAGACAGGTATTAGGAAATTCTTAACCCATTCCACATAATGAATTAGAATTCCACAAGTAACTCAGTCCTGTTCAAATTTTCCCTATTTACATTCAATGCCAACATAACATGGGATATACCCTTCACCTTACATGTAAAAAATGGTTTCTAAAGCCAAATAAGATATTAATAAAAATAAAATCTCATAAAAATTTAATTTTCCCCACACATTTCCTAGGAATGTGTCAGTGCTTAGCATCAGGTGTAATTGGTACATCCATTCTTGGGCTTTACATGCAAAAAACTTACTGAAATTTGTTTTCAAAGGCCTTTGAGCTTATAGCCTCAGAGTATCCTTACTTGCCAAAGATCGCAACATTTTTGATCTTTAAACTTTTTTTTTTTTAATAAAATCATTAAATGTAACCACAGTGCCAGAAGCAGATATTAGATATTTTAGTAACACCAACCCCAATTTAAGAAGGCCTTGCCCAAACTGGTAACAAATATATATTCAGTTAAGGCATTT
Source organism: Platyrinchus mystaceus (assembly GCA_035041135.1). Taxonomy (NCBI): domain Eukaryota; kingdom Metazoa; phylum Chordata; class Aves; order Passeriformes; family Tyrannidae; genus Platyrinchus; species Platyrinchus mystaceus. The sequence goes on from JAWWLV010000001.1 coordinate 6,736,045, forward strand.
ATATTTCCACATCATTATTTCATAAGAAGTGCAGTGCCCCATCAAGTCTTTCGGTTTTTAAATGTGTTTATGTAGTCTGTAACTTTTGCTTCTCAAAATAAAATGGCAACACAGAAGATGTGGGTTCTATAACTTTCCAATTAAAATCTCCTGTAGTATTATCCATTTATGGTTTTTCATGCTATACAGTGATTTTTCCAAATGTTTGGATCTTCTATTTGTACACAGCTACCATGTTTTTGTCACGATCAAAACAGTCCAATAATAAATATATTAAAAAAGATTTTTACTGTTTAAGTAACAATCAGTTCATAAAGTAGTCTTGGTCTCAACTTTTAGTTTTGGGCAGGTTGGTTCACACAATTTTGAGGAAATAGGTGATGGAATCAGGAAGAAATCACATTTCTCTTGGCTTCCACTGTTTTTCCTACATCAGAGAACGCATTTTTTTTCTGGTCTGTAGGATATCAAAAGTCCTGGCACAGAAAAAAATGTACCGTTTAGTGACAGTAACGTATAAGGTTCAATATATACGAGGTGTATAGAGAAAGATTAAACTCTTGAATTATATTGGTTTATGACTCTTTGGGGTTCAAAAAGAAAAATCCATTAGTCAAGTTTTTTCCTCTGTGCATGGCACACATCAGTGTGATATATGCTGCCTAAATCTCTTTCTTAAAACATGAGGGGTTTTTTCCCCCCCCACAATTCCCTACTTAGTCTTCCAAGTTCAAATTAGTATCAGAAGGGTTAACCCTTGTGAAAATGGTAGAAAGAAAAGGAGGCACAGCTGGTCAAATTTTAGTCCGTTGTGAACAAAAACATGCACCTCTACACTACATATTACAACAAACATATCAAACCCCCAAAACAAGGCCCTCCCATCAGATTAATTTCCATGCAGACAAATTGTCAGGTGCCTATTTCAAAACCAGGGCAAACACAATCCTGTCCCTAATTGTGTTCTAAATAATTGAAAACAGCTCATTAACATCATTTGACCCTAGGCCTCCACCGGAATACTTTGATTCTGACGTGTGTTTTCTTTGAAGGTGATTCTCTCCCTGTAGTTTATGTTATGAACATCTCTCCAGCTGCAGCAGGAAGCTGAGTTTGTTGTAATGAAAGCTGTGATCCTTGCTGGACTTATTGTTTGAGTGCAAATTATATTAACAGTAATAGGAAAGACACAGGAAACATACAGGGAGGGGCAAATTCATCCTTTGCCTCATTTGTCAGAGGACTCAAGTGCTCACAAAACATCAGGATATGCTACAAGTGTTACTTAAAAGTCTTCCTTCAAGAAGCATTGATGCTACTTTCTCATTTTATCTTTCAGAACAATGACTAGATGTTTTTAATTCCCTTTTGTCACTAGAAATTTTCTTCTACACCCAGTGACTTAAAAAGCCTTAAAAGTACTGCTAGTCAGAAAAGGCTTTGTTTAACAACCTGATTGAGCATTGGATCCAAAGTATGAATTATGCCACTGGATCCATCCAGGGAAAGAGCTATGCTTGTGTGACAGAGCAGTTCTTCCCACTGTGATCAGTGAGCTTCCCATGGATGCCAGGTTTTACTTTCATGGACCCTAAGCAATACAGGTTTTATTAACTACTTGCCAGTTTGGAAACCACTCAGATGAGCTCCACGCAGCCAAAATATAATACATAGGCCCTACCTATAGTATAACAACCATGCCATGGCCACCAGGCTATTTGGCAAAGGCGCTGGAATTAGATTTCTCTTTAGAGGAAATTTTGTTGGGATTTCTAGGAATGACAGGAGGATTCTCATCTTCTCAGCAAGCAGGTTGTGCTTTGTTGCAATATATGAAATTCTGCTTTGGTTGGTTGGAGAGGCTCACTGCACTCTTCTCTTGCCATCACCTGCTGCATTATTTCTAACAAGAGTCCCAAGAGCAATAGATCATTATACCACATAATACCTCCAAAGACAAATAGCTACTTTTCTGTCACTGAAGGTTATTGTTTCACTCTGTCTGTGTAGCCAGCAATTGCCATTGCCCAGAAAAATTCAAAATTTTCCTTTCCCACAAAAAGGAAAATATTAAGCCCCACTTTTCTGCCATTATCCACTGATTTTCCCAGACTACTAAAAGATCTGACATAATCATTTAACCTTGTACAGCAGCATCTTCTGCCTGGCTCTATAATACTCAGATTTATTTAAATTAATTTATTTACCTTGCTGTTTAATATTTTTTTTTCTTGCACACTAACCACCATTTCCTCTTTGTACCAGAGTCTAAATTACTATAACTGATTCATTACAACACATTTTTCTTCTTACAGGTTTAGCTAAATTATGAGCTACCAACAGTATGCCTTTACTTCATAGTTTTATTTTATGACCACAAACCTTCTGAATATTGAAAAGCTTCCATAAATTTCTCAGATATTTTATTGTGGCAGTGAACAACAACAGTTCTGGTGCTATCATTTCAAAAAATGTTATAAAAATCTAACAGGCCGATAATAAAAGATTATTGCTACCTGGTAATAAATGACTGCCAGATGATAAGATTTTAAAAGTATTTCCTGAGAGACTAATTCATTTATTTTCTACCCATTTTTGTCTGTTCTTTTTCAAAATGAATGTTTGTGAAATTTATTTATGTCACAGCCTTCTACATTTTTCATTGCGCTTTTTCTCTCTCTTATTTCCTTGGAACCTTTCCATCATTTCCAGATGCAAAGATAAAATAAGCAGATATCTCTGAAAATGATGATGTGTCTACTTTCTAGATTAATTAGCACTGGAGTAAGAATAGGACATAGGTATTTATTTTTTTCTTTGGAAACCATGAGAAGATCATAATTTTCATATATATATAGCAATTACAAAACTCCTTGAAAATTCTCTATTCCTAAATAATTTTATTCACATTTCTAAAAGAAATCTAAGCAAGTAGACTTAGAAATATATGTCACATGTTCCTGAAGGGAAAAAAACCCCAAACTTTAAAAGTAGATTCCAAGGACAAACCACTCTAATACGCAGAAAAAGAAACATCAGATTGGATATCCCACATGAGATCTGAAAGAAGAGAGAGGAGTGCTCTAATAAGCTCTGTGTAAGTGCTCACCATTTTTAATAGCTTTTACATTTACCAGCTGTATGCATCCTACAGCTGTGAATCAGCACTCCCCAAAATCCAGCTTACTTTGTAAATGACAAGCAGCACAGCTTCTGTCTGTGCCCTGTTGGTTTGAATAAGCAAAAGACTTTCTTGTGAAGCAAGTCTGCATTGGCAAACTTCATCAAAGTACCCTGGGAGACGCAGTAAATTTAATGCTCTGCTTCAGAATAGAAGGAATAACACCTTGCTTAAATGGATGACAGAAGAACTCAGTATATGTGTCTCACAAATTATCTTATTAGTAGTTTTTGTGGGTGAGACAAGCTAGTTCAAGTGATTGTGTCACAGCAATGGTACTTAATTTCAAGAAAAGCATTCAACAACACAGTAAAATAGAGCTTTATGATAGTTCTCTAAATACTTAGATTTGATCAAAGTGCATACTCAGAACCATATCTCCATGGATATTCCAGTATCTTCTTTTTACAGTCCTTTAAAAACTGCTTTACAGTCGAGCAGGACCAGAAACAGCATATGGTTTGTTTTCCGAGATTCTTTGATGACTATTATGTCATCCTTAATTTCATCTGGTTTAGTTTATTTTAAACCTATGTTTGTTGAAATAAAAAGTAATAACAGTTTGTACCAGAGGACTGTAAAAACATTCTCCTGGCTGCAAAACAACAAGCCAGATGCCAATGTGGGGGAATAGAAAGATTGATCAGTGAAATATTCCCTCCTGACACTCATAATACATGAGTGCCTGAATTCAAGCACCAATCTTGCAGGAAACCATTTAGGTTACTAATTCTGTGAACACTGATTATCTGCTACTTCGTTAAAAATATTCACAGTACTTGTTTCAACATCTCACCTGTCGTTCATACCAGTCTCCTTCACCACAGTTATTAAAACAACAACAAAAAAAACCTAAGTAAAATGTGATAGTACATAATGTGTGGCTTTGGGGTTTTGGGAGGGTGAAAGAGAAGATGGAGGTTCACTAGCAAAGCTCCATGTTCTTCTCTGCTCCATTTCAAATGTTTTATAACCTTACCCTTCCTTTGTCACGTAATGTGTTCATTGATCATTCTTACCTACTCTGTGCTTGGTCTTAAAAGAGGCAGAGATAAATGTGAGCACAGTGTTGGACACACCATTAGACCCCGCTGAATTAAGTGGTAGACAGAGGGGCACTGTCTCCACAGTTCTAAATGTGTGCCCCCTCAGGAACACAGCACCAGATAACAGCTATTCCCCTTTACATACTCTTGGTCTCTTAATTAGCCATTAAGTCCCATGCACACATGAATGATATGGTAGAAATAATATTTTTTTTGGTAAATCATTTCTGTTTTCTTCAGTGAATGCAAGTGACGAAGCTTAGTTTTACAACTTTCATCTTGTTTAATTATTTCTGTCATGCCACTTATTCAGACTAAACAATCTGTTCCA
>JAWWLV010000001.1:6745322-6780438 GCA_035041135.1 Platyrinchus mystaceus
GTGAGCTACAAAAAGACAGCAAGTCCAGGTTGAGTCACCCTGAAGAGCCACCTACCATATTTAACATGTGACTAATTTATTAGAATTGAACTTTAAGACTTAAGGAAGACAGTGTTTTGTCTCTAAATACTGTTCTGATGGGCAACTCTAAGTGTTTTAGGCACGTGTCATAGACAAAGAGCCAAGCAGTCAACTACCTTCTCTTGTCAACGACCCTTCTCTTGCCTTTATTTGTAATGCCTTGTTTGGCATAGTACTATATGAATGTATAGTACAAGATATACTATTGAATGTCTTAAATTTTTACATATTCACAGACATTTTTACTCATTTCTGTTCAGAATGTGCAATTTTAGTAACTTTTTTCCAAGAAAAACTTGAAACTAGCCGAGTAATGAGAATGAGCTAAACTCTCTCAGTGAGCATCGGGTAACATAGTTCTTTGATAAAATTACACTGCTTTACACCAGCAGAAATTCCAGACCCCTCTTGTCATCAGAGTAACCTCCATTTGTTACTACATCTGGTATCAGAGTAGCACACTGTTGTTAGACACACACACACACACGTACACACCATGCTCTACATGGCTGCACAAGGGCACAGCTGATCTGCTGATCTGTAGTCTGCAGCACTCAGGGTGCTTTGTTTACTTAATGCAAAATCAATAAGTTTATTTCCAGGACAGTAATTCCAACATTCTCTTGAAATAGCTGCCTAATTTTAAAGTCAAGTTCAGACATTCACTGCAAAAGAATCTAATAACAACCCACAAAAGAAGAAACCGCCTATCAGAGAAACATGTTGGAACAGCCTGTAGAAAGCTATAGACTTGTCAGACCAACAATTCACTGCACATCTGTGTCTGCCAATATAGAATTTACTCAAAATTGCCTCTCTAGACACTTCTTTACATAACACATATTTAGCTTATTAGTGCTGTCATTTGGGAGTGTGGTCAGCTTTTGAGCAAAATCTCACTGAGTCCATTAGCTCGGATCGCATCACAGCTGCCATTTTAGGATCATGATAATTAGATTTGAAGTTCAAATGATTTGATTTCACTTTAAAGCTTCAAAAGCAGCCTCTGGGGTAGATTTACACAATTAATTTTTACTGAGGTCTGCTGGGTAATTCACTGTAGTCAGAGAATCTTCACTAAGGTAAGGTAATTACCACTGGGTAATTTTACGGCACTCTGTTCGGTGCGAAGCAACATGTTGGCTGACCTGCCCAGATAAGACCTGGAAGAAAGTAAAAAGGCTGCTTTTGGGAATCAAAATGTGTATGAGATGTTGAGGAGGGATGAGAAGAATTCACTCACTTCCCAGATGTGGACTAGAAGCTGTACATGCCCTCAAAATGTCCTTTCAGTAGAGCACATGAGGACTTACAATCTCGTAAATATTGTACTGAGAAGCTTTCAAAATTGAAGTACTTTACCCATGATTCTTTAAAACAGGAACAAAGAATGCAGTCTTTGTTTAGTTTGTACACAGAAGTAAACAATGAAATTAAATATCCCTTTGAGATTTGTATTTATCACTTACAAGAAACACTTCCTAATAATCAGTGGCAGCTCGGCTGACAGGCAGACTTCAGAGCAAAACCAGAGGGGATACAAGTCTATTTTAAGTTTACTATTGACAGTAAGGGTCAGAGGAAAAATAAACTCAGCAAGCAGTGTCATGCTACCACAAACCTCTGCTGGCCAAGCAGAAACCAAATTACAACCAAACATTTCAGACGACAGAAAGACTTGGGCAATTGGGCTGCCCTGCAGTGCACAGAGCACAACATACACATGAACAAGATTAAGCACAAGTGAGACACAACATAAATGAGTAACAAATAAATCAAAAGCTTGGAGGAGCTAATTATCCCATACTCTGGAGTGGGGCACATTATGCGTAACCCTATTATTTTGTCAAGTCTGAAAAATTAATCTGAAAAGTCCAGTGAAAACAAGGACTGATCATACTCTCCTTCAAGATATCCTTCTTTTAGTCAAGGTATAAATAATATAGATAATATCAACTACCAGACTGAACCTCAAGAATAAAACAAAAGAGCAGCAGAAGGACTTAGATGCCATTTCTATAAAAAACATTTTATTATCTAAGTATATAATAAAAGAAAATAAACATATTTTTATTGTAAAAGTCTAGTCCTCAGCTTCATTTCATGTACTGCAGTACCGCTGGGGAAAGCTGATTTGATTGTTGTATCACACTAATAAAAACAAAAATTTGTGTAAGGGGAAGAAGAGGGAATAAAGCATATTCCATATCAATATTGCTTCTGATGGCTTTCATTTTGTTAAGTTTACTTCCTACTACAGTTGATGATAAAAGCAGCTGTGAGGACTCAAAAATACCTCTATCGACATCTCTCCATAGACTAATTACAAATATCTGTTCCATATAGTCTCAGCATCTAAGACAGATTTAATTTCATTCTACCTTTCACTAGGCATAAATAAAAACCTGTCATTCCAACCATTATTTTGCTTTCCTTTTTCTCTACCTATCATCCCCTGGATACAAACACAATCCTGCAATTCCCACTGTTCTGTTGTTTTCCTATTCTTTGTTTTTTGTTTGTTTGTTTGTTTTGATGGAGCCACAAATGTTTTGTCCATTGTCCAGGGCCAGTTGCTTGAAACAAAGAAGACTTTTCAAATTTCAAGCATAATTATACAGGACAGAAATGGCCAGAGAAGTTCTTACTGCCCTTTTCTTTTAACTGGTGATGATACACTGATTATTCACAGGGAGCATCCATGTACCACAAATAAAATTTTTTCAGATTTTAAGAAGGTGTTTAAAAATCAAGTGCAGTTCTAGTGGGTGATACCTCATCACTGCTCATCTGTTCTCTGCCAAAATGATGCTCACCTGTGCTGTTCCGCTTGGCCATTTTAAGGTGCTTGATTATCATTCTCCCATAGGTCTTTCCTCATCTGATACATCTCTGGGGCATTCAGAAAAAGTGCCCTACTTTGTGGCAATGCCACATTACTTGGTTGTAATTTTGGAGCCTACAGATTAACAAATTCTCCTGACTTTTCTCATGAAGTGCCATAATTCATCTCTTTTGCCAGCATTATTTTGAACTGCTGCAAGGTGGCATTGAGGATACATATTGGGTCAGGTTCCACTGGGTGCTGTGAGCATGCTTCTCATTAATACAAACAGGATGTCTCTTGTATGTTTGAAGTATTATGGATCGATGGAAGAAAGTCAGCAGCTTCCAGTGACTGCAGTAACACCCACAATGATGGTGAGCAACACCAGGAGAATAAAATCAAAGGGCCCAGTTCCAGTGCAAGGTGCTCCATTCAGTGTATTTGGGACTGCTCTAGTAAATAATTTTTCTCCTCCTTTTCATTCAAGGCTCTCTGATGAACCACATCAGCAGTTCCCTGAATCTTCTTCTCTTTATAAAAAGCTTCCTTTTGAAACTCGTCCAGCATTAAGACTTCTGAGTATGTTAACCATGGAGATGTAGGTGGTAAGGAAAAGGACAATAATAGGCTGTTCTTACTCTCCTTATCACCAAATAGAAGACTTCTTTCTCCATAGTTTTAAATGGTAGTTTCACCCTCTCTTCTAAACCTCAGTTTCTTTTGGCATGTTTCTTACTTCTCTTTCCATATGTGATGACTCTATATAAGTGCTAAAGAGTTTTTAATTGCTTGGTGGAAAATTAATGGAGAAAGCAGGAATGATAGAGAACAATCACTTATGCATTGTGGCTTTTGATAAGTCGGCAGTCTGAGTGGGCAGTAACATGAAGCACATGAGTAATATTACTCAAATTTCAGTTTGGCCTTTTTAGAGAACTTCAGTGAACCCAGAGAAGAGAGAAAAGGGTCTTGTTCAAAGCATGAAGCAACAGACATAAAGGAAGATCTACCTCAGAGCTATTTAGCAAGGTAGTGTCTTGCTACCAAGGGTGTAAACTGGAAGGGAACAACAAATATTCAAGAAGCTTTATATATGGATTCTTTGCCTTATGATGCTCATGCAAATGAGAACCCTGCCTTTACCTTCAATCACCTTACATTGCAGCCACCAGGGCTAAGTTTAAACTTTGTGTAGCTTGTGTGCTATTTCTGTATCTTCTGTTCCATTCCATTTGGTTCATCTCCTGTGGTGCCAACACCTTGAGCAGGGCACTGAAGGAAGAGCAAGGAATTTGGAAGTGAAGGCACAAGCAAGTTCAGTGGCTGATGGTTGTGCAATTTAGAATTCAAGGAAATAAAGCTGTTAAGGATCCACATCTCCAGCACAGATGCATTTGAACACGTTAAGGAAGGTGTTTAATAGCCATTTGGTGAAGAAAGACTCTGACCTCCCTCAGTAAAATGCATATCATGTATGCTAAAATTTTAGCACATATGCTAACCCACATATTCTTCATTTTCAGACTTTTTTTGCAGATGGCATTTTTAGCAAAATTGTCAGCTTCCATGCATCAAGGGCTTTTGCCATTACTGCATTTCACATGTGCTACAAGTCTTAAAATGCTTATAGAAATATCCCTGTTTGGAAACAAGTTACATATGCCATCAGTCCTTGACATGGTATCTTGGGAACTAGTTGCAATTACTGAATGCTTGTCTGCTTTATGGACAACCCTGTCTGCTTTCTAACAGGTTGATTACACCTACCCTAGAAACAGATTCATGAAAGGTCTGCTCCCTTCCCCTGTTCTGACATTACTTTGCAGGTGCCTGGTTTTGCTATCTGGCAGTGAGATGTGCAGGTGCTCTGCAGAAATCCAAATAGCTGTACCCTGAAGAATGGTGGATATAAAGCAAGTGCATAGGAAAATGTCAACTGATGGTGAAAAGGTGTTCTCTTGAGAGTCTCACAGTTTATAAGTGAAAAGAAACACTGACTCAAAGGACAACACGACTTCAGAGTAGGGCACACAGATAAAAACGCAGGTTCATTCAACTTTGAAACAATGCACTGTGGAAAACGTCATATTAGAAATGCTATTTGAAAAAAAAAAAAAAAAAGCCAGTATATAAAGATACAAAATAACTGAAGTTTGGATTATCTAGACTAACATCCAGTGCAGACCAAGCGCAAATATAAATTCTAAAGGGCCTTTCCTCCTGGACTTGTGTTATTAACAACATTACAGAGTTTCATTGGCAGAATTCAACATTACTGAAGCAATCTGCTGTAAACTTTGCTTATCTATACCCTTGCTTCAAGTTTCTAGATACTTTCAAGGAAAACTGGAAACTAGGATGTTCTTGATGTTTAATAACATTTTCACATGGCTTCAATGATAAACAAGACAGACAAATGCATTTTCTCTCTACTATTTCTCAAAGCAAACCAAGAACTTAGTCCCACAGTGCTTTCACTGGTAAAGCTTTCATTAAACTTTTTAGAGTAACTCCTGTAAAAATAAAATAAAACCCCCAAACCAACCAACCAAATACAAACCACAAAATTTGGCTAAAGAGAGATGTTATCTATCCGCACAATACCAGAGAATTTTCCCCCAGTAGAAACCCTGAAACAAAACAGAACGACAAAAGCAAGCATTTATAACATGTATTACTTACAGTGTATTTCTAGAACCTGCATTGCTATCTGAGGTGTAGAGTTTAGGGACTCATGATCTACTCTGCAACTTACAACTGCACCATCATCATTGCGATCTGCTAAGAAATCCAGCGTGCTGCTGACTGTGAATGTTTTGCGGTTTGCATCTTCTTCTTTTATATATTTAACATCTGAAAGAAAAAACAAACAAACAGTTTTCTGTCCAGTGGTTTTAGGATAAGTAGTACCAGCATTAGACAGCTAAATTATCTATCACACTAGTGGAAAAAAACCCACATCTTTCGTATCTGTATTGATCTCTTTAATGTAAAAGTAACGAGACTGTAGTTATTCCTCATTTTCTGTCATTGTCATATCGACATATTGAAAGAGAAAATTTTAAAATTGGTTCCATGATACTGCATTCAAGCAGAAATTCCATTCACTTTTATCTCCTAAATGTTTAGGTACAAATTTGATATAAACGTTCTCAGCAGGTCATCAGAAAAAAATGTGGTCTCCTCCCACCCTCATTATCTTACATATTCACAGTGCCACTAAATATTAAATTTTCCAAGTTCATGCCTACAATCTTTCACAATAATGTAATATAAGAATATAAGAACATTACTGAATGGGCATGTAGTCAGATTAATCCTCTGCTTACTTTATTCCTTGCTTATTCTGTTCTTTGGTTAGAATTATGCTAATTTATGAATAAAACTAAACCAAGGTATAGTCATCAGTGGTTATTAACAACTGTAAATAAAGCATGCAATAGTATTTACTGGAATCCACAGACAAGTCCCAAGAAGACAAGAAATAAAATTACTTCAGAGACCTTACACTGACTGTTTTATAACCAATTCTAAATTGACCTCCTGCTTTTGTGCAGATTCAGTTAAAAATCTGATCATTTTCAGCCCAGGGACTAGAGTGCAAGGAGCCTACATCTATGCTTAAAAGTATCAACTCAGCTCAAAGTTAAGGTTCAAATTCAGAATATTTTATTGTAGGACATACATGTTAGAACTGAAGATCCAAAAGACTGAGCATTTTTGCTAAAATATTTAAATGTATTAATTGCAACATGAGATCTTAAACATACTTTAGAATTGTTTTACTTGGTTTTAAGCTACTTATAATACTTATTGATCTTAGCTTATTTCAGAAAAATGGTAAGCTTGTTATATTGATATATTGCAATGAAAGCTTGAAAATACATATATAAATACTTAAACATATATATAAAATTACACTGAGATTTTGTATGTCCTCTGTGTCCTGAAAAAAAAAAAAAAAGTGAGAGTTTCAGTTTTACAAATTGTACTAAATCCCACTAGAGAAGAAGATGACCTGAATAAAATTTCCATGAAATATCCATTTTAGAAAGCAAATCTGCAATGGCTTTAGCTACATCTTTTTAGATTAAAAATACCAGGCAGTCTTTCTCATTGTCTCCAAACAGATGAAGACACCATGTACTTATACAATTTCCATTTACCCCTAAGAAATAATTATTTCTTTCATTTTTCTGCCTGTTTGTTGCTAAACTTTAAAATATTTCAATTTCTGCCATGGTCACTACTAATGTTTAGGGACCAGTAGATGAGAAAAATATTGACAGGGCTAAACCAAATTCTTATAATCAAACAACAAATGTCTTCACTAATATTTAAAGCAAACACATGAGCTTTTGTTCCCAGAGTTAGGTTTCCAAATTTAATAATAAGTACCTATAGAAATAGCCTTCTGCTTAGAAGCAATGTACATATCCCTTTTTTTACTGTCTTCAGGTAGAGGACAGAAGGCCCCTGAGAACAATAGCAACTTTAATTTTAGTGAGAGGTTGTGAATTCTTAATCCTTTAGAAAAACACAAGCCATTAATTTGCTAAAAGGATGTTTAGAAGTCTTTCTCTAGGCATCTATGGTTTGGAAAAGTTCATCTCTTGGAGTCAACTACCTCCATAAAAAGGGCATAAAAAGGCAATTCTATAAATTGTTGACATTCTCATCAACATAAATACTTAGCTTTTCCTCCTCATTTGCTGTATTTTCTTAGGTGTTTCTTCATAGCAAAATGAAGGTGGGACTGTGGTATGTGCTACTCGAATGTAAGCCCACCTGGATGAAAGAGCACTGGAGATCAGGTACTGGATATGTTACCATTCAGAATATTTACCCATGGTTTTTACCAGGATTTTTAAATATGTCAGTTGTAGTCCATTGTTTTATTTTCTTGCTCTCTCCTAACACTCCCTTGAAAAAAGTTGTTTATTTTTTTTAAATAATAATCCATTACAAGAGCACTTTCTCTGGAAAAAAACATAATGGAAGAGGTTGGGGGATGGCTAAATACAGAGTAGTTTTATAGAGGAGGAACTAGGGGTCTTGAGGACAGGTTGAACATTAGACAACAGTGTGCCTTTGCATTAATAGTGGCACAGCTAGAAAGTCAAGGGCAGTGATTTTTCTCCTCTATTTAGGACATGTGTGACTGCATCCAGAGGACCAAGTCCAGCTTTGGACTTTCTGGTACAAAAACACGTCAACAAACCTGAGCAGGTTCAAACAAAACCCGTGGAGATGGCCAGTGGAGAGACCATACAATGTACAGCTTAAGATAGTGGAGATTGACTAGACAAGGAAGAGAAGACTAAAACTAGGTCAAAAAAAGTACCTAAAGCATGGTAAAAAGAAGAAAAGAAAAAGCCAGAGTCCTCTCAGAGGTGCATAGCAAAAGTTGCAGGGCAACAAACATAATTTACACTCAGGCAAATTCTGATTATGTATCATGAAATATCTACATATAATGAAAATGCTCCACAAACAGGGCTTTAAAATGCTGAAACATCTCGCCCAGACAGACTATGGAATCTCTGTCCTGGGAGATTTTTCAAAACTGAAAGGAGAAACCACCTGATCCAACCTTTGAACAGAGGCTGGGCCATATGAAAAATCTAAGAGTCAATTATGGCCCTGCTTCTATGACTCTGTCAGATAGGTGCACATACAGATATTAGCTTTCATTAACTAATACTATTTTATATCTCATAAGTATAGATGTTGGATAGTGAAAATAATAAATGCAAATGATGAAATGTCTATCTAACACAACATCATCCATTGTTCATTGCAAGCTATTTATAAAAACACAAATCTGTAATATTCACATAGAAACATTCATCTTTTAAAAAGACAGTATTTCTGTTTTTATGTGGCATATGTAATTTCTGTTTATATTTAAACTCAAGTTCTGACATGAAATGGCTCTTTTATCTAAAAAAAAATTCGTCTTTGATTTAGAGGTTTATCAAGGCAAAATGTTCAGTGCCTCTCTGGATTCTTTGTGTATACTAAAAATATATAAAATAATTCAAAAATATCTTAATCTGTTGTAACAAAATAAACTTATATTATTTATTTTTAAAGCCCAACTTTGCTGGAAAAAAAAAATCTATGGAAAATATTCCTGAAACCTGAAAATAATTCTTTATATAATATTGTTGAAACAGCATGTGACAAGTTCTGTTTAAAAAATAGGTAATTTCAAAATGAAAAATATGAATTTATCTTCTCCATCATTTTTCCTTTTAGTAATCTTCCAGAAATGTCATCAGAATGCTACACTGCTGATCACTTTGTTAAGTTGGTGCATATATGAGTGACAGAATGCCAAAGTAAAAGGTGTGGTACCCAGTGCTTCATGTTCAGTCTCTCTCACCACTAACACTTACTTTATCAAACAGTATTCCTTTACCAGATAATGATTTCTTTTTTGAGTAATAGCAGTGGAGCTACAATTTTAGAATGGCTTTTTCCCCTTTGGTGCAACTCTGATCTCGATGCATCATTTATATTCGTTTGCACCATGTATAATACACTGTAACACAATTGGATTTACTGGTGCTAGACAGAAGAACTCCTAACCCTTAATGTCAGCTGCATTAGCATATAATTTCATATCTATTTTCTCAGATTTATCATTTCACCTTTTACACTGCACAAAGCTAATGTAACTTCTGCTGATGCCACTGCAGACCGGTTAGGTTATTTTATTTCTAACCTTTGTGAAATGGCAATGTGCTCTTCAGAAGACCTAGAAAACTAAACTGAAATGAATTTGCTCAGTACTTTCCTCTGATATCTGGTTGTTGGGGTTTTTTTCCCCTTTACTGTTCTTTTTCATACACTTTTTTTTGTTCCTTCTCCACTCCCTTTCTTTAAAAAAAATCTCTTTAGGAACTCTTGAGAAGAGCAAAATAGTTAAAGAGTCAATTGCTTGCTGGCTTCAATTACATGTAAGCTGAAAGAAAGGCAAAATTATTACACCAGATCTTAAAATGTAATTTTTAAAATAACATATTTTCAAATGTGTTGCCTTGTTGTAAGGCTGACTGTATCAGTGTTTCTCTTAAAGTATTGACATTGTTTGGAGTGATTTCTTATCTCTACATGCCTTGAATATATATAGTCCTTCTATCATCTTTTCTGGATGACAGAATCTATATTGTGCCATGTGTATTTGATGTGCTGTTAAATTCTTCTTTTTAATTACCCTTGATTAGGTGCTGCATTTCTTTCCTCAACTTCCTCAAATTGATGAAAGAATTGTTCTCCATTTTCTCATTTTCTATCCTTGTTACAAGTTTTCAAACACATTTCAAATTGTCCCAGTGTAAAATTCTTGTTTCTTTCAACACTATTCTCATTCTCATCAGAAATGCAAAGGCACTTCTCAAATGGACTGGATTCCTTATACAACCCACTGTAATCTTCTTTATTTACCAATTTTATATCCCAGCTCTGGTTTTGCACATTGAACTATGGTAGAAAACAGTAAAAGAAGATAAATGGATTCTGTAATTAATGCTGTAACTTTTCTTGAGGTAGCTTATTGAGCTAACAGAATCCAAAATATTAGACAAACATGAGACAAAGCAGATAATAGTGCTGGTTTGGGGGTTTTAGGGGTTTTGTTTGGTTTTGGTTTTGGGGTTTTTTTGTTTGTTTGTTTTTTTAAAGCTACACAGAAAAGGTGGATTTTGAATCATTTATTGATCTGGTCTTATAGCAGAATGAATAGAGGTGACATGAATAAATATCAATACCTTATCCTTTTTATTCATCTACTTCATAATGGGCACCTCAATTGGCTTATGGATATGACTAAGCTTTCTGCTGTAGGAAGCTGTCTTCACTCACTCATTCACCAATAAGGATTTAAAACTATCCCAGCATTGATAAGAATATGGACTAGAAAACGAAGTTCTAAGCAAAGAACGTCCAAAGGGAAAGAGAAGACAGAAAAGAAATGAATAGATTTTATATGCAGTTCTTTCCTAGCTTGCTGCATCCTCAAAGACACATCCTTGCTGTCAGCTTTGGCTTTAGTCACCTCTGACAGTTACAGCAGACTTTGTCCAACTCCCCCTAGTCCCTGAGCAGTTTTCCTGATCCCCTTTACAGTCCACCTTCTCACCACAGACTGCCACCATCCTTGCCTCAGCCATAGATTCACAGTTTCCCAGATGAGAATCCCTCAACTGCTACATCCTGACCTCTCCTCACCAGATCCGGCTCCATTGCTCCCCTATGGCAAGTGCAATCTCCTGTCTCCTCCAGATGGTCCTGCCTCACCTGGTCACTTTATTTTGAGGGGTGTAATAAATAAATAACATAAATCTGGCAACTGACCACATCAGATACACTTCATATTAGAATGGCAAAAAGAAATGGAAAGGTAAAACTTCAGGGGTTAGTGGTATGACTGTGATAACAATAATCCATGAAACATTTTTCCATTGAGCCTCACAGTTGAGTTTGTTATGCTGAACAGAGTTCTGAGAAATTCAAAACATCAGTTTTTACCATTTGAAGAAACAATAAAAAGACGATTATATGACCATTTACAAGCCATTATCTTGTCTATGCACTATCACCTATTCATTTTATGACTCAATATGAGAAACTTTACAAACACAAATAAAAAAACATAATTCTAAAGAATGTATAGTTTATGCAATTGGACCAAATTACACCAAAGTCCTTTTAAATACCTTTAACTTCTTTGTCGTTCTTGAACCATCTGATATCAGCTGCTGGTTTACTACCAGATGTCTTGCAAGTGAGCTGCATCCTCTCTCCCTCCATAACTGGTGAGGTAAATCCAGTAATTTGTGGCTTCTCAGGAACACCTAACAAGCAAACAAGCAAAATGTCTCTGATAGAGTCAGCTACTGCCATGAGTACATGACCAGCTTAAGGTTCACTTCTTCATATGCTCTAAACTCTGGAAACAGGATCATTAACTCCTCATGCCTTGTCAGTGAAGCCTTTTTCCTATTGTAAATAAACTATCAATCTGAACAGTGGTTGATTCTAAATAAAGAAAGAAAACAGAAATTAACCTAGTTTTCTAAGAGAAACAGATTGCATTTTAATAAATATCTTATCTATGTATATTCTGCATGCAGGTCTAGTCTGACTTGTTATAATGTTTAAACCACTCTGCACAGCAAGCAAGATGACAAAGCACATTAGAAGCAGATTAGAAACACAACTGGCAACAAAAAGCTGAGCTGACCTAAGTTCAGAACAGATGTTTAAACCTGAACAATGAAGACTTTAGTACAAAATCCTGGGAGAAGGGAGGATGAAAATAAATACAGGAATCACTTTATCCTCAGAGAACACAAAACCAAAACATCAAGAGGTACAATCAGAGCTCCATTGGCTATTGAGAGTTTTTTAGCTGAATCCAAGTCCTTTGGAAGAGGCTATATGATTTTGACATACCATACACATAATATTAAATTTGGAAATAGTGTTTTTTTCAATGAACCACAAATGATTAAAAAAAATATGAAGAGAATTGGGAAAGTTTTGATCACTACCTGTAAAAATCTGATTAATTTATGAAAACACAATAATAAGTTATTTCAAAATAATACTGATAAATGCAATTTTAGAATCTCAAAAATCTTGGTTCTAACTTGCATCTACAGTGCCATGAGGCATTCATATTTGTGGCTGGATAAGGGGATCAGTCACAGTAATTGGTCCTATGCCCTGTATTTCATAATTTGGTTTTTTTACATCTCATTACCAAGATGACAGATTATGTATATAAAAAGAAATCAGCAGTACCTCTTGCATAGCACATTTCTGTAATAAATCTATTCCTCTCTTTCAGGACAGGAAATGGTGTCTGCTATAATACCTTGACACTTAAATTTTCTAATCAATAACAAAGCAGTCAATAAAGACATTATTAGTACATAAAAGGATAGTTTATCTGATTAAAAGATGTAATACATTTCAATAGAAAAGTTCCCCTTCTACAACAGAAAATGTTCGAAGAGTTTAAAATGTTATTTTGAAAATTACAAATACAAAATGAAAAAGACGGGAATATTAAGCGCTGCAGCTTCCTTTCCTGGAAGGTAAGTAGCTGATGTTGGTAAAACTCCATGAAACCCTCCCCTAAAATGAAGATAAAACTCACAGGACTGTGAAAGATCAAGTTACTTTTGTTAATAAATACTGGCTAGATGGGCTTTTTTTGTCTTTGTAACACCTTTCTAGTCTTTCTGCCATTTAATATGTTGAATTGGTGTATTCATCAATTGTTTAGATCATGAAATGCCTCTCTACAGAAAGGAAGATTAAGCACAGGCAGTTGCTATTCCAGAATATTCTGCCTTGAGTGGGTATTTTTTGTCCTTAATGGCAAACTTGTGAAGATTCCTGTAAAATAGTCTCATAGGGACTGAAAGGGAGATGTATTTCATATCCTAAGCACAAAACTAATTCCCTGACTGGATTAATGTGAATATTACTGGCACAGAGAATACCTTATATTAGTCCTATTAAATTCAACTGTCTGCCTATCTATGTATAAAAATAAAACAAAAAGAAAGAAAGAGTCATGTTCAGGGACAGAAAAAAAAAAAGGAGAAAAGAATAAAAATCAATCTCTAAAATCATATAACCTCTTAGGTACGCAGGTGTGTTTCAATGAACTACGGCAATTTTGGCTGATTGGGCTACTGACATTCATAGAATCATATAAAGCTTCGAGCAGAAACTTTATTTCCTGGGCATCTCTCAAAATCTATTGCTTTTCTCTGTGTATCTATAACCTTTGGGGAAAACAGCAGAGCACTTAGAGGATAAAGCACAAAAGAAGCAGCAAACCCAGTGAAAATTTGCACTTTATAGACCAAAAAAAAAAAAAAAAAAAAAAAAAAAAAAAAAAGACAGCAGAATGAGCCAAGAAAATGCACAGCTAAGGAAAAATGATAAAGCTCTAAAGCCCGTTTTGATTTCATGCTTTCTGATTTTCTCCTCTTTGCCCTGTACAATACATTGTTAGGAGATGAACACATGCACCTTCTTCGCAGTTCTGGTGCTCAGGATGTGGAGGTTATGTCCATTTTATGGAGCACTCACACCTTAGTGTCTGTGTGCTCCCTAATTCATTATCCTGCCAACACTGCAAACAGTAAGAGGCATGTTATTTTTCAGCACAGCGATATAAAACAATAAACATCAGGGAAACTAGATCAGACATTTACATTTATCTTCTGCCAAGCTTTAGAAAAGTTCATTCTTATCATAATTTGCCAAAGCCTGAGGAGTTTTACACTCGCTTCTTTGTACTTACCAAGAACGGTAAGAAAAGCCTTGGAAGTTTTGACAGGCATAGTGAATAAAGAGCAGGTGTACTGCCCTTCATCTGACAGGGACACATCGCTGACACTGATGCTCAGCTCATGCCACGAAGCTCGGACCAGCTCGATTCTGTTGTCCCTCAGAGCTGAAAAACAAAAAATCCATGTTAAGGTAGGACACAGAACATTTACAAAGCACTGCACGTTATACAAGGGGCTTGATGAAGAATCCTAGTGAAATCAGGCCTGGGACATGGGGATATGGACACGGTTGTCTATGCATGGTAGTTCATTTTCTCTGTGGAATGAAGTAAGAGAGTTTAGCAAGTTTTTGAGTGGTGTACTGAGTGGCTTGTAACATTTATAAACCTAGAAATTAAGTGACTTTAGTTACATTTGACCTCCTTTAAGAAACCCAACACTGACTTTGATTTCTATCTCTTCACAGCTTTGTTCAGTGCCTAAAATAAATCCTTCCTATACTCAGCTTCTTTTTCACGTATGAGAATGTTGAGAATCCTGTGTCTGTCATTGCATACTTTGCCTACAGATTTTTCTCATGTCTACTACTACTCGTACTGAACTGGAATATCAGATTTCCTGAATTCTGTAACAGAGTATTTCTTATTATGAATAGGTTGAAAATTCCACTTCTACACGCATATATAGTACATTTAACGATTTCAGGTAATTGAGTATAAGTGGCCTCACTTTTTGGATTATGACTAAAAATATGATCTTGTATCATAAAATCCTTTCTATAAAATTTTATTGGCATGAAACCAATGAGGGAAAAGGAGCACGTAGATTCCCTCACATTCAAGATGTCACTTTAGTTAATGCTTTAAAATTGAAAACATTTTAAAATCTATATTTATATTAACCCCCAAATTCTATTGAAAACCAGCCAAAACATTCCCAAACATTCTATTTCTCTGCGGTAAAGCTGTTTCAGGAATCTGAAACATATTTTAATCATATTAAGCACATATTGATCAAGACTTTCCACAGCATAGACATACTAATATCATAAGTAAGTAAACACTGTTATTCTCCTAAGCAAACAATAAAAAAGCCTCTGTAACTCAGCGAGTTTAGCTGTATACCTCTAGATAAATCTCTGACCTGACAGTGTTTGAAACTTCTGCTTTTGTAGTAAGCTTCTGAAAATCAAGAGTAAATTGGGACTATGGTATTTGTCAGCAGTTATGCTTGCATTTATGAGATGAACCAAGATGTTCAAGTCCCTAACCCTGTTCTCACTCACTTCTTTCTAAAGCCCCCAAAGGCTCTTAGTTTTGTCTAACTATATGTCTTCCAAAAATAAATAACAACAACAAAAAAGTTTTACTGTGGTTCTTTTGCTACTAAACCTAGACATTTCTGCCCCATTGCTGTTCAAGTCAGGCCAGGAAGATTTATACCTAAATAAGCAGCTATAGTGAAGATTCAGCAAAAATGTCACTTGAATTTGTTTTCTTCTAAGGCTCCCATTCAGGTTTTTTTTTTTTTTCCACCAGAAATTTTCAGCTGAGTTTCCTGATTATTTCAGGGCAGGCCAGCTAAAGCTCGACTTCGTCTCTGCAGGGTCTGATGACTGAAAGGTGACAGCTTAAGCAGACCTAACATACAGTCATGCCATGAACTGCTTCAAGGCACATCAAAGTGACTGAGATTGTGAAATGGACACATTCCAAGCATAACTGAGACATTGGCTGGCTGGCCACAACAGGAAAAAAGTAACTACGTAGTATAAAATATAAAATGCATATAATGGTGTAAATAGGAGTAACATTAAAGCACACAGGCAAGCAAAACAGAAGCCACAAAATGAAAAGCTGTGTGTATACCAATATGCTGACATAACAACCAAGAAAAACAAGCTCAGGAAAACAAAAAGTACATAAAGCAAGCATCTACCAACCCCAAGTAGCAGGCAAAGCTCATGACTGGGGTTTTACCAGCCAAAACTCCTCACAACAATGAAGCTGTTGCTATCTTTGAGGAAGTAGAGGGGGTCTCAAAATTCCTTTCTCAGCTTTTAAATTCTAGTCAGATGCAAACTGAGCAGACCTAAGAATGGCAGTTTGTTTCACATTACTGACCTTCCAAAAAAAAAAAAATTACTTTCAAAGTGACTCAGTGCTTCCAAATGGTTTGGTTACCACCACACCCATTTGTAAAATTTGGCAACAGCATAGAAAATAGAAAAAAAACCCTAACAAAACAACAACAACAAAACCAAAGAAACAAACAAACAAAAAAAACACCCAACCCCCCAAAACAACAAAAAACCTTTCAGCACTACATAATTTGATAGTGGTGATTTTTGCATCCCCTTAATCAGAAACTACTTAAAAAATAATGCAGCGTATCATCTTACATAGTATTTTACTTTGGTATAATTTTGAATTGTTACTGCCTTGTGACAAAGATTTATGTATCTGTTGAAATACTTTCCTACAGATGGGGCAACATGTAGAATTTCATGCACTAAGAACAGTAATGAATTGCACTAGAGCACAACTGGCATACAGATGATGCCAATAGCACACCATTTCAATCCTACAATTGAAACATTTCCATCAACTACATTCCTACTGCTCCCCTCCCTCACTTCCTCCCCTCCACACCTTTTTAACCTTTGTATGATATAAAAACCTCAGCTGAGTCAATTTTCTGTAAAACTGGTAAAAACAGCCACTGGTCAAGAGATGAGATCAGATGTTCCATGTTTCAGTCTGGAGTGAATTTTGATTGAAAGAACAGAAGAGTTGTTTTGAAATGGAAATACCAACACAGAGCCTTTGCAATAAATGCTGCAAATAGCACCAACATAATACTCCTTTGCACCAAAGCCATTTGTCAGAAGCATTTTTGTAAGTGCTAAGTCTAAAGACAATTAATTATCTGTGCCATCACTTTGAAACCTGCCCATCTGTAGGTTTTCCTGTCTAAGCAGATGTGAGAGCAAACCAAATTTTACAGCTATTGCTTAGACAAGGCCAGCATTTAGAGACTTTTTTAGAATCTTATCTTCAAGCTGTATTTCTGTATCTGTTAGTATCTGTTTAGAAAGACATCAGTTTCTCTACATGAAACTGATAGCTGTGATGGATGCCAGAACTGGTTCGTTTCCATTTTCCGTGTTAGATTTATTTCGCTAAAAGGACAAAGTTGGATGACAGAAAGGGTGGCTGCCTGTCTAGTCCTGGTTCCTGCATCCTGGGACAGAGGGAGCCCTCTGGGAGAGGATGACTGGCTGCCTTTGACAGCAAAGGAAGCATCAGCAACACTGGAGAAGCCAGGATTTCTAGCCAGCTCCCAATATCCAGGCATTGTGACTGAGTGGAGCAGGGTCTTGAGCATGGCAGAGAGTAAAGTCTTGCCAGGTCTGACTGATGAAGTAAAGAAGCCCATGGAGGCTGGACAGAAGCAGCTACTGAAAGGTACCAACTGGAAAGCAAAAGTTTTGTGGAGAAGACATACTCTGCAAGGAGCTACTGAACGAGAAAAGATTTATTTACAATGATCTATTCACACTCTTTCAGCATATTTTAGTTCTAATGACCTATCTCACCCAGGTTATTTTTCTCTTTTTAAAGGACACGAGTTTTCAAAGCTTCCTGTAAGATTTTTAATTGCTCTTATTTGAATGGAGAATTGCCCAAAAAGAGGGCAATTTCACTACAAAGTTCAAGCCAACTTGAGGCTCCACCATAGTAGTTCAAATAAATTTCCATAAAGTAAAATACAAAAAGTTCTCTTTTATTTAGTTAGCAGATGAAAACAAAAAAGTAGAACACACATGGGGACATGGTGCATGAATTTGCAGTTTGGTACACACTAGTAAACAGACTAGATTTCCAATATAATGAAATGTCTATTCATTGTTCAGCACTTCATAATTTGAAAGGGGTGATTTTTGCTTTGCCTTAATCAGACATTATCACAAAAATAATGCAGTACATTTTCTTATATAGTATTTTACTCTTTGACTTGTTACTGCAAATGACAAATGTCGGTATTTCTAGCTCACCACAAACTTTATTAGTTGTATTATGGTAGCAACCAGACAGCACAGGTACTGGGCACAGAAAAAAAAGCTTTATCCTTAGAGACTACAAGCTCTGTCCTCACTTGACTTGCATGGTTTTCTACCCCCTCTCCTATCTCTGCCCGTTCTTTCAGGACTTTCTTTGGAAACTCTTTTTTTTCCCATTTCACTTTTTTAGAAGCCACATGGATCTTTCTGGCCTCTTCCTGTGGATTTTAACCTACATTCCTGAATCATTACCCTATCCATAGTTTGCATCCCTATATTTTGCATGATACAGAGATGCTAGAGAAAGGGTAAATAAACAGAATATGTATTTGACTCCTGGGAAATACACATATGCAAAAACAGTAACAAAGAATACCAGTACTGACATCTCTTTTCTGTACTCTTATGTTGCAAGCCCTTTAAAAAATACAAAATGCAACAATATAATTGCATAGTAGATTCCACTATGCCCTAGGTACATTATTTCAGTTTTCTGTAATTCCCAGGCACATATAATGTAGTTAATTTGCAAGGCATGAAATAATTATGCATAAAACACTTGTTCCTAAGCAGCCACACTTCATTTATTTTACCTGTCATTCTCTTCTCCTGTGGAAAAGATTTTCTTTCAGAATGTTTTCTGACACAGAAAAAAGCAACCTTGATAATTTGCATAGTTTAGGTAATTATGAGTAAAAGATAGCCATGTATTTCAGCTGTATTAATTAGCAATTGTTGAGACTGACAACCACTGCAATAAACTGGTCTCCTTGCTCACGATCACAAAAAGCTGTACTTTATTTTTTGCAGAAAAAAAAAAAAAATCCTGTGTTGTCGTAAGGAAATCTTGCAACAGGAATTATATTGAAGAGAGAAAAGAAACTTAGAAATTTGCAGAAGTGGAAAAAACATGGAAAAGGAAAATTTGCAGAAATGGAAAAATCATCCACATTTCGCACTGTGAGGAAAAGGCAGTTGGACCTGTCAGACATAGCCACACAGCAACATCTCTAACGTTACTTCATCTGAAATGACCACACCTTCCTAGTATTTTGAGTCATTTATTTGAAGAATGGGAAAAAAAAAAAAAACCCAAATAACAAAATCCCCAAATCCTCCAGAGTAATTTGCCGATGTTTTGACAATACTAACTTGACACATGTTGCCATCCTGGGATTCACTCAACAAAATTTTCATCCTTATGTTAGAGCTGTTCCCTCTGTCATGGGAATAACGTAACCATTAGTTGGAACCAGAAAGATTTCTGATACTCTACAGGTCATGCTCAACTCCCAGAAATTTAATACTTATAAAACTGAAACAATCCCTCTGATTTTCAGATTCCAACTTTCCGAATGCAGCACCATCATCAAATCTGAAATAGATTTCAAGGGATTTATGTTGTGTTCCTGGATATACTTGGATAGATTTGAGAAGGCCTTTTTCTTTACTCCTAATGAATTCAATATACCAAGATCCCTTATAGGATGATCTACACCACTAACTTACAGTTGTGCGTCAACCACCACCACCAGAGAAAGATCAAAAGAGACAGAAGTAAATGGAAGAAACCAAACTATTATTATCATTCTGTGTCTCCTAAACCTTAATGGGTTTTTGAAAACATTCACATTTCCTTTAACGGACTCATTTGTCTGTTGCTGTATTAACAGCATACCCAGTTATTCTACTGATGCCTAACCTACCTAGTCAGTATTTGCATGGTATCTAAACTCCTAAGATTTTAAAACTTCTCAGTTGTTTGCATGTGGAAAGAAAATGTTTCCATTCTCTTTCATTTCCAGTCAAGCAATTTGATTACTTTCATACAAGTATAAAAGGATATCATTGTGGATATTTACTAATCCCATGCTTTCTATTTCTACTTCTGTGTGTGGTGAAGCCAATTCTACCTGTCAGTGGAGGCCACTTTTACCTCTCCATAGCATTGTGTCCGTGAAACTATCATCACTTTTTCCCTAATTACTAGTTGGTCACAACCTACAACTGAGTCAAAGGTCAGAAAGACAGATGAACTCTTAATCAGTCTAGAGCCATGACAGACTTCAGGACTGGGATAGAAGTGCTCAAACTAAGTCTATTTCCACAAGTAATGCTAATGTAGAGGGAAAAGCATTAGAAGTTTCTATGCAACCTATCAAATTGGCTGACCTATGTAAGGTTGGCATATTTAAAGGTGACACCATTTATAAGTGAAATCACATAAACTGAAGGTCACAATACAGTGGAGAGATCTCTGGCTAATTGGCTGTGGAACAGCCTAACCAATTTGCAGGTACATGATGATTTTTTCCCCCCATTAGGAAAGTTATTAGTAACACAGATGAGTTTAATCAGACATTCCAAACAGTGTCAATTGGACACTATGAACACTTCCACTTCACTGAATTTTCCAACCCGTTCATGTACTTAATAAATTCAGGGCATCACCGAGTTTCATAAGAGATGCTACGTAAGGTTTTAGAAATGGAAGAAGAGCACAACAATCCTTGGAGGTAAGTTTTACTTTCATTCCAGTGCATTTCTGAAGTACTTGGTAATCAAAAGGAAGAAAGAATGGAGTCAATACTTCTTCTGCCTCTAATCATCCAGCCATCTTTACTTTCTGCTCTGGTTTGCAATCTAATAAGACAAGACTAGATTGTTTTCAGCTGAGATGCACTGCTGAAACATTTGATTTGCTTATTTAAAGAACAATGTTTAACAGAAAGCTGGTTGCTCCTTTTCTAATTTTTCCAGGACTTCTGCATGTTGGATAATGCATATGCCAAAGGCACACAGCAAACTCTCCCCATCAGAAGAGCTGCTGACAGTGCCACTAAGAGAAGCATCTACTCGGTGCTTTCTTACAGCCTCGAAAAGGCCAAAGCACTGGGGACTCAGAACCTGTCTGTACAACATTATCTATTATTTATCAGGGTGTGCAGCCTCTGAGGCTTATGAGGAAAATCCCAACAGCAAGGTAATTTCTTCAGTGAAACAACAATTCTCTGTTTCCTGCAATCTGGAAAAAATGAAAAGAAGTTTAAGGTGACTTACAATGACTTACGGTCTTGAACACATCTGCTAAGTGAGGTTTCGCCAACTGTTGCCAACTGACAAACGAAGGCCAGGACAATTACATGCCCTTCATGGATGGAATAAATATGGGTAAACTTTCCTGCATGGCAGATTTTCTGCACTGAGCTACATTGTCTCTCACAATTATGTTCTGTATTCGTTTCTATCTCTTTTTCAGAGCATTCAAGAAACGCGGCAATATGCAAACAGAACAACTTGCCTTCCAGAGTGTTTGTAATGCTTGTTCCTGGTATTAAAGAAGCACTGAACTTATGTTTTTCTTGTCTTTTGAGAATCATAAGGATAACATTTATTGCCTGAGAAGGTCTGACTCTCTTTCACATATGAAATGCAAGTTTCAAATCCTTCCAAAACATAGAGGTTTTGAACTATGAATATGTTTTACTACTTTGAAATAATATTTCACTGTACCTCCAAATAATAAAACAAAAATCACATTAGTCAGAATGAAACATTGTCTTACAAGGTCTGCTCATCTGGTTCCTTCTGCAACAGGGAATTACAAGATTTCCTATTATACTAATGCAACTGGACATGTGCCACAGCACAGTAGCCTAGAAAATGTTTTAAAATCCTACTTCTCAAATATGCAGCTGCAAAAATTAAAATTGCAAAATGATCTGGCAAGGTTAGAGATGGACAGAATTAAAATAAATGTGATTCAATAGATAAAAGTAATTGGTAATCTTATATACCAAGTTGGAGACAAATGTTTTGAAAGCAGTAATGCAGGAAAGAAGCCCTGAGGATTACAGAGGAAATTATTTAACTATATGTTCAAATGCAGCACCACTCTTAAAAGATGAATCCTATTCTGGGTTGTACTGATCCTGGCAATTATGGTAAAAGAAAATGTTACAATATTCCAAAATAGCACACATCACACTGTGCCATGTATTGTAAATTACAGACAGAAACAGTCTCTCAGTTGGGAAGATAATTTCTGTAGGTCTACTGATGGAATACTGCTGCATAACTAATATTAAAAAAAATGAGAATAATAAACAGAGAGCTGTAATAACAGTCCACACCTACCTAAGGAAATAGTAACAGAAGTGAGAATTATTTTTTTTTCTATAATTTTCAACCCTATGTTTCAGGCTAAATGAGAGCTCATTCTAAGTGAAAGATTGTTAAATAATGACTTTATTGAAGCAAAGGAGATAAATAAACACTAATCCTCCTGCAAACTAAACCAAAGTTACACAGATTCCCAAGTTTGTTCCCCTGTGAAGGTAATTTTTGACCAGGTAATTTTTCCTCATGCTACTGATGTTGGTACTAATCATTGTGTTAACAGTGCTTAAATGATTGCTGACCAAGGCAGAGTTAAGCTTGTTTAGATATTAAAAACTGTCTAGCCAAGCAGCACAGACTCCTACCAAGACCATGCATGTATTTTAAAGCACATCAGTTTCAATACACTCTCTTTGTCCTTGTCCAGGGACTGCCCTTTAAAGTCACTGTTGGTGACTGGCTTTAGCCAGCTTGGAATGCAAAGGAGTCCTGAAGGGAAGGGACACAGAACAATTAGGACAAATTTTACACAACAGCACTGGAAATCCAGGTTCTGCTCAGACCTGCCCAAATGCAATATGGGTTTTGTACACATCTGCAGCTGACCCTGCCTTAAGGAAGCTGTTGACCTGTACTTCGCTAACCCTGCAGAGGGTGACATTAGAGTTCTGTTCATTCACTAGCTAAGCTTTAATGATCTAATTACACTGAAAGTACTTTTAGTGGCATGAATGAGTAGTACTCCTGGTAGAGTCATGTTTATGGTACTTCTTGGAAAGTCAGAGCCTTCTAATTTCCAAAGAGCCTGGTCCTTTTCAAACACATTATTTCAGCAAAATATGGAGAGACTTTCTTACTTCTTGAAGATCTAAGAGAGATTTCTCTCTAAGTGAGAACAGCTCTGAGAAGCCCCTGTTCTTTCTGCACTTTTTGAGCATTCATGTAGACACAATTGAACACTGCTCTTCCTGTAGCAGATGGCTACATTGGCTAGAGATGCCAACACAGGAATACTCATTCTTCCTAACTACATTAAGCAGTCAGACTCCCTAAACTCCTTCTGCAGCCAGTGGAGTAAACTATCTTCCTCCAGAGGCCAATTAAGAACAGGTCACTGTCTTGAAAATATTACAGAACCTGGATAAAACAGCAAAGAAATCATCAATGATTAATGAACATATCTGCAATCAACCTAGCAATTGATTCCAGTACCAATAAAGAATCAAAAACTAATGTATACATCAATACTGAAGATATTAATGCTGTTAGGAATGACTCACAGATCTCACTACTGAGGGAACCGATATATGGAGCAAAGTATCAGGAGAGATCTGAGATGAGTCTAGTCCAATTCCAAAGAGGATTCTCAGAAAGCTCTTTGATGGTTTTAACATCATTTATGATAGAGCCCTTAAAGCTTTATAATATTTCTCCTATAGCCTAGCAGCAGACAATCTGCCTCTCAACCACAAGTACACAGATGCTGCTTCTTTTGTGGTATTTGTCTTAATTTTCCAGATGCAGATGTGCTGTGAAGGAAAATATTACTGAGAAATAGTGTCAGAAGCAGATCATTAAGGAATTCAAGCATCCCTCATCCAAGGAGACGATAAGAGACTTGGGATTGTTTAGCATATAGAAGCAGAAAATCCTGAAATAAATCCAAATGCAAATGAAAAAAAAAAAATTCAGCAGAACTACCTAAACTTCTAATTTTCTGAGAAAGCTTCTCTAACTAGACACAGAGAAACAAGTTGGACTAGATGACCTCCAGAGGTCCTTTCCAATGTGAAACATTCTGTGATCTTGTGATTCTGGATCTTTTTGGGGTAAAGAACTTGCATATCACAAAATTCAGCAATGTGACCAATCCGGAAGCACCAACAGAAAAAAACCCATCTGGTAGATATTCAGAAAGATTAATCTTCTTTAGCTTTTCTTAAGCATTTTTCTTCCTCATGGAGGATTTGGATTTGAGTCCCTCAGAAGAGGCTGCCAGTCTCTCCCCTTTATAGTCAATGGAAACAAAAAAAAAAAAAAAAAAAAAAAAAAAAAAAAAAAAAAAGAGGAGAGAAAAAATTAGCTTTTCTAGGCTAAATTTAGTTTGTGCAAATGCACTTCTTTTGCAGCTCTATTCTGAGAACGTGGTGATAAAAGTGCAGCAACACAATATTTGGAGTCCATGGTGGTGGCCAGATGTATTCACCAAGAGCTACAGAATACTATTCAGAAAAATATAAAAAACATTTAACATGTGATGGCATACTAAGTACTGATAGATGCACTGAATAAAACCTCTACTGTGAATAAATGCATTACTTAACTAACAGTAGATACTGACAGTAATAGTTGTGTAGAATCATGCTACCATCAGTAGCACTTATCCCCAACGCCTTACAATTTTGGGCCATTCACATACACCAGGTATATCTGATTACACCAGGAGAAACTTGTCCACGATTTACATCTATGTCTAGACAAAAAGCATCTGAATGCATCCTGGCTTTTCCATGTAAACATTTATTGCAGGCATTTCTTTTTTTAAGAGCTGGAGAAAAATATCCTTCTGGTTGTTTCTTTCTGCAGCTCAAATTGTAGCAGCAAGTAAAGGACAAAAGAGATTAATTTGAAAAGCAAATAAATGGAGTAACAACAATTTACAGCTACTTACCCTTCATACTTGCAACAGCTGATTAGTATTATTGGTTCTCATATTGCACTTCCCTTAACCGATACAGTTTGAAGACTCACTAAGAAACCACCATAACTAACCTGTCTTCAGCTTATTGCTTTTGAAGGATAGATTTGTATATCATGATTGTCATATGAAGGGAAGCACTGAATATTTAAAAATTGCAGGGAGTTCTTCCAATGGTGATCGATTTTTGTGGCTATTTTTAATAGACAGTGAATCACTTAAGTATTGGAAATATAGTCGAACAAGAATTTCTGAATTTGCTGTGTATTACTGAATTGTATATAATGGATCAAGAATCTCTTCCAGTTCTGCTTCCAAGACCTGGCACAAGCAAAGGAGGTGCTTGGCCTTCAGGGCAGTGAATGTAACTGGACTCTTTCTCGTCTGTCGACAAAGTGCCCGTCAAAGGACATTAATTGCACATTTGGATGATAATAAGTTCACAGCATCAGAAGTAATAGAGAGTGCTGCAGTGACAATCTGCAACACTGCATACATGAATTTTTTTGGTATCTAAGTTACAATATTCCGTTTTTAATTATGCTGTGACCTTCATTCCTCCTTCTCTCTCCTCTCTTCCCTTCAGAGCTAATTCATTTAACTGCTTTTTACATTGCATTAAACTACTTTTTGCTCTTCTCCAGGCATAAAATTTAAGACCTCTATTTTTAAAAGTATTTTGAGAAATAAACTTGTTGTCTACATACATGAATCTTCTTTGTTATCTTACTCAACTTCTGGTACACTCAACAGTTCTGGAAAAATTACAGATATCAAATCCATTTCCTGTGGTACACAAAGACATTTTAACACTACCACTTTCAACAAAAACAGCAGTTTTTTCTTCCATTTCCTATTTTGTTTTCAAACTCTGCCAAGTTCAATGCTTTCCTCAAATCCTCCTCTTGCTTTTCTTTAATCAGGGTATTTCCAAATTCTTCAACAAAAGCTTACTAAATAAAATTTTATATTTAATTATTTCCCCCTGTAGCAGCCTTTAGTGTACTAAATATATGTCAAACAGAAAATATTTGCCCCACTTCACTGATCCCATCTTTTCCTCATTTTTTTACTCCTCTTCATCTTCTTTCGTTGTTTTTCTTTGCCATCATTCCTGACTGCACACATAGTGGATGTTGCCAATCCTTGGAATAACCTGTCTTTCACTCAACTTTTTACTCAATCTAGTTTCTTCCTCTTCTCCCCATCATTCTTTAATTGATAAAAACCCTGTTGGCATCCCTATTAGTAACACTTTTCCCATTTTCTGTAAGAAATAATTTTATTTTCTTTGTGTGATAGATGAGTTCTCTATGAGAACAAGGTTAATGAAAAAAATATAAGAATAGATTAAACCAATTACATAGGCAATATACATTGGGAATACTGATTAGCAACTCTCTAAAAGGGAAGAGTACTTAAATTAACTTATTACTTCATATTTCCAAACATAAACTTCAAAGTACACTTTATGTTTTCTGCAACAGAAGCACAAAAACCTAACAATTGTAAATTTAAATTACTTTACACTTATCAGCATCCTGAGCTGTATTAGGAAGAGTATTGCCAGCAGGTCCAAGAATATGATCCTTCCCCTCTCCTCAGCACTGGTGAGATCACACTTGAAGTACTGTGTCCAGTTCCGGGCTCACCAGTAGAAGAGAGACAGGGTCATACTGGAGTGAGTAGAACAAAGGGCCACAAAGACAAGGAACTGGAACATCTATTGTGGATGCCAGCTGCTCACCAAAGCTGCTCTATCAGTCCCCTCCTCAAGTGGACAGGGGAGAGAAAATATAATGAAAGGCTCATGGGCCAGGATAAGGGCAGGGAGAGATCACTCACCAGTTATTGTCATGGGCAGAACAGACTTGCCTTGGGAAAATTAATTTAATTTATTACCAATCAAATCAGAGTAGCACAATGAGAAATAAAATCAAATATCAAAACACCTGTCCTCCAACCCTCCCTTCTTCCCATGCTTAACTTACACCCAATTTTCTCTTAACTCCTCTTTCCCAGCAGTGCAGAGGGATGGGGAATGGGGGCTGTGGTTAGTTCAGCACACACTGTTTCTGTCGCTGCTTCCTCTTTAGTGGGAGGACTCCTCACATTCTTCTGCTCCAGCCTTGTACCCCTCCAATGGGAGACTGTCCTCCATGGACTTAAAACTTAATCACAGAAAAAAACCCAACAAACTATTGCACTGTATTTTACTGCACAGAGAGGCTGTAAAGTCTCCATCCTTGGACATACTAAAAATCTGACTGGACATGGTCTTGAGCAACCTGCTCTGGCTGACCCAGCTTGAGCAGCTCAGTTGGACCACATGATCTCCAGAGGTCCCTTCCAACCACAGCTATTCTCTGATTCTCTGATTCATACAGCTTTAACCTGTACTATAATCCTACAGAAAAAATAAAACAAACAAAGTTTTCAAGCATTGCTCTCTGGCTTTTTGGCTTTTAAATTGCTTTTTTATAATTAACAACTGATGTCCTGCATAGTGCTCTGCTGAACTGTACTGAAGACAACTGTTTGAAACTATCCATCCACAGAGATAAGTCTCACCTGGTACTGTCAAAATGTTGACAGATTAATGTCATCTCCTCTGGAAATGAGTGCTGTTCTGAGCAGGCCCTCCCACAAACATGTCTTTTCCCAGAATAAAAAAAAAAACAATTCAAAAGCATTTGATTGAATCAGTGAAAATCTTTCTAGTCAGAACAACAGACAGGGAGAAGCTGGAGAGAAGGCATCTTGCCCAATGTTTGCCTGAGTACATGTAAGTGAGCTCTCAGGATCCTGTTCTAGCTGGTTGTGATCTGTTCTGAGCTGCTTTGGCTACTTGTAGGACACCACAGTGCTTGAGCCTTGCAAGAAAACTTTTGCATCAACATTGAATTATAGCATCATGGTCAGAAATAACAACCACCACCAAGTTTTGGAAGCTCTGGCAACTTAGATGTTCAGAGTTATTGAAAAGCTCAATAAACTACCTGTGTATCTAGGGTTAACTTCCTCAGTGAGTTAACTGAGGATATTACTACTAGCTGTAATTTTAAAATGTTTCCTCCTTAGACCAACAATCCCATTGGTATTATCAGGATTCAACTGGAGCCAAAGATATCTACATTGGGAAAATCCCTAGTAGACAAAAAAATGAGTTTTACAATCCAGTTATTAAAGGTGCAGTCATGAAGTACCTCCAAATGCTGACTCACTGAATACATTTTTGATCCCTCTACGCTTGATAGACAAGAATCATACTGGATTACTTTATTTCCAAGAGGTCCATCCTGAGAGCAGGAAAAGAAAAACTGAATCATACAGAACTTACTAACCCTTGATTAAAAATCTGAATTAAAAAACTCCCAAGCAATAACTTTGCAGAAAAATGCTCACAGCTAATCCTTTCTCTAGTGTTTCCTAAATTTGAAACTTTCTCTGCAGATTTAATTTTCTGTAGTTGAATCCTGGAAAGTATCACCGAACAGTTACAGATTAAAATAAAACAATCCACCACCACTGCCACCGGGAGAAAAATTGAAAAAGAAGGAGGAAATAAAGGAACGATCAAGCAGTTCTAGCACAGAAAACTATAATCCTAGCAATTTAAGAATACCAGCAGATTTACCTTCACAGTCAGGGGAAGGGTAATCAGAGCTATAGAGATTAACACTAACTCAAAGGCACTGTAAAGTTGTGTAGGAGACCGTAGGGAAGCTCCTCCTGTAAAATCTAGATCATGAGCTTTACACCAATAATTAGCAGAGTCTGCAACCAGGTTGATCTCTAGGGGATGAAGACAAAATTATATCCTCATAACGCAAATCTGTCTTCCTAATTCTACCAGCAGACATAAAACACTAAGTGGATTAAAGCCAAAAAGGGGCAAAAAGTGCTTTTGTCTCCCTCAATAGAACTTTAGAGGATAAAGTTCCTTGAAGACTGCTTAAATTCAGAGGAAGGGAAAGGGGTGAGGGTGTGTGGGGGGGGAAGACTGTGGAACTACTTGAGGATCTGGCCCGGGTGTGTCTATCTAGGTCCAAGACAGACAGCTCTAAATGAGCCTAGATGAAACATTTCTGACTGCAACAGACAAAGTAGGATGGGAAGGATGATTACACTGCTCTGCAATGTGGATTGCGGTAGCCAAAGTGACGTGCTGAATTTTTCTATGAATGTAGTCGTTGATCATCCATTTTAAAATTAAAGGTATATTGTTCCCTGTGAAAATGAAATCAAAGACTCAACTCTGATCTCCCCCATTACAGAACAAATCAGATAAAGTAAATCAAGTATCATCTTGTAAGGTGATCACTACTGGAATAAATTTGGCAGCAGTCACAGATGAGTCAAAAAGCCAAAACAACAATCCCAGGAAGCTCCCTGGCACCCTGAACCATCACTTGGTCTCTGATATTTCTGGCAATTTATTAAGGAACAGCACCTAGCTCTAGTTGTGGGTGAATTTAGCACAAAAAATAAACTATAGCAAATATCAGAAACACAAATCCTTCTGCCTAAGGAAAACCTTTGGGCACTGCCGAAATCCTTCAATTATGCAATGACAGGCACCTAGCTGAGTCACTGAGCTCAAGTTTCTCAGAAGTACAAATGCCTGAGGGCAACTGCCTGAATTCTCCAGGGTCTCTGAACTGCATGGGGAAGGGGGAGAGGATCCAGTATCTGCAACAGGGCAATTCACAAAGTGCTCCTCTACTTATTTCACCCAGGAGCACTACACATCCTGAGTTACTTGCCAGGTCTCCTCTGGCAAACTGTGATTCTCTCAAAACTGCCTATTCACTGTGACCCTTAGAGGTCTAGTTAGAGAGCCCTGCTCAGAAGGGACAGACTCCAGAATTTCCAACTCACTTGACTATGTGAATGCCAGCAACACTGGACTTTTGGGGATTTGCCATTAAAAGTTTCCTTCTAAACTGTCCTACTTTGTATGGATACATACTATACACATATAAATATAAATACATACTTTTCCTGTGTTTCCTACTGTGAATATTGGCATATCTTTGGTAAGTGAAGGTGTGAGCAAAATCCATTAAGAAAGTACAGGGGCCAGATGGTTAGGATATTCTCTGAGGTGGCTGGTCAACAAAAGGTCTTATTACTGATTTGCATTAGAGACTGTGGCAGCTAAAGAATTAGTCCCTTCCTTACTCATCCCTCTAGCAGTGACTCATCCAATTATTTGGCTACTGGCTAGACCAAGCAGCCTCTTCTCTGTGTCTTTGTTTCAGTGAGAAGAAGATCTGTCCTGGCTTACATGCCACTTTTAGAGAAAAGTGGACTCCCAAGAAGCACTAAATAGCATCCTTTAGGCTGAAGTTGCTTGTCCGGGTTTCATTCCCCCTCATTAGGATTTCATAGTGTTTAGCTTATACATGTTCAGCTTGCTGTCTTTGGAGTACTCCACTCTTAATTTGTCTTGCTCTTTCCAGACATTTCTCAGAGAGTTTGAACATGTAATCTGAGGCACACATTTCCTCTAGGTACATCTGCCTTTTTGTGGAACCAGCCTATGGCTTCCCTAGGGAGGAAAAACTGTACTTTTCATTAAAAGAACATGTTACTAAGTCATTAACAAAAGCCAAGTGTTGACTCTTCAACCCTCCCATCGCACCTATTTGACTGTTTTCAAAGGTCAAACACCAGCTAAGATTCTCTTTTATTCCATCATATAATAAATGATACAATTAAAGTTAGGTACTGGGCACTAGTTATCAATGTACACTGCTGAAGTCTATACAGATTCCACAAGAGAGTCATAGGCAATGAACTTTCCTGAACTAGCTTTTTGAAAAAATAAAAATAAAATTCTAAGAGTTCTCATCGCTTGTAATAATAATATAATTAATGTTTGAATATACGCGTAATGAAAAAGTTCTGTATAGACCAGAACTGATGGAGTGTGGAAGACGCTTATTTTTCCTAATTTCTCTCTTGGTGTATAGGAAAAAAGGGTGACATTTCCACAGTTGAAGTTAAAGACACCTCTCTCCTGAAAAATGGATTCTGCTAACATCAACAATATACAATCTATACAGGGGATGTGTATCAGCTGAGAGGAAAAAAATTAGGAAAACAATCGTTAAGACAAACAGCAGACTAAACTAAACCTGACAGGCTTGAGTGATGACATAATACCCTCTTACTCTGTGATGGTGACACAAAAATGCCAAAGGACACAAAGCTGTCAGTCTTGTTGTTTATCTTCTATCTAAGACTAATAAAAGGAGGTTGGTGACTGACAGAACAGACACAGGAACAGTCCCAGGCATTCAGTGTGCACTCTGAAAAATGTATTGATGGATTTAGGGTAGGCTTATTTGTTATTGCCTTTTTGTGCATTACCTTTGTGAGCTTCCACAAACTTTTAATATACCTTTTTCTAAGACATCATTACTTTTTAAAATTCATAATTAGTAGTTATAATTGCTGATATCACAGTGCCCTAGTAATTTATTAGCAGTATCAGCTTCTGGATAAGTGCCCAACTTAGTTGAAAGAAAAACTAAGTTTTGCACAACCTCTTAGGTACTATCACGGTGAATAATGGAATGTTATCAAACAATTTTATTTTTAGCTGTCTCAGAAAATAAAGCCTAAAAGCATCCTGCCACATCAGCTCCTAAGTACTAAAAATGGAAAACAACACAGGTCTCTATAGAGCACAACAGTGAAGCAGCACCATTTAATTTTAACACATAAATCTTGTAAGGCAGGTAAAACAACAAAGAGAGAGAACAAGAACAATCTACATAGTGAAGCACTGGTGAAAAAAGGTGACTTTTCTGGTTATTGCCCCAGTTATTCTGTAAGAAACAGCTGGTAGAAAATACTCTGAAATGGATCAAGTATGTTTCAGAGTACTGCAGAATAACACAAAGGGGAAGTAAGTCTGTGTTACAAAAAACACAGGAGATAGAACTTTCAAAATCTTCCCCTAAACAAATGAGTGTGTGTGCACATGAGGATGCAATGCCAGTAAAGCTCAAATTACTCTATTACTCAAGAATCTCATAAAATTGAAGAAGGAACCCTATAGAGTCACAGTGTCTAGCAATTCATTCCTTTCACTGGAGGGTTTGCACAGGCCTGTACTAGCAAGGTACATCTTAAGACTTCCAAGTGGCGTCTTCTCTTCTAAAAGCAAATACACACAATAATTAGAAGGGACTTTAATTCCTGATTCACTCTTCCTCTCATACAGAAACTAACACCAAGAGGCACAATACTGAGGGGTGACAATATGTGTTTCCCACTGAGGCTGGCCTGCTCCCCTGCAAAGCACTGAATGTGCTCCTGAGAAACACACGACTTGTTTCTGCTTTGGTTCTTGGCTTGTTGTTTGACCCTGTCTGGAGTCACTTTAGCTCACTGAGCCTATGATTTCTAACCCCACGCAGTGACAATGACTTTTCCTTCCATCTAACACTTGCTGCAAAGTGCTATTAGGGAAAAGGCAAGGTAACAAAGAAAGGTGGAGAGTCAGGTGTCATTCCAGAATGGACTGGAAAGCACTCATTTATTGACAAAGAATCACAAATTGGCTGAGTTTTAACAGCTCTATTCATCTCCGGCTGCTGAGTGTTGGGGCAGCAGCAACAAGGACAGGCAGAAGGTGTTTGTTTGGAATAGCTGAACTGAGCAGGCACTTGACAACACTTTTCAGTCCCACTGCTCTGTGACCACGTGTTTGCTACCACAGCATTTGAGAGGGAAGATTCAGTTCTGATCTCCTCACCCACTACAAACTGGTGCGCCCTCCTCTCCCTTATTTCAGGGATTTTCAGTGAGCACATACATATTTTTCAAGTTTCAACAAATCACCTTGCTTTAAAGTTGCACCTTAGCAGTATATTTAACACTGGCTAAAGTAAGCAAAACAATTGACAGTGTGAAAACTCCCCTCTCTTTCCTGCATCACAGTGCCGTTATATATTTTATAACGACACGTGTCAGTCTGCATCACTGTGCTACAGGCACATTATTGCAGCTGTTGAAACTATTTCTCTTTGGCATCGCATCACAGTACCTGAAAAACCCTCAAAGCTCAGAAATGCACACCCTATCATGTCTTATTACTTCAGAAATGTAGAAAACCTGTCCACGCAATGAATTTGGCAGCAGGTAACTCTTTCTCCATCCCCTTGTCCTGCACTCCTCTCACATGTTTCCAGTGATAACAGAGTATTTCATTGTTATTTAAGGTGCAGGAAATCTGCCAAATTTTCAGCTATCTTTTCTTCCTTGGGACAGGATAGAGTAAAATATGTGAATGAAATAATATAGAGGTTCAATAGAGGCTTTTTAAAGTTGCTGAAGTGTGCATTAGTTAAACTGCTTCTTCCTACTGCAGTATAGCCATTCACCTTCTTAAACAGATCAGCAGGTCTTACAAGCATATCCCTAGAATTTATATAGATTTTCTGCCTTTTAATATGAAGATCTGTCCTTATTTTGTCTGCATTTTTTTTTCAGAAAGCAGGTTCTTCTTGTTATTTTTAATAGTATAATTAAAAAATCTTCTGATAATACTATCTTTTCAGACTCCTACATTTAAAGCAGTAACATGATGCACCATCATTTAAAAATACAGCCACAAAACCATGTCATTACTCCTCTCTCTGTGCCACACTCCATAGTGAAACTTAGCAACAATTAAATTAAAGCATTTAAACAAATCTGTGGTTTCAAGGGCAGACTAAAAATATTAGAAGATAGCCTGAAAGCACGATGTTCTTTACACCCTGATGTCACCCTGCTGTCAAAGTAGCTTTAGTCTGACTATGAAAGAATGTGATCTTGACCGAAATAACGATGAGGAAAAACACTCAGTCAGAACTGCTCAGATATAATTCCTGCTCTAACACATTCCTCATCATAAACAGGTTCTCAGACAACATTGGATCAGTTAATTTTCTTCCTCGAAATTTCAAGTGCTTTGCTAAAGTAACTAACAACTTTGCAACAGTAAATGGAATTTACACTCACAGGCACATGCAACATGTAAAGAAACGCTTGTACTGGGAAGAAAAAAGCTCTTAATTGGACTAAAAGACTTTGACAAAAATGAGACATGAGCCAAATACCTAGGAGGTAGGAATCACAGATGCTTATCTCAGAATTTATACCAATCTCTTCTTAGGTTTTGATAAACCAGGTAAACTTTTTACTTTCTACTCCTACTTCAGAAATGCAGATGATAGTTACTAGCAGCAGAAGAGACACTGAGTCCATAAATATAGGGAACATTCAGAGGAAAAAGGTAAAAAAAAATACTTCTTGTTATATTCAAGAAAATAAGTGACACTCCCAATTGAACTCTTAAAACCACAATATCAATAATGACAACATGTACTGGGTTTTACATGGCAAGGGTTTGGTAGCGGGAGGGCTACAGGGTTGGATTCTGTAAGAAGCTGCCAGAAGCTTCACCCATGTCCAAAGCAACCACTGCCAGCTGGCTCCAAGACGGAGGAGCCCTCTGTTCTTCAGCCACATAGCAACATCTTGCATAGGCACGGTCCCATAGAAAAGTTTACTTCTTCACTTGGGCATACTTGGCATTTGAAATCTCCAATATCATTGAATCATCATAGAATCAGCCAGGTTGGAAAAGACCTCTGAGATCATAAAGTCCAACCCTTGACCCAACCCCGCTGTGATTACCAGACCATGGCACTGATGCCACATCCAATCTCATCTTAAAAACCTCCAGGGATGGAGAATCCACCACCTCCCCGGGCAGCCCATTCCAATGCCTGATCACTCTCTCTGTAAAGAATTTCTTCCTAATATTCAACCTAAACCTCCCTTGGCACAGCTTAAGTCTGTGCCCTCTTGTCCTGCTGCTGGTGGCCTGGGAGAAGAGACCGACCCCTACCTGGCTACAACCTCCTGTCAGGTAGTTGTAGAGAGTGATGAGGTCTCCCCTGAGCCTCCTCTTCTCCAGGCTAAACAACCCCAGCTCCCTCAGC
>JAWWLV010000001.1:6780590-6835974 GCA_035041135.1 Platyrinchus mystaceus
CTCTTCTCTGGACCTGCTCCAGCACCTCAATGTCCTTCCTGAACTGAGGGGCCCAGAACTGGACACAGCACTCCAGGGGTGGCCTCACCAGCTCTCAGTACAGGGGAAAAATTAATGACCTTTTGAACAGTCTCAAAGCAATGCACCACAGAGGTGCATTCTTGTAAGGAATTGCAGTATGGCCACCACCAAAGCTGATTCAGCAGTGGGAAATGCAGTACCACAATAGGAATATCAGACCTAGCATGCAACTACAGGCATGGTACACAGGTATCTGGTGCCAGTCCAGCTGCATTAATTGGGCTCAGCAGCAGTAATGTCAGCACAGTGATGTGGCTACACCACGCCAAGGACCTGTGCTGGTATTTCTGCACGGTACTATCCTCGACTGCATACTCAGTGTCTCTGGCTCCTGACTGCCATGCAGGTATTTTCCAAGGCTTCTTGCAAGGCTTTTGTTTCACTAACATAGCAATGCTGCAACTGACTGTGGTAAATTTCCAAGTTTTTCCTATTTACTGAGTTGAATCTGATTTTACTGGCACATTGATTGCTGTAAAAAAAACCCCCCACAAAACAGAGAACTGTTTTATTCTTGTAATTAATAATGTGTAACCTTCATGTTAAGGTCTTTTATCCTTCAGATATTCTACTATGCCATTACAAAGTGGAAAATAATTGTCCTGCAGGACTAGCAAGAGTGCATCAGAATTCACAGTAATGATTTACAGGACCATTGATTGCCTAAATATTTGATCAGTCTGTATCATTCATCTATTGCAATATTTATTTTAGATTTAAGTAGTTTTCCTATGCTCATTATCTCAGCAAATCTTATTGGGAGTTGTAGTTCTTCAAATAAGTTTCTAAAGCAGAGAATAAAAAGTGGCTCTTAAGTCTACAACCAGAAATATAAAGCAGAAATTATTTTCTATTTTTCATTGCAAGGTGATGCTTTTGCTAATCAGACTAACGGAATCAATGCACCATAAAAGATCATTTGGCTCAGAGAATATTCACCACTGATAAGCTTAATTACTTTTCAAAGGGGAAAGGAAGGCCAACCCTATCTTGGGGGGCATCAGGCCCAGCATCACTGGCCAGGCAAGGGAAGGGTTTGGCCCCCTCTGCTCTGACCTGGGGCAGCCTCACCCGGAATATTGCGGCAGTTTTGGTCACTGCAATGTAAGATGGATATTAAGCCTTTAGAGAGTGTCCAAAGCAGGGCAATGAAGATGGTGAAGGGCTTTGAGGAGAAGCTGTATGAGGAGCGGCTGAGGTCACTTGGTGTGTTCAGCTGGAGAAGAGGGAAGGTCTCACTGCAGTTACAATTTCCTCAGGAAGGGAAGAGGAGGAGCAAGTACTGATCTCTTCACTCTCGTGACCAGTGACAGGACTTGATGAAAGGGCATGAAGCAGAGTCAGGGAAGGTTCAGGGTGGATATCAGGAAAAGGTTTTTCACCCAGAGAGTGGTTGGGCACTGAAACAGGCTCTCCAGGGAAGTGGTCACAGCACCAAGCCCGATGGAGTTCAAAAAGTGTTTGGACAGCACTCTCAGGCACACTCTTGGGGTGTCCTGCACAGGGCCAGGAATTGGACTCAATGATCCCAATAGGTGCCTTCCAACTCAGCATATTCTGTGATTCTATGATTTGTGGAAGAGTAGGATCAGTGAGAGCCCTCTAAAACTGACACTACCGATTTACAAAAGAACACTCTTTCA
Organism: Platyrinchus mystaceus; assembly: GCA_035041135.1. Taxonomy (NCBI): domain Eukaryota; kingdom Metazoa; phylum Chordata; class Aves; order Passeriformes; family Tyrannidae; genus Platyrinchus; species Platyrinchus mystaceus. The sequence goes on from JAWWLV010000001.1 coordinate 6,782,315, forward strand.
GTCAAGACAATCTGTCACTATTATTCACATCAAGAAGCATCTTAATCAGCAGGAAGCCCCGCTGCAATCAATTACCAGGCAATTCCTGCCCCTGTGAGCCTTTGGTCCAAGCATGTCACGGTTTGGCTCAGAGGGACACCTTCCCTCACTTCCTGCTCCAAACAGGAGAATGTGGTATTTCAGCAAAACACATATTCTCAAGGTCCTTGGACATATTAGCCCCATGGCAGGTAGATTTGTGCCAGATTTTCCCTATTGTATCCTGAGGTAGCCTAACTCACAGAGAAGCAGAGACAGGCCATGTTTACTTTAGAAACTCTAGTTATGGTAGCCTACATAGCTTTTCATTTACCTGCCAAGATTGTGTTCTCCTTTCGTGAGCCAAAAGAAAGGGAAAAAGATACTGATAGGACTGCATCATTTTTAGGATAAGGACACCACTTTAATGAATTGTGATTAGATTAACTCATGGATAAACAGAATTTGCAAGATCTGTCTAGTTTGTATCTAAGATGGAGACCTGTGTGATGCAAATTGCAGGACCACTGAGGAAGACAGTGCATGTTTAGGAGAGAAAACATCATAAACATGACATTATCTTTCAAACTGTAAGGCACCTTAAACATGCAGCCTCTAAGATGGGTATATAAATACATAAAAAACATTCAAGTACTTTTAGGTGTACTCAAAACAACTTTTTTTTTTAAATGACTTTTTCATGACTTCCCTAGTTCACATTAAGTATTGGTAGCACTGATTTTGTAAAAAATATTCTTCAAAACACATCTCAGGAGTATACTAGACTATATTCCTTTCATTGAATAGGAAGTTAGTGGCATAAAATCCTTCATCAATAATCTTAGTGTAGTCCTATTCCAATGCAATTTATGCTGCTCAAAAGCTTTCGAGGCACTTTCTCCTTGAATAATGATGCTGCTTCTTTTACTTTGCTCTTTGTGGCTTGCACACTATTTCAGATTTGATAAATCAAGCCCTAAAACTTTTATGATTATTCTGTTTTTTTCAAGACTCCTTTCCAAATACTATATTCCTGTCTTATGTTTTCATTCTCTTTTCCATTCTTATGTCACTGTACTTCATAAATGCACTTTGTTTTACAGAGTTTTACTAGTCTAGTTTTTATTCTGTCTATTATCTTCTACTTCTTTTATTCCTTTTGTTTTTCTTTTATCTACTTTCATGTCTCCATATTGTTACAGTGTGCTGAAGTACACAGTAGGAGTGAAGCTGCCATGCATTCTAAGGAGGATGTCTGAATTTAGAAGGGGAAGTTATCAGCCCTAATCTGGGTACAGTCTCCTTTATTTTTGCTGTAGTAACAAGCACAGTTACTCAGTTGTGCTTTCAGTTTAATTACATTGAGTATTATTTCATTAGCCTCTCCTTTTACTAATCATTACAAGGTTGGTAAACTCTTTTGGATGGATGTACCCAACACAACAATGGCCACAGCTTACACACAATTTAAATACATTGTAAACTGCTGTTTGAACACACTAGAATGACATGCACATTAGGAGATAAGATAGCATGAAGGGAACAAAATAGTAAATGACTGCATGCTTTCTGGGACAGTTGCATTAAATAAAAAACACATTTGAAAAACACAGAACCTGTCATGGCTCAGCTTCCCTGTCTCTTTCTCCTCATATTTTCAAACAATCCTTCTCCTTTATTTCAATACTTACGTTGAAAACACAAATTCATGAAAATAACTACTAACCATCTGGAATTTAAAGTGCATGATTTCAGATGATAACTAAATTTCTTCTCTCATGACAAAGGAAGGTGATGGAACAATGGATTCAGAGCAACCTGCCTGCTCAAGATACAGACACAGTGAGTGCACAGCAAGGGAAGATGTCCAGTCTCCTATGTCAGAGTACATATCTAGTAGGCCTGTGCTTTTGCTGAATTTCCTCTTTAGAGCTTTGGATAGCAGTCCTTAAAAAACTTGTTTCCTAAAACCACGTCATTTTCAGAATTTTCAAAAGCCAACACTTTCCTAATTGTCAACAAGAACAGGAGGAAATCATTGTGTGGCAGGTATTTTAATGGAACCTTTTCTCACCCCTGTTTCTCTCCCTTCTGTTTGGTTTTTGTTTGTTTTGTTGGGTTTTTTTTATTATTATTATTTTTACTGTCCCTCTTTCCCCCTGAAAACATATTTCTACTCTAAACTGTCTATTTTTACACATACAAAACTTGTATACATGGAACTGATCCCATGAGTAGAAGACTGAGTGGCAAATAGTTCAGTTATGTCCAGCTGTGATTTCATATTTATATATAAAGTAGCAGGGTTTTGTTCTGTTTTGTTGCTGTGTTGTTTTTTTTAAAAAATAGCATCATCTCAGAGTTACAATCCATATTTAATCTACCAAATAATGACAAAAAACTGGTTTACTAATCAGTTTACATAACCCATTTGTTTTTATTTTTTGACTAGAGGTTCTCAACTATTACCTGCTTTTCTAATGATAATTATTTTGTTAATGCTATGAATCCATAGTTCCATTAAAGTGCCAAATAACTGTGGGAGGTAAAGTCTCAGTTCTCTCTTACATTTAATATTTTTTTAGTCCTTTCAGTTATTCTCAAAATGTTATAAAAATTGACAAGTTTCCTATTTCTGATCTTACTTATTCTAGTAATCTAATTACTCCTTCTTGTTCTGTGATTTTTATGCAATTATATTATACCATGAAAACAGCACGTTCTGTCAAATTGTTCTTTGTGTTGCTTCACGAAGTGTTAGTACATTAAAAATAAGAGAAAGTGTTCTCTGTAACAAAGCCATAAATAACTCCTAGCATATTTGTATATATATTTCTAAAACTCTTACTAATAAATTATATCTTCCATTTACTGGAAGATATCAAAAATAAAATCTTGCATCTCAACACACTGTCTCTGAAATGTTCTGTGCCAATCACATCAGGTTGTTCTCATTGCCTCAATCAGGCACAATTTAATCAAAAATAAATTAGACTTCCTCTATTAGAGTAAAAATGCACACTTGATTCTTATTCATACTCTTAACATATTTGTTAGTATCCGCAATCTCATAAGGATTAAGGAGCTCAGCAGCTCAGCAGGTCTTCTGGCAAAGTGATGCATTTTCAGCTGATGCTTTGGTCTGTTTTCCTAAGTGCACAACATACAAGACATTAGGTGTGATAATGGACGCTTTTTTGGCTGATGACACTGAGATTGTATTAAATGACAAGCTGATAATATCTCTATCCCTGTAACTATATCTGTAGCCAGATGTCAGTTCTTTGTTTCACCTAACCATAGCTAAAATGAGGATCATTTTCTTGAATGAACTACATCTTCAGCCTAAGTAAGAATAGGAGTTTTCCTAAAATAAATAAATAAATAAAAGAGTTTCACAAGACAATAGTCTCTGTACAAAAATATCAGATGGTGCTTTGTGGGTAACTTTCCAAATAAAACTGAATAAACCACTAGGAAACTATATCCAAAAAAAAAAAAAAAAAAGAAAAATCTTGAACCAGAAAGGAGGTAACCTTCTGAAGAAAGAGATTCATTATCTTTCATCTGTATATCCAAATGTTAAATTTCTCTTCAGGTTCACCAAACATATCTCAATCACCACCCATCGAGGTGTTCAAGAAATGACTGGGTGCGGCACTTAGTGACAAGCTGGTGACTGGGCAAAGGTTGGACTCGATGATCTTGGAGGTCTTTTTCAACCTAAATGATTCTATGACAATGGTGTATGTTTTTGCCTTTATCTAACCTCAGCTAATGCCCCATTTGGCCTAAGATCATCGAAGAAAACTATCTTTTCCTTATGCCTAAGGCTCTTAAAGTAAGACACCACCAAACTAACAGTATAATTCAGGAAATAAGGTGGGCTGAGAAGAAATACTTAGTCATTCTCTCAGAGGAAACATGTAGCTGCCTCAGGTCACACAGAATATGGTCACAGCATCAGGCTCTGGGATGGGCTATTACGAGCATCTATCAAAAAAAAAAAAGCAGGAATGAGAGGCATCCTCAGATGTGATTAAAGAAAACACTGGAATTGCAGAACACTGAATGAACTGCTGTCCTCTAAAATCCTTTTGTGATGAGACAGCCTTGATTCATTCCATGTCAGCAAAAATTGTCAAATGAATGACACACTTGGGCATTGAGCATTCAGGCTTCACATTGCCAAATGAAAGAAGAAGATGAAAAGGTCCATCTCGATACATTCAACTCTTTCCCTAATGGTTTATATAATGATAAGTATTATGTATCAAGCAGATGGGAGAACTGAAACAGAGGTGACATTTGATGAATATGTTAGCATCTCCTCATTCTCTTGCATGAAGTGCTCCATGAGGAAGGAAAAGAAAGAATGAATTCATTTTCCTTAACTTTAATTTCTATGTGAGGATTCTCCTTTCACGCAAGTACTCTAATGAACAGATTATTTGCTTGGCAAGACCATGATGGTTGGAATGAAGAAGGTTGAAGTCACTTTCATAGCTTCCCTTCAGCAAGTAATTTGGATGCTTGGTCCTCAGCTCAAAAACCTTTCCTGCATATGATCCCAAGGCCCAGGGATGCATGAGACCCCACGGATGCAAAATCTATGGAAGACCTGCTACTGTTTTCTCCCACAAGCTGTATAACAACACTGATTTACCTCACTGAGAATTACTAAGTATGGACATGTGACTTTTATGTATTTATAAAAATCCTGGCTCCTATTTTTTCTATTTACAACCGTTATGAGAAAGAATGTAAGTAAATGCACTCATCATTTTCCCCTTAGACTTTACAAAAATTAGGATAGCTACTGCAGATTGGCTTCTAAAATAATAAAAGGCATGTGCCCTTTTATACTGCTTCATTTTGCACAGATTAGGAGAGCTCACCAGCTAAGCTGTTTATCAATTATGATTTCAGCTGGCTACCATTTAATGGCTTATTTCTCTGAGGCAATGAGAAGGCAATTTTACACAAATACTTTGTACCTCACATGCTCTCTCATACAGTGCCCTGTTCTCTTTCGACATACCTATCAATCAATATATCTATATTTCGTTATAGAAGTTGAGTGAGAAGTGAGGGCAGTGGCCTTTTACATGCATGGCATTCAGTACAACCTGAATATCTTGTTTAGATTAACTATTGCTGTGAAGTGCCTTACCTGTTCTTTGGAACAGGGAATAAAGGTACAGATCCTGTCTTTGTAGCTTCAGGCAGGCAGAGCTGAGGCGACTGCTGCACCCTCCAAGGATTGTGCCTGATCATTGACTGGAGGGGGCTTTAATCCTCGAAGATTACAGTCAAAGAGATTGTGGAAAAACAATAAGAAGCAGTGCTTTTAACTTGTTTTTGAGCAGCATAGAGTTTGCCAGATTTCTTACTGATGCCAGCTATTCTAAAATTATTCTTCAAAGATTTGAGACATACATTTTATAAGTAGTTTAAAGAGGTACCAGTATCATGCTGATTTAGAATAAATCTGCATTTGGTTTACTTGGAAAATCCTAATAATAGAATCACAGAATGGTTTGTGCTGGAAGTGAACAAGATCATATAGTTCCAATCCCCCTGCCTTGGGCAGGGACACTTTCTACTAAGATCAGCTTGCTCAAAGCCCTGTCCAACCTAACCTTGAACACTTCCAGCAATGGGACATCCACAATTTCTCCTGGCAACTTTTTCCAGTGCCTCACCACTCCTACAGTAAAGACCTCTTTCCTAATATATGATCTAAACCTACTCTCAGTCTGAAGCCATTCTCCCTTGTCCTATCACTATGTGGCCTTGTAACATGTCCCTCTCCAGCTCTCTTGTGGGCCCCCTCTAAGAACTGGAAGGCTGCAATTAGGTCACCTGAGAGCCTTCTTTTCTCCAGGCTGAACAACTGCAACTGTCTCAGCCTGTCTTCACAGGAGAGGTGCTCCATCCCTCACATCATCTTTGAGGCCTCCTCCGGACTCCCTCCAACAGATCCAGATCCTTCTTATGTTGGGGGTCCAGAGCTGGACAGAGGGGGAGAATCACCTCCCTCAAGCTGCTGCCCACACTGCTTTTGATGCAGCCCAGGATAATAATCTGTCAATAATCCAGATTGATGCAACGCATATGCTGCATCTCACTTTAAGGGAAGAATATATTGCCAAAACCACACATAACTGTTGGGGGATCTCTCTGACTGTTTACTAGTCTCCAGAGAGGACATAAAATGTATATTTTAGCCACACAGCTCTGCCTTTGCCTGGGATACATACAGCTGCTACAGTGGATCCTTCCATGCAAGGTTGGGATATCCAGAAACACTTGAGCTGGAAAACGCTCAGTGCAGAATAGACAAAAACAAAGGTAAAATGCTTTCCCTACCTGGCTTTTAATTCTGCAGTTGTTCTTGCCTTTGACCAAAGGTGCTTACTTTCAGAATGTGCTGCACCCTTGTGTGCACTGCACGTGGAGCCATGGGAGCTGGTGTCTTCACTTCGGCAGGGCTCGTTCTGTTGTTATTTTTTACTCTCCTGTTAGTTAAGTCTTCCTCACTGGAGATATTCAAGACCAGCCTGGATGCAGTCCTGTGCCATGAGCTCCAGGATGACCCTGCTTGATCTTGGGAGGTTGGACCAGATGACCCACTTTGGTCCCTTCCAATCCTACCCATTCTGGGGACTTTTTGGAAAGCAGATAAAAGCGTTAAGATATTTGCAGAGCTATCTTTGAAAAAGAGAGAGGGGAGCTCTTTTTGCATTTGCAATTAATAGTGAACTGTCTGAGTGTTTATTAAGAAGGTAGAATACCTGGATCCATGTATAATCCAAATGGAATTATTTTTTTTCCTGTAAAATTCTAAGTGTATCTAAGTTTTGGATACCCAGATGTTAAAAGCACAGTTAATTTCTGTAATTTCTGTACAAAGGATATATGAGGGTGCAGAGTACTAGAATAATGGAGGGACAAGTATAAAATATTCCTATTTTATCTGTATTGAGAAGCAAAACTTTCCATTAATACAATGGCTGCTATATTTTAAAGTCATAATGAGCCACACAGGTTTTATTAATGACTAACATAATTTTTAAAAAAATCCTTACAAAAAATAAAGTCATTATACCTGAGTGCTTCAGGGACCAGTATTTTCAACTGAGGTATATTAGGGCCATTCACAGAATGGAAAGAATGAAGCTTTGGAAAATCCTATGGAATAGTCTTCATTTTTAATCTCAGTCAGCTGGAAAGCAGATGTTTATGTTTTGACAGCTATTTAATGGCAGAGGACAAGGTCCAAGCCAGCTGTGCCAGTCTTTCTAAGCACATTATGCAAACATTTACTCATATGGATGATAGCCTGCTATCCCTGTAAGAACATGAAAATGGACATGAAATATTAAAGTTCTAGAAAAAACCTTACCCAAGGATGATAACTGAGTCACACAACCCTTCACAGCCTCAGGGCAATAGTCTTATGTCATTGTTATAGGCCTACTTTTAGTGCATAATTTTAATCATGAAAGTGACAACAGTAACCACATTTATGAAGAAAATAACTTAATAAAGGTGGAACAAACTATAAACAACATTCAGTAAAGCTAAGTGATATTATAACAACAAATTTGGGTTGTAAACTTCTCAAGTATCCTCTGTGAGTTATAATACTTTCTTGTATCTACTTTACTAAGCTTTAGTAACAAATCCTAAGGAAATGTATATTGTAAGGAAAGAAATGGTCCATTTAATTATGAAGCTATTATTCACCTAAAATATTAATGCATATAAAAATTTTACCCTGTTTATATGACTCAGTGGAAAAATGCAACAGTGATTCCCTTCACTAGACAAGCAAAGCTTTATCATCTGGACACTGCTGGTACAAAATGTAAGTGTTCTGTGAGGGAAAATGGATAAGAGGATAAGTTTCTTTTGATACTTCTAAGAAAAAGGTTCAGAGGAAAAAAAACACATAAACTTGATTATGTTCTGTCCTTATTTGAGCTGACAATTTAGGACAATTCAGAATTCAAGAATTGTAATAAAAAATGGGTATTTTATAAACCAAGTATTTTATAAACCAAGGTCTCAGGATTAGGGTATTAACACATAATCCTGTTGATTTTGGTGGATACAGATTCCCTTGGAACTACCTGATGAGCCTAACCAAAGAATTAATTTAAAATTAGAATTCAATCAAAACTTTGAAGTACCTGCAGAATCATTTGGGGCTCTTCCTTTTCTATAAACTCTTGATTTTTGTAAAATGCATTAAAAATGTTGACATAACTTAAGTTATTAAAATTAATACACCATTAAAATGAACAATATATTTTTTTAAGATAACATTTTTTAAAAATAATATATAACATGACCTGTATGATTCACTTAATAACTGTTGTTACCGATCACAGAGACTTTAAAATGGCAATGAAATATAAGGCAATAAGGGTTTTCGTACAAATAACTGCTGTCTGGGGCAGAAGAGAAAAATATTGTAATTAAACAGTTTATCAGCTCAGGAAGAGACTGGGACTGAGTCTTGCACCGTGACATAAAACTAAACAATACTCTGAAATCTCAATTTCAATACAGTTCCAAATTTGAGATAGTTCACTATCTGTGAGTCTTGGACAATTGAAAGAATAAACCACTGTGTGACATCCTTTCTTTTTTATGAATGGTTGATAGAATGAAAAACGGCACAAGAACATTAGTAAATAAAACAAATTCTCAACAATGTTAATGTGCATCAGACTGCAAATATAACAATAATCTGGATATTTAAAATGTAGCCCAAGGCATAAACCTAATGAAGTTTCCATTAGAGCACCTTTAAAGGTAATCAAATTTTACTGTCAATCACTTTAAGAATATTGAAAAGTTGAGTTAAAAATACAGGTAAGTCTCTCTAAACCACTTAGGAAAGAAACTCTTTCTGTGATTTACACTCCTGGAGAAAGAAACCCTTGTTAGTTGCAGCTTTTAGTTATGGAGTTTAACAAGGTCACAATGTACTTACACCAGCAGCTGATAGGACATTTCTCCTTTTAACAGTTTCTGTTTTAATTAGCATTGTTATCAGAGATGGTACTTTTCCTTGTGGCAGCACATAAAACAACATACAATAAAAAAAAAGGAAAACAAATCCTGAAAAGAAACCACAGATAAAAATGAAGTAAGCAGGTTTATCAGAAGTTTAAAAAATGTTTTTTGTAATAGAAAACATTGGGTATTGTTTTATGCTTAGGGCATTCCAGCACGTCCAACCAGGCCATGTTACACTTCAGGCCAAAACCAAGACCTTAATCCTCTTTAGTGACTTGATTCATTTGAAATAACAGTAGCAGAAACAATTCCTCCAGGTCCTGCTGACACTTACTAGGCCAATCAAATATTGAAACTGTTGAAGAAGAAAACTTTTTTTAAAAGCCTGCTCTGCTTCATTACTTTTTCAATGAGAATGTGCATACTTTTTAATGACAGACACTGCCAATGTCCTCTACAGGAGGAAATGCAGGAAATATAACTAAGCATGAATGCCACCCCTTCCTGCTTTTGGCTGCCCTGCGTATCCAAATCTTCTCAATTCCTTTATCTTCTTCAAAGTCCTTTTAAAATTCAAATCTGCAGAATTTCTTATCAGGTCAAGAAGGGAATTTGTCATCACAAGAACAAAACACACAACACATGTTTAAGTTCACAGAACTGTCATCTCCTATGGATTAACTTTCTAGAGATGCCATGAATGAATCCCATAAACAGCAGCTGAAAATACCAAATGTTTGAATCCTTGAACCCTGATATCTTGGAAGTTACTGAAGTTTAATCAGTTCCCGACCGTGGACACAACTACATTATACCATAACATACTCACCCATGAAATACTGTGGAGGATGAGAATTTACCCATTTCCTTTTCACCCTGCTTCACTGTGCACATAGCTAAGAGCTAACATGTACTGGTTTAGAGAAGGATGGAAGAGCTCTTTAGCATAGATATAGCATCCATATATATCCATATATACTTAATTTTATCAAAGAGCAAAACTGCAGCATTGATATTTGCTGAAAGTTTCAGAACTACAAGTAATCACAGATTTCCACCCTGAAAGTCTAAACTGCAAGAGCTGGCCTGAGGCTGGCAATTGCTGCTACCACAGCTTCGGCTGAATGAGCTATCATTTGACCCTAAAGCACCTGTCCAGCCAAAACATATCACAGAATGGATGACAACAGCTATTTCAGCAGTATTTGTAGAGACAAGAACACATCAAGAGTCAATAGTGAAAGTAATAAAAAAGGATAAACTTTCCATTACAAATAAAACCCAAGAAAACCTTTCTGATCCTGTTTGTACAAGAAATTGTGTATAATGCCAAGGATTAGAAGCAGAGGGGGAAAAAATAAACTCCACATGTTATAACTGGTCAAAGTAAAAAAAGGATGTCACTATAACCCCCAGAAACAGCCTTCAGGAAAAAAAGCACATCTTTGTGTAAGTAATTTTGCCACTGTTTTTACAGTTTCTTTGAGTATTTCTTATCTAAAGTTATTAGCCATCTCAAAAGCATGGGTGAAAAAAAAGAAAAACAAACCTAGGAAAGCAACTACTAAAGAGCTCTTTCAAAGGCACATTTGAAATTATATAATAAGCATTACTCCTCTTCTCCTGCCTTTTATCATTACTTAATGATGCATTGTTGGAATTGAGTGCTCAGTGGAAAACTTCATACAAAAGCCTTTGAACCAAGTGATGGCCTGACAATTTGAAAATTTTTGAATTAAAAAGTACCATGGAGCTAGGTTTTTAAATTATGGTTTGGTATTTCAGGGATCACAATATTAAGTATTTGTGAAGAATTGTGAGCAGTGCTTTAATTGTACTGGATCTAGAGGAAACAAAAATGTCTCCACTCTATGTTTTAAAGCAACACTTAGACTGGTACATTTTTTAGTCTAACTCTCATTATAGTTCTAAGTTACTTGTCAGGCAACACAGCAGTCTGATTCCTTCTAGATCTAATATATTCCTGGATTCTGTGATACCATTTAACAAGAGTGGGATGAAAGATACATCAAACAGGGCTAACTATGTCCAAACTCATCTACCTACTGCTGCTGCCAGTAGGAAAAGGAATCACAGCTGCATGGATGTTGCAGAGAATGGTCCTCTGACACCAATTGCCATGCTAAGCTTCAGCTGCCACCTACCTTCTTTTTTTACAAATTTGTCCTTATTGCAATTGTTAATGACTATGGCTTATATCTGCACTGCAATCTGAAGGCAGGTCTGAGCTTGCACTGCAACCCTAGAGACGAAAGGAAGCAGCAGCTTGCTGTCACTCTGGCCCTTAGCACGGGTGCTGCTTCTTCCATACAGGCTTATGGCTGTAAGAGGGAAGACAGGTGGACTTTGGGCTTTTAGGAACACTCCCACATCATAACTAGTGGAGGACACTAATAAGGACACTGAGGACCGAGTGGGTGGACCACAGTCAAAACATCTTGTCTGTACTGAGCTGCCTTGATGGAAGTTGAAGGTCAAGACAAATATTTGTACTCTTGAACCAACTATTCCTAAAACCTCAAAATACATTTACTCAAAGCAGAACACTAGACCAAAGGCTTTTGTATCTGAATACAATTTTCAAGTAATGCAAACATGAAAACTCCCTAAACCACTGCCTTTACACTTTTTACCCCGTTTGGTTTTTGGGTAAAACACCACAAATAATTATCCCCAACTATAAAATATACACCTTCAGCATTCTACTACTGCTTGATTTGTTTCCACCAAACAGCAGTTTGACCTATAACTAGCTATCTTGAATGTGACCTGAAAATTTCTTTTTACCTTGGGAAAATATTTGCTTATAGCCAAATCTACAGTGTCTTTGGAAAAGGGAACACTGGTTCAACAAGTATATAAATCCAAAAAAAAAAAAGTCTCTGATATGCAAGCAGCTGTGACCTTTAACATATGCTTCAAATTCACAGGGAACATTTCAATTAATAACTTTATCAAACTGCTTCATTAAAATTGCTACAAATTATTTACTCAATTTCAGTAACAAAAGAGAATTTCTGCAACATAGCCAAAATAACTCTGAGAAAAAGACAGCATGCTGTGTCTGGTCACGGGGCAATTGAGCCCATTTAACACAGAAGGGGAAAACAGCAGAAAGTGCCACGATTGAGCTTGGAAATCTTACTGACAGAAAGTGATCACATTTCAAAAAAGCTGTGATAAAGAAACCGTCATTAAGCAATTCCTCTGTGGCATCAGAACACATTAGGAGGCAGGAGCCTGGAATTAGAATTCTGAGAAGGAACTTTAAACACAGAGTACATCATTTTTTTACTCTGTTATTTACAGATTTATTGTGAGATTTTTTTTTTTTTCCCTACAGCTACTTCTCAGCTAACTCTGGAAGAACCTACACTGCTATCAAGCACCGTGGAGGTCACTCCATACATCTGACAACCCCCACACTTAACTCATAGGAGTGTTGCAAGACACATACTGAGAGCTACGGTGAACAATCCATTCATTCCTAAGACAGATGCATGTTACAAAATGCCTTTGGACCCTGGATGCTAGAAGAAGCTAACTAGGTTTTATGGTAACAGTATGATTTCCAGAATAGTGGTTCTTCACTTTAAACAGTGGTTCTTTGGAAAAGGTAGGTATTGTTCAGAATAAGTCAGCAATTGGAAACATTGGCAATAATTTTATAAGGATGTTGCTAAGGGAAAGGCTGTGATGGAAACTCATAAATTCACAAGGAAAAAGCTTATTTATAAAGGCTCATATGTGGAATAAATAATGTATCTTTTCTGACTCTAGCTACAGAAACTCTGAAAGAACCTTCATAGGGAAGCAAACCAATATTATTAAATTTGCTGCAGGTTATCCAATATACTTACATACTTTCCACTTGAATAAAACAGAGTGGCCTCAAAGCCTGCTGCTAGGAAAATAACAATTACTACTTGCTCCGGTTTTTATACAACACCTAAAGACACATCTTTAATTTAGAGGCACTGTAAACTAACAATGACAAAGACACCTTGTCCTCGAAGGTGTAATAAGTGCATAAGGCAAAGAAGACATAGAATGGAACATTTAAATCCTCAAAATCATAAGCATCATACAGAAGCTGAAAAAGATTGAGGGCCATTATTTGCAAAAATGCTTATTTGATGAAACACAAACCACACCTGACCACTGTCTCCCTAGAAATCCAGAGAGGTAAGGGTTCCTAAAAGTCTGTCTAATCCCCATCCCAGTGTTGAAAACACATAAAGGCTTATAAAAACCCCACGAACATTCATTTTCTCTGGACCACTATTTTATGAGGAACAGATGCAAGAGCACTTGTTACCAAACACAGACAATATACTTTTTTCTTAAAGAAATGGGTCAAAGCCCTCAAAAGCTTTTACCTGACAGTCAAGGATCTTACTTGTGAAATTAGAAATGGAAAATTGGAGTCTTTTAGATGGAAGATGGTATTGAATATTAAGTCATTGAAGTAGGATTTTTTTTTTAATGCTTATTTCACATTTTTACCAGGGAAATGTCACAGAAATATGGCTAAACACTACTATTGCCTTCATTAAAACAAAAAAAATGGGTGACACATGAATACTTCTTGCAAGGATCTTGAGAGAAAGAAGGAAAGAGAGAGAGGGGGAGGGGGAGAGAGAGAGAATGAGAAAATGGAAACACAGAAAACTTAAATCTTATCTTTGATACTGGTAGGGCTTAGCTGCTCTAGCTGACATGGTCCATGACATGAACAGAAGTAGAAATCTACCTCTCTTGTGAGCTTTCCAGTAAAAGAGGTGTGCTCCTATCCAGTTCTAGACACCCAAAACTCACTCAATCCTATTTTATTGTCTTGTTTAAATCTTCCTGAAACATTTAACTTGCTTAGATGTCTCTCCTCTCTCAGTAAGCAGGTATTTCTGAAAATTATAGCCTATCTCATTTACCAAAGGTTACATAAGAAAACTTTGTCTGAAAGAGAAATAGAAACCACATTTCATTAATCTTAACCCAGTACTTTAAGCATAAAAGTATTTCTTCTGTAATTGCCAGTTTCCCCTCCAACAGTTTCTACCTTCCCAGTCTCTTACTGAGAAGTCATTCTGCTACTTATACCTAAAGTACTATAAAGGGATTTAAGATTAGCTCTTTTTCTTTCCTATTCTTTTAGATGTTCTTCTGAGCTCCTTTGAAGCCATTCATGTTCCTTCTTCATTCCTCATTTCTCTTCCCAGATATGGCTCCTGCCTCCTTTGTTTCTTTGAAATCCCCATCTTCTACAGAAAGAAGCACAGAGAAGTAGCGTACTGAAATCTCACCTCCTGACGTTGTTTGAGACCTTTCTGACACTCACTACTCAAAATCTTGAGCCCTACAGAAATCTTCAGTGAAACTATGCAAAAGTGGAGAGAGTAACAACGAGTACTGAGATTTCCAGATGATGTCAGAAGCAAAATTAAAAAGACCTCTTTCCACCAGGTTAAACAGAGTTTGGAAAGAACTAAACTTTACCTATAAAGCTGTGAGTCAGACAAGGCAGAGAATGCCAAGAGTCTAATTCCAGGTCTATTCATTTGAACTAAACTTCCTTAGGACTAGATTGTTAGAGTGGGAATTGGTGGTTCTCATGAAGTATCCTATCATTCTCCCCACCAAATGTGGGCTTCCAAAACCACCTGAACATACTCAAAGAATTGTAGCATCAGCCTATCATTTTCAAGCTAGCCAAGCAGTTCTGGAGAGAGACAGGTTTAATGATCAGAGGTTCTCCAATCTCCTATAATCATCAGAATCAGAATCGGTGACTCAGAGGAAGAAGCTGTGGGGGAGTTTCTTTAAAAAGAGCAAGCAAAATAGAGTGAGCAAAGCACAAACTAATTAAACTTCATGCAACAAAAAACTAAAGCATTTTTGATGCAATTTATTAAGGAGAAAAAGCTGTGAAATTAACAGCAATCAAAAACTAATTAAAGTTGATGCAATAGGAGCAGCCAAAGAATGCCTGATAACATTTATTGAACCAAAGAAACATGGCTGTCAAGTTAAAAGAAATCAACCAAACTCTGTTTTTGAATAGTAACACAAAGATAATTATTCTCTGGATGACACTTACAAAGTAAGATTCAAGTCATTACCTCAAAAGACAAAAGGACTGACATGCTGTGTTAAACTGCCTGTGAAAAAAAGAATCTTAATACAGAAACTTTATGAGTAATTCCTAGGTCTTGCATATAAACAAACATGAATCATAAATTGAAAACAATGCACTACTACTGTTATATCAGTTACTTCTATAAACTAATATTTGACACATATTTAGGAGAACACCTTGTCTAAGAGGGTACTTAGAAGCCAGACTCCTGGTGTTTTCATCCTATCTTTGAAACTCCTTCCCTCAGTGCCTTGGGCAAGTAACTAACATTTAGGAGTCCATTTGTTTTAGGATTAGGATGCAAAACTCAATTCCTGATGTCAAGCACCATTTAAAATATGGCCAACTGCCAGAAACTCTTTCTTGTAGAAAGTCTGGGTGGTAAACAGTGAAGTGGATCTGTCTGCAGTGAGTGTAAGGCACTTCAGTTTTCCCTGTGTAGTTGCACATCTTTTATACCACAGTCTCAGATTTATTAAAAAAAAAAAAAAGAAAAAAAATCAGACAAAACCAGGTGTTTATGAGGGGTATAATGAAAATGAACATATAAGTACCTTTTTCAGTAAATTCTAAAGTATGTTAAAAGCTTATGTTTAACTAAAAAATCCATTTGTAACTCCTGTAGGAAGTGTCACAGGGTCCCAGTAAAGTCAATCTCGTCTAAAATACTCAATTTCCAGCATCTTTATTCTGGAATCGTCATTTAAAACCAAACCAGGGTTTTCCAAGTAAATCTCCAACATTATCATCATCCTCCTAAATACTATCACATTGTCTGCCATCAATTCAATGATCAAATAAAAGGCTATCTTGTAAAACATGAAACCATAGGCCAGTGTACTAGAGATCCCAAGCAAACTATCAGAATTGTTTTGTTATTTTAATCTCCTCAGCTGCAAAGTTAAGTTTTTCATAATTCAGTTCAATGCATTTAAGTTTCCACTTCTTATCTTAATAAAAACCCCTACCTGTCTGTGGTATATATCATATCAAAAAATTATGTCCAAAGACTAGTATTCAGTTCCAAAGAGGTGCAATCTGGTATTACTGACATGCCTAAGGTGGGTTTCTATGACACATTAATCCACTTTTCATAAATCTGGCATTGTTTTTAAGCATATCATATTAAGTTGGTCTGCTTAACGGTTCTGATTTTTTTTTTCTGCATTTTTACCCCCAAGGAATTTTTAGTGGTGGGGGAGATCCTCACTACCTGCACAATCTTTCAGCATTACTTCTTTTTTATAAAAATGTTCACCATTACATTGTCAAAATACCCATTTTACTTTCAGAGAGAGTCTACATCATTAACATGGATATTTAATGGATCCTTTTTTCCAGTCTGTTCAGAAATGGCTTAACACTTCGGAATGAAAGTTTTCTTCTTCATTTTGTCTACTTTATAGCGAGTCGAGATTTTAAACTCCTTTTTACCTCAGGAATAAACACTGGCTTGCAGTGAGCACTTGTTCATATTCACTTCAATAGCAGATGAATAAAGTTCCAGTTGATTTCCAGTAAAAAGAGTATTTTTATGTTTGTGTATTATAGACTTCTGCAGCCTGGCACAGAACTTCTTTACACTGAGAATCACAGAGCCAAATTAACTTCTTACACAAGCAAGTTAATGTCACTGATGAGGACAGAGTCGTATCTGCTATTCCACATCATGATTTGGTCTGTTACAGACATAACATGCATATTAGGCAACTGTTGGGAGTGAGACTGTAATAATTTAATTTCTTGAACACCCAGGAAGTTCTTAAAGAAATAGCTCTTCATGATTTTTAAGTCAGTTTTTCAGCAAAGAGCTACTGAAACAGGAACCCTCAAGAATTTATACCTGTCCTGTTTACATCACAGAAATTAATTTGCCCCTTTTACAAAAATTCCCAGTTTATTTCTCCATCCTTCCCTGGTAGGTAAGAAACAAATGAGACTTACCCTCCCTGTCTGGAGCTCTGCATGAGCTCTCTAGCTGCCTCATCCTCCTATTGCAGCTGCCTGGTCAGTCTCTGCCTCTTTGAGTGGAAAAAAAAACAATGCTACCTGCCTTTCTTGCAGTAGCAGAATAAATTTAGATCACCTTCTTTCATATGAATTTATACATAGTCAATACTCACACTTTCTTTAAAACAGATTGGAACTGGACAACAGACTCAAATATTAATGAGGTAGCATTTGGAAGAAGAGAACGTGAGCAATGTGAATGGAACAATCATATATGCTACCATTCACTAGGAACACTGGCTAAAAACCGGTTTTCTTCCAACATTTCAGATTAAATACACACTCACAAAATTCCAGAACAAGTCTGAGAAAACCACACTGACAGTATACCCCTTGCAGGACCGTGACTTGAAAATAGCTGCTCATTTCTATACATGGCAGAAGGGAGCACCTTTGAAGATTCTCAGATCATATTGTTGTCAGTACCACATAAATTACACCAATTCAATTTCTATTACCCTCTATTCCAGGCCTATTAAATCTTTACTAATAGGTCTTCTTCATGTCATGCCCATACAGTGAGATGCAAGGCCCTTTTTATCATAAGTAAAACTGTGGTAATGGGGGGATGGTTGGGTGACATATTAGTCTCAGACAAGGAGAGTAATTTGCACATTTTAAAATAAGAAATTAATCCTTATCGCCTCTATAACAACTTGAAGGACGATTCTGATCTACTGTGCCTTGATCAGTTTGACATAAAAAAGTACCCATTTATTAAAAGAAGAAAGAGGAACTTGATACAAAATATGACTGCCTGAATGTCTTCCCTCAAAATTGTTACCAAGCACATAAAATGAATAAGGACATTTTCATATCACTGCCATTTGATCTTTCCCTTTGCTACTCTCTCACATGTTTGAAAACATAAACATAGATGTAGGCTATTTGACAATCTCAGGAGAAAGGGGAAGATTCTGTCACAATCTGAAAGAGAAAATCAGTATTAATAAGGGGTTGGTTTGTTTGTTTTTTTTCCCCACAAAATGGGTTTATTACTGACCAGTGCAAAAACCATTCCCTCAGGAAGCAGCAGTGCACTGATAGATGTTATACAGATCCCTTTAACTTACTTCATTACAAATTGACAACATCATTGCCAGCAGATTTTCTTAACACTGATGAACTGCACCTATTAAAGTCTCCAGCAGCAAGGCTGACATTTTTTGGACAGTAAATCCTCTCATTTTTGAAAAAGCAATGATATACACTTTAGGACACATCGATCTGGAGGATGAGTCCAAGCTCATCCAGGCTTAAAAACCTTGGAAATAGCACAGGCTGACCTGAGTTGCATTAGCTTTTCTGAATTCCTCTATAGGCTCTCAAAAGAAGTGGTTCAAACATAACATGATAGGAAAACGTTTACAACTGTTGTCGGGAGTCTCTGCATTGTGTGTTGATGTGGCACTGCATCATCCTGTGATGATGAACTCTGGCTTGAGCACTAGAGGCAGAACAGAAAGAAATATGTTTGGAATAAACTTTTCTTACATCACCTTAACCGGAATACAGTCAGACAGAGAGTAATGTGAGTAATAAAGCAAGGATGTAGCTGGCAAGAGTGGGTAAAATGTGTCTTTCTGCTTAGCACACTTTCATCTATAAATGGGTAAAAGTGTGGACCTCTTTGATAACTTCAATACTCAAATCAAACTGCATTTTGAAAGTCTAACTCACCACAAAAGGGAGTTATTTTACACAAAGCCACAACAGGTTTCAATATTATAGTTTTAATTTCCTTAGGAGTTGGGAGTAGAAGAAGGAAAAGAGCAGGGCATCGAAATAAAGATATGTCTTGCTTTTTCATCCTCCTATATTGCAGCACAGATGTGACCAAGGTCTTAATTTTTAATGAGCAAAGAAAGAAATGGTTAAAGGACTTGTAAACTGTACCTTTCTTTTGTCCCTATTGATGCTGCTTGCTTTCTGAAAATAAGCAGAAAAAATCCTCAAGGTGGCCCAGAGAGAAAGCAGCAGACATCTTCTGCTTCTGCTAGGAACAAATACCACCAGAAACTGACACAAAAAGAATCCAAAATGATACAGGTATCCTGCTGCTAGACCTTCCCACAACACAAAGTATTGCTATTTAGCAACACATTATATTGTCCTGCTGCCCCTGCACTTTCTACAGACAAGCACTCACAGGTGCCCCAGCCCTCAGTTGTTATGGGGCAGGAACTGAGCCTGCAGCTCTCAAACCCAGGGCTTGATCCCCCTTCTGAGAGAACTGGATGTTGTTCTGACAGGGAATACCTGTGAGAAAGAGCCATTCTAAGCAGCAATTTGTGTTTGTGGTGTTTTGCTCTGTGGTGCCAAGGCTGATGCCTTGTTCTTATTTCCCAAGGGACTGAAATTCAGTTTGAGGTCAACTCTTCTACATACGAACCTGATTCTTGAAGTGGACCTTTCTGTGGCTCCAATATACCACACCAGTAACGAGTGTGTAAGGTGATAAAACCAAGCCCTATATTAAATTTAGTTTTCAATCTGAAGCTATTGAATAGAGACAGAAAAAGGAATGATGCTTTATCAGTAATCTGTGCACATAGGCTGATGCGTGAAACAAAAAAATCACACTGACAAACCCATGTTATTCATTGAAAACAATCACTAATTAATTGATGTAGTAATGCCTCATTTTCTACTTTCTATTTCAAAACAAAAAAAAAAAATCAGTTGTGGTGATAGGATGGTGTGCTGGTTTGGGCTGGGGTAGAGTTAATTTTCTTCACAGTGGCTGCTATGGGGCTGTGTTTTGGATTTGTGCTGAACACAGAGATGTTTTTGTCATTGCTGAGCAGGGCTTACACAGAGCCAAGGCCTTTTCTGCTGTTTGTACTGCCAGGCTGGTGAGGAGGCTGGGGGTGCCTGGGAAACTGGGAGGAGACACAGCTTGGACAGGTGACCCCAACTGAGCAAGGGGATATTCCAGACCATATGACACCATGCTCAGGATATAAAGTGGAGGGAAGAAGGGAGAAGGGAGGGGACATTTGCAGTGATGGCATTTGTGTTCCCAAGTCACTGTTACGTGTGATGGGGCCCTGCTCTCCTGGGGATGGCTGAGCACCTGCCTGCCCATGGGAAGCAGTGAATGAATTCCTTGGTTTGCTTTGCTTGTGTGCGTTGCTTTTGCTTCCCCTGCTAAACTGCTTCGACCTCAAACTTCTAGTTTTCCTACTTTTACCCTTCAGATTCTCTCCCTGATCCCATGTTGGGGGAGTGAGAGAGCAGCGGTGTGGGGCTTGGCTGCTGGCTGGGGTTAAACCACAACCAATGGAAATGGAGCATTTTCATTTTAGAACAAGCTTCCATTCCATATATATATAAATCTGAACTGAAATAAAAATTTTAAAAAATAACGTTTACATCAGGCAATTTCTCTCCTCTCCCCTAAATCAAGTTTGATACTTAATGCTACATTTTGAAAAGAAAAATAATAAAATGGTGATATTTCCTTTAAAACAACAAGTCCAGATCTGAAGGAGGGTAGCTTTAAAACAGAAATGAAGCTTTCCTTATTAATGTTCAACAGCTTCAGTAAAAAAGCTTGTTAATCATGAATACACAGCTATGCCAGAAAGATAAACAAAGGCAAGATGTTTTGATGACTAAGTATGCCTGTTACAGAAGGTGTGGGTACAGTAGTCTAGTCCTTTTTTTTTCCAGATTTTTTCTGTTTTTCACTGTGAAAGATGTTCCCTTTTCATAGCCTTTTACAGAAGGTAATTTAGGGTTAAAGGCATGTGTCATTCACATAAAACCTTGATACTTTGTTTATAACATAATTTTTTGTTGTGAGCAACCACTTTACCTGAAAAACACCCATGAGGTTTCTCAATAGCTTTACGATGGTGATCCTTCCAGTTGAGTGCAAGAATAATTCCAGTATGAAATTGTACACTGCAAAAAACAAAGAAGGAATAAACTGTCCCTTCCATAGCTCCCTACCCAGCCCCACACTAACAGATGCTCACCCACAAAAAAAAAAGCCATTGGAAATGCAAAAAAAATTGACCAGGCAGCATCAAAGCACTGTGAATTGTGAGGAAATAAAATGATAAGAAATTATTTTTTTATGTTAATAAGGGGAACCTGAAGTCTTCAACAGGTCTGAAAAAATATCCATTCACAATCCTGTCTTATCTGCCCAGGGAGAAAATTCTGTATGTGTGAGTCAATTGCTAAGAAAGCTCTGACTAATGCAGATACAACTCTGACTTTTTAAGTTGACATTTCTACTTTTCCAGTGGATCAGAACTGTCAGGAATGTTCCCCAGGCAGACCAGAGGATTGCAGAGCAAAGTTATTCTGTAGCAGTCTGAGCTGTGGCGTAAGTGCTTTGATGGAATTAGTAATGGTGGTTTAAGAAACAGCCTCGGATTCTATTCCCAGCACTAGCAATTACCACTCCCATAACAGAATCTGAACAAAGGAACAAAATCAGATGGAAAAGAGCGGCATATTTTCCTGTACTGGCAGAGAGCAAATTCCATTCTGCTGCTGTTTTCACAATGCCTTTAAATAACATCTGGCAGTGGGGCAGTACAGACAACTGGAGACAGGAGCATTTAAAGTGTTGCTACTAGACCTGCCAAGAGCTCAGCTGTATAGAGTCCTTCATCCCTCTTCTGGTTTTCTCACAAGATGTGACTATGTTAAATATTTATTCTTCAAAAATTAAAAACTACCAAAAATGTTTTTTATCAACTACATCAGCAGAACGTACTGTGCCTCTGTAGAGGGATTAAATAAAATTTTGCTAGGTAGTTGGAGAAAAAAGCCTTTAAAGATAGCATTTGGCATGGGTTAATCACCTCTTTCATTAAAGGAAGGAATACACACTGAGAACATCTTTCTGCCATTCGATTAAGCAATGAGCCAATACAATTGTAAATCTTCCAGAAATTCCCCATGGTTCAACTCAACAGAGGCAATTCTTTACTTCTCAGACCCTATCTCTCATTTTCAGATAATCATTGCATTAATTGTGTACAAAAACTTTCTATCATGCTGCTAAAAGAAATGGAATGTGACTGTTCCGCGATTCTCCTTAGCAACCTTTGACAGTTAAGAGATTGAATTATTCATACGTATTTTTAATATAATAACAATTTTAAAGCTCGCTCACTCCTCAATTGTTCAAGCAGCATGCAAAACCCAAACTGTTTGATTATAGTATAAACAGTGCAACTGTTCCTCTTCTGCTGTTCTGGTGGCTGATACAACTTATGTCTCTGTAACTGAGGTAAAAATGATTTAAGGACACTATTTTATTCCCACAATCATAGGCTATGAATTGATTTGCAAGTCATTGGAACTTTTATTTCCTTTGAATAAGGTAGATTTTAAGTCTTGTCTGCCCTTTTTTTGTACTAGTTACAGGAATTATAAGTACTAGTTCTGTTCAACAAATATAACATATAGTTTCACGCAAATCTGATCAAGTTTGGTGTATTCATTGAACATGGTTCAACCCAGACAGGTTTTCTCCTCTGTGCTAATTAGCTGCATAACCATGGTATCAAAATAGAAAGGATGAGATTTGCACTGAGACTAATGATTATTTCATTCAGGACAGGAAAAAAATACAAATGACACATGCCTTATTTTCAGGCTGAAAAAATTGACTGAAAATATTGAAGACTATCAGAAGGAAAAACATGTCCTGTATGAAGAAAAATAAATACACATGTGCTAAGATTGCACACGGTGATGCACATTTTATAAACCAAGTTTTTGTTCACTGTCATAAACTGAACCACAACCAGATAACCTCCATTGGGAGAATGATCTAGTAAGATGACATTGTATTTTTGCTTCTAAGTGTTATTTTAGATAATGAGAAAGTCTATTTAAGTTGGTTTGCTTCCATTTGACATATATTTGAGCTGCCAGTGTAGTTGCATGGCATTATTATTCTCTTAGGCTGCTACTGGACAATACAGCTACAGACAGAAATAAAATAGTAATAGTTTGTGACAGGTTACATTTAAAATGTTTGATCAGACTGATCAGTGGGCCTTTGCTGATGAAACTGAGCTGAGGTTCAAGGAAGAAAAAGGTAATGGTTGGTCCAACAGTTTGTACATATTACAGTGAACTAGAAGGCACTTGGGATGCAGCTCCAGATTTAATAAAGCTGCCACATACAAAAAATGCTTTTTTGCTTCTCAGACTTCCTGATGGAAATTCACATCTGCCTTTTTCTTTCAAAAAATACTCATATTAGCATCTCTACACTAATCTTACATCTTGGTTTTATTTTAGAGTTCAGAAGCTTAATTTTTCTTCCCAGCTTTGAAATTATTTTATATTACTTAGGCAGTATCTTGAAAACTTATTAATACTTGACAATGAATATACAGATATCAATAATCACCCATCAGTTACTGTAGATTAACTGTTAAAGGTGTGGAGTTTTAATTAAACATTTTTTTAACATCTGTTAACATGGCTTGAACTCTCCATGCTACTGGTTTGTTGGTTTGTGTTTTTTTCTTTTTCTCCATTTACACAATTGCCTTTTGGTTTCTGTGTTTCCTCAAGCTCCTTTTACCCAGAGTACATGCCTCTGAAAGTAATCTCATTCCGGCTGATACAGTTCTCGTTTCTGTTCAATTTAAAGTTATTTTCTTTGGCTCACAGCAGAACATCACACAGTCCCTCACTGAGTTATTGAGGATTTTCACCCCATATCAGCAGCTCATCAGCAATTACTTCTCTGCACACAGATCCTTAAAGATCCAGGACATGATGCTTTGTTACAATTTCTGTGCTAAAACAATCGTTCCTTAAGCAAGTTTCTACCAGAAAGGGAGTGGAAAGATGAGCACTTCTAATAATGGTAGATCCTTTGCTTCAACCTCAGAAATTGAAAATACTATTATTTTTAGGCACATCCAGGCATTATAAAAGCATACACTTACTGCCTTTATTTTAACTCTTTGGATATATTAAAATCTTCAGCTTGCCTGACTTTAATACTGAGGTCGTCCTATAAGCTACTCATCTGGCTTTTGTATTGGCTTCCTGGTATCTGATGTTAGATCTGGTAAAATTTGTCTTTGTTTCCCACTTCATTGGAAATTTAAATATAGTATTCTATTTTTGGCAACATAGCAGGATTTGGCAATATATTCACATGGTAAGGTGTGAATGTGATATACAGGATGCATTAAAAAATTTCACTTATATTTAGTACCCATCTTTTACAACTTTGTTTCACTGGATATATGTTTCACTGGATATATTATACACATTTTAACAATTTTTTTACAAGCATCTCTTTGTCCTAAACAAAAAAATGATTTCTCATTTAATTCCTTAATATCATATAGTGCCAGTCAACATGATCTTATTTTTAGGGTGACTATTTGAAAGTAAAATGGTATGTTTCTTTACTACAGTCTTTAAACATAAGCAGTCCAGTCATTTACACTGAGCCTTCCTGGGCTATACAGAGTGGCTGAAAGTGAGCCTTTAGCAGTATATTCTCCTTTTTTAGGCTAAAGAAAATCAAATTCATGCTACCAGTGAGAAAAGACCCAAGCTGTCTTCACCCTGGCTAAGTGTGAGAACAGAAGTGAAGGAAAGCACGCTGCAGAGACATTCACACTCACTGTGTGCCAGCCAGATCTAACTCAGAGCAAATTTATCTCCCCTAGCCAGCAGACTCTGAAGTCCTGCTAATGCAATGTTATGTGGACAGAACATCTTGGGTCACAGGTAGCTTTGGGAATTCTCTACCATATTTGCCTGAGCAATGTGGAAATTTTACCACTATCTGGCAAGCCTCCATCTCCTCAGAGAAGCTGTAATGTCAAAAGGAACAGAGCTGAAGTTCACAGGTACAACTATGTTATCAAACCACGTTCTGGGGTAGGTTTGGAATCAATCCAGTTGTCTCAGGCCTAGTTAATGAAGAGTGGGAATTCTGTATCATGCTGATAGAAGATGCTTTTCCTATTCCATTACTGTTTTCCTACCTAGCACTCACTGTCCTTAAGTCTTATCCTTTTTTTCCATCCACTTGGGTAATTCTCTAAAAATGTGTTGTTGAATCACTCTCCTGAACTACATTTCTCCTTGACCTGCTGTGTTTTTATTCCTCCAGCATTTACTGACTGATAGTTAATCTCCACATTAACCCTTCTAAAAGCAGCTGGGATGTCAGTGACTGTACCACCTGCTGTTACTCCAGGGCTGCTGTGATTTTATTGCATTCAATTCCAGTTTCTGTTTCAAAGTCAGCTTTTGAGTGACTGCTCCCAGTATCACTACCCAGTGTGTTGCAAAACCTTACATTTTAAATGTGGGAAGTTACATCCATGTTTATAAGCTATGCTAAAAAGGCTGTTCTTTTCAGCTGATCTAAATTGCTTGGAGAAACCTTGTGGAATATGGACAGACATATCTGCAATATCTGAGCTAATTTAAGTGTTAGCTCAGATGTGTCTTCATGGCACTGTGCCATGCAGATAATGTCATGTTTTCAGGGGTTTCTGGTTTGCCCTTGTAAGAAGTTTGTCCTCCAGTTGCAAAGTCATGACTATACTTGTGGTGTGGATTTTTTTCTTATTTCTATATCCAATATATCACACATCTCTGTCCAGGGAATACCTGAAAGTTCTGTGACTGTCTTTCCCTTTTAATCATAAATATTTTTATGCTTTTATCTAGTGATATGACACCTCTAAATATTTGCATTTCAACTTTTTCCACTGCTGCTGTTTTCCTTTGAGAAGCACAATTTTCACCCGACCTGCAAATATAAGTTATCCTTTGCAAAGTCCGCTCTTTCTTTTCTCCAAAGTTAAGTTTTCTTGGATTTAACAATCACTTAGAGGACGAAACATTCAGTTTCTTGCCTACCTGGCAATTCTCTTATTCCTTGACTCCACTGTACTGAATACATCATGATATAACAATCAGCACTCTTGCCTGTCACTTGGTTTCTTCAAAAAAAAGACCTTCACTTTATGTAAGGAACAATGCTCACTGTGTTCCTGATTAAAAACAAATGTCTTTTCCTGCCCCTTTCCTGCCCCCTTTATCAGCTTCATTCTCCATTTAGCTTGAGTGCTGGTAAACTTAATTTCTGCACATACCCACACTTCAGCACAACATAATGCAAACTCCTACGCTTTCTAACCATCTCTATAGTACAGCCATTTACTCCCTTAATACTGCTAAGAAATTAAAAAAAATAAATACTGTAAGTGGGAGCAGTTCTACTAATTTATTGCAAAGAAATAATATTCTAATGCATTGTAATACATTTTTAAAATGTAATTTTCATATTAATACAGACAATAACTGTCAAGATATTTTAACAGACTCCTGCTCTCTTTTATCACAATCTCTTTTTTAAGATTCATGAACGCAAGCATTCCAGGTTTCAAAAGTGGCAACCTGTTTTTAAAACCGTGGGCTTTAAGGAAAAAGTGAGACATTTCTTGATAAAAGATCTAAGACAGCTTCCTTCTTTCCTCTGAGCACTAAGGAACTACTAACCAAAATCATTTAAGCTTGTTTCCTATCCATGACCCAGAGGTAAGGTGTATTGGGTTTGGTAGAGTGCAATTATTTTCCTTCATAGCAGGTGCTGTGTTTTGGGTTCATGACCAAAACCATGTGGGGAAACACATCAATGCACTGGTTATTGCTAAGCTGTGTCAAGGCCTTCTCTGTTTCTCACTCTGCACCCACAGTGAGCAGGCTGGGGGTGGCCAAGAGGTTGGGAGGGGACACAGCCAGGACTGCTGACCCAAATCAACCAAGGGGTATTCCATACCCTATAGCAGCAAAACCTGGGAGTTGTTTTCCCCATGCAGGGATTGCTTGGAGACCATCTGGGCACCGGTTTGCTGGTGGGAGGGGGTGAGTGATTGCCATTCCATCACCTGTTTTTTTTATTTCCACTTCCTTCACTTGTTAAACTGCCTTAACCTTGACCCGTAACTTTTTCTCAGGGGAGTGAGCGAGCAAAAGAACGAACGTAAGAACCCATCAGTAAGAAACAAAATTGCAACTGAAAGACTTAGCCCAGGTTATCTGTCCCTATATGGGCCTCAAGGAAAGATAAGGGCTGGCCAGATAGCTACTGAGAGTTGTGTAGCATAAATGTGAAATCAACAGATCTGACCGACAGAAAAAAATTAAACTTAACTAGTTTAATAGCCCTAGGGAGGGCTATTCTAAAAGATCTTTATGAAAAGCCTTTTGTGAAAATCAGATTTCTTTCTCATACAATCTTTTCTTTAAGTGCTAGAAGCCTCTCAAATATTATAAGGCATTTACAAACTATTGCTATTCAGCTCAGGGAGAAAAAAAAAAAGAAGATAAAATACAATCCTGTGCCTCTGTATAACTTCCCCCAAACTTTTCTAGACGTAAATCAATACCTCAATATTTGTCTGTATCGTTTTCTTGCATTTTTCCCATTGCTTTTGTTGCTACTGCATAGGTTTGCTACAAGGTATTATCTCATTGAAAGGGTCTATTAAACTCTAAGTAACAGTGAATCTCTAATTTATATGTGTACCATAGGATGGGGTTAAGTTTGGTTATCATCTACTGTCTGATACCATCTCCACTCAATTATGTAATAGGAAACAGAGCATGTGAAGGTGGAGATGTAAGTCCATCCATCATTGCTATTTCATTTCACATTACTTAAATGTTAATGCTCTCAGTCCTCCCAACAATACAGCCTGTCTGCCTCCCTGTCTGCATAACTAATCTAAAGCATGTATGTTCTACTTTCTTTTCTATTGCAAAAAAAGAAACATTATTTTGTTTGCTTCTCTGGCGTACATTTTATACAAACCTATTCCTTGTGTCTACATGTATACACTACATCTTAAATTCAACCGCTTAATAGAATCACTAAACGTCCTACAAAAGGTACATTCATCATTTCCCTCCAATCAGAAATATTCTCAAATTATTTTTGCAACTCACAAGTGCCTTTGCTTGTTTATGTAGATTAGAATCTGAGGTTGAATTGCCACAGAATGGTGTAAATTTGGTTTATACTTAAATTCAATATCCGGAGTTGGCTTTCACAAAACAAGTTAAAGGGTAAATACAGATAACTAGGAAGGAGCTCTATATCTGTAACATCAGAGAGACAGGATTTTCATGCCTGAAAGTACCAGCTATTTATATGGCAATTCAATCACCATGTAGTTCTCAGTGTTATGGTACGAAATTTCTCTGCACTAATGAATCCTCCTAAACTGACACATGTGACACTGTAATTAAAATCCCATACCTTGTGCACTGTGAATTTCAGTCTCCCTCTAAATATCTTTGTATTCAGAAAGAAAAAGGTTAAGGGTTGTTTTCATGGAGCTGATAGTACAGCTGGGTATCCCCAGGGTCACAATGATTTGATTAGAGACATGTCCTCTCTCTAAACTTACATGCAAGTTCTAACATAATGGTGCCACCCCCGAGAGGAAGCAAATGCTAAACCTTATGGGCAGCTATTGTACCCAAACATGTTTCCTCGAGATCACCTGAGGCAACAGGCCTATCAGGGAAGCTCTCAGGAGCTTGCAAGCACAGTGCCCTCTCATAACCCTTGCCCAGTGCACCAGTATCTCTGAAAGCTTTCAGGATGATAGGGAGTTACATAAATGCCACGTGCTCTTACATGTAAAAAAATCAAAGGTCATCTAAAGAAACATATTCTGCTGCTGAAGGATGAATAATCCTGAGGCTGGAATATGCTTGCTAATTTTTTACTAGGACTTGAAAGCACAGGGGACCTGCACCCATCTATGATTAGCATCAGGCATGTGTCTCATCAAAATTTGGGGTGTCAGTTTGTGGCAAACTTACCATGACCAATGTCAACACACACTTGTTTTACTATCAACAGACCTGCAAACTTCCCTGTTAAGGTGAAGAGCAGGTATTTTACATTTGCACTTGCCTGACTGAGCAAAACTGTCAGGTAATGCATACACCAGGTACAACTTTCTTTTCCTTTTTATAGTCTGATTACACATTTTTATATTGATGAGATTGAACACCTTTGATATCAACAGCCATTGTTCAGTTGTACATGTCTCCTCTATAACTCAATATCCTGCTTCATATTTATCTATATTCCCTACTGAATGGGAATATGAGAAGACTGCTGCTATAGGAAGCTACATAAAGGGGTTTTTTCAGTCTTCTCTTTATCAGCTATCTCTGTGTTTCCCTGCTGTGCCCTTTTTCCTATAGATCTGCATTCATATTTATGTCTCTCTCTGTTTATTGCCCACTCAAAATCCTTAAGAAGTGACACCAGTGAAGACAGACTAAAAGAACCTATGCTAATTTAAAATAATATCCACCAGTTCTACACGGTCACACATTGCGCTTCTTCCAAAGGCAGCTATGCAATTATAGGTACTTGGGTGCATAAAGTGATATGGAGGTTTCCATGGCAATTATTCAATTTAATTGAAAATTGTGTAGGGAAAGACTCATTTCAAGTGCAGCATGCAATTTGCATTTGTTTCCAAAGAATCTGAACTTGCTTAGGCTGAGTTAGTGAATTCCTAATTTTCAGGAAGGCACAGTCTTCAAAATTCTATCAGGGGGTGGAAAACCAAGGTAAGGTTGTTAAGCTTGTTAACATTTAAGACCATGTATCCACTTATGCAATACAGTGGTTTTTACCGTCAGGTAAATATTTTATGTTTCAAATTAAAGAGGAAGAGTTAAAAATCAAATTGATGCACAGTGTCCTTGAGTCTATAAGGTAAAGGAACCAGAAAAAACACAAGTATCAAAAAGGCCAACAGGCAGACAGCATGCTGAAGGAGACAAGTCATCACTGAGATCAAGTCCACAAGATCAAACATTTGTATTTTCATATATTTTAGCTATTCTGTTTTAGAATAACAATGAAGACAAAGTTAATTCCAGCCTTAATGTATTTTAGAGTGACAAAGTATGAAATGGATGGAAGGAACTGGTTTACCTTGGTTAGATAATAAAACAAAGCTATTACTTAATTTCCTGTAGGAAAATAGGATTTCTTTCCCAATTTCCATCACCACAATGAGTCAAACATATTTTAGGTCGAAATTTATAAAAAAACTCAACTAATCTACTTAAAGTGATGAAGCCCCAGAAACAATCTCTGAACTGTGGTTTCATATTCACTAAATTTATAGCATTGCCATTTCTGAAACAAAACTCTATTAAATTTCTATTTGTATCATTTTAAGACTGCATAGGCTATGTGCCAAAAATGACTCAAGTTAAAAACAGTCCTTCATAAATATCAAATAAAAATTAAATTGATGTGAGGGATAGGGGTAGAAGTGTTCTTTACCAGCCACAAAATCCTCCTAAGTGGGAAAAACCTAAAAAACATAAAAACAGGTGGCCATGGCAGGATGTGACCAGAAGCAGAAGAGTCATTTTAACAATGTAGCTTTGGCATTTGTGTGTTTATCTCATTGCATTTCTGTACCTATTTAGAATGTCTAAAGCAGAAAAAGGAAGAATTACTCCTAACTTCAATGTCAGTGATTGCATCACAGTTCAGAAGAAAGCAAAATTACATGAATGTGCTTTTCATAATATACGTGTAATCAATTTTTAATG
This sequence comes from Platyrinchus mystaceus, assembly GCA_035041135.1. NCBI lineage: Eukaryota > Metazoa > Chordata > Aves > Passeriformes > Tyrannidae > Platyrinchus > Platyrinchus mystaceus. The sequence goes on from JAWWLV010000001.1 coordinate 6,813,156, forward strand.
AACCGGACTCTAATAATTAACCTTTTGTGGAAAGGTATGGGGATGGGAAGCAGAAATTCCAGGTTACCAAGCAACTCTTTTCTTGGCCCATGGCAAGTCCTATTTTGGTCAGAAAATCCCTTTGCAAGACAGGGGAACCCATTTGCTTGAAAAAGAAGCGTGAACATGTAAGGGGTCCCACCAAGGACAATCTAGCAGTGGAGGGCTTTTCTCAATATGGACAATTTGCTCTATTTTTATGGTGATGGTCCTAGGTTAATGGTTGGACTTGATGAACTTAAAGGCCTTTTTTTACCTTAACGATTCCATGATTCTCTCCACTGACAGCTCTCACCTCCCTCATCTTTTGCTGTACATCCCACCCTCTTTTGATATTAACAAGTCTTCCTTCATTTTACTACTTGACCCTCTCATAAATATTAAAATATATAGCAATCAATAGAAAAGTTTCTTGAAATTTTTTATGCTTACAGACCTGAAAGAAATATACTCTCATTCCTATGCGTGTCATTCGTACAAATAGAAAATAACTTATTGAAGTTAAAAGTAAGCACATTTCATTTAGTTCTGAGCATGGCAACACCCACAGTTACTCATCTCTGATCAATATAAAGGCTACTGGTGATGCTCCTTGTCTAAGCTTCTGCTTCCTACACAGAATGTAACTCTATACCTATTCAAGCTCTCATTAATTTTCAGGGTTGGAGAAACACAGTATTAAACACCAATGTTCATGGTGTTGAAGGGATAAGTAAGACCTGAAGGTAGGGTTTGGCTAACAATAAGGAACAGGTTTGAAAAGACTCTGGCTGGGGCACTGCTCTCAATAAATTAAATGCAATAACTGGATCTAGTAGAGAGCTACTTTTTTTAATAGCCAAATTGTATGGCTGGCTGTGAGAAGTGGGAAATGAGGAGAGGAAAAAAAAAAAAGAGGAAGCCTTTACAGTTTCACTTGCCATCATTTCCTGAGAAAACCACCAAGATATAAGAGCCATAAATATCTCTCTCCATTTTGGTTCAATAGTGCAAGCATCTAACGAATGTAAAGGAAATATCTCTTTTACTTATAAGAACACATACATATACACACAGAAAAAAAACCTGTCAGTGAAAGTTGTACTTCATTTTCAGAAATGGCAGAAGGTTTTCCATAAAGGAATTGGATGTACTGCTCGCTCTCCTCAGTAGACTCAGGACTGGAAATGTCACACAGAGTGGAAACCTTCACCAGCAGGAGAAAGATTAAATATCTCTGATTGAAGAACCTGAAGTTTTTCTTGACCACAGGAAGACATTTTCCTAACAGATGCAGAGTAATTCCTCCATAAAATGAATCATCTACCATTTCTTGAAGTCTTGGGAAAAGCTGAAAGTTCAGTAAAGAGTGTGGTCCTTTAAATTTACACACTTCAGCTCCTCACATTTTCTGTGGGGAATATAAATTGCTTCCAAGTACTTACTATTCTGCATGCCATTCAAATTCTGTTGCTTCAATTCATTATATTAAAAAGTAATACAAACTTCAATTATTCATTTTAAAATTACAAATTTAGCTAAAGTACACAGAAAATTCAATTCACACCAAAATGGCTACAATGTTCAAACTAATGTATTTGCAGTCCTCCCACGTCCTTCTCAGCATCCTTTAAAATGTCACTTATTTTTTATAAAGATATAGATTTTCTGAGTATTGATGTACTCTATCAACAGACAAGTTCTCTCTGCTTTTAGTTCTGCGGACATTGCTCACCCATCCCAAATCACTAACAATTACAGCTAAAATAAAGGAGTCCATGTGAACAAAGGTTACAGCACTAGACTTTCAGCTCAAAAGTTTGCACCTTATAAACCTCTCATCTTCAGTCCTACATTCAAAAGGTACTTATGATTTCAAAGAAATTGCAAATCAAATGATTACACGCTACAGGAAATTAGATAAAAGAGAAAGGAACCACTTCAACACCATCAAGAGATTCTATTCAGCTATTATATTAATAGTAAAAAAACATATTTTGATTGCAGTTTCTGCAGGTATAAAATGACAGGGTTTAGATTCTCTTTTATTGAAGTGCACAGATCCACAAAGTGTTTTCAGTCCTACAAGGTGTTTTAGTCTTGTAATCATTCAGCAAAGCATTTGGACAGCAGTTCTTTAATTTTAAGCAGAGTAATAAGTGCACTTGTTAAAATATGTTCTAGAGTATGTAGCACCTTTCAGAATAAATTCAAGCACCAGAATTAAGTATAAAAAGGTTGAACTTCTATACCATTGAAATCAACACCAAAGCCAAGTGATGAATTTACTACCCCTGACTTGAGTTTTAATTTCGTTACAGAATCTCATGTAATCTTTATGTTAACATTCTATTATGTAAAATTTAATGCTTTTTCAGTTCAAATTAAGATAAACATCTTAGAAATAAAATCCACTGCAGAGATAATGACCATCTTTTTGTAGGGAATGGATGTTTTCCTGTCTTTTTTACCCTGTAATTTAACTAAAATTACAAAAATCAGTGCACAGAAAAATTAGAAATATCAGGGCACAAACCCCAAGTGTTTTTATTGAACACCTACCACAGCAAATGTGTATTGCACTAACATCCACACTGCAGTACACTTGAAGCTAACACTGGGGTTACTTACATATATATATATATATAAATATATATAATACAGATATATATGCATACACACTGATAAAAACAAGTCACAAAGTTTATGGGCTACTACTTCTCTTGCCAACTCTTGCCACTCATAAATGCTTTTCCAAGATATTTTGCAACAATGTTTTCAAAATTATCTTACAATCAGACTTTCAAATGCTATTCTTTTCCTTTAATAATTTAAATATAATTTTATATGCAAGAGAGTAATTCAGTGAATGCCCCTCAAAAAAAAATTAAATTATAAATGAAAAAATACATTACTAGGAAATATTTTCACATTAGAATATTAAAGAGAAATGTTTTTAAACATTTTTTTCTTACAAAAAATGGTTCAGAAGCATGAGTTGAGGAAACAATTTACCTTTCTTGTCATCGAAGTACAGTGTCTGTTGAGCTGGATTTGACCACTGGAGGGAGGTGTTATCATTTTGATCGACCCTGCAGGTCAAATTTGCTGTTCCCCCTTCAACAACCGTGACGTTCTGTGTAAGTGGAAACTGCCCTTGGCTGCCTGAGGAGGGAGGGGAGGAATGCAGAAGGGAAGAGAGTAAGAGGGGAAAAAAAGAAAATATTTAGGTTGCAGAATTGAATTTATTGCAGCAGCTTCCCACAGATGACAGGCTCTGAATTCAATGCAATCTATTCTGACCAAAGAACGGTAGCACAATAAACAAAACAAAATAACATTTACAATATATTTTCTGTATCTGAGAAACAGATAGATGAATTAAGAAATAGGGATTCTTCCTCCCTCCCTGCCTTGTTAGACATACTGTTAAGTTACAAAGAAATGCCCTGCAATTTTATCCCCTCGGACATACCCACAGATGACTCAGTACAGACAATATAGTTAAATCATTGTTGAAAACACCACTGAAAGCATAACAGGAAAATCCACATAGAGCTTTTAAAACAGAGGGACAGGGCAACCATGACTCCTTGTTTCTTTTGATACATTTTAAGGGCCTCTCAGGATGACGTTTTTCGTGTCAGGTTTGGAAAGTTGTTGGAGAGCAAATGTAGTGTGAATCTAATACTTGATGCATACTCTGTTGAGGGAATATAACCTGATCTCATATAAAAATGGAAGAGATGATGTAGTAAGTCTTTTTCACATCTGTGATTCTATCCCAGAGCATTATGAATCACATTAAGTGCTTGCTGCAAAGTCACTGGGAAGATTTCCAAATGCCTCCACACAATACAGGAGCAGTATCACTCAGGTTCTTAAATCACAAGCATTTCCAATGGCGTAGTTAGACTAAAGTGTTTATGCATTGGGAGAATAGCACAGCCCTTGTCAAACAGCACAACATATTCTGACAAACAGTACTGCAAGAAGAGAGGACGGTAAAAGAATGGAAGAAAAACATGGAAGTCATTTTTAACACGGGCAGGGAAAGAAAGAAACCTTCAGTAATCAGCAAGACACATCATGGATTCTCTGATCATTATCTAGGACATATATTAATTTACTTAAGGATACTATGCAAAAGAAAGACAATCCAATACTCTAAATCAAACATATGCTTCTTTCTTCCCCTCTTTTTATACAAGTTCTGCTAATAAAAGAAGCACTGAAGAGTAGGTAGAGCTGCTCACATAAGAAGCATAATGCCAAGACTGACACTCAAGTGGGATGTGTCAGAAACTAAAAACCTCTTTACAGTCCTACAGGAGCAAACAAGCTCATAGACATGTCATAAGTACATCAAGGAAATAATATATATTTTAATATGCACTAATGATATCAATACAGAATCACAAATCCACAACGAAACCTTCACAGAAACATCCTATTTTAGTGGCTCTCACCAGAGTTATTCCCAGCTAAGTTAAAATGAAGCATGTCTTCTACATAAAAGGCATGAAAATAGAAATCTATTATCTAGTATACAGGTTTTCAGATGAGCAGAGTAAGAAAGTACAAATTAAAAGATTAACAACTGAACTTCTATTGGACCTATTGATACTACCAAAGATGTAATTCTAGACAGATTTTGGTTTCCCTATGTAAAATAATTATGATGGCCTTAGATGTGGAAAATAAGTACCTACATCAGTGAAATAAATATTTCCATCAAACTGCAAATCTGAATAACTGGTATAATTTTTGCATGAATATCAACTTCCTACAGATGTCTAAAGATGAACATTTACTGTGTACTGATATTTACTCTAAGAAGGCATTTACTATCCACAGGATAACTGATACAGTAAATAAAAAATAAGGAATGCTGAAAACACCACGGCTAATTTAAATGCTGCAAACAAAAAAACGCCAAAATTCTCATGACATTCTCTGTATCTGACACTTCATTAATCAAACCCTGCTTCCTGAAAGCCACACGTTGAGAAATACTTGATGAGTGAAAAATCATAAACAAGGATGGAAAAAAAAAAAGGAAAACAGAAAAGATTTGTCATTTCCTTCTATTTCCCCTCTTTCAATTCCAATGTGTCAAGGAACCTCAAGATATTGCATAAATTGCTTATCGCTTAAATTAGAATTTTAAAGATCCAAAAAAACCGCACACAGCCTGTTATTACTTCCACTAAATTACAAACAACTTACCAAAGAAATAACCTTCTAAAGTATGAGTTGTGGATAGGAGGCTATGTGGGCTAAAATACTTTTTTGCATACAAAAAGCATTAAACAGAACCTCCTGCCAGAGATTAGCACAGTGAAATCTGTCATTTAAATTAAAGAACTGGAATGGAAGACAGTTTAATAAAAAAACCCCTGTCATGATTTAGGACCTTATTAACACAGTTTAGGAGATCTCCCCATAATTACCCTGATCTCCCCATAATTACCCTACATACCCTTTCTGATATTATATTCTCACCATGAAGGTGTCAGTGCACCTGCAGTCTATCATTTGCTAATGACTCTGAAGTCACAGACTTATTTGACCAGAGGAGTGGTTAGTATGTAAACTATTCCAATCAACCAGATAAATGGGTAATGGAGATGCCACGATCTGAAGAGGACAAAAGAACTTTCTTTTCTCTGACCACTCTAGTGTGTGCAGACATTTTGGAAGCAAGAAATAATCTAGCATACAAAAATGAGACCCAAACATTCCACCTATTCCTTACTGACAGAGAAGTCAGAGAAGCCCAAATGGAAAGAAGGGAGCCTGTGCAGAGCAGAATAAAATAGATAAAGCAAGACCAAATGAATGGATACTTCACACCTCTCAATGAAGACAAAATCTATTAGCAACTGAACTGGAGAAGGCTGTAAAACCCTGTATGAAAGAGATGTAAACTAAAGAAAGCACCAGCATTGTGTTTTAAGTGTTAAATAATTGTTTTTATGCCACTAAAGACTGCATATGGTTCCGGGGGGGGGGACGGGACTGACAGTGTTTTGTGGGAGAGGCCTTGTTTCTGACAAACAGGGAGGTAGCATGTTCTCAAGAGGATGCCAGGGAAGGTGCCAGCCTATGCAAGTGCTCAGCAGGATGGAGGACCCAGGCCATAGGTAGTGCAGGCTCCTGTTGCAGCACAGCGACCCAAAGCTGAAGAACACTGACTGGAATCACATCATTCCCCAAGGGACTTGCTTTGGAAAACGCTTTATTCCTGGGGTAACTTATTACCACTGCCAGAAAGCCCCTTCATACTCCCATCGTTGAATAGGCTGGTTCTGATCCATTTGAAGAGGTCCATTAAATCAAGGATAGTTGCTGATGAACCTTCAATAAGAAGGCAAGTCTAAAGGCTCCACCACATTGGGGCTGTCATAATTTCAACAACCCAACACTATCACTATGATTCTTTAGTATGAACAGTTTTTAATATAGGTATTAAACTCCCATTTCCTAATTTCTTCCTTAATTCTGGAAGCAGAGATTAAACAAGACAACATCCTCTAACAAAAGCATCCCACCTTGACCTAAGATGTCTAGTAATGGGAAATTAATGGCCCCTTTGGTAACTCCTTTCAGAGAGCAGCAGTCTTCCTTGTTTAAACAAAACCACAGAATTTACTCCTAGTATATTGCTGTAACACTTAGCTTCCATTGGCTCTTATATTTTTTATCCTGCTCTGAAGAGCTGTTTCTTATCAAATTTCTCTTGTAGGCACTTAGAGACTGCGATCATATCACCCATTAACCTTCTTTTTGATAATCTAAATAAATCGAGCTCCTAAGTCTTCCTGTAGAAACTGTATTTTTCTAATCCCTTAATTAGTCTGTGGCTCTTCTCTGTGCCCTCTGCAATTTGTCATCTTTTCCTCTGAAGTGTGTTCCAGTCCAGATCTGGAAACCTCACTGCTGCAGTTACTGAAGGAAAAAAAATACAAAGGTGTTGCCACTTCTCCACCAGCACTTTGTGTTCTTGTTTGCACATCAAGATGAGTCCCCTTGGCCACAGGATAAGGCAGGAACCCAAACTGTGACTGATGGTCTACCATGATGCTGGGATTTTTTTTCTCAGACACCATTCCAAAGACAGGCCCTCATTCCAGTTCTCCTCCTGTAGCTCTCAGATATACTTCCCTATGTTTCACTGCACTGAGCACAGCATTTTAGGTAAGTTCCATACAATTTATTTCCTACTTTACTATTACCTGAGATGATTGACAGGTATGATTGAGGTAAGGGATACAGCTCAGATGATCATGATTGTAAAGGCAGGGCTACCCATCCAGCTGACTTGCTTTTCTCACAACAAATGGCTGGCAATGATATTTCTACCCTCCACCAGCAGGTCAAGTCAATCAAACACATCTATATCCACCACAGTATTCACAATTACAATTTGATTGTTTCATGATCAAACCTTGAGGCAGGACAAACTATTTTCCTGTCTGTATGGAGTACACTAATAAAGAGTAAAAAAAAAAAAAAAAATTCATGATGGCCCATATTAAAATTCCCTTCTGTCTGAAAAGGAAGCAAGGAGTTTCACTGGAAAACACTACAGTGCTATGCAAAGGTAAGTTACAGTAAACAATGAAGCAGTGGCAGAAAGGCGGCTGCATTTAGTCATCGCTGTCATCATGTTGTATTCCAGTCCCTCTGCTCGTTTTAGGAAGCTTTTTTAGCAAAATTATTTCAACTGTTTTGACTAGATGGAGATATAGTTAAGTATATTCTACCACAGGTTGTTTCTGCAATGCTTTGTGGAGGACCAATACTGCTTTGCAGTACAACTGACAGGCTTATATCTCATTAGCCACAAGCTGTCTCCTGTCAAGAAAACCTTTTATCTTTCTTTTATTCTCCCCCACCCAGAAATCACGGCTAAACTGCTTCTGCGGATTTTAACATTGAGTTTTATCTCAGTCTATGCAGAATAATTATCATTATTTGGTCCAGTTTGGAAACATTCATCATGTGAGTTCATCTCATGTTTATTTGTTTATGTTTGGGTTAGTTTGCTTGTTTTTGTGGGTTTGGGTTTGTTTGGTGTTTTTTATTTATATTTTTTTGCAATTACAATGGAAGCTTTTTAATGAGTTCAACACTTCCACTTGATGCTTAGGTGATACTTTCTAATCAATTTACCAGTCTAATTATAAATGTGACTAGGTGGCTGTAAGCACTGAGAAAACATAATCCTCTCTTTATTTTTGCTTCTGCAATTATCTGTTCTTATAGTAAACAGTTATATAACAAATTAGGAGCATTTCACAGTGTAAGTGCAGGAAGCTTTGTCTACTCATGTCACTGTTTACCAGAATGTCATAACAAAAAATAAAGCTGTGGATAGAGAGGAGAGCCTGGGCAAGAGGTGACAGCAGTGAGTTAGCAATGTTTTGGCACCTCAGCTTTACCTGCTCAGTGTCCCTATGAGGTAAATTAAGCTTGTCAGCATATAGGAGGGAAAAAGTAGAGCTAACAGTTCTTTAGCAGAGGTATATCCTTTTCAGTGTTACACAGAACCACAAAGCCATGGGCCTTTTATTTGATACCTTTATAGTATGATGTCAGCCAAAACCACAGCCCATAAAAATGCAAAGTTGTATCAGAGGAAATAAAGAAAAAAAATATTGAATGAATTATTTTTCAAAACTGTCCGATTTTTTAATATTGATTTCATTAGGACCAGGCCCTAAAAAAAACAACCCAAAACCAACAAACATTGTTGCAAACATTTGGTTGAGAAGGCAAAGAACTTACTACTTCAAATAGCAGCTTGCATCTGTGGAGAGAATACATCAATTTTGACCTTCTTTCTCAGTAAAGACACTAAAACATTAGGAACAAAAGCCAGTATGATGAAACATCTAATATACTGAATCACTTTTCTCAATTTATATATGAAATGATGCAAACATCTCCCCAAGGAGATGAAGCATTATTAGCTTGTCTTTATTTAATCTAAAGAGCAATGATACTGTAAACTGCATTTCATCAGGCACAAACTGGGGTCTGCATTACTGTGCAACTAGTGTTTCTTGTAACTTTCTAATAGGGATTAATCCCCTTCCCTAATTTTTTCAGCATGGATACCAAATAGAAGATTAACGTGCTGGAAACATTGAAGGAAGAAACTACATAAGTTGTTGCCTCTACTATTTCACTTAATTTCTAAGAAAAGTCTTAAGAGCGTGGTAAAATATTGATGAGAGATTAAAGCAGATTAAATCTTAGATACAGATCTACCGGCTTTGCTTTATTTTAAAAGACAATACAGCAATGTACCTGCATGTTAAACTGTGTTCATACAGCGTTTTTGAAGAAAGATAAATTTGCCTGAGCATAATTTGATACAGAGAGTCTTTGATGGAGTGAATTCACCTTTGCTAACTTGCTGCCTTAAATGTCCTATATCTGGATAGTACATACTTTTCTAGAGTTTATGCCCTAGGGCAATGTCCTGAAAATGGTTTGCTCACTAATAAACATTGTTAAAAAAAAAAAAAAAAAGAAACAAAATTAAACAAACAAACAAATTTTCTGCTCTAGAAACTGTTCCAAACTCCAGGTGCAAAACCACTTACAGAGAACAATAGAATTAATAAGAACACCGCAGAAAGTTACTACTGTTACCTCTAGACTGTGCATTCAAGGTCACTGGGCTTTTTTAAAGGTTTAAGCAATTCTAAACCAATGCAAAGGACAAGAGTGCACTGGTACAGCCTCTGATTTCAAACTACAGAATTTATGTTGGACATCAATAAGAGAGAAGCAGGAAGTCTTTGTTCCTTCCTTTACTCCCTGTGTTTCAGGTTTATGTTTCCAAACAAGCAGCTAACTCAAGATATAATTAATTTGGACTATATTAGAGTGAAAGAGATGGCATATATAAATTGGAAAAAATACATACTGAAGTACAATTATTCCATAGCGACAAATAGGAAAAAGTATGAGAGAGACAATGGGGAAAAAAGTATGCACAAACAGTGCTGTTTCCTAGGAACCTTGCATAAGTGACTATTTTTACTCTTTTCAGGCTATCACCATGGTATTATTTGTTTGAGAATGGAGAAAAGTATCTGGGGATTTTATTTATTTATTTTGAAAGCGGAAAAAAGCATTCCCCTCCACCACCCTAAATTCCTGATGGAAGTTACAAATCCAAACATAATTAAAGTGAATCTCATTTTCCCAAAACTGTGATAACAAACTGATGAATTTTCTGGTTCTCATAAGTGTAAATGTGGCTTAGAGTTTGGTGTCACTCTTCACTTTAAAGTGATATGCTCAACACTTTGTGCCTAAACAAAGACCTTTTTCTCTAAAAGCAGGACAGTACCCAAACCTAACACAAAGAATAAAGAAATTGGACAGTGAGTCCTTTGAGGATCTGGGCTTCACTGTCACCCCATTTCCATTCCTAATCTTTAATATGAGAATAGTTGCATTTTCTTACTTCACATCAATGCTCCAAGAAGATACCTGTGCCAATGTCCCAAATACTTCAGCAGCACAGTCACAACGTTGACCCCAGTTCTACCCTATTATCTTGATTTGAAATACTCTGGGCAGATGTGAATGCGTTTAACAAAAAACACTGGAAACATTCACCTTTCACTAGTGTTAAATCTTTTTTTTAATTTTTCAAAATTAAAATTTCCACTGAAAGATAATTTTACAACCAAGAAAAATTACATTTGTTGATTCATATTTTTCCTCCTCATTTTGCAATAACACCTTTAATGATTTCCTTTCTCTACCTGTGAAAAACATCAAACCTATTGGAAAAAAATGCTCTCTCAGGCTTTCCAGCTATTGAGTCATTATAAAAGAAAATATACTTCCATCTCTCCAGGAATGGATTTTTCCTTCTTCCTGCATCCTTAAAAACAAATAATGGTGTTTGAAGACCAACATGCTGGTAACCCACCTGTCAAGGACTTCCTTTTTGTGTCTCTGTTTATCTTTGTTCCCTGTCCAACCACTTTTTCTACCTTAGCAGAAAACAACCAGGGTTTAAAATCCTTTACCTTTGTCTCACCACCTTCTGAAATGTCATCCAAAAGAGAAATGAGAAGAGAGAAGAAGAGGCAACTATACAAGTCAGATCTCAGTAGTGCTGTTGTTTGAATGTTTGTAACCTCAAAAAGCATTATGAAATCAAAAAAGGAAAATCCACCATAACTGAACTGCTTATCCTTAGATACAAATACCCCTGGAAAATGCTCACTCACCAGTTGAAGCCTTCTGTATTTAAATGGAAGCTTGAATGACTCATTGTACCAAACAGCTGAGCATAACTAAAAATTAAAACTGCTCTAGGTTTGCCTTAGCATGAGCCCATATAGGAACTTTTATTCCTGTTAAAATACAGAATTAAACACATGCCTTGTACACGTTTGCACATAAATACCCAAACAGGACAGGGGATGAAGAAGAGAAGTGATCAAATCATCAATAAATCCCCACTTTTTAATGTAAATTTAACTTTACTTCAGACTGTATATTTAATTAGAGAAGAACAGCATATCTAACACTGTTCTTACTACCTCTTGTTTGGAAAGAAGTCTAAAACAAGTCATTGCACTAGTACATTTAGTAAATCCTTCCTACCTGGACTTCCAACACTTTCACTGTTCAGTTTGCTTCAGGTGATATGTAATTCTCAAAGGTAAATGAATAAAAAGCAAAGGTAGAAAAATCAGGTTTTGATGAGAGATGCTGTGTATGGTGTTACACTACACTGCTCTGTTCTGATTACCAGATTACCAGTGTCTTTTCAGTGAAATACTCTGTAGTTTTAAATAGTCCTGATAAAACCATCCTACTGGTAAATGGGAATCAATATCAAGAAGTTAGGTCCTTGATTTCAGTCAATGTAACAAAATATGGACAAATTAAACATACTTTCAAAAAAATCCTTTTCATAAATATATTTACTATAAAAACTACTGTGAAGAGTTGTGTGTGTATGTTGCCTTTTAACACACAAAAGGCAAAACTGTCTTAAAGGTGGGAAATACTGTGCCTGCAGATGGTTTTGATCTGAACAGGCACTCCCTTGATGACTTTGTGTTGATCAATACATTGATGCATCCTGGCCATATGGGAACATTCCCTGAAGAAAACAGTTCTGATTCTCACAGAGCAAATGTCAGAATGGTTAATAAAACGTTTTCCACTTGTGATCATCTTATATTCACAAAGTTTTCGTTACTGATGATTCCACCCACCATGTCAATATTTGCCTTCTTTGATGTTTGACTCTTTTTCTATACAGAAGAGATCTCTGAAACACTGCTCTGATGAAGCTAATGAAAGTTCAGATACAAAACAACAGGTTTAAAACTGTCTTTGTACTTGATGGGGTTTTTTTCCCCTCTTTTGGTTTACACAATAAAACAAGACCAGGAATTTGGTCAGGAGAATGACTGGTGTATACAGTTCCAGTAGCCCTTCTGAGCCTAAATGGCATCAAACTATAAACAACAGAATTACTTAGGCCAGACAACAATTTTAGGGACCAGAACCCAGGCTTGAACTGCAGACATGAAAGGCAGTTTACACCAAACAAGGATGTATATTCCACTCTGTCTTCTACCCTCATTGCTTCAACACTTGCTCTTTCCTTCTGCTGTGTGTCCTTCCAACCACATTATCTGTAGTTCAGAAAGACAGAGGAGGCTTCCTCTAGTGCAAGCTTCTGTGTGAAGAGAATATTTTCTCAGGTGATTGTTTTTTGTCAGATTTCATTCGGGAGCCTAGGTTCCTATTAACAGATATTAGGAGCTTAGGATTGCATCCTGTTATTCTTTCATGTACCTGTCTCCCTAATGAGTACTGCACACAGATCAGTTGTAGATGTGGCTCTCATTTGGTGCAATTTAGACATCACTTAACGTAAAACTACATTAGACTTCAGTGTACTTTGAAATAAAATCACTTACTCGACTGACTTTCTTTTTTCCTCCCTGTGGTCTATGAAATATCTATTGATATGGCAGTGCTGATCTGCTGCAGTTCTCCCTGCTGACTTAGGCCAGCAAGCTGCTCATGAATCTAGCAGATGTTTCAGTTGTCTAGGCCAATGGAAACCTTATGGACCCTTTTTTCTTCATCTCCTCCCAGGAGCAAATGTTAGTACAGCAGATATCTGGATGTGTGCCAGGTAGCAGCAGAGACAGGAAAAAGCTGCTGTGGCTTCACTAAGTGTGGTGTTGTATAATGATTGTATTTTTTCCCAGTCCTCTTTAAAAGGGTTATTTATAAATGTCATGTTCCACAAATACAGCTGAACATAAAATCTGGGGGGTTTAATACCTATCCCTAGACTTCCCCTCTCGTGCTGTTGAACCTTAGATTAATACACAGGTGTAAGTTAGAGAGATATGTTCATGTGTAAGACTTCTATTTCCCTGACAATACAGTTTTAGAAATGCCTAAATGCAAGTTGCATTGAACAGCCTGCCCCTAACAACAGATGGTACAGTCTGTGCAAGTAGAAACTGTTAAGGGGATTTAGGAACAAGAACAATTTTTTTTTTTTTTTTTTAAATTTGATTTAAAAAATGGAATGTTGCTCAGAAAAGCCATGGATACCCCACCCCTGGAAGTGTCCAAGGCCATGTGGGAATGTGGGATGGGGCTTTGAGCTACCTGGTCTAGTGGACGGTGTCCCTGGCCATGGTAGAGGGATTGGAATGAGATTATCTTTAAGGTCCCTTCCAACCCAGGCCAGTCTGTGTTTCTATGATTCTGTGACAATTTAAAGGAAATTATATTCCTGAATTCTCCAGGTGCTCTAAAAAACTGCTTTCTGAAAAAATATTTTTTAATCACTTGACTTCACTTTCACAGTAGATGGAAGGAAATGTCTCTTATTCCAACTCTCCAAGTTCTTATTCTACAGCCTGTTTCCTTTTTTTTATTGTGACCTCTGGACCCCTTTTATTTGTGAAAATTTAACATGGGCTCTGTCATTTCCAGTGGTCTATGAATAAAACACTTCAACCGAATTATTGTATTTATCTGAAATTCTTGCCCTTACTCTTCTTAAAAGTAATGATTTGGTTGAACAAAAGGAATCAGCAGAAAAATGTTTTACCATTTTTTTCACTTTATCCATTCCTGAGATGCCTGTTTAGATTCATTAATCCTCTCTTCTAAGCCAGTTAAACTCTGATTCCTCAGAAAGCACAAAAAGGGACAGGACAGGTGTGAAGCCAAGGGCACAACTAGGCACTCTGAGCTGACTTCTAAATTTCTGCAAGAGGCATTACCATTATTGACACTATTATCAATGTCACCCGGACTGAAATCTTTGGGTTTTTTTCACTAAATAGGCCATCATCAAACAGGTTCAACAGAATAACTTTATTCATCAATTACTTTCAATTAGAAAAATTGCATATTTCATAGGAATTAATTCCAGCTGCTCACAGCAACAAGGATACCTATGCAACAATTCAAATTTTTTTGTCTTCCTTAAAATCATATTTTGGTATGTACTCTTAAAAAAAGAATTCCTTATAGATCTGAAATGTGAATCACAGTTAAATTAATTGCATTCAAAAGGCAGAGAATCAAATTAATCAGCTTCGTATAAATACTGTCATATTTCTACATGTAAGCCCTACTTAAAAAAAATATTATTTTTAATTAAAAAAGGTCAGACTCAGAGGCTACAATAGCTATAATTGTATTAGTGTAGAAAACTTTTGGTGACTTTCATAACGTATGATACACAAGGGCTCTCTGCAATAACACTTTTTCTTTAAATCCACTGAAATGTAAGAAATCAGCAAGTATATTGATATGTGCATTAAAGTAATTTTCTAGATCAGTGACTTGATGTCAGTAATGGTTGACTAGTTTCCTTACTTGGCAGTAAGAATATTTTAGTTGAAGCCTCTTATTTTATGATTTACTGAATTATTTGAAAGGTTATTTGGTACCTAAAAAACTGTTGACTTGAGTGAGTTTCTTCTAGAAAGGAGAAAACATCAAGTATTCTGCACATGGTTGAAAAAACGTTTGCTTGAGTCAAATTTTCAGGACAGCCAAAAATTCTGTTCCTAGTCACATTGCCATACTTCTTGCCTTTTACAAAATGAATTGATGCAAATATGTTATTTTCCAGGATTAAATCAAATTATTTTGTCATGATGAAGAGGCAGGAATGCTAACATACACATCTTTAAAGCCCAGTGAGGTAAATCCCAACTGTGGAGTGACCATATATCAGAAAAAAAGTGCAGAGCAGCTGAAGGTTTGTTTGCTGAATGACACATACCTTTGGAACAAGGTTTAATCTCGCTAGTGTGGGCGCCAGCAACTCCAGCTGACATATCCACACGTGGTTATTACCTGCAACAGTACCACACTCACATGGAAATGAAGCTCTGAGTTCACTAAAGGGCACTGCAATGAGAGGCAGGAAGAAAAATGATTCAGCCAGTGAGGGTGAGCAGCCCCGTCTTTAGGGATCACGGAGTTAGAAGCAGCAATGTTCCTGAAAGGAACATATGGGGCAGCCACAGGTGTGCCATTTCCTTAATCACCCTAAAGGGTGAAATATCTGCAGGACTAACAAAGAAATTGCTGCTATGCAATTAGGGAAATGCAAAGAAAAGATGAATTTCTGAATTGCAGCTATTAATGTATTGCTGTTGGTTGAGCAGCTTTGCAGTTCATGAGCTCCACAAAAGCGTGCAACAAAAATGTGATTCTTCTTGCAGTCAGTTCCAGAGAGTGTTAATTACATTAGTACTGACTGTTGATGGTTTTATTCATAAGAAGAAAAGGCAAACAAGAGCAAGCATGAATTAAAATGCCTTAAAGAATACTACAAATTCATTCTGAAAATGTAGGGGGCTTACAAAGCAGAAATCTCCCACTCAGTAAGAAATTAATTACACAGCAGAGGAGGATATCTGATAAAATTTACCAGACTGATTTACCAGCTTCATTATAGAGACTTTTAAATTCTTTTTAACAGTTACAATAACTACACTAAACAGGGAAATATATTTCCCCACTAGGGAAATGTAAATGTCAAAGACCCCATGTGCATATCAGGGGAGGGCAGGAGAGGGGAGGAGGAGACACAATGACTAACATCTGTTGCACAGATTGAGATAACTAGACTTTCTCTGGACAGCAGAGTGCACTTCTCAGGTGAAGAAATGAAAGAGCAATACAATGAATTAATGTGTTTTGAAGTGGAAGAATGTAAGTGAAATACAAGTTTCTGAACTTTTGAATTTTAAAGTAAGTTTTTAAAGTACATTGCAAACAACAGATGCTTGGGTTTAGGTCTCAGAAGGAGCATAATCATTTTAGTGGCTTTTAATCACAGCATGTTCTAAGTAAAATAAGCTTTTTTTTTTCTAGCTGGTCTTTCTTAGTTTTTTAAACCTACACAGTAGAAAATGCAACATGAATATTTCTAAATCTTTTTGCCTGCTTACATTCAACTAATTTTTGTTCTTTCTGTTTGCACAAAGCACCTCAGTCTTGGCATTCATCCATTCAGCAATCAGAATCCCAGCTTGAAATACCATATATGAGGGGAAGGTAAAAGAACTGATCTCGATCATCACGTGCCTTTGCTTTGAGTATCAAGACTTTATTTTCAAGACTGTGCACTGGTTTATGTACACTGACAAAGCAAACAAGCAAGTTCTTAGAACACAGTGCATTTTATTAACTTTGTTACTGCAAATTTTATACCCAGACACATCTACATGTTCGCTGCACAGGCTCCTTTGACTGCAGCCATTATAGAGTAACTAGTTTTGTTGTGAAGTAGGTAGCTAAGAATATAAAGATTTGAGAAAACATTTCATTTGGGAAAGGAAGCTGATGATGTAGTGGGCATTTTCTGTGATGAAGTCATGCCAGTTTAAAAAGAGTGCATGAAGTTCTATGTCTCTGAGCACAGAGCACATGAAACAACAGAAAAGGTGACTTTGCTCATGATTCAAATCTTTTCTCAGTCGATACTCAGGCTTGGGGAATCTGTCACACTTGGACTCCTATGTTTTTTTCTTTTCAGTCTGTAGTCCAGTGCTCAGTGCTTTCTTTTCAGAACAGGCTCTGGGAAGTAGGTAACTGCTACAGGACCAAGTCCTACAAAACTCATTTATACTGTTTCTCCATTTCTGACCTAGAACAAGCACAGCTATCTCCACACTATACCCCAATTTGCAGTGTAACCATCAGTTTTACTGATCTTCCTGAGTTTCCTTCACAGAACCACAAACAAATTATTGAGATAAACTTGATTCTATCACCAGTGTGTATCTCCCATACCTGACCTTTGGGCCAAGCAGTTGTGGAGTAGAGATCACTGCCCTCTCCAACATTGTTATATTGCTATTTTAAACTACCTTAATTTCAATAGTTATGTATCTCCCAATTTCAAGAAGGTACAGCAAAATCCACAAGTTCTTTCTAAACCCTTAGTAAAAACCTAGCTTCTCTACAGTCTTCTACCTCTTGATATTACAAGTGCTGTTTTACTCACTTTTAGATGTTGCTCCTTCTGCTTGACTCTGAGAATCAAAGGAACAGAAAGAATGATAGCAATGAAGACATCTTTTACCATCATACATTGTATAAAAAGCCTCAGCGAGTTCTCCTGAGCACCACAAAATTATAGTCTCATGCACTTATAAATCTTTCCTATAGCATTTGTTGGACTTTCCATTCTTCAGTTCTCCCAGAATGACATCCACTGATCAAAATGGACTTACCAACACTGTACTGCCAACACAAGTCATTAAGTTGGAAGAAATGTAGCTTGCTATAATATAGACCGTGTCAAGAAAAATCAGGCGCATAAAAGAGGATTTGACCTTCTCAATTAATCTAAAATTAAATCACGTCTAATTTAGATATCCTTCCACTTCGAATTTATACTTTCTGCCATCAAAAGCAGTTGCCTCGAAGCTTTTTGTTGAGAATGCTTCTCATGTACGACAGACTTGGATCAGTAAGTCTACCTTCCCTACTCTGCCATTGGCAGCAGAGTCCACAATGTTTCTGCTGCTTTCCTCGAGATGCTTATTTGTCTTGCCAAGTTCTGCTGCCTCCACCCTGCGTGCTGCTGTACCACTTCAGCTGTCAGACTGGCCAGACCCCAAACTGAGTCTGTGAAATGGTTGGGTTTTACCAGTCCCAGCCTGGCTGGCAAACACTGAATCAGTGCAACTGAGGTCACAAGGACTGGGAAGAACTTCTCTGATAACAACTTGTAAGAAAGAAAACCATTACCAAACCACACATCTGTGATTTCCTGTGTGCAAGAGATACTTATATGCAAACAGACACATATAAATCAAACATGCACTGAAATAACAATGCAGTATGATTACAAAAGATGACTCAAAACCCAGCCAGAGTTCTCTTACTTAACATTACACTAAACTCACTTACAGAAACAACTTACAACAACATTTCACAAAGGAAGTTTGCATATTTAAAAGGCCAAGAATAGCTGTCTGGCTTTTAGTTAAACATAATTCTGCCCTATGTTTTCATGATAAAAAAACAGTGTAACTGCTACAGTCTCCAAACAAGCCCATGTTGCAGTGTCTCTTCCACTGAAAGACTCCAACATTATTTACACTGCTTCTGGGCAATTATTTTGAAATAATAAACTCATTGCAGCTAGTTAATCTCATTCCACAGGCATGGAATCCTTCTTTTCTAGGAGTATATACAGGTTTTCAAATGTCTTCTGTAAAAACAGCTTTTAATGGCTTTAATGGGGCAAGAGGGGAAAAAACCAAAACTAGGCCTTGCTTATGTTTTCAGCAAGAACCATTAATATACAGCTCTTTTAGAACTGCACTGGCCTATAAAGAGTTGGTTTTTATGTTTTGGTTTTTAATTCATCTAAGCTTTAAAACAAGCAGAACAGCTCCATCCAAATATACTATCAAGAAAAAAAATCTTTGAAATAAGTGAACCTGCTCCAAGAAAGGATGAAAACAGGGTGAGAAAACCAACAGCTAAAATTATGAATTGGGATTTGCATAAAGATTTCCAATTTTTTATACAATCCATATGGGGAAAAAAATATATCTATAATCCAGTGATTCCAAGAGCTGAAGCTTCAATAAAAGAGAAAATAAACAGAACATCAAACAACATGAGATTTATCACAGGACAGCAGGAGATAAGAACTTTCTTCAGATACAAATGAAAATGTGAAACAATTGCATGTTACACCACTGATTCTTTTGTTCCAAAAGCCACACAAGATGCACTAAGCTGCTGATACAAGAATAGGAAAAGCATGAAATCTCTATGCCAGCCTGTATTTGAGAACTAGTACAGTGATACAGAAAACTCACTTACTTTTGACTGCTCTAACTACTGATGTTACAAATACTCTTGCTTCAGGCTTCATATACAGAAGGACAACATCACAGGGAAGAAAGGGAAAAAAAAAAAAAATCAACAAAACCAGCAGCCCCTCTCACCCCCCAAAGCAATTCCACATTTGTTTATATATGGGAAGTTCTGTTCCAAAAGCCTGGAACAAAATGTACAGCAAACCCAGTGCTTGCAGAAAGCCCTGTAAGCCCATGCAGTGCAGACACACTGTTCACATCCAGCTGATGCAGGACTTCTGGAAAATTAAGTGGAGGCAGGTCGGGGTAAGGGTATTTCTGCTTTTCCTACCCAGAACACAGTATGAAAAATTGTTCCATATGGATATTTGCCAATACAGTTATGGCAAAAGAGATATTAATCAAATTTTTGCTCCCAAATTATGGAAACCATAGATATCTAATGAAATGTAACACAACATCCTAAGAGCTAGGGTGAAACCATTACAATTAGAAGCTAAGACTCCCTCCCTTCACTGCTGGAAGCAACATTTGCAAGCTCTGCCAGTTCTTCCTCATATGCTTACAGGTGACTCGACCAAAAGTATTAAAATAACAAATAGAGGTAAAAAGCAGAAGATAACCTTTTTAGCACTTTTTAAAGTTGCCCAGTGTGGGTGTGCTATTAAAGACGAGATAGAAAAGCTATATCCATCCTCTAAGCAAACACACTCCTAAGGAGTCAGAAAAAGCTTTGCTGGTGTGTGATCATACACAGATTAACGATTTCAGAAGGTAAGTCAAGGTAAGAGCTAGTTCTACCCCATTCTCCATTTTGTATTCATGGTGTAAGGCTTCAGTTATTATCACTATGAAATAGCTGAGAGACCACATTACATAAAAAAACCCCACCGCAACATAAAAAAACATAAAAGTGTAACAGCAGAAAGGAAGGTTGGACTAAAATGATACTATGTCTTGCAGACAACACTAGAGAAATGGAATCTGATGAAGTGGGAATCATAAGGCAGAGAAACAGAGCAACTGAACTGGACTGCAGACAGAGAGAATATTTAAATCACTGCTTTGAGCAGACTACCTGCAGATGACAGGAAGACAGAGAGAAAAAGATCTTGACAAGAAATCTGAACAGCAATGAGCAATTTTTAATTAATCTTTAACATGCTTAACTTGACATGTATAGAAGAGGTCTAGTTTCCAAAGGGCAGATTTTCGTACTGGCTGAAAAACCGAAAACAACTACTTAATACAAAATTTCTAGCTGAAAAACCTTGGGTGTGAAGAAGGCTTTAAAAACAAAGAATGATAATAGATTAAAGTGTAGTGATCACTGGAATTGAAAAATTAAAAAAAAATCAGTACAGAGAAAATTAGATCAAGAGAGAGAAACTTGAAAGTCCAAACTCCATCGGAAAGCGTTTATATGTCAACACCAAAATATGTCCCAGAAATGCATCCATTCTGATGACTTTCTGTTAAAAAAAACCCAAAACTTTACACTCTGATATGCCAGAGAGGAACATTGCAAACTTTTTAGAAATGCATTTCAGACTGTACATTTTTTTAAATATTGCCTTTTACATTTGATAATTCCTAAATTCACATATGGCATAAGAAATGCTAAACAAACTTTTAAGTTTTAGCAAACTAAAGCATTTTAAAGTGACTTTGTTTCAATTTGCTTTATTTGGTTTTGATTTGTTGTGGTTTTTTTGGTGGTTTTTTTTTCCTTGATACCTCACTGAATTTGAAGGATGGAATACCCTTCAAATATTTTGAGTAAAAAAAAAAAAAAATTCTATACTATTTTAATGTAAAACTTTACAAAGAAAAAAAAACAAAATAAACCACCACACCTCAATGAGTTCCGCAACATTCAATTTACATTTATATACAGTCTCTAGTTGCATCACAGGAATAAAAGAGGGATTCACAAAACACGAAGTCTATCTACATTTCCCTCTTACAGGTCGTAAGAAATAACAATACATTCTTTAAGTAGAAGCATAGAATAGACTATACTAAGGTTTCTAAACCAATTTTCATTCTACTTCAAGTTGGGTATGGAGGGAATTGGCTAATATAAAGTCTTACACACAAAACCCATTACAGGAAGGCTTATTTCCCAAAAAGTGGGTCAGAAACAATTTCAACCTTGTTAAGGGGATGTGGAAACAAAGATTGTTGAAACAAGCAACGCGAGAAAGAGATTTTAAAGTCTTTTTTTTTGTACCCAACCCCTAAGTTTAACAAACAAAATTGAAGGGATCAAAGCCTATTATGAAGCATAAAACTATCTCCACTGAAAACCATAAATTATGTATGGAGCAGGCATATTTACTAGTGCTTCTAGTAATGCAGAATCTCTGAATGAGCATTGACTGGTGAATGCCTCATGTTCTTTTATGATGGATTATGCAGAAAGACCCAACACCGTCACTAAGGTGCTGGAGCTCATGTGCTTGAGAGTCACAGAATAAGGGGGAGACAAAAATAATACCTTTTTCCTTTTGGTCAGGTCCGATGTTTTATGAATAAGAGCAATTGTCACTGACACAAAAAACTAATATACTGAAAAAGTCAGATAAAATTGTCTTCTCCACTTCCCACTTTTTCCTCTCCTCACTCCCTTCAGCTCATCTCCTTTCTTCAAGTGATGCATCTGCATAAAACTTTGAAGTACTGATTGCAGTGATGCACTGAATTCCACAAAGAAAAAAAAAGCATTTGAGAATGTAAGAACCAGCATGTTATGCCAATTTGAACATTTCCTGCATCATGAACAGTTAATTTTCAAAAAAGAAAGCTTTTTCTTCTTTCAGAACAAAGGATGATTTCAAAACAGGTTGATTTATATTAAAGACTTGAAAGAATTTGAAGTCCCAGTGAAGAGTGGGGAATGCCTGTATGGCCCAATGAGGCACAGTGCATCAGCTCTTCCCTGATCCAAGGCAGTGACATCCAGCAGCCACCTCTTAAGCTTTTATCCATGTGCCTACACTGCTTTGATGCATAGCTATGCCCAAGCTGTACTATTTCTGATTCAAGACCTATGCCAGTATTTCTTTCTAGTTGCCTCACTGAACTCCACAAATTCCTGAGTGCAGGGATTTTTAGTAGACAGTCAAAACCAAGTGCAGGTTTTCCCATCCAAATCTGAAGCGTGTCAGGAGACAGCAGTCTGGGGTGAAGGACAAAGAAGCAGTCATCTGGCTTGTTCCAGAAGATCAAGAACATGAGATTAGGCTAAATCCCCGATCCATACAATCATTATGAGCCTGCTTGTTTACCTGCTACGTGTGTGGACACATGGCTGTGAGCAGTTTACTATTTCCTAAAACAGAATGATGAAAATCTGTAGGCAAGCTATCAGATTCAACTAAAAATAGGGTGAAATATACTTGATA
>JAWWLV010000001.1:6836074-6859072 GCA_035041135.1 Platyrinchus mystaceus
GATTTCGTAAGCAGACGGAAATGACGGTGCAATTAGGTGCTATAAAAGACTGTGTTACAAGCTAATAAACGCCATTTGACCGTCCACCACATTGGTGTCTGTGAGTCGATGGCCCGAGTGGCTGAAAGGTGGCCACCGTGCTTTTCCTGAACCAGGTCGCCATACAACACCCAAATACTTAAAGTGGCTCTGATTCCAGCTAAAATATCATAGAATCATATCATTGAAGGGTTTGGGTTGGAAGGGACCTTAAAGATCATCTAATTTCAACAACCCTGCCATAGGCAGGGACATCCCCTACTATAGCAGATCAGGTTGCTAAGAGCCCCATTCAGCCTGGTCTTTAACACTTCCAGGGATGGAGCATCCACAGCTTCTCTGGGCAACCTGTTCCAATGCCTCACCACCCTCACAATAAAGAACTTTCTCCTAAAGTTCTAATCTAAAACTGCTCACTTTCAGTTCAAAGCCATTACCAGCTTAGGATTGCCCCAACCTGGGTGTAGAACCTTGCCCTTGACCTTGCTAAACTTCATGAGTTTCACACAGGCACATGTCTCAAGCCTCATGAGCAGGGCATCCCTTCCCTCCAGTGGACTCCGCCACACAGCTTGGTGTCACTAGCAAACTCACTTGTGAGTGAGTGAATCCCACTGTTCTTGTCACTGCCAAAGGTGTTAAACAGCACTGGTCCCAGTACTGACCCCCAAGGAAGGCCATTCATCACTGGTCTCCACTTGGAAATCGAGCTGTTGACCACAACTCCAGCCAATTCCTTGTGCCTGGAGCAGTCCCTCCATCAAATCCATGTCTCTCCAGGTTAGAGACAAGGGTGTCATGAATGACAGCATCAAAGGCTTTGCACAAGTCCAGGTAGATGTTGCCAGTTGCTCTTCCCTCATCCACCAATGTTGTAACCTCATCATAAAAAGCCATCAAATCTGTCAGGCGTAATTTGCCCCTTAGTGAAGCCCTGTAGACTGTCATCAATCACCTCCCTATTCTCCATGTGTCTTAGCAGAGTTACCAGAAGGATCTGATCCATGATCTTGCTGGGCACTGAGGTGAGACTGACTGGGCTGTAGTTCCCTGGGTTTTCCTTTTTCTCTTTTTAAAAAATGGTGGTTATATTTCTTTTTTTGCAGTCAGTGGGAACTTTACCAACCGCCACAACTTCTAAAATATTATGGCTTAGCCACTTCATCTGTCAGTACCCTTAGGACCCATGGATATATGAAAGTATTTTTCAGTCCTTGTGCTATTTGAAAAATCCCTAGTCTTTTCTATTTACTCAGACCTATACAAAAGTAAAAATATATAAATTTCTTCTTCTTTTCACACTGAAGACACTGGTTTAGCATTGCATTTTTTTTCAAACTTCTCATTTAAAGCAGGTGGTTTAATTTTCAAATCTTCAGGGAAAAATATCCATCTTGGGCTGAAACTTTATCTGTCTCAATTCAGGAGAGAGGATTCATTTTTTTTCTCCTAAAGAAAGTTATAAACCTCATCTTGAAGTCTTTGAAGATGAAATGTATTTTCCCTATGCTCCTAGCTTCAGCAATGGCCTAGAGATTTAACAGGAAAGTAGGTCATTAGAGTCCCAGATACTTTCTTTGACATAGCTAAATGACATTTCTTCTGGAATCCAAATGTCATTTTTGCCCTTTATTCTTAGAAAAATAGATGTCAATCCCCACTAGAAAACACTGCAATCATTACTTTTTGATAGAAAATTTAAATCAATGGAAAATAAAATAAGTTTGAGGTACTGTTTCTCTTCAGCTTCTGTTTCATATCAGTTTTCTCTGTTTCCTGAGCTGCCCAAGTCTCTTTCAGCTAGCCAGTCTTTTCCGGTCAAGAATGAATCTAGAAGTGTACAAGGCAGCATTTGCGCATTTTGAAGGCCAGAGTTCACCATCAGAAAAATTCCGCTACTTTTCACACTGATTTAGAGAAAAAGCAAACCTAGCATTTTAGTGAACTTTCATGCTACAATCTGACTTCACATTGTAATGCATTCAACTGCCACACAAAGCATAATGACATTACCACACTGCAGATAAGAGAATAGCCATGGCTGAAACACAAAGCTCAACAGGTTTCAAGTCTAAATGGGCTAATTTCAATCACAAGCCACACTAGTTGAGAGAGCCTTGTCTTTCCTTTCACTGGCATCCTCCTGATGCCAGCCCAGATCTCTCAGGAGCACAGTGTTTCTCCTCTAAGAATTCCCACTTCTCCTACACACATTTTATGCAGGGCTGTGAAATTTTACAGATTGATTGGCATTTTGTGCTTTTCTATTATGCTCCCCCAGGATACACAATTTATGCCTAATAGAGGCTCACATCACACACTCAAGGAAACAAAGCAGAGAAAAACAGGGAAACAATGTGTTTTCACAAGGCCTTAATACTTGAATGACACAAGTGACAGAACAACACTGAAAATGGAAAAAAAAATACCAAAACCACCCTAGAGCCTGGTGGGAAGCCAGGGGATGGCCTACCAGGAAAAATTCTGAAATGCAAATCAGCATGGAAGCTGAAAGATCTGAGCACTAGAAACATGTTTAGTTTAATTGATCCTTTCCCACTTAATTCAGTGCTTTCTTCCTCCTTTAAAGAGTTCCTTCCTCCCGTCACCCTTCACACAGGTCCCAAGTTTATCAAACTCCTGTTTTGCCTTATTTTCTGTAGCAGGTTTGGAGGTTTCAACCTCCCACCCCAGTGTAAAGAAGTGAAACACTGGCATACAGGCTTTGACCAGAATCCAGGGAAAAGGTTCAGACAACTTCCTCTGTAATTCCAGCAGCACCGAACAGAGAACTTACAAACAACTGAACAGGATCCGCACAGTCACGTGCACTTCTTTTCTCTATAACTAGGATCCTGCTAGTGAAAATGCAGGGAAGTCCCTAAAAAACCTCCTTTTGTAAGTTCTTTTGTAATGTTCATCTATTGCATTTCCAGTGCTGAGCTATAGACCTTCTAGAAACTAATGCCCTCACCTCAAACAAGAAGCTAAAGAAATGAAGTTGGTAGCTTTGCAAAGAAATATCATCTGACATTAGCACAGCAGATCCAAAGATCATGCTGGAATTTCCATTACCCACATCAAGTGTGCTAATTTGGGTGTGCTCAAGTCCTTTGTTTTGCTAAAGAAAAAACCTCTCCCCAGCTCTGACTGACAGTATTGAGTCCAACTCCTGGCCCTGAACAGGACCACCCCAAGAATCACACCATGTTTCTGAGAGCATTGTCCAAACACTTCCTGAACTCAGACAGGCTCAATGCTGAGACCACTTTCCTCTTCCAGTGCCCAATCACTCTCTGGGTGAAAAACCTTTCCCTAATATCCAACCTAAACTTCTCCAGACTCAGCCCAACCATGGGAGGAAAGCCTATTCATCCTTTTCACTTCTGTACATAACTTTATCTGAAAAGAATGTTGAATTATTAGCTCATTAGTTTTAAACACTTGTAAATTCCTAAAATGCCAATGGATATCAATGCAGGGACTGATATTCTCCCTTAATTTCTGAGCTGCTACTTGGGAAGCATTAGCTGACACACTTTACATTTCCAGAAGTCAGTGACAGATAAACACAAGTACTATTCCCCAAAACAAATGAAAACTGTTACTTCTGAAAAAAACCCACAAAACTATGTCATGAAACAAAGGGATTTCCAATGACAGACATTTTGAACAAAAAGCAAACTACATGAAAAGCAAAATTTTCTACCTTGAGAAACATATGGTTTATGTACAATTGTTGCTACACCCAACTAAAATAAATCCTTTTTCTCCTGATGCACCACACACAGCATATGGAATGTATGCATATAGAAATGAGAATAATTATTAGAAAAATCACAAAAGCTACTCCTCACAGAAGAAGAAGGATTGCAGTACTCTCAGTAAGAGTTAAGAAAAGAAAAGAAAAGCAAGGCTGTGGGAAACCAGTTGGATGTTTTTCATCATGCACGGACACTGATATAAATCAGGAATCTAATCGTTGCTTACACCATCTAAACCAGCAGAAGGAGGAAAGATAGGATTTGGTAAAGTAACAGTGACTTCTAATAGCAGCTCTAAGGCACATGAGGACCTGCAAAGCCTAGGTAGGACCTCTACTGTTGGCTGCTGCAAAGGATGTGAATCCTGAATCAACAGCTTAAGGCAAACACTGCATATTTCTTTTCATCTCCAGTGATCCACCAGATCTTGTGATCAATAGATCAACACAAATCATCCCAAGACTATTTTTAATCAGGCCAGATTTTTTTAAATAGTACTGTATGAACAGCACAGGAAAAAAAAAAAACAAACACCTCCCTACAAAGTACTCTGCTCAAGTGTTTTCCACTACCTTTCCCATACATGCAGTCCATCATTAAAATGTGAGGAAGTCCTTGAAGTTATTAGCCCTTGAAAGAAACCCAGAGTAATGCTGAGCATAATGCCTTCTTACAAAGAACTAGAGATCCTTATGGAACTATGGTAGCACACATGAAGTCTTAGCTGATTGAGGCCTTTATGCCTCAATCAAGAAAGCGAGCTAATATTAATATAAAGCTACAAATGTTAGCAGTGATCGTAAATCCTCAGTCATTTAAACACCATGTGTTTCACCGACCGCTGTCCACTAAAGTCAAATAAATTCTTTGAAGATCTGAGGTCACAGAGAGATTTAAGAAACAAATCTTGAGAGCTGAGCTAATGTGGAGAATCAGAGTAAGTCATATAGTGTTCAATGAAGCATTTGAGAAAAAAAAAAATCCTTACATTTAAAGCACTTTCTCCACTTCCTTTGGTTATAAAAGCACTCTGGAACAAAGTCAAGCCCAAAAGAAAACCCTGTGCTTTCAAAAGTGTTTATCAACAGAGAAGTAAAAATCAGTGACCGTGGATTTACTGTAACTGTTACCTTTTTTCTCCAGTATTTAAGTAGAGTTCTCAAATTCCTTTTTTCTCTAAAAAATTTTGTCTCAACAGAAGTTGAAGAATTCAGATATTTGGGAGAAAGAGAAGTTGACAACCTGCCTCAGAGCAGCAGCTCCATCCAACTGCCAGATATTAGGCAATTATGCCCAGCAATTCCACAGCACGTTTAAAATATGACAAACAAATCTTGGGAACTCACTATATCCTTTTGATTGTACCTAAATTAACAGTCTGAGCTCTGAGGCAGTGTTTTGTCTGGCTGGAATCTGAAAAATTAACTGAGCCAGTAAACAGCAATATGTGTCTGCATCCTATGTGTTCATGATACTTTCATATGGGAAATGCAATGCACTGTCTACAGAAATTCACTGCACATAACCAGAAGGGCTCAGTGCTTAATACCATGACCAGATTTACAACAGTACATCCATTCAAATAGCAAATAAAGGAACCACATTTCCAGCAGAGTTCTATTCAAGTATGGCAAGCTCTCCTAATACACTGCTTTTGACAGTCTGGTCTCAAATACTTAACAACCAAATGAGGGCAGACGAATTGAAAAAAAAAAAAAAAAGCAATCAGAATTCATTTTAGCCATTGTGGAGGGAAGAGTGGCCTATCAGAAAGCTGGGGAATAAGAACTGACAAAATGCTTTAGTCAATGATAACCAGGTCCACCTCAAAATGGAACATCCTCCCTGGAGTCCCTCTCCCATAACTGTGCTGCACTTCACAAGCATGAAAACAAACATTATCTCGCTCCATCCCAAATCCTTCTACACTGGCTAAATAACTAGTCAATAAATGACTGACATATTGGCTCAGTGTAGATGTCTCTCCAATGAAAAGGACATGTCAACAGCAATAGCCTGCCCCTACAGATATTGTTGCAGGGTGGCTTTGTACTTTCCTTTGTTATTTCTATGCTGTTCAAGTGGCTTTATTCCATGATGACCTGCAACTTTAATGAGCATGTTACTTTACCACAACTGTTAATAGTGCTTTTTTACATCTATTCTGGAAAACATACCAAAATAAAATGCATTAAAAGCGGTAAAGAGGACATATATGCTTGTCAAACTGCTGCTTCCAGTGCTGCTCCACCTCAGAAAGGAAAAGCTGATTCACATTTTCACAGTCTCCTTAGTACATAGAAGAACTTGGGACCATGAATGGCAGAAGGATTCTGGCTGGAACTATAGTGGCGAGCATTTGGACTGTGTGCACACAACATCATGTGGAAATCTCAGCTGTCTCAGTATTGGAAAGGTTTTACGGATCTTAGGGCCAAATATTTTCCAAATATAATTGCAAAGGGTACAGAGCAGTGAGCAGCTTTCTTAAGAACTATTATCATCAACTGCTTTCTCTCCCAAATTGGCAAATGACTTATATAAAATATACCTAAGTAGATATGTATAGGGTTTTTGAGAATCTAAATGTAGTTGTAATGCTTTATGTTATCAGATGGAAATATCTGTGAAATAACCTAGTATCGTGATCTAACATGAACTTTTGCATTTAAGAAGATTTAAAAAAAAATGAACAAAACCCAACACATTGTTATATTTAGAGACTGAACATTACATTGAAAATACCATATTCTTTTCACCAAAATAGAACAAGAACTGAAGAAACAATAACAATTTCCTACCTAAATTAATTCCTCAAATACCTGCTCCTCTCTATAAGTGTTGACAGCAAAAGCGTGCAAGGAAGAGTAATGTTTCATATATGCCTTCACAGCCCTTCTGCACTTTTAATATGTTAATTTTCAAAACTTTTTTTCTATTTTTCTCTGCACTGTCTTCACAGATAAGCATCAAATTTTGTTCTTCGTTACCACTTTCCTCCCCCTTAGAAAAGCTGATTATGAGAAAACTCTGACTCTTAACTTCCATGAGAAATCACGGAGGAAAACTGTGGCAGATATAGGAACGAAATCCACACATTTAAACCTCACAGGTCTAACCAATGGATAGGATTTAATCAGTGGAACAAAGCACTGGACCTCCTATGTTATATACTGGTAGCAGTGACTAAACTACAGGGGAGGGAATACCAAAGAGACAGGAAAGGAATGGTTATTAAGGCTTCATTAGCTTTGTTGTTCTCTCTAAAAGTACAACCACTTATAAATACTAAAGGTGCTTTTAATACCTTAAAGTGACATATGAACGTTCTGCCCTTAGAAGTTGAACCTGTATTTTGAATAAAAACATCATAAAATTTTACAAAGAAGAGCTCCTCTATTTCAACAGCACTAGCTTATCTGAAAAATATCAATCAGACTTCAGATCACAGTATGCTACTACAACAGTCTTGGCAAGTTTTTTATGATGACCTTGTAGTAAAAGGTGGAATATGACAAGCTTTTATTTTTACATGTCTCAGGGGTGAAAGCTTATAACCATAAATAAATGCTCCTCTAAACTACTGTGAGTTGTGGAGTTTCCCCAGGCTCTACGCTGGATTCACACTTTCAAAATCTATACACTTCCACTAGTTTTTAATTTTTGCTATAATGTAGCAGTGTGCCGTTTTTGCAGGTGATACCCTGAGTTATCCATCCCTCAATACAGAAAACTCTGCAACAGCAGAGCTAATACCTGACTGATGTCAATAACTGAATAGCTCAGAACTTTCTGAAGATAATGCAAATAAGAAAAATAGCAGTGTTTGGGCCTCCTCTGTGTATATTTATTTCATCCTGTTCCTAACATGGACAGATGCTGCTGCTCCATGTTACTTGCTTGGCTCTAGGGTAATTTTACCTTGAATGAGACATAATTCTCATAATTAATTCTCATAATTCTGGTCAACACAATTTATCCTGATTTATATGGTTTTCAGTCCAAACAGTGGAATTAATGAAACCTATTATTTACCAATAATATTTACAAATACTTATGTAGAGAAACAATAAACTTTGTCATATGCTGGAAGAAAATCTAAGAGATGGTTGGGTAGAACATGACCATTGCTGGAAATCCGGTGAAGTCCGGAGAAACAAACTGATTCCCAGCTAAAAGATAACATAAGTCATTGCACAACTACCCAGGCAATAACAGATTATATTTGAACAACATCCTTCACATGATCCCTCCTGATTTAAACTTCAAATAAGCTGATACCAATTTCATTGACATAATGAGAACAAACAAAATAAATCAAGTGAATAAAGTCCAGAGTGATCTTTGCCTCCTGGATAAGATGCATTTAGACAGTGTATCAACTGCTACAATGATTTACATTAGAGACTGAGATGTATGTTTTAAGCAGCGTTGTTAAAGCTAAATGCAATCTTATGTTTAAAGAAGGAGTTTAAATCAGTCTCCTCTTTTAAAAGTAAGGCAGAAACAACATACCTCTGCATTTGTAGAGGAACTGACTGAAAGAAAATGTTTAACCCTGGAATTCAAAGACAAAGACAATTTCTTTGGGATACTGGTGCAACACAAGTCAAGAAAAAGAGGCATCTCAAAAATCTCCTGGATATTCAACAGGCTAAAAAAATAGTCCTGTTAATATCAAGCTTGTGGAGCAAGTGAAATAGAGGTAAAGGCCTATACAGTACTTAAAAGTTTGGTATTAAAATATAAAAAAAGTTTGAAGATATCTCCCATCAGTAGGAATTCCTCTAGAAACTAGTTGTGGAGAAAGAATATAGCGTTGTGTATACATAGACTGAATGGCTACAAAAATAGTACTTCGTTAGGAGAAGCAGTGGGACTATGATATGAAGGTTATTTCCCACTGAGAAAAATTAAAAATAGAGCTACATAGCAAAAATGGGGGAAAGGAGCACGGCAGAAATAGCTACCAATCCAACACGTTTTTATACAGCTTGAATAGTATGAATCCTGCAAAGTTAAGCCAGTTACATCTTTCCCTCTGCAAACAGTCTCCTCTTGGGACTTTGGAATCTTCCTGGAAGTGTTTACCATTCCTAATCTGTTGGCCTCAGAAGTCTTAGGAACAGGAGGAAATGTTGTACTTCTCAACATGCACGTGATAAGTGATCTTTCCAGAGGGCTTGTTTTCCCTTCCTACAACAGCAATTGGCCTTTACATTATTATTTTTTCTTTTTTTAATAGGAGGTTGCCATATTCATCCTCAGCATTCCCAACTAA
Source organism: Platyrinchus mystaceus (assembly GCA_035041135.1). Taxonomy (NCBI): domain Eukaryota; kingdom Metazoa; phylum Chordata; class Aves; order Passeriformes; family Tyrannidae; genus Platyrinchus; species Platyrinchus mystaceus. Next base: position 6,845,159 of record JAWWLV010000001.1, read on the forward strand.
AAAAAAAAAAAAAAACCAAACTAAAAAACCCCAGTGCAACAACAACAAAATCCCAAACCTTGCCATGAAACAAACACAAAACCCAACAAACAAACCCCACAACCAGCATTACCAGAAATTCCAGTTTACATGTGGAAGGGTTATAAAGCCAAGTGCTTAACTACATGAGGTTTGGGGCAGCTCTGGAAATAACTTTTTAACAGCAGATGACACAGAATGTATCAAAGAAATGAAAATGAGGAGCACAGAACTCCATTCCTCAAATAATTACATTCAAATGAAGACACTTGGCCCCTCTCTTTCACTTGGTGACTGAAAATTGACACATCATTAGAAGATCTGGTAAGACCCCAGAGCTGGGAAACCATTGTTAACTGCTGCCAGAAGATATTTGCAAAAATACTGTCACCAAAATGTCACAATGGCCCTTCTTAAATGGTCAAGCAGTCTTCAAGCTGGTGCTTTGCTAGAGGAAATGTTCATTTATAGAGATCAAGTTAAAAAAATCTGATCTGGTGCATAAAGAAACAGTCCTCAAAATATTTATGTACTGAAGCAATTCTGACAGTCAGAGTTTTCAGGTGGAATCTTCAGTTTCTGCTTCATCAAATTAAGTGTCATAAATAACCATTTTCATGTTTCATTTTACCCCCTCCCCTTTAAAATCCTTCTGAACTAGACTTCTTGGAAACATCACAAGTATTCTGTCCAAAACTTCACTGTGCTGCGGCAGCATCTGCCCAAAGTAGTCCAAAGCAAGATCCATCCTTCTATGCAAAATCCAAGTATTTACCCTTTCTGGAGATCACAAAAAATCTTATGCAGTTTCATCTAGGTAATGCAAAGTCTAAGAAAGAAAACCAGGTAAAACAAAGCAATCACAGTGTGAATCTATCCTGGAGCTGCAAAATCATCGAGATGCTTCAATTTGACTGGAAGGCTCTGAGCAACTAGATTTAAGTGGGTTTTACTTATTCAGTGGTTAGGTCTTGATGACCTGCAGACCAAATGACCTTCCAACCTAAATTGATTCTAAGTGCCACAAAGCAAGGATAAAGTAGTGAGTTCAACAGCTGCTTTACAGCACTTAATACAAGCAGTCTTCAATAAAGTCTGAGAAAATACTTGAAAGGAAATAGCACTGAATGCAATGTTTGAAAGCAAGGGCTCTAGTGTTCTCCTTACAGGCAATCCCAGGAGGAGGGGGAGGGAACAGTTTTCCCATGCTAGCAATGCACAAACAAAAGACAGGTGCTCCCACAGAATATCACCTTCTAAGGAGCTCAGGAAAACCTCAGATCTCAGGGCAGGCGCGAGCCCCAGCTGCACCTTGCTGAAAACGGCAGCACAAATTCCAGACTTTCAGAAGGGAAAGATGAAGATCCATAAATAAGATCATAGACATAAAAGAGTACACTAAGTAGCAAAAGTAAAACTCCTTCTGAGAATTCCCTCAGTTGCAAATTTATGTTCCTTATGCCACGTTAGACACCTGTTTACCAGTTAACTGTGATGCTTTAAAAGGATGAACAGAACCTTCTTTAATGCTTAGACAGAGCAATAAGAAAAGCAGTAACACATCATTTACTTTACGTCTTCCACCACAGGAGGTTATAAAATAGGTCCTATGCTTTAGACAAAATATAGAACTATTGCAGGACTGAATTCCTTGTGGGTACCTTCATCACAGGGCTGCTCGGCACCAAAGGAAGAGCTGAAGGCTTCTTGAAGGGACTGTGCAACTGAGCAAGAGAACTCCAAAGATAATGCATGCACAGTGTCAAGCCTAGTTTACCATATATAGCTTCAGTTGTGTATTCAACATGCATGTGCACTTCTGAAATAAGAGTGTGTTAATGATCACAGATGAGTGGGGCCCATGAGTAATTCTGACTCATTCTGTAATTCCAGTGCCTGCAGGGCAGTTTCTGTTCGAATGGCAATATATGGGTATGTGAAGTAATCACTGAACACGGATGAGATTAGGCTTATTTGTGCTGAAAATCTGCTTGTGTGGATGTGTTTTGGTTTTGCCTTTTTTTTTTTTGGTAATTATGAAGGTCCTAAAGTCTTGACCCACTGTTTTACAGCATCAAAGATGACCGAATAACACTACAGAAAAAAGCAAATTTCAAAGCATGCATAGGCAAATACGTGAACTCAACTTGATTCATTCCCATCACTCATGACATCCAATGCATGCAAAGTTTCTGGGGGAAAAAAAAAAAAGCCATGCAAGGGTTTAAAAAAAAAACCAGCTGAGCTGTATTTTAATTATTGATTTAACTGTACTAATACATAAACACTATCAATTGGCTGGTTTTTCTGATTTTCATTACTGTTCTGCATCTGAAGCTAAGCAATGTATTTAACTGAACTTTACAAACATCCTGAATATGAGCCCTTAACTTTCAAAATACACATAAACACGCGTTTGCCTTAAAACCTGATGCTTAATTATCAGAAAACTCAATTTTATCTACCACAAATAACAGAAAAAAATATATTTTCATGATTTTCTATGAAAATATATGTTCATACATATAAATACATTTTCATGCATTTATATACACAGGCATGTATGGATTTATATGTATATGTAAGTCAAAATACACCCCTCAGGTTACATTTGCTACATCACTGCTTCGTTGAAATTCAGGAAATGGTTTACAGCACTGCTGACCTTACATGATTAGTTCTGAAAGGTTTATTTCTTTGTCACACTGATTTGTGGCAATCACCTTGCTGCTCTGAAGTCATGAATCTCTGTAGGTATTACAGCATGCCTTTCTATATATTGGTATGCTATCAGAAACAGTGATGATCATTTATACTGGTGTGAAAAGATGGGGAAATGCTTAGGAGACATTTAGGAGTTCATTGTTCTCTGTTCAGATATTTATGACTATGATTAGAGATAAAAAATAAAAATTACATTTACATATTTATGAGCATTTTTATGCAATATCTTCATTTCTATTAAAATGCCATAAATATCCCTGCATTGCTGTAATGCAAGTCAGAAATCTAACTATAGTGCACTTGGTTTTATCTTTTTCCTTAAAACTTCCTAAATTAAAGCAATGAACAAAATACAGCATGAGCAGTGCTGATTGATAAAAACAATGAAAACAGCCTGCCCTTAGGTGCAATTACAAAATTGTAAAGAACTAATCTATCATACAGTAGGACCTAAAGATATTTTTCTTTGTTTTGAGAAGCAGAAACAACCTTGTGGGAAAATGCGTGGGCTGCAGAACCATGCAACACAAATTGAAGAGTGCAGGCAGAAACTCACCTCTAGCTTTGTTCTTTGTAGCAGCCACTGGAAGCAAGGAAAAGATTGCACAAGAAGAAGAGAACAAAGATAGATTAGACAGAAGTTTGAGCAGGTAAGAATACAGAAAAACTTTATCACTATCGATTCAAAGCTAACAAACACGGTTTCTAGGATTATTTGACCTATTTATTAGAGACACTGCAGTGCTATGAGACAGTTCAGACCTGTGATTCTGTCAGAAACCCTGTGTTGAAAACTTAGAAAATACATCAGAACACGCACTCAAAAAGCACAGCAAGGAGAGCAGGAAAATCATGGACCATTAATCACAAGTAAGTGACAACATATGTACACACATTTGTGAATTCTAAAACTTACAGCACAATTTTCTGGGCCAAAAGTGCATTCTGAAGTACCTAAATCTTACATCATTCCCCATCATTTCTTGAAACATCACTCTTCTGTGAAGCTGATGCAAACAAACATTGGTTAAACTGCAGGCACTCCAATGATTTATAATCCATGTTATATGACCATTGTTTTTCTTCACTGAAGCCTATATCTTCAGATTGTTCTTGCACCAATGGAACATTCAAAGCAAAAGGGGCAGACAATATATTAATGAACAGTGATCAGTGTTCAAACTCAGAGAAAAAGGGAGAGACACTAAAGTATCCTGAAATCACACAGTTTCATGCTATTAACTGTGTATGCCTAACAGGGTAAGAAAAACAAGGGTAGCAGCTTAAAATGTTCCACTAACCTCTGCCGTACCACCAAAATGAATACAATCATTATTTTCTATTTTCTGAGGCTCACAGATGATGCTGTTGATAATCAGGACCCAAAGTTAGAATGGAATCACTCTGTTAGCTAAATTACACAAAAATATACTATCCACAACTCTCTAAACTATCAAGTGCACTCTGAAAAGGCTTTCATTCAAGAGCATCTCCACGAAAAAAAGGTACCTCAGAAAAGAAACCCAATGTAAATTCCTCTTCTGCTGGCCCTTCCTGTAAGGCAGAACTACATTAACAATTCAAAGTCAGCTACACTTGTGACCAAAAGACACAGAAGAAAAGGAGAAAGACCCAATCCCCTGTCTGCTGTATTTGCTGCTCTTGTTCATACCTAAAGGGGTTTGATTGGTTGGTTGGTTGGTTTGGCTTTGGTTATGGTTTTGTTAGTTTGTTTCTTTTACTTTGTTTTATTTATTTTGGTTTGGTTTGGGCTTTTTTAGTCTGGTGTTTTACCAATTAGTCTTTACTAAGACAAAAAAGTAGACATAGCAGTGAAGGCCCATTTGCCATATACGAAGAAATTGCTGTAAAACTGAGACTTTTAACAAAAAAATGTCAGTTTTCCAGATATATATTTTTTTTTTCTGCATTGATCCCTCCTTTACTTCCAGGTGCACCATACTGAATTGGCATAATTCTCCTGACAGTGAAAGCAAAACAAAAAAAGCAGTCTCATGATGTCTACACTCAGCATTACTTCATGAAACAGCTCTGCTTTGGGGAGGTACAATGAGTGCAGATGCTTCTGCAGAGCTCTTTCCACAAGGCTATTTAACAAGATATATTCACCTGCAAAACTGCCTGTAAATCTTACATATGCTAAAAATTGCTTGTGCAGTAAACAAAATTAATGGTGCTATTCTAATTTTGTAAGAAGTGAACAGTTTCTCCTTCATGCAAATATAAGTTGATAATGAATGCACTGAGTTCATCAACCTGTTCATTTTCTTATGCCTCTCCTTCTTTTTGAGTCCTAAGAATTACATCTACATGAATGCATTGTCACTTCTAGTCAGATGAATCATATAAACTTAACAAAGGTCTTGAGAAAATGCTATCTCCCCCTCCCCACAGGAAATTTAAAAGCAACAGGAGACTTTATACTTACTTAATCTCACTAAAAAAGATATATGTGTGAGTGTGTATATGTAAATATGTACATTTTAAATACATATGTATGTGAATTCTTCAGAATAAACATATATACACACATGAATATGGAAATTATATAATCTATGTATGGGTACATATATACATGTATATTAAAAGAATCCATGCATTCTATGATTAGACAGCTTTATTTTGAAGCATGTGAACTAGACTGAGAATTATTACCTATCATGTACCAGTAAATAAAGAAGAGATATAAATGAGATTGTACATTATAATTGGAAGTAGGGCAGGTTACTAGGCTTGTTAGGCCAATTATAACTCTCTGCAAATCCACTAATAGAGGACTAGATGACAGTAACCTTCCTAAAAATGTCATGTTCAATACTTGTAAGTTTTTCCACTGACAGCATGGTCCAATTACAAGTCAATTCGTAAAGTTCAAACTGCACAACAGCCAAATTAGCTGAAAATGGTCTTTCAAAATATAATTCTGCCTGCTGAAGGCAACTAGCTGGAGCTGTTTCCATCAACAACCCATCTTTTTGATACCTAGCATGAGGCAAAATTCCCTTTCATTGTTACCACTGAGGTAGGTATTTCTCTCTCCAAAGGCAAAAAAAAACCCCAAAACCATTTCTCTCTTCCCTCTTTACTCTCCTTGTCATTCTTTGTAAAGAGAATACAATTTTCAGCTATATCTGTTATGTCTGAAAATTATTAGCATTACATGAAAAGTCATAGAAGACAAACATGAATAAATGTTTCTAATGAGCATCAGGAAGACTGAAATTTAGCAGAGGGAAGGTGAGATCTTGGTTAGAGCACCAGGTATGGGATAACTCAGCTTTTTATACCACTGAAATCAGTGACAAAAACCTGTGGGTTTCAGCAAACAACGTTACAGTCAAAGGATCCACTTTTGCTTTAAGTCTTCAGCAAGGCAGTTGATTTCTCTGCATTTCACATAACACATTCTCTTTTTTTCCCCTACCTAGACTTCCTTGCTTGCTGATTAAAGAGATAAAGTCTTCAAGGCAGTGAGTCTCTCCTCAATGTAGTATACTTGTAAGGCATTGATTTGAAATTTCTGTAATACAAGTAAAATGGTTTAGGACTGGCCATTTTGGGGTACAATGTAACCTAAAAACTAGAATTTGGCACATACTTTATTTGGCTAAATTAACAAGACAATCAGCAAATGGATAAAAAGGAAAGGCAATGACTTCTGGTACTTCAGGGATTTCTGTAAAAAAACATTTATAAGGGTGTTTTTTTCTTTAGTTACTCTGTCTTGTCTTTCTTAGGAAATTGATTCTGGACAGGGAGGCATACTACAGAAAAGTGTGAACAATGACCTTTGTTGGAATTTAAGGAAAATTTTAAAGACCAGAGAAGAAAGAAAGACAAAGTGGGAAGAAAGACCATATTTTCAGAAGTTGGGTTGGAAGGCACGACAGAGCTACTAGATTTCTAGGCAAGGCTGAGAAATAAATCTCTTCTACTTTTTCTATCAAGGTTAAAGAGCATTGTATTTTCTGAAGGCTCTTGTGGTCACAGAATATGTAAACCAGAAAGGTTGGAAAGGTCTGTAGAGTGAGGGGATCACAGAACAGCAAGAAGTCAAGGTCAGAGATCTCAGGGAAGTCCACTATGAGAGATCCAGAAAGGAGAGGGAAACCGTGCCAGGTTCTCAATTGTGGCAGTTAATTTTCACAGAACTAAGGTTTTTAGGGCATTTTTTAAATCAGAAAAGCAATTCTGTCGTAGCTGTGCTACTGAAACAACGTTTTTAAAAATCACTGTCTGGACGTAAAAAGCTAGATTCAAATTTCAAAACCCCTAATATACCCTTGCTCTCAGATATCAAGAATATATTGTGCTTTATTTTCTGTGATATATCTTTCTGACTTCTTGCTTTTTGTATGCCAACAATTGTTAAATTACATTCTTTGATAAATGGTGGCTACAAGTTGTTCAATCATTTCTCCACACTCAGCTGTCTCTACAGTGTTCAATTTTGTGGACATTTTTAGACAGATTTGATATAGCATTTATTTTATTTTTCTCTTATATGTGATTTATTATTCAATTTGGGGTTTTGTCTCCTGTCTGTGGAAAAAACTGCATCTTTCCAATTACTTCAATAGCTCAATAAAAAATAAAAAAAGGGAAAAAGTATTTCCCCCAGATATCCAGCTTACTTAACCTTTTATTTCAAAAGGAGAAAGTTAAAGGAAAGTGAAAGGTTTGAGGTCAAGTCTTGTTTTCATTTCACCTATTCCATGCACTAAGAATGCAGACAGACAAAAAAACAGTCTAAGATCTAAATGTTGTATATGACAGTATTCAAGAAAACAAACAAGATGGAAGTCACATTGCACATAATGTCACATAAAGCACATGGCATTGATTTTCTCCTGAATACAGGAGAAATGTACATTTCCAGCAAATCTGCAGGTTCTCTCATCTTCAATAAAAAATTAAGACATCAACAGTCTACAGGATGGATGTATTTATTCATCCAGTTATTGCTCCAGTCTTAAAACCTTTTCTGATCATGGAATGTGAAAAATGATCAGAGAAGCAGAATACATAAATATCTCCCAGCCCCCAAAAAAAACTCCACAAACACCCATACAACCCTGCTCCCCAACACACCCAATATATAATGCATATAATGCAGATTTTCAATTCTCAAAATAAATGGAGTTATTTTTACACTACCTAAATTTAGAATTTTCTCTTTAATTTTAGGATGATGATGACAACAACATTTTTTTTGCCTTTGGGTAGACTGATGGATTATCACTGATCATTTAGGTCACCTAAATGCCAGCTCTAATTCTCTGACTCGAAAAGCTGCTTTGTGTGACAGAAGGCTTAACAGGATCATTTTCTCCAGAAAATAATGCAAATTATTAGGTTGCCACAGACTAGAGATGCATTCAAAACAAAGATACGAGCATGTGCTGTAAATTCATCATGCTTTCCCCCCCCTCTTTTTCCAAACCAACATTTTCAAAAAGCTACTGAAGGAGAAAGAAACCAATACCATCACCTGAAATTCTTGGTGGGAATTTGAGTCTCCTGCATTCAGGAAGACATTGCTGCCAAGACTTAGGAGAGTGGCCGACAAATGACAGAGAAACCTGGGATCTTAGGAGTTCTTTCAGCTCTGGATACAGTATAAAAAACCTAGATACCTTGTCATAGATACATTTGTTTACTTCTGGTTTTCTGATCTCTCATTTGATTGCCTTTATTGCTATACCTTTGTGTTTTATACTGAATATTCTTTTTTATACAGAAGTTCTGCACACTTTTCTCATCGAGATTTCTAAAATATCAATTAGTGGCATTTGCAGATTTAATCAGAATCCATATATTCCTAGATAAGCTTTCCTCTCTTTATTTATACAACCATCAAAAATCTGTGTAGTCATGCATATGTAATTAAATTGAATCAAAACATGTGACCTTCTACTATTCTATTAATTCTATGTTCTGTCTTTGCATCATTCTAATCACAACACACATTCCTAAAACGACATCAGCTAATTTCTCCCAGAAAGAGATAAATTTCACTTACTCAACTCATTGATTGATACTCAAAAAAACAAGAACTTTTTTAGTTCTGAGAATTTAACACATTTTTTTCCCTCAGGGTTGAAGAGAAGAACTACAAATGAAGTCAAATGCAATAACAGTATGTGATTTTGCCATGACAAAACCTGATTTTTTTAATCACAGCTGTAACATTAAATGTATAAAATATAATACATATTGAATACATGCTATATAGCAGGGATTATGTACGTATATAGTAATTTGTTATAGTTCTTCCTCCTAGAACATAAAATACAGTCTTGAACTGAAAAAGGGACAAATATGCTAATTTGGAAGGGTTATGAAGAGGTCAGCCACTGCATCCTCTGGGCTTGAAGCTTCATGAGTTATCTTTGGTCCCCTCCTAACAGATTGACTAACATATTGTTAAAACATGTGGTAATGGGGACTTCAAAAGCTCTCCAGGTAATCTCTTTTAGTGCACAGTTGTCCTCTCAATGGGGAATTGTTTTGCTGACATACAACCTAACCACGGAGGTTAGCTAGGAGACTAGCTCAGTTACTTAACCCTTCTCATACCTTCCCTGAATAGAAACAACAGAACATAAACTTCTTTAATGTAACATTTTCCAAATTAGAACTTCTATTATTTCTCTTGTGTCTAAAAAATCACATTCTTCCCTTTCTTTAATATAACATTTTTCAATTTCTACCTTATTGTCTTCCTCAGTTTTAGAACTGACTAGATTATCACATGCAGTGACTTTTATTATGTGGCACTAATCACAAAATACTGAAAAACATGCAGCTCCATTTTCCTTCTGAATAGCAGACTACAAATATAGTAATTTTGTTCTCAATACTCTTTATAGCTGGCATGATGGGGACCAGCAGAAGCATCTTATAATCCAAACATCACTAGAGTTCAGGGTTCCAGCTGTAGCTGATTCATATTAGCAGCTGGAAACACGTAACACAGTATATTACTGTATAGTGAAAATAGAAGATGAGTATAATTATGCCCTAAAGGCATCTCTTAAAGGCATTGAGATAACATGATTTGCCTGTCTCGAAACACCAACTTTATGCACGTCATAATACAGCTGGACATGTAACTTCTACAAGCAGTGCAAGTTGCAAGTAAGCAATTTTATCATAAGCTGGGTCTCCACAAATCATCACAGACATTTCACTTGCAAATAAATAATGCAGTTTATAAACAAGAGTAAATACAATTTTTATATTCCATTTTTCAAGGTAGCAATGTTTAAAGAACTATATGTAAAGAAAACTCTGGAGTAGCAGAATTAAAAACTCTGCAAGGCCACAAGCATGGTTCTGTCAATACAAGTACACAGTTCAGCTCTCAGATCTATTTCACAGATATTCTAAAACTTAAAACAAATACTTGAAAAACTTTAATATTCATTCTTCATCTCAGACAAGCTATCAAAATCGGTCATCACACAGAACGTGCACGCACACATACTTGCCCAGCTTCTATGTATGTCAGGTCTCCAGAACAAATAGAAAGGAAAAGATCCTACTTGGAAACACTTAGCAAACTATTTAGTCACAAATTGGCTGTTATGTGCTACTGTGATTGGGTAGAAGCAGCTGTAAGCAGTAAGCTTTTTTTCCTTTTGCTCACCCCAAGAGCAATCTGTGACATTCATGTCTCATATCAGGTTGGTTTTTTTTCCTAAAGTATATGCTATCTGACATTATTACAAACAGAAATGTCCTCAGTCTGCTGTGCTTATATACATTAGTTTCTAGTCCCAGTCTGCAGGTCTGATAACCCACAAAAGGCTAATAGTTCCTGTACTTGAAAACAAGCCTCTAGACAATCTGCATGAAATCAAAAATATTGTAATCCAGAGCAAGGAGCTCAGTAGACAGACAAACAGCCAGGGTTCTCCTTACGTTATCTCTACTTACAATGAAATCATCTACTGTAAGCCCTAAGAAGGTTTTGAAAAGGTAACTTTTTTAATTGTATGGTACTTTCCCTATTACTTATTTTTTTTTTTTTTTTTTTATTTTTTAATATAACAGCCCCTGGTATCCCTATATAAAATGTGTTACATCACAACCTTAATAGATCATCCCTATGAAATGCTTTCTTGATAAGGTTAAACTATGTATTAAGGGCCACTGGGACAACAGCAATTGAAACGTGGAAAGAAGCACATATTTCAAAAGACAGAGACTTAAAACCCTAAACAGAAAAATAAGATTTTTTTTTTTTAAGCCCCAAATATTATCAGTTCATACTTTTCCAGATATTAAGAGACAAACTTGGGTAACTGACAATATTGATGACAAAAAATGCCATAATAAATTCAGTGCAGAGCAGAGCTCAAACACTTGGATTTTCTTAGGTTTAAATGAACATCAGTACCTGTCTTCTAAACCTAAGTACTTCTTCAGCTGGAGAATGGGAATTTCAGGTGCAATAGCAAACCAATCACAGTATTTTATTAAGACCCTCAAATACCAAAATAAAGTTTGCACCAAAATAGTCCTAACTCATTCAAACAGCTTCAAACATGTACTTGGTCATTTATTCTCAGAAACGTGGTAGGAAGACACATGGCATTCCATATGATTTATTTATCTATCCCAGTTTGGATAATGGGGAACTTAAAGCAAATCTTTCAGCCTTATCATATGGCCACTAGTGAAGTAATATTAAAAAAAACTTTTGCATGTTTAATGTGATTTACTGCTTGTTTTTCTACATTTTTCTAACAATTCAAGGGACAAGTGTAAACTGAAAGAAAAAACCAAAAACATTAGGACTGTGTACAGCGCCGAAAGTTCAAATATTTGACTGCAATTTATCATCTGTTATTCATAATCATACAAAAAAAAAAAAAAAAGCTAACTACTATTTTTTTCTTTATATTTGGCTTTATAAAAAAGGACTCCAGTGCTGGAAACAGAAAAGACTCAGTGCCACTCCACATTGTCAGCCAATATCAAATTTGCTGCCCACTAGTGCTGTTAAGGTGGCAAGACTTACTAAATAAGACTTCTTTTTGTAGGTTGGGCAAGACACATAAATGAGGAATTTTTTTTATAAGAATGCACTGTCCAAAGATAAATTTCATCCTTACTGCCAATCTTTTTGATCTGACACCATCTTTCACTGTATATCTAAACTTTACCTGAGTATATGAATTAACTTAACAATCCACTCATACTATAAAAAACAATTTCTTTCCTGAATATAGTCATAATCTTCTGCTATGGTTTAAATATATATGTGTGTTGAACGTGCAAATACAGTTAAAATTATCAGGTATCCTAGGACTTTCCCACAGTTACAAGAACTACAGCTGAAAATTCACAAATTGAAGGAATTCACAATTCTAGACTAAAGATTTTACATCCACCCCCACTCTCTTCTTGTGTAAAGAAACACAAGCCAATAATTCTATATGAGATTAAGACTGGAGAAATGAATACCCAGAATCTACAATCATATACCTGGATATTCAGAATTTGTAAACTCATAAAAGAGCCACTAAGTTTTTCAGGCAGGAAAGAAAGCAATATTAAATTTAGAATTTAAAACACCATATAAAAGGCTTAAAAATGAAAGTTTCAAAAAACTGTAACTGTTTCAAATGTTGTACTCCTTATAGTGTCATGAATCTCATTTTTTTTTTTTTTGATCTGAGCATTAAATGCATTTCTATTCCTCCTTGAATTATACTGCCACTGTACTGAAGTCATTTGTAGGCAAGATTAATTGAGGAATTTATTTATGTTTCGAGCAGCTGTCAGTAGTCCTGGCTCTCCATATCACACTCAGGTTACTACATGCAATCATAGGCCTAAACTGTTGACATTTAAAAAGCTGGAAGCAATGTCTGTGAAGGAATATTCAATCTGGAAGCTTTTCGCAGCAATAAAATAAAAAAATTTTTTATCCCTGGGGACTAAGCTGATGGGCTGAAAAGCTCTGCTTAGGTGGTCAGCAACTATAATTAGGAAATTACACTGATATTTAAACTCTCTTTAGATTGCATTCCATGTGAATGAGTTTCAGAAGGGGTGGCTCACACCTTGCCAGCCTAACCAGACCATCCACAGACTGCTGACACGAGCTGTTGATGTGGTTTGTTCTGCAAAAACAAAGCTTTGTTCTGCACTGGGGCCTATTACCATGTGCCCTTTAGATGTACACGTTGTCCATCCCTCAAAAACAGATCAGACACATTTCATGAACATCTCTGTTCTGTCTCAGAGTCATCAAAATAAGGACTTATTACAGAACATCTTTAGCAGGGTGTGTAGACACAGTAAAAGTACAGTCAGCACATGCACCTGGCAAACAGACACACTGATGATGGAACATGGATCACTGTAGGGGAACCACCAAACAAAAGCTTCTGAGTGACTGCCAGAAATAGCTGAAGCAAGGCAAACAACATTCTGCAAGTTCTGCCACTTTGGTGGCATGAAAATGAGAAGACTGAAGCATTGTGGCTCACAGCTAGCACAGGATGTTTAAAAACTGAGCCTAGGAGAGGTAGCAAGTTCACATATATATTTGGATTCGTTGAAAATTATAGATGACAGAAGTTCTTCAAAGTCAACAAGAAATTAAAAAAACAGTGAGGTACAAAAGATTAAGACAAAGAGAAGAGGGAAAAAAGCCAAGGTTAATTGAAAAGAAGGGAAGATTAAGCTCAAAATCAAGATCAGGCAGCTCAGAGAACCAAATACATATGAGACATACTACTAGAGAAATCTCAAAATTTTGAATCCCATTTATCTGCACTTTCAGCATTTAAATATTGAGGAAATAGAAGAGGGACAGGGGCACTCTGTGCTGGGTTAGGAACTGGCTGGAGGGCTGGAGCCAGAGAGTGGTGGGGAATGGTGCTGCATCCAGTTGGCAGCTGATTACTAGTGGTGTCCCCAGGGGTCAGTGCTGGGCCCAGTCCTGTTTAATGTCTTCATCAATGATCTGGATGAGGGGATTGAGTCCACCATTAGCAAATCTGCAGATGACACTAAGTTGGGGGGGAGTGTTGGTCTGCTGGAAGGCAGGAAGGCTCTTCAGAGGGACCTGGACAAGCTGGAGAGATGGTCTGATTCCAGTGGGATGAGGTTCAACAAGGCCAAGTGCCGGGT
>JAWWLV010000001.1:6868771-6884213 GCA_035041135.1 Platyrinchus mystaceus
GTCCTTAGTTATAAGCAACAAAAGAAAAGCCTCAGAATTTAATCAAAGAAATATGATGTCAAATAGATTTACATCGTCATCACTTTTAGGCACCTATTTTCACACACACTCATACATGTATACACACCAAAATTAAAATAGCAAAAGCAGTTTAGCAGTGTTGCTTTAAACCACTAAGGCCTGTAAGTATAACTTCCCAAAAATGGCAAACACCACTCCTAAAGGAAACGCTGAGTGAAATAACATGAAGCCAATAAAAGAGGTTAAGTACAGGATCCTGTCATATTTCTCAATGAGAATTTTTCATACATTGCGACACAACAACTCTGAGTCTGCAAAGAGCTGTGACCCAGTGGCAGCTGACCTACACCTGAAATCCAGGGGGCTGCATTAACAATTCTCTCCTCATCACCACTGGTAAGGCATTCATTATTAAGGGGTCAGAGCTGAAAATCCCTGGCTACTGACATGCCACTGGAATTTGTCCACGAGGCTGCTGAGAACGGGCACGTTGTTTTCTTCTTCCCAATTACTGCACTGAGCAGGCAGGAGAACCCAAGCAGCTCTGCTGGCTGCCCCGGCTCACTTGGAGAGCAAGGGCATGAGCTTGTTCAACCTCTGACACTCCTCTGTTCCCACAGACAAGTGACAGCAGCAACACTGACTAAAAACAGGTTGCAGAACCCCTATAACAAGGACCTGAGTAAATGCATTTCAAGTTAGATTCAATATTCTCCCTTGCCCCCAGGCTTTCAGAAGTTGCCATCTGCAGCCACATCAGTACAATGTGCCTGAGTTACCCTGCCTGCAGTTTCTATACTCTGTGAATACAAGTTATATCTATATTCAGAGTTCACATAGAAAAAAAGCCACAAAAACCAAAAATACCACCTTCTTCCTGAGGAATTTTCACCTCAACTATAGAAATGAGACAAAATTGGAAAACTAAACTAAGAGCTTTTCTGAATGAGTTCCTTCTGTTTTTCACTCCTGAATTCAAACTAGTTATCTACAGCAAAACCAAGAAATCTACCCCCCACCCTCTCTCATCATTAAAAGCTTTGTTTTAATAATGATAGACTTAGTTCAAAGAGATTAATAGTCATCCTATCCATGTGAGCTTAAAAACGACCTTCAGAATTAACAGAGCCATGATTATAGAAGGCAGTTCAACAGACACCCAGATTCAGAGCTTTGTTCACTCCATTTACCTGACTGCAATGACTTGGTCAAAGCATTTTTGTGTTGTAGCAGCTGATTATTTCATTTTATTCTAGGGACTCTAAATGATTTTTTAAATGCAGAAAAAACCCATACAGACACTTTAGTGTCTAATTTTTTATACCTCTGACAAGAGTGCACAGCTGCACATGTTTCAACCAGGGATTTAGACCAGATGACTCCAGAGGTTTATCCCAATCTCAACTGTTCTGTGAATCTGATTGAGTTCCTGTTACAATGCAAGACAACTTATAGGTAGAAGCAAAATCTTTTATTAAACCCATTTGTAGACATGGAAAAAAATAACCCGAGTTCATCATCAAAAAAACCCAAACAAACAAACAAAACCCCCACAAAAACAACAGAAAAACCAAACAAACCACCAAAAAACAACACCACAGAAAATAAACGTGGATTAGTAAAGTGGGGTTAACTCAGAATTTCCACTCTTGCTGTTCCAAAGGCTGAGAGGGCTATAAAAAAATAGCCAGAGTGCAGTCACCAGTGTGGAAGAATATTCAGACTGTGCTGTGGCTCAGCAGAAAACACTGTCATCCATTCATCTTCAACTCAGTTTTATAACCCTTTGCAAAATCTTAGCATTACTTCTCTCTTGCACCAAGTGTGACTTCAGACATGCCAGCTTCAAGTCTGGCACTATAACAGCCAGGGCTAGGAAGATTCTCATTGGCCAAGAGCATTGGAATTATCCCTGCTGGTTTTCTTTAATAAGCTCAGATACACACAAAGACCAGACTGCTCATTCCACACCAAGACTCTCAGCAAAAGCACTTTTGTGTGCCTTTTATTGGCAATTTTACAAGATGGTATGCTCATCATCAAATCTGTCCATAGTATACATAACACGCACCACTCAAATATTTTTTAGTGTTGTTGTCGATGCATTTACTAAAAAATACATCAATGTAATTAATTTCCATTGCCATTTACAAGGTGTATGTTATGGAATGTGTCATGAATTCTCTCTCTTTTGCTCCATTTGGCTATAAAATACACCTTTCTAGCATGCTCTCTCTCAAGTTCCTGACCTTCACGGCTGCAAATTGTACACTGCATCACGTCACATGTTAGATTACAGGTGCTAAGACTGTCTTTCCATGTAATTGCAACTAAAACAAACAAACAAAAAAAAGTTGCAGTTTTAAAGGAGTTGATAACAGCAAGAACAAAAAGATCGATATCTTACATTTGAGGTTATTAAATTTCTACTAAACATCCTATTCATCAAAAACATGCACACATGTAGTCTCCCCATTTTTAATCTCTTAGGACACGCATATGAGTAAGTCAGAAAATCAAAGAAAAAACATCCCTGCAAATGGTTATGGGTGGCAGCTTAACACTGATATTGATTAAGCACCAAGAATATATTGGAACTTGACAGAAAAGTCTCCTGACTCCAGAAATCAATGCAAGATGAATCTGCCTAGACTTTTCTTTGCAGGTTGGGGAACTGCACTGTTAGGTGTAAAGACAGGTTTCCAGCTCTGCCATGGGAAGGGAACATTGCTGTGTGCATTATAAAGTCACTGAGCCCACCCCACATGTTCTGCTTCACCCTTGTCCTGCTTCTTACACATCCTACCAAAAAAAGGTGTCCTAATCAGTGGAAAAGCAGAGGAAGGTTTTGGTTAGGCTTCCTCTCTGACCTGCTCTTCAGAAGAACCTGTCTCTTCCTCTATTAATTTATTACAGAATCTCCTAAAATTGGTGTTCCTGGGTAGGTGACATGGCTGTTTCCCCAAACACAGTTTTGGTGTTGAATTATTAAAGATTTCTTTTTTTAAAGACACTGGGGACTCTACCATTCAATAACAATTTATAGGAAAGGAGAGAGAACTTAACAAACATGTCTGTTGTGTAGTCTCATTACTACTGAAAATCAAACCATAAAAACATGCCTGTATGCAGCTTAAGAGGTTAGTTAAAATAGGCTGCAATTTTTTTAATTGTCTTCAGAGCAGCAACAAATGTGCAGTGGAATTTGGATGCTCACTTCCAGGCACAGAGAAGCAGGGGGGTTAAGGTTACACTGGTTACAGGCCTTACTGAACTGAGCATTACACAAACTCTGGCCTGCAGAGTCCTTGTCCAGAGAACTGTTGAAGCTGCTGGTCAAGAGAACCAAGTAAGCAAGAATGTTGTGCAGGCACATGCTGTATGGCTTTACAAGAAAGGAGAATAATGTATGACTGGAATAATGAGAAAGGTATTTTCAGGAAAAAAAAGGAGTGAAAAATAGCAGAGGACTGATACAAACAAAGCAAGAAAAGAACATAAGAAGAGGAAAAAAGGACAAAAGAACAGATACAAAAAAAAGCTGGTTAAACGTGTCTGAGGCTATTCTGGTAAATGACTTAGAATTTTTTTTAAAAAAAATCAAACAAAAAACCCAAACAACAACAAAAAAGCCTCAATAGCATCCAGATTCAACAGTGACAAAACAAATGAGAGCAAAAAAACCAAAAACATCTTTAACGAAATCCTTGACTTGTCTTGAAGCTCCCTTCATGCTCAAGCAGCTGTCCCCTACCTATTCTGTGAGAAGTGTGAGACTGACTCAAGAGAGGCTTAAATTCTCCCCTTTATTATTCTTGGGACGACAAGGGTGAGAAGGGTAGAAAACAGAGGTCAGAACAATATGAAATAAGTTTCCAGACAGCTTTTATTTAGCTTCCTGACAATGTCTTCAGCTCTTATCAGAGGAAGCCAGCGCAATATCAAAGCACAGAATCACCAATCATCTGTTCAAATATGACCTTTTCTGTGTGTTATTGAAGTGGCTTGGACATATTGTGCAAATTAACTTACTGAACAGGGGTCACCACATTCTTGAAACTTCTAAGAAATTCTGTAAAAATAATGAGTACAAGTCTAAGTTATGGTGAATTTCATATTTTTTAAGTCTGTTTTCACCTGACCAGTGTGTTAAGCCTAAAATCCATCATAGCTGGCATGCATTTGGTTAGTTAGGCTGCTACTACAAAATTATCAAAAGCAACAGACACTAATCTGCCCTTTCTTTATCGAAATTCTTAGGCAACTTTTCATGTACTCTTTTATCTTTTTTTTTTTCCCCTTCTGCCTGAAAGAGGAATGTTGAGTAGGATCTGGGGAAAACTCAGGAAACAAGTGTCTGTTTTTAACTCCGTAGATATTGTGTCTTACATGAATTGTTTCCTGTGGGAGTGATGTAACCTGCTATTATTTTAAAGAAATACTATTATGTTGCTAAGAAATAATATAATAAAGCTATGGAATAAACACCATAAGTGAGTACAAAACTCCAAGGATAGATTAGCGAGAACAATTTCTACATTTACTGGGGAACAAGCATATGACTGACCACCATCACCTCTTTGGGAGGGGAAAGAGGCCAGTATAGTCTTACACTTGAAACAGAACTGCACCAACACATCCAAGGTGTGCTCAGATGGAAGAATTAACTCAGGAAGAATACTCTCTTTTTCTGCTCATTTTAAAAAAATATCCTGTTAAAGAAAGGTAGAAGTGTTTTTGTGACTTAACTTAGATTTCCTGAAAAGGATTTTCTTTAATTTCAGTTAATGTGCAACTCATTTTAATACCTTCACATAATGAAAACTAAAAAATCTTCAGGTGCGCAAAAATATAGTTATGGGCAGAGTGGGAATCGTTTTCATCCCATGCAAGTTGTTTTTTTACAAAGTGATATTTATTCTTAATTAAAAAAAAACGAACAAAAAAACCCCCAAAACAAACAAATGAAAAAAACTTTCCCAAAAGTTTAAAAGCAATGGGGAGGGAAGGATATTGTTCCAGTTCAACTAAAATTAATGATTGTTTGGTTGTTTGTTTTTCCTGAGATAAAACTTCACAGTTCTTTTGCTGTAGTAAAAAGCTTTACATCACTTGGGAGCTTTAAGGAATAGCCCCATAATGACCAGGAACCATGGGAACAGCCTACTGTGGAATTTTATAGAGTCAAATTATTAGAGTTGACAGGCAGGAGCAACATTCTCGTGCACATGGCACTGCAACTTGTGCTCAGTGGCACCTGTGCAGCCTCCTGACAAGTTGGGAGGCAGAGGAAACACCTCCTTGCAAAGGCCTACACAGGTTCACCCTTAGACTAGACAAAAATCACTAGTCCTGGGATTAAGAACTGTTAAATATAAGCACACCTCCATTTTGTTGGCTGCACCTCCTTGAACTGCACAGCCAGCCCAGAGGTTAAAAATCAATACATGCATGAGTAAACCTTAAGACTTTTTCCAAGTAGCACATAACAGGGACAGAAGAAAAAGTACACTTGTTCCAGAAAGGCAGAGCACTTTATATGGATTTTTAATTTAAATGTTTGTTCTATCAAAAAAAAAAAAAAAGTAAGCCAACAAAGGCCAGGATTATCAAACAGTTCTCCTTTTCCTTCAGCTTCTTTGTAAGGGGTTTGTCAGTTTGTTATTGTATACTCACTCCTCTTTAGACTCCTACTTGTATTATTTAATTTTTCTGCTGGCCTGGAGATAACAATTCTGTTGTCAGCCTGTCTGTACATGTCCATTAGATATGCACAGGGAATAAAATGCTTAGAATAGGAGACAAAGGGCTATTCCTTTACTTCTGCCTGACAAAAATCAGATTCTCTAGAAGATGAAGCCAGCCATACCAGTTACAGTGGAAGCAGGTTGAAGAATGCTTTCTATTTACAAATATTATTTGTAGCATAGAGGGACACATATTGCATGGTGAATCTCTAACTGTATAGTGGCTAAAATAAGCTGTTGCACTTTGAAAAACATAATTTGCTGAATCTGATATTTTAACTATCCACAAGAAGGGAAACAAAATACATGTGTAGAAAAAAAAATCAGTGAAATTAAAAATATATTTTAAAAACACCCTTGGATATTTTGCATTTCTATAAAGACCATCTCCTTCAATGACTGCTTTGCAAAGCACACAAGATGGAGACATCTGAAACCTCTTCTTTATAGAGAAGAACAGATTACCACACTTTCTGAAATCCATTGAACGTCCAGTGACTAAAACACCAATGCATTCATTAAATATCCCTTGAACTTTACAGGTAGCAGCCACTCCAACTTCACCTGCAGCACTTGGTGGGCAAGATTCAATCAAAAGCTCACATAAATATGCTTGCAATGACACTCAGCTTTTTCTATTAGTTTATTTCCCAGACTAATTAGCATTTGTAATGCATTTCTGACACTTGCATGAACACAACGTATTGAAATAACACTGACTGTGATGAATATTTCTTCATATGTACTTGCTATTAGTGCAATTATTTATTCATGTTATACCCTTATGAAAAACACTATTTCATGTATGAACAGCTCTAAATGATTCCCATATGCAGTAGTAATTATTTATGATATTTTGAAGAATTATTTAATATCTACACTTAGCCAACTCATTTTTAAGAGACAGAACTCAATGGAAGATGCAAAAACCAGTTTGATTGGTTAACTACACTTAAATAATTTGCAAACCACTCTAACAAATACATTAGCTAACAAAAATAGAATATTCAGAGCTGTTTAATCTGAGGAAAATAGTGCATATCCATGCACACTCATTGAGAAATATCTACAAAACAAGTAGCAGGTATAAGTAAGTGGCATAAAAAAAGGGCCATTCAGAAAGGCACTAACAGTTTCTCTACCCAGGAAAAGAAATCCATCATGGGACTATTAATTTGCAGAATCCAAAGATTTGAAATTTCAAGCAATTCTTACTTCCTTAAAACAATGTGATCTAGAATATATCTTCACCACACTTAAGAGAGTGAACAAGGATGTCTTTCTGTATCTTTCAATAAACAGGGGGAAAAATTATTACCCTCAGAATAACTACTGTCAGCAATATTTATGAAACCATATTCTGGATTGAAGATAATACCAAAGGCTTTTCAGGAAAGTAAAAAATTAATTGAGTGGCTATCATCACAATAAGAACCAAATTCCATCATTTGATTACGTATCGTTTTCTGAAAGAGGACAGAGTTCCAATTTCCTCAGAAAAATGTAGACACACATTATAGAAGCGGTGCATTATAGAGGACCGCTCTGAAGAAAGAAATAAAACATGCTGCAGTGCAAGAACCATCAACCTTAAAACAATAGCAGGAACATCAGCAAAGCACAGAGTCAAGTCACACAGGTTGCAGCCCACAGCCAGATGGAGACTGAGAAGCCTCTTCCAAAGGTATCAGTATGGAAGTGTTCCAGAAGGGGTGGGAACGGGTGTCCCTCTCCCATCTGACCGACAGAGGACAGCTTTAGGCAGGAGCTTAAGAAATAGCACTTTAAATAGTGCTGACAGAACCTCAGCCAAGAGAGAAGAGGAGGAGCAAGAGCTGTTCCGCACAATCTGACTGACACCTAAGCAAAACCATTTCCAGTCTGTGCTGACAAAGCACTGGCAGAAGGAGCTCCACACCCCTGGAGCTGAGCCCAGAAAAGAGAAGATGCTGAAAGCAGCCCATGTCTGTGCTAAAGGATAGAGCAGCTGACCTGGGAGAAACAGTCAGCAGCAATTCCCTAAAGCAGGAAAACCATTTGCTGCAATCGTCTGAAAGTCATGGGACCCAGCTGTCCCACTGTGCTACAGAAGCAAACAAAAGACCAAAGAACCGGCTGAGAACAAAGAATCACAGAGAACTTGAGACTGGTAAGGATCCACCGAACTTAAAACACTTCAGAAGCCATCTAAAGCTCTTCATTTATATATTTGGACACTGAAAAGTAGGGCATGAGATACAAAGGACTCCGTCCTTAACAGAAGAAGTCCTTGAAAAGAGACAGAAAATATTAAAAGCTTATCCTCCACAGAAAACAACAAATTGATCAAGGAAAATTTCCTTTGCTGAAACTGTCATAACCTATCATGTCATCCAGATGATCTGACAATTCACATTTGTAACAGTTTAGACCCTTTGTTATAAGCATTTCAAATACAAGTTCAGAGTTGTTTTTTTTCTCCTCTCCTGCTAGATTATGGTAGTCTCAGCCCACTGATACTAAACTCCAGAGTTGACTTTTGTGTAGAATGGCTGAAGAGCTGAACCAAAAAAGATAAATTAGACTTTATGGCTCTCACATTAGGTCTTGTCAGACATGCTCACCAGAGGACATCACAGACAGCAAAATGGGGCTTGAGGAAGTACATGACAAGTTCACATCCATCACTCTGTGCCTAAATCTTCAGTCTACCTCAGATCTGCTGAAATCTGTGCACAGCTACACCAGGTGTTTCACAATGATTCCATCATGCAACAAGGGGAAAAACTCTGTTTCCCAGATCTAAGCAGCTGTCTAGATTCTTACATGATATTTTAGTCTTATTTCAACACCTCTTAAGAAAGAACAAAAAAAAAAGCTTTTAAAAGTTTGTTCCATTCCTTTAGTCCTTTTTTTCCAAACTGATTTTCACTGTATTAAATATGAAAAATAGTAGCTCTGCATCACTGAAGATAGGACACTGAGAATTTAGACAGGAAATTTTATGGGTTTTATAAAAGGCAGGACATTAATCAGTATAATGATGACAGTTATTCGAACAAATGACCATAATACAAGGCAAATGTATTAGCCACCTTAACGAGTAAGATGAAGGACACCACCAAATAACCAAAGATACGCCTTGTTCTTAAATATGACTGCAGGATAAACTGTTCTCAACAGGAAAAGACAAATGGATAAATTTTTCACATTATGACACTATGAACATCTTTTATACCCCTTATCTGAAGAATGGTGTGGTGGGTTGACCCCAAACAAGCACCTAAACTTCCATCCAGTTACTAGCTCACACTTCCCCAGCAGGATGGGGGAGAGGAAAGGAAGGACAAAAGCACCACACAGTCTGCTATGAGGAAAACTAACTCCACCCCAAGCAGACTTGGTATAATAGTCTAGCAATACTCAAACTATTAATCTTTTCTCAGGAAAAAACCTTAAATCGAACTATGAATAACTAAAACTGATAAAATATCAGAGCCCTAACAGCCAAGGCCCCAGTGAAACTTCTCTAATAACAAAATGACAGCAAGCAAATTAACAGCTTGGAAAGTGATTTCATTGGGAAAAAATTACCAAGGGAACAGGCTATGGTAGGAGGATCTCTCTTTTATAGAACAGGTAATAAGTAACCTGTCATAGTTCCACCCAGAAAAATTCTGAATGGGAAAACCACAGTGTGTGTTTTCTACAATGTTCACTACAGTAAAATTAGGGCAGAACCCAAACACATTCATTACTGCAAATAAGGGGAAAGATAATGATACACAAATTGAATGTAACAAATCAAATTACTTACTGGCTTTGCTCTTACTTGTACAGTGTAAAGAGAAGGAAGATGAGAATATAATAAAAATTTAAGGCAATAGTTTGCTACTTCACAAGTTAGTTGATGTATAAATCCCATACTAGTAAGAAATATGATATGGTGATGGCATAATTGTCTAATATTCCTCTTCACATCTTAAGTTTGAATATGTTTCCCCTGAAGTCAGAGACTGACAATAAGAGTCCAAAATCACTTTCCATTGATCAGATGGCTTTTCACTTAGCACAATGCATCAGTGTTGAAAAATGGCAAAGAGAGGTGATAACAGTCTTCTTAATAAAGACTGTTGGGCTCAGAATATTAATTCTACTGTTTGCTTTGACACTCAGTGACATGAGAAAAACAGAAAGCATGACCATTTTCTAATGGCAGTACCTACACTCTGCTTGCAGCACACCTTAGTATAGAAACTTCTCTTTCCCTTAAGGGCAAAGCCTCCTTCCAGGTGTGTGAAATCAGTTCTAGCCTTAATAAATGTTCATCTCAATCTCATAGATAGGCTGACTATTTCTTATTCAAGATGTCACAGAACTTTGTTTCTTATTGCAGCTCCTCACCCAACTCTTCCCAATATATTCTGCCTATGAAATTCATCTGTTCTCTTTTGGCTTTTCTTTGATCCTATCCATTCATGCCTATCCCAGGGCTCCTGTCCCATGGCTCCTGTCCCATGGCACCACCTTGCTACACAGCCCTTTAATTTTTCATTAAACCAAACCTTTATGAGACCTACTAATGAACTTTCTTTTTCAGCAACTTTTTTATCTTCCTGGTCACCACATTTTTTTGTTGCTATTGGTTCTTCTTCTTGTAGTAACAGGTCAGACAAAAAAAGAGACTTTTCTCCACTTGTGCTTCTGGAACACCACCAGCAGCAACAAGCCAGCAGTTGCAACAGTCTGAGTAGAATTTCACTGACTATAAAATACATTACAAGCTTAAAGTTAGTCAAAAGGTTATATTAAATGGATTCTGGCAAGGGATCTTTACATATAATATATAATTGATCTTTTTTTTTTTTTTTTTCCTGAAGGAGACCCTAGATTCAAAGCAGATTTAATAATAATACAAAGTCTTTGACAACTATTTGCTCAGGATAACCACAGGATTTAACAAAGATGATAATATTATAGTATGATATGAATTATCTGATTTTTTTTTTCTCAGGAAATTGACTACTGGTGTAAGAGCTGTAGTCACTTCATAGTTTATTCTGTAACATATTCCCAAGTCCAGAGAATACAATTACCATCAGGACCAAAATCAATTTGCAATTAACTTTATTTTAAAATATATTTTTACAGAGTGCTACAAAAATATTTTTTGAGAACAATACAAAGGGTTAGCTACTTATATTCTCACAATACCAGTCAAGGAAATTCAAACTCTTAATTTGTGCTGGCACTGTCGTCAACGGTTGATACCAGGAAACCCAATTACATTTTAAGAAATAAAATCCATCTCTACCAAAGACCCCATTTGATGGCCCTTTCTTTTCAAACTGTATTACTTCACACTATAACAGGCTTGGCTAACAGCTACAGGAACTCTGGATCCAAAAATATCGGATGCACTTGTTAGAGTATCTACAGAAAAGAAGTTTGCTTTTCCCTCTGACATCAACATCAACAGGCATCAGACTTTTTCTGACTAAGCCTGACATTCCTGCTCAGGCATCCAAAGCAAACTTTTCAAAAAAAACCACCAAAACCACTGATTGAGGATACCCTCAGGAAAAAAGATATTTATGAGTGACAGGAAGCTGACTGCTGAAAACATAACACACTCTCTCTCATCTATATGCAAACACTTCAGAAGCTAGAGGGAAGCTATAAAACCTACTTTGGGTATTAATTTTATGTTTTCTTTTGAAAACTAAGCCCTTGTAGCAAGCTTAAGATAACAAGTAGGATGCCTTTTTCTTGCTTGCTTTATGGTAGCCCTGCATAGCGGGTCCTGGCCAGGCTTGGGCTGAGGGGTCACACACGATCCCCACCTGCCACTTGCCCACTAAACAAAGGACTTTTTGCATTCCTCAGTGGCCTTGTTCTGAGGTCTAACAAATGCACTTCAGAAGCACTATTTTTGTAATAAAAGACTTTGAATTTAATACTCAAAACTAAACAAGGATTTTCAGTGTAAAAATCTCAATTACCTGAAAGTTTCCACAGCCACTATGCACTTCCACTAACTGAAATAAGAAAATCTAACTGCCACAGTAATACAAAATGCATTTTAATGAACTCCTGGAGGAATGAATCATAGCTCTTCTCTTTGTTTTTCTCCTTTAAGTTGGAGAAAATAATTTTCTTGGAGCAGATCTATTTTTGTCCACTGACAGAGGAAAACATAACTATGGGCAAAGAAATCAGGCAAATATTCAGCACAGTGAAAGAGCAAATCACTGCAGTTACAGCAGTGCTACAAGTCTACCAGTGGAACAACAATGGCATGCTCAGGCTTGGAACCACTGGCATTCAGCACTGGCCTGTATGTGAGATTGCTGTTAAGTCAACAAAACTAGAAAAGTCATCTAAATTATTGTTGTATTAAAATCACACCATGCTTATTAATGAAAAATGGGGGTTTTACTGATGGAAGGAAAAACTGACATTTCCAGATCCGGTATGAAACAATCGGACATAACGAGGAAATTATGATTTGCCTCAAGACAGCATTAGAAGATGTAATAGTTATCATGCTCACAAATGAAACTTAATTTGCAAATGGAGGAATAAATTATAAAAACAGCCACAAAACAAGGAATCTTGGTGACCTGACAGTATGATAATGATGAACCTAAACTACTGAAACAGCTGTAAGGCACAACACCGTGTTTGAGAAAGGGCGAGGCTCTTAGGGATAGTGTCCCAGAAACAGGTTCTGACCACTTTATAAAAATAATTTAAAACTCACAATTTACTCACATTACCATTAATGTATTAAGCCAAACAATTACTTTAAAAACAGCAAATCTGCCCCAGCAACTCTGATGCAAAATTGCTATAAAAATCTCAGGTAAACAACCCCAAATGCCGTTATCTTGAGTGAAGAGCAGGAGTTTCAGAAGAACCAGGCTTACATAATGCCAGTTGTATTGGGGTGGTGGGAAATATTTATCATCACCAAATTTGATATAATCATACCTGTTGTCTTTTTTTGAGACATGTTTTGGGCACATTACCACAACTTATTCAATTAAGTGCATATTAAAAATTCAATCACTGTCATACTTCAAAGTACTTTTTGCTGACAGATGAGAACAACAGACATACTACATTTATTCATTATTTCAGCTTAGTCTTCTAAAATCCTCACTTTTTAATATCTGAGGCATTCTAGGTGACAATGCTGAAACATTCACATTTATGAGGAATTTATTAGACTCCAAAAGTTATTTTTCTGTCCAATCTTTGCCTTTTGAATGTGACACAGTTTTACACATATAGGCATATATGTATGCTACATATAAATTCTGTGTGTACATAAACATTTTTATATATGTATATTGCCCTAATGAAAAAACTAGCAGTTATGAGATTTTAAGAGCTTACAGAATAGTGGACGGTAAATTCATAGCTGGACCCTCAAGAAATACTTTACTAAACAAATTTTGGAGTTCATTATTATTGATGATTTTTATAAAGCCCATTAAAAAGTGAATAGGAAAAAACAGATGAAAACATTTTTTTAAGTACGCATTATATCTATAACCTATTAGATATCATATGGACTTATACATAAATTGGCTAAGCTTTGTGAAACTAGATTTTAAAAGGTTATTTAAAAAAATGTAATGGGAAAACAAGCCGTTATTAGTCATAGCCAAGTTACTTAGAGAAACCTCTTTATTATATAAGCAAGATTCTTCACAGCAGTTAGAAAGGCTATATATAAAACATGCTGCTTATGAAAATAATTATGGAAATTTATTATAGAAATACAAATATTAAATTCAGAATCATCATTTTGCTTCCTGAATTTAAAAAATGCAACACTTCCTACTAATTCCACAAAAAATTCTTTCTTGACAAGGCCTTCATTCCTTACACATTTATCTTTAATGCAGAGGGCAACTGAAGAACTCTAATTCCACTCTCTGGAAAAGGATAATTTTTATCTGAAGTCTTCACCGAAAAAAATTCTAAGGTAGCTACTCTGTTTCTCAAGACTCAAAGTTCCTTTTGTCCTTCCAAACATTTTAAAGAACAAATTACACACATTCTTAACTGCAGTGACTTAGCCAACTACTACCGCTTCCCACTGGGTTTTAATTCCAGCTAGGCCACTTTTCTCCATATTTTTGAAGTCTAAATTTCAGACTTTTTGCCTTAAACCTTGTGTCACCCCTTGGTTTTTAATGGCTTCGTTTCCCTCTGTGCTCCAATTTTTCTTCCAGAGACCTTCAGCAGAGCCTCCTCCTTTCACCCCAGCGCTCTGCAAGATTCTTCAAGAACACAGTACTTGATGTGGGGATCACAACTGCGTATTCCCACCCACAAACTCAAATAACATATGTGAAGGTAAGAGCTTTAAGCACCTTGTCTCACCAAGCTACTTCTTTATTCGGGTTCTCTTCTACCATGCCCAAATTAAAATCTCATTAGCCTCTTCCTCTGGCCTTTTCTTATGGATGTCTAGCACGTATTTCAGATATATTACAGCTCAACTGAAGTTCTTCCTTCTGCACCCTTCCTTCCCTCCCCACTCCCCTTTTTAAAATCTCTTTCATGAATATTTCCTATAGTAATAAATATCTGCAGCTCAGTCTTCTGAATCTGACTTAAATCACTCTACTGTTTATACCCTCTGCTAAATCCTTGTCTATTTTGGTCCACAGATACCCTTTGCATGGTATCTTTTTATACAGAAAAAAAACCCAAACAAACAAGCAACCAACCAATCAAACAAAAACCAAAAAAGAAACCACAAAAAAACAAAACAAGGAGAAAAAAAATAGGGGGAGGAAAAAAAAGGCAAAAAAAAGAAGCAAAATAAAAAATAAAATATCTCATCCTGGTTTCTGCGTGGCTGCAGTCCTTGTTTAGGACTAAACAGATGCAATTTTGCACTGCTCAAACCCATTCCAAATGTGGCTACCATTGGGCTACCACCAAAGAAAAGGTTTATCAGTGAAGATACTCACACTGCAGTATTCCAGTAGCAATGGCTGCTACAATATGAATCCTCTGGATCATCGTGGGGAAGCAGCTCACTGTTACACCACTTCAAAATGTTTCCATCCTTCTCATTCTAAACCCCGGTACAACTATGTAAAGCCCCAAGGAACCTCGCCTGTACTCCATCAGCACTTCTTTAAAGCCATTTACATAGTTTTCTTTACTGCATGAACATGAGCTTTCTTCATTTTCACAGCCTTCTTGTCCTATCCCATCCTCTACCTCAACATTGCGATATTTATTTGTACTTCTCAACCCAGGCTGGAAGCCTCCAAAACCCATTTAATGGAAAGGACAATTCCACAAGCTGGCCAACCTGAAGTGTTTGTCTTCCTGAAACAGCCCTTTAAAATTCACCTTCCTCATGCTGTCAGGTTCACAACAAAGGCTGTTACAACACTGAAACTGCAGCCCACTGTGCCAAGCAGGGTTGTGACACCATCCCACTGATTCTATTTCTCAGCTTGATTCTGGTTTTTGCTTTATACTTGGCTTTTCTATTCTTGCAAGACATGGGCCTTCTATTGCCGCTGTGTTTATAGATCAAGTAGTACAGCACAGCCTCATTCACACTTACAGAGTAAAGTAAAGTAAAGTAAATGGCCAGTCTTCGCGAACGAAGATCTGGGAAAGGTGTTCCCACCTTTCAAGCCTGCGCAATGGATTTT
>JAWWLV010000001.1:6884313-6898467 GCA_035041135.1 Platyrinchus mystaceus
TCTACCCGGGGGATTTGAACCTGTGGCCTTGGCGCTGAGAGACCAGCATCTTAACCGCTAGGCCACCAGGGGTCCCCACACTTACAGAGTGAATGAGTGGAAAATACTGATGTAAATGAATTGTAACTAAAACCTCACTGTGACTACACCTTTTTTAATCCAATGAAAGACAGCTAGGCTGGGAAACACCTACATGACCACTTATATTGTACAACCAAATTTAAAAAAGAAAAGCTATATCAAATTATTAAGTACATCTATATCAGAGAGAGGGAGGGGAGGACAGAAAGGGGAAGAGGAAGAGTTTTATAAAATCAGCATTCTTCTGTAGCAAAATGGTTCCTAAATATTTTCACTTAAAAGCCATGTCTAGCTGGCAGTGTAATCAACAGTTAATATTTATGTTCATATGAGAAATTCCTAAACCAAGAAAAAAATTCTTTGTCATATATTTTATATTCTGGTCTCTTGATTATTTAGACATTCAGCATCCATAAACAAGCAGTTTATCCATGAGATCAGCTATGTGACACCAAAATTAATAGACCCTTGCAAAACACCCTTCACAAAACAAACAAACAAACAAAAACAGCAAAAAAAGATAGTTGATTAGTATGCTTATAGTTGGCTTAAAGGAAAGCAGACAAGTTATGCAAAAACACAAATGTCTCTTAAGGCCTCAGTTTCTGCAATCATATGGATAAAAGCAACATTGTGTGTTTTTTGTAAATTTGCTGCTTCATAAAGTACTGCTCATTAAGACACAAGCCTATGTCTGATACCAGTGACAAAGCCATTATTTCAAGCACAGTAACTGAAAAAGAAACGAAAATAACGCAGCAACTCAAAGTAGCAAAGGACAAATTGTTTCATAAGCCAAAATACTCCATAATATATCAAGACACGGTTTTCAGTTGGCAATGCTACCCTTTTGTATGTCTGAGTACAGAGAGATCTAAAAATGTATCTTTAGCCGAACTATTTCTCAAGTCACAGTCATTTAAAACAGCAAACACGCAAAGCCCTCGCAGCACACTCAGCCTTTCAGCTTGTCCTAACTCTGCAGCCCAGTGTTTTTTATACCAAATGGAACATGGCTTTGCTTTCAAGGGGCACCCTTACTGATTCTTTTCACTTTCCTGCAGATTTGCTGCTAGAATTTATAACTAGGACTTCAAGCCTTTTCTCCCCCTCGTCCACACTGGTTTAACTTCTTTATGATGGCAGATAATTGTTTTGGCCTTAGGCAAGGAATGTGCTCTCTGCTTAGGAAGGTGGCTGTACAGCATCTTTATAAGGGAGCCAAATGAGGAAAAATGAGATAGTTGCAGAACATTAGATTTTTTTTTTTTATCTTATCAATTATTGAAGAAAGACTATTCCATTTAGTATGGTAAGAATACTAATAAGAGGTCAAAATATAACACTAGGCCCTTGGTATTAATGGTAATAAGAGTCATGGCAAACAACAAATCAAAATAAACATTATTTAATGAATATGATAGCAACACTATGATTGAATTAACTCTTAAACTACAGAAAACAAGCATTGTTATAAAAAGAATAAAAGAAAACAGAAATGAACCTAAGTACTTGAAAAACTGAGGAAAGTCCATCTTCCGTACAATCTATATCCAATGTCTTACTGGACCATAAATATATCTTATTTTTACTGGAATGAGTACAATCTGAGATGTGTTACAACAAGAAATAAGTTCATAACACATATAATGTGCATCTATACTAAAACAGTGCTATTCATTAAAGAGGACAATGATCTAGTTCCTTCTCAAAGTTCTGTGGATCTGAAAAGGCAGGCTCAAAGATTTTTTTAATAGAGGCAAGGACATACAAGGATCATTTCCCCTTAGAGGTAACCAAGAGAACAGAAAAAGCAGATGCTTAAAACCTTCTTTCACAACTGAAGGTGGATTTTTGAAAGGCTGAAGGGTGAGGCCTCTGTAGGTGCCCAGAATTAGATACTACTTTGTTTTGCTTCCTCCTTCTCTTTTTAATATGATATCAATAATTACCAGATAAGGTGGATTTTTTTTTTCTGTGTTGAGCCCAGAATGAGGGGGAAAAAAAAAGTTCGTCACAAAGCTACCACAGAAATAGAAATTCCCTACAAGGACTTAAAGCACCGGAAAAGAAGCAAAAGTAAAGATAGTCCTTCTCATCACCTTAAGCAGTTCCATCATAACAGCTATAATTCTTTTTTCTATTTCCCATATAAGTCTACACCTCCCAAGGACAGCAAATATCATTACAGGAATACTTGGGGGAAATCTCTCCCCTGGCACTAATGTGTTCATTCTGTAGTGGAAACACCAACCCCTAAACTTTGCAATGGTACATTAGAACACACACAGCCTTTAGCTTTCCTCTATTTCCATTATTTAGCTGTTCCTTTTTTCTTTTTTTCTTTTTTCTCTATTCCCTCAGTACTTCGAGACCTTAAAGTTACTAAAGAAAAAAAAATCAGTTTGAATTTAGTCATAATCACAGCACTAACAGAGATGTTTCAAATTATGTTTCAAATTTATTACCCAGTTTGTTAAAAGTACTTATGAATAATGACGTTCATGAAAAGGTTAGTTAAAAATTCATAGTATTGTCAAACATTTAAATGGTAGAGGCTATTCTTAACTCTCTCAAATGCTTATTAAAAGCCTGCCCTTTTTACTATGTTTTTATGTTTCTAATGCAGAAGTTTTTAAATCTAAAAGATGGAGGCTTGTTTTTCCACAGAATAGAACCCAAACTGGTTATTGCTAACACCAGCTCTTCCAGCATCCTTTCTGAACCTTTCCTGTAGAGGCAAACTCAAAAATACCACACTGGCAGCAGCTAAGGAAGAAAACATGAGTTATCCTTTGGAGATTTCTGCTGGCAGCTGACTGCTGGATCTATTTCCCACTGGTGTTAAGAGTACAATATGGCAGCAACTAAACAAGAAATCAAAGATGTGGCTTTGCTGATATCTCATACTTTACATTCAGTTTGGAAATTAGGGGTTTTTTCCAAGAAAGTTTGGTTAACAAGTTTCAGACTGATATTTAAATAAGTACCTCTGTTTTAGCTTTTGAGAAAGAGAAAAAGACACACAGAATTCATGCAGTTCTAACTTTAGACATCTTCTCAATCCCATAAATCAAAACTATGATATGACTGGAGTATTTTAATTATGAAGAGTTTACAGGGTTTTCATTAATTCCTGAATGACTACATGGTAGCTCTAGTATTTCATAAAGGTATGCAGTGAAATCCAAGTGGCTGACATATAAACCTCCAGAGGCAGTACTAACCTGAGGCTGGCAAGCATCTTCTCTTCTGCTTTGGTTGAATGACCTTTTACTTGACCTACAAGCATGAGTATCACTGAGGAATACCAATGAGAAACACAAGTAGCCAGCTACCTCCTACACAGGTTCCCTGGACAGTCGCTGTACAGAAGGTAATGTTAAACCCAAAGTTTAGGCTTTGTTTTCTAGATATTTGCATTTGTTCTTCCTAAAACTTGACGGATTTATCCCCTTCTGCCTTACTTCCCTCTCTCCTCCAGGCCTTCATTTTTGAAGTCAGGTTTTTCTAAAACCGCTGCACAGGGAAACAAAATATTGACATGGCTGCCTGATTGCCGTGGAATTATTCCACAGAGGAGAATTCTGAATTAACATGCAACATCATTTTAGCTTTCATATTTTGTGGTTCAGTCACTAGACCTTGCAGTTTATTGCGTCTGTGAACTGCACTTGCTTCTGCCAGAAAATAACCTTCTATTTAAGGCACTTGAGGTTAGAGAAAAAAAATATCCTCAAACAGATTTCATTAATTCAGGCAAGAGAAAGTTAATATCCCATGGCACAGCCGATTTGTTTGTAGGGGTGTTAAATGCATCATTTCCCTAATAAACTAAACCACTAGAGGAATGTGTAGAAGTTGGTGTTCCTTCCCTCAACCCATAAAAAAAGCAGCAGTGTCTGCCAGGGGAACTCTGAGGAAAAGTACTGAACGGATCACACACTGATAAGGCATTTCTAAGTGAAGTAAATGGATTGACATACTTACCTTGGTATCAGAAAGAAAATATTCTGTCTGAAAACTTTTGAATGGTTTCTTTTCCAGGACCCAGAAGCATAGTCCATTTACTGTGCCCTTAAAAGAAAAAAGCCTGTTCTACCAGTGCATCACCTGCATTGCAGTTTGAGCACCCAGACTAAGTACTCCGAGTCCCTGCATGTTTATAGGTATTGCTTTAGAAACAATGGTTTTCATTTTGCTGATCTTCATGAAGTCCTAACTTATCATCTAACTATCAACAAAGCCAGCCATCTGAATAGCACAGATATATGGCATCATTAATTCAGCTTTAAAACCAGTGAAATAGATACAATTGATAACATTTGCAGAAAAGAATATACATTTACTTAAGTGCAGGAGACATGCCCTCTCACCTTCACATAAGCCCCAGTAAAACAGATTAGGGTCTTACTACACAAACCCTTCAATTTAAGAAACATATCCCATCTTACATGACATGGAACTCAAAATATATTTGCTGTCCAAAAGGAGTTAGAAAGCCTGCTAAGATTTCAAAGGTTCCTCAGCTCCTTCTATTGTATATTCGATTCAGTGAGTGCTGGCTCTATCAGCCTTCTGGGACTGAAGGACAAACATATTTGTTGGAAACAAACAAGAAAACCCCACAAACCAAAAGCCTCTCAGACTGTCCACTTCCCAACTGCTTTCTAAAACCTTAGTCTTTAGTCCTTTTAATTTGAACAGTACATTTTCATGATGGGAAGATGAAAGTCCTACAGAATAGCTGAATATATATAAGATGAAAGCTAAATATTTTTGACATGTCAAGACATATTTGAAACATATCATTAAGCCAAACAATTGTCTAATGGATCGCTGTAAATGTTAACATTGTCACTCAGAAAAATCTCTGCATACATAAGGATGGGAAATATCAATCTTTCTGTTTTCATCCACCCGTTTTTGTCTAGGGAAATATGACATAAAAACAATCAGCCCTCCTACAGTCTTTTGTAGCATCTTCTGCTCTCTACCAAATAAACAAGAAAACAGGACCCTCAGATTTTGCTTAACAACAGCAAAAATAGGAATATAGCTCCCTAGCCAACTCTCACACATTTTAAACAAGTATGTGTCACTGCAAATGCCTATGAAGGCCAAAATCTTCTGCCCTTCCACATTTTACATCAACTCTCAGAGGATTAGAAGACTGGTCCCAAAGAAACAAATAATTTTGTATTAGGGAAGATTAGACTTGGAAACTCTTCAGATTCAGACACTGGAATGGGCGTATTGCTCAAAAGTCAAGGGACTTTCATCCATAATATTATGAAGTTCCACATGTCCAGACTCCTGGACCAATGTGCATAACAATCTGTAATTAGGGAGCTTGACTGAAGTGTTTACAAGTGAAATAACAGAAAGACAGACATATTAAAACAAACAAACAAACCCCCACAAATTAAACAAACAAAAAAAAGGAAAAATACTAGAATCACTCCCACTCTTTCCAGTTTAACTGGTGTTTCACAGATGCTCCATATGGACTTTTTGCATTACTTGTGTGATGGTCACAGTCAGCAATTTGTTTCCACCAACATCACCAGATGTATTCACTGGCAGCAACTTCAACTTCAACTGAGAACAAGGAAGTTTTTCCTCCAGTGTGCCAAAATGTTTTTTTCAGTGGGTCACTATCCCAATGCTGAGACCTTCATGGACAGAGGGGCATTTTAACCCCACATCATTTTACTCAAATGTCTGGAAGATCTTTGCACTGCACTGGTATTTCAGCCAAAAGGCATGAGGTTTTGTACAGCTATTTCCACTGGGATAGTTTGGTCAGGGAAGTACCAGCAACCTGGCTGCTTGTCACTTACTTTTGGCTATTTAAGACATTTTCATTACAATGCCCATATCACTCACTGCCTCTGAAGGCCTTCAGCTTGCAGCAAGGTTCATAAAATAGTGATAATCCATGAGAAATACAGCTGTGATTTCCATGTGGATCTTAGGCCATACAATGGTATGACAAGAATTAATTCACCCAGCTCCAGTTCACACTCCTTCTGAGAATTCCAGACTACCAGCACAGAGCCACCTCATGTCCTGTGGGATGACAAGGATCACAACCAACAGATGGATAAGTTATCATTTCAATCCTCAAACTTGGCTGACCATGGATTTTCACTCACATGTTCAAATGTCATCTTATTCAAGAGAAACAGGAATTTTTACTTTTCACTCTGCAAGGTACTTAACTGAACCAACTGATTTTGGCATCTCATGGTTGCAGGGACTGGACAGATGCTTGTATCCAAATGTTGAACAAGTAATTTATTTATAATATATAATTTAAAAATATATTTATACACACTTTATAAACAATAGCTGTGATCTTATCTAATCCTACTCTAGCTGTATTTATCCTCCTTTCACCTAGATGACAATAAAAAGAATAAATTTATCAATGGTATTGCAAACCAATACACATTCTGAAAGGGGTGAATTATTTAGCTGAACCATAACATAGTTGCCCATGAAAAGTGTTTGACAGAGTTGTATGATCAGCAGGGCAACAATCCAACTTTTAATACTGCTGTGTTACCAAAGCCATAAATATTTTTCTGACACCGTCTGGTTTTACATTCAGCACTGCTATAATTTCTACCCTAATCCATGAAGAGTTTAAAGGATTTGTAGTCTCTTAATATTTCATCTGCTGCAATTACAGTTATTTTAATGTGCTATGCCTGTTTCTGCAATAGAGTCCTTGTTCTCCAGCAAAAAAATAAACCACAACAAAATCTTCATACAACACCCTAAATGCACTTCAAAGTACAAATCAAAACTGCTACATAAATAAAGTAAAAATTAATTATACAATTCTGCTGCTCAAACAAAAGAGGATAATCAAAACTTGGAAAAAATAGTTCAGCTCTATGATTATTTCAATAACCACTATTTATCTGACAGACTACTACACTACTACAAGCTGTACACTGTGTAAAAATAATGGCAATTAAACAGGAAGAAACATATCAGACCAACAAGCTTAATTGAAAGTGAGGAGATGGAAAAATCTAATTAACTTTGTAAACTAGTTTTGCCTTTGTCAATTAACTTAATTGTACAATTGGAGTACAGGTTACGATCCTCACTAAAATTTGAATCACAAGAACATGTCTGAAATGGCTGAAAGAAAAACAACTTCTGAACGCTTCTTAATTATGGCAACACATAGCATGAAGCAGCATCCCATCTGTTGAGACACAATACTTCTAAGGTTAAAACCACTTAGACTTTTATCTACCTACTCAACTCCTGCAAATATTGACATTTTAAGATGTCATTAATAATTAGTATTCTAAAGGAAACAGAAGTTTGGCATTCCCATAACCCTGGATTGTTTACCAAAGAGCAATCTTAGTTCACCAAGAATTCCCACTGAAACAACAGAACAGCCAGGGAAAAGGTACAAGGGATTTGCCACAGCACTGCTATAGCAGTAACTGAGGGCCAGCAAGAACAGATCAGACCTTTTTGCAAGTAAAATTTTATGGCTGCAGCCGCAGCTGGTGCTGACAACAGTTAATTTTCTGAAGGGTGACTCAAGTTTACAATGTGAAGTGCATATTCATAACATACAGGAATCAAAAAAAGTTGGAGACTCAGCAAAGGAACCTTGAACTTCCCATCCACATAAGCTCTGCCTCTTTTTCAGAGGCTTGGCAGGTGTAATGTAGGGATGGGACACCGAAGCACAGAAATTTAAGGGTTGGAAAGGACCTTAGAGATAATCTAGTCCCAACCCCTGCTGCCGTGGGCAAGAACACCTCCCACTACATCAGGTTGCTCAAGTCCTTATCTAACCTGGCCTTGAACACTGCCAGGGTTGGGGAATCCACAACCTCCCTGAGCAACCTGTTCCAGTATTCACCACTCACATCAGAAATGCAGCCCGACATCGTGGAATAGATTCTAATGCACAAAACAGTTATTTTGCTTCCAAATTCAACTCCTGACAGCACCTATAGTCTTCTTCCCTAACATTATCAAAGAGAGAGGAAGCTTCCTGTCAATCTCATTATCCTCAAAGGCCTGGGAAAGACTACCTCTTTCCCCTCCATCATTTCACCAGAGGCTGACCCTGGCCAGCAGCCAAACACCCACCCTGCCTCTTGCACATGCCACTCTTTTTTTGGAAGAAAACAGAAGACAGGCAAGAAGACTCATGGATTGAGATAATGGCAGTTTAAAAAGAGAAAAGCAAAAGCTTCATGTGCAAGAACAGCAAAATCCCCTGTTTCCTGTTAGGAGGCAGATGTTCAGGACCCTCCCAGGCAAGCAGGGACTGGGTGCACATTAATGACTGCTTGGGAAAACAAACACCATAACCCTGAATTGCCCCTTCTTCTTCCTCCTGTCCCAGAGCTTTTATGGCTGAGCACAACACCACCATATAGTATGGGATATCCCCTTGGTGAATTGGGATCTGCTCTGGCTGTGTCTCCTCCCAGCCTCTTGCCCATCCCCAGCCTACCAGTCTTTATGGGGCTAGAAAAAAACCCAAGGTTTTTGCACTATTCGCTGTGTTACCAGCACTGGTTTAGCCACAAATGCAAAGCACAGAACCATCCAGGCTGCTCTGAAGAAAGTTCACTGTCTCAGCTGGACTCAGTACTCATTTAATGGAAAACACAGTCATTTCACTCAAAAAAACCCAACCTATGTACGAAAATAGTCCTAAAGATCGTCCTGAAAGACTGCAACTTTTTGTGATACAAACAGCCCAAACCAAGCTGCCAAGATAACTGTGAGGCAAAAATATTGTTTAGATCTTTTAATACCTTTTAGACCTATCACAACCTTTAAACCTGCTGCCTGCAAGAAAAACTTAGGATTCATTCAAAAGATTTTCTGACAGCTGACATTAGCTAAACAAAATTTTTTTACAAAATAATTCTGCAAGATTGAGTGCAAACAATTCACTCAGAGTAAAAACTGTAAGCAGTTGGAAATATAAGCAAAGGAAAAGATTAAAAACCCTAACCAAGAGAAAACACTAAGCAGCAAACATAGTTTTGAAAATGAAAGTTTCAGTTACATATTTTCTATCCACTTTGTCAAAACAATATCTTCTATTTTTTGACAAGTGCATATTTTTATGAAATGTTGTTGTCTCCCACCACAACACTTCCAAGCAAAAAACCCCAACTCCTCACCCCTCAAGTGAAAACTCAGTTTTCTGTTGTTAAAATCAGCCTTGACAGCAACAAAGTTACAAGAGATCCACTGCCTTTACATAGAAAAATGGACATTTTTTTCTGCTTATTCTTTTAAGAACCTCAGATGAAAATTATGAAGTCTAATTTTCCCCTTCTAATGGTATGAATTCTATCAGCTTGAGGTTCCAGCTCTCAGGGACCTAAACTGAATATTGGATGGGACATCAGAGAGATCATCTTAAGCCGTCCCCTATCTCAGCACACATCGTATAATCCCATTCTCAGAGCTGTCGACCACCATCTTTGCATGTCAGGGGTTCCTGCCACTTCTGTTCCTCTTAAGATCTGCCTCCTTCAACAGCACAATTTAGCTGAAGGTTAACAAACAAAATTGTGTGGCCCCTCTTCAGTACAGTGAGTAAGAGGCTTCCTGACCAGTAAAGGTAGGAAAAGGAGAGATGTACCCAACAGCTGGTTGAATCAGGGAAAGGAAAGGAATCAGGGAAAGATAAGCATGGTGCAGTCCTTGAGTGCTCAAGAAAAAGTAAATAAAGCTTTTGATAAAAAACATACAACAGTTCATTTAATAGTCTATTCAAGTTTGAAAGCCCAAGAGTAATGTTTAAAGCTACTGAAGTCCCCCAGAGAAAGGAAAATTTTATGGATTAAATAGTTAATACAAAAGAGAAATAGATCAGCTGCCATACCACAACCTTGCAGCCTGAGGCAGAAATACTCAATATATTAAATTGCTATATAAACAACCCATGTCTGAAAAGAAAGTGCCCTAAAAACTAAAGGAAAAAAAAATCAATTGAAAAGAGCATCCGTTTTTTTCCACAACTTTGCTAGAATATACTCTGAAATATAGACTATACAAGGGATCCATTTGGCTTTCAGATGTACAAACACATTGAAGATTCAATTTGCTTTAATTAGCGTTTCACACTTAGCATTTAAGAGCAGAATTGGGTTCTCTAAATATCAGAATTTCTGCAATACTCTATACTATAATATTACTAAGTTTATCTCCCTAGTCTTCTGTTTAATTACACTGTATTTTTTATTTTTAAGATATTGGCACAGCAGTTCCAGGAAAAAAAAACAAAACTGTATCTTACACTCTGTTCTGAATTTGTTTTAAACCTCTTGCTTTTCAATAAAGCTACCTCCAAAAAGCGCAGATTTTAAGGTACTTCAATGGGATTACAGCTGGCCTGCTAATTCTGTCATTAAATTAATTCAGAGAAGCTCTCCACTGCAGTTACTTCTGTAACAAATAAGACTCAAGTATAAAAGATGCATTAAAACGTGTCTTGGTCACAATGAAAATGTAGAGAGCATTACAGCAATCTAATCTCAAGGAGAAGACAGACAAGGAACACTGTAACAAATCTAATACTGGGAAAACCACTTACATTTATTTTTGTCCTCATGCATATAAAAATCTAATATGTTGCATTTGATTTATTTTTCTAGAGGGGCATCTCTCAGAGCATTTTTAGATTACAGATTTATTTATTTATTCATCAGGAACTCAAAGTTCAATAAGGTGAAAGAACAAAATACCTGTTCCACAGAAGGGAAATCCAGAAATTAGGCACAGGCAAATGTCCCACAGACAATAGGGGACAGAGATGAAAACTGAATTCTCACACTGTCAAGACTGCTCTCCCCTTTCAACTTTGCCTGCACTATGACAGCATATACATCAATTAGAAAATTTACTGTGTTGTAGAATCACATGCACAACTTTCTCATTTTAATATAACTCTGTAATAACACTGAAGAACTCCTCGAAGGAAGGGTAGTACTGGTAATGAAAATTCAGGTTGTCTGGGTCATGCATGTCCCAAAACAACTCTCAGCAGTTACTCACAACACATTTATTTCACAGTTTTTTGGTTATCCAGCATTGCTTTCACTGAAGTATCAGTGCTGGGGTACTGAAGAGCTAAGTAAGCTGTAAGCAATGATTCTCTTCCCGTGCTCCCCTAATACAGAACAGTGTGTGAAGAGACATTTCCCCTCCCCCATCATTTAAACTGCATAAACTGTAATTTTAGTAAATCAAGCAAAGAGCTAATCAAGTTTTGATTTGCTAATTACTTCTCAATTTGATTAGAGCTGGCAGCTAATCATCTCTGGAAACATAAAGTCAATCTTTCATTCACATTTGCAAATCAAGACTTTAGTGTAAAGAAACTGATATTGTGCATTACATGCTTATATTTTTTCATATTTCAGTGCTTTTAACAACAACCCTAATTTTTATTATTGTGGCAGCACTCTGAATAAATACTCTGTAGAACTGTATGGGGTCCTGACAGCGAGCCACTGTTAGAAGCTCTGGTATTACTAACATTAAAGCTCAAGGAGCATGGAATGCTACATTAAACAAATAAAATGCAATTTAAAAGTATTCACACAAGAAAAAAAATGGTATCAGAAAAGGACGAACAAATCAACACACAGTTTTAAAAAACAACATATTCAGAATAAACTAGTAAGAGTTTACTCCATGCAAAAAAAAAAAAAAAATTGTTACCTTACAAAGAATAAATAAGTTCATCAGAAATCAAGAAATTAAGACTATAGTTTCATTTTGTTCTGAAGTAACAGTGAAATGGAAAAGAGAATGGAGTTATGCTTATTTTGTTTCTGTGAAGAATTCTTACCATGGAGTACTATCTATATTTTACTTCACCTGACTTGAGGACAAACAGCCTTCTAAAACCACTAACCCTCTGCTGCTCCTCACTGCCTGGCTTCTGCAGTGTCTTCCTTCCTACATTAGTTGCACTAAGGGACAGCTGGAAATTTAATTTCCTGAAAAAACGTATCATTACAGATACAACAACAGCACTTTCTGACTGGAGTGAAGCCCACGTATACTTTGGTAGACAAAACTCATATTAGGCATCTCCCTGCACACTCTCCTGGATATCCCTTTTCTACAGAAAGAAGCAAAAGGCAAGATTAGGATGGGACTGTCAGTATTAGTAAGCATGCAGCCCTTTCCTTCATCTAACCAAGCCTGCCTAGACTGGGCTGCTGCTGCTTCTATCTCTCCTCACCAACTAGAAAGGTAAGAAAGGAAGGCACTGATGGGCAAGAACAAGGCCCCCTCCAGCCAGTGTGGGAGCCTGATACCTCCCTCACCCAGGCAGTGTCACACATGCATGGCATTGTTCTGGCCCTACATTTTCCTGATCCTCAAGCTCTTATCCGTAATATAGTCCCTGCTTCATTGTTTATATTTTTTTAGGCTTCCATTTTAGGCTTAAGTTGAATACTGCAGCCACCAGAGTGACATCATTCAGGCCATCCAGTCTTCAAGGATTATCACTCTAGATTCTCATCTCCCATTATACCCAGTTCCTTGTGTTATACAGACTCCTTTCAATTCCAGCACTATCCAGACACATAGGAATGAACATGCTGATGAACAGGGAAGCATCAGCAAAGAATAAACAGCAGGAAGCAGCTCTGGGGATTGCCTAAAAACATTTGGGAGGCATCGTGGAGAAGGGCACAGACATGTTCAGTGAAGTGAAATCCTGAGTACAGTTTCCCTCCTTCCTTTCTGCCTTAACACTTCAAGACCTGCAGATCTGCACCATGGCAGAGACCCATGAAGCACAACCACAGCTGTGGGGAAACCAGGAAAGGACAACATGGTACAAGATGACACTGTCAACTCCATAAAACAGGGAAAGGGACACACCAACAGTCATTAATAACTGATTTATTAAAAAGCAATCTTGCCTAAATACCCTATGGAAGATAGTGGGACAGAAAAAAGAAGGAGTCAGAAACAACTGAAGAGTAGTCTTAAATAAAGTGCAGCTTAAGCTAAAAAAAAACCAAAACAGTGCCATCAATTCTTAAGTGTTATGGATTTCAAATCTTGAGTAGTGTCATTGCTTTAGAGTATCTAATTACAAAAATGACTGATTACTCATGACTGTTATTCCTGTCAAAATTCTAAATTCATCATAGTATAATTATTATAGAAAAATACATAATTATAACTGCAGCTTCATTAATATAATATTTGTTATATTTTAATAATAATAATCTAAATGTAAAGGGTTAAGAACTCTCTATTCTCTTTACCAGTTGCTATGAAATCACAGCAAACGCATCTCTACATGCCTGTTCTTCATTTTTCTCTCTGTAAAATAATTATGCATAAGACATATTCTTAATTATCCTGAAATTGAATTTGGGACAAGAAACTAATAAAGGTAACTATGAAACTTTCCAAAATATGGACATGCAGATTTTGTGACATTTTACATATCCCATATTATAATCTACAGGAAAACACAAGATATATCCTGGTTTCAGAGCAAGTGAAATGAATTAAACATTTTCCCTCTAAAACAACATTATAGGTGTTGCTCATTATGGAGTGTTGAATATGAAATGTATTTTTAATTGGGGATGTGTTTCCTATCTCCAGTTCAGACCACAAATAACAGAAGCTTTCCAAAACATCCTTAAAAACACAAGATTAAAGGACTTTGGAACCAATACCATAACTCCACAGAAATCTTTAATTTTGCTGTTATCACTGGCACAGTCTAAACTTGGCTATCTGTGATTTTGGCAGTGATTTCAAAAGCACAGTTAGAAAATTATTTAGCTGTTCTAACGGAACCCACATGAGAGAGCAGCACTTATAATTGCCAGCAATGCTCTTCAAGAAATGTTGTTCCTATAAACTCCTTTGCTGTGATTCTATTGATGAAACATTCTGCATTCAACTTAACTGCCAAGTCTCAAGGACTACCAATAAAATGTGCCTTTTCAAATTTAAGTTATAGTATAACTTAGATGCATACTTACAGTACAACTTAAAAACTTACTATTTACT
>JAWWLV010000001.1:6908024-6925377 GCA_035041135.1 Platyrinchus mystaceus
TCCACACAGGAAAAAGACGTCCAAGAATAACATGTTTCCTTAGTCTTTCTTTCGCTCCTGTCAAATGGCAGAAGCAAATCCCTAAACACCAAGACCTGTCTTTCACAGTCGAGTTAGATCAGGAATCACACAGACAGCATTACCAAGACTGCTTTAGAAACAAACAGCCATTCAAACCAGATCACATTAAATCACTAACTTTAAGCAAATTATTTTTTTTCACAGTGGAGGCAGTGAGATTCTCTAGGATTACCACAGGATTGGACAGACATAAGTGAATCAGCCTACTGCAGATCAAAATGTATAGACATGGGGAAAATTGTGTCACTCTTCTAGCATATTCATGTTATTTCATGATTACAGAGTTATATTTACATGTATAATATATAAACGTATACTAAAATAAGTATTATACACTTATATTTATATATAGCTATATTTATCTACTTTCCATGTATACATGGTGCTGTTACATGACAGTCCCTGGCTGGAGAGGAGTTTTTTTTCTTCAGCATTTTGAAGGAGCACAAAAACCTTTTTCTTAGGAATTCATCTCCATCAGGAAAGACAGACTTTCTGAAAGAAACACAAAATCTCCTCTTTGGTTTTAGTGTTTGTCTTGCACTTTTACTGCTCCCTGTAATATTGGTCCATTTCTTTGGATTCCCAGTCTGAAGAAAGTAACTTATTAGGTAAATTTTATGCAAAGTCCCAACACTTTCCAGGATCCTCGTTTAGATGTGAGACTCATTTCAAAACTGAGAACTGTTCACTGAACTGGAGATAAAATCTTTTCAGACTTCTCCACTGGTCATAGAACAGCTTTGCTTTGCTTTCCCCAGAAGAGGCAAAGAGACACAGATAATTCATCTGGCAGCTGGTCTCCCTGTGGGCAGTATGCTGTACAGACATTTTATCATCAGGCTAAATGAATATATTTAACTTTCACATAAAGAAAATTACCATTTCAGAAATAACCACTGACTAATATTATTTTTTTTAATAAAAAGCCTTAAAATAATCAAGAGTAGTGACAAAAGAGAAAAGAGATGCAAAAAACCCCAAACCTAAAGTATGGGCACCATATTTGAAAAACATACAAGCATGAACTCTTAACGAGTCTCCATTTTTCCTGACACAATATTTGAAGCATATGTGATGATTCTAAAATTAACCTTTTTAGATACTCACATTTAATTTTTATTAATCTGTTTTCACTTCTGACCACAATTTTGTCTAAGCTTGTTTCCTAGTCCCACAGCCATCCCTCTGCAGCTCTGATTACTTTTCACATACACACACAGCCAGTCTAACAGGACAAGTAAGTAG
This sequence comes from Platyrinchus mystaceus, assembly GCA_035041135.1. Classification (NCBI taxonomy): domain Eukaryota; kingdom Metazoa; phylum Chordata; class Aves; order Passeriformes; family Tyrannidae; genus Platyrinchus; species Platyrinchus mystaceus. The sequence continues at coordinate 6,909,354 of JAWWLV010000001.1, forward strand.
ATCAATCTTACCAAAAGAAAAACAAGATTTTCTACAGTGCCATTCAGGAAAACACCTTAAATTCAGAAACAAGAGAAAATGGACTCGAGAACTATTTTTTTTTTTGTTTTTTAGTGTCATTATAAAGCTTATAAAGAAAATGCAGATTTTTATTTTTTTCCCCTCCTCACAAACTACCATTCCATTTCCTAGTCCTGAAATTGAGGAGTAAGCAAGGTTGGTAATAATTACCAACCTGCATTAATGATATACTAGTAGTTTGCCAAAAGTTATTACTTGTTTAATAATGATTTTTACCTGCAACAGTCTTGTTGTTTGTTGGTTGGTTGTTTTTTTTAAAGCATGGTGTGAATCCAACAACACACAAGTTCTGAACTCACTATGTGGTAGCTGGGTACAGACAGCAAAACTAAAGCAGAAACAAAATATAAGAGAATTAAATCTAAAACTTCAAAAGGGTTTTCTGGATTCAAAATGCATTTGATGCCCATGATGAGATGATTGACACTTACGATTACATGAATATCTGCTAGCTACCAATTTTTTAAGCTTTATTCAAAAGAAAGAATAAATTTTAAAATGCTGTAGAAGTGATTATTAGTGCAAAAGAGGAAACAATACTTACTGGAGGATGAAAAGGCTTTGATGTGTCAAAATGAAAAACTTTTAAATTTGTCACATTTTTGTTTTGATGTAAGTCAGCATATTAATATTGGTTACTGTACCTATTTTATTCCCCCAGTATGTGCTATTCTAATAACTTCAACCTTCATATCCTTGATCTTGTTGAATCTTATTGCAATTATATTATCAGTGATTTGCTGAGCAAGCTCAAAATTTGTATACAGGGCCATATTTCTCTCACCAGATTGCTTTTTAATGCTGGTTTTACACTTTTCAATTATTTTCAAAGACTGAAGAATTAACGAGATCTCCTAATATCCTCTTATTAAGAATTTTTTGGGATTTTTATGTTGTTGAAATATATTTTGCTGTTCATCCATGAATAGGGATCTGTCCACTACAAGCAAATAGTATTTTTGTTTTATTTTAATTTGAACAATACAAACTCTGGGTAGTGGCTACTACAGAGCACAGATTACACTGAAAACCACCTCTGTCTTTGTGTAGATATTGGCTCCTTAGTACCCTTCTCATTCCACCACCCTCTTCAATACTCTGTCAGCAAAATGAACAAGTAATGTCAAGGTAGGGGTTGCCTGATGAAGATGATTCAAGGCAGAGAAGAGTTAAAGTGATACTATCCTATTGAGTGATGACATCATGCACCACAAAATGCAAATTCAACTACTGGAATAGTTGTCTAAATTATGCTTCTTTTGCAGTTAATGGAAGGGTACAATTCACCATTCACTACTAAGTACTTTCAAATGCAGTGAGACTATTAAATATTGGTTTCCAGTTCTAATTGCTTGTAATTTTTATTTTCTCTCCTTTTTTTTTTTTTTTAAGGAGAGCTATTTTAAGTCCACTTTACATCCTCCTTTATATTATTGTTATTTTATTTGTACACAGAATTCTGCATAATATAAATGCACATAACTCACATAAGAATACTTACATGCTTCTCTATTCAAACTACAGAAGTTTTTCATTTAGCACCATCTCTCCTTCCCCTCAAGTGTAAGTAGGTAGACACAATAATAAGTTAAGGCTTTTCCGGGGATCATTATATGGAAGAGGTGGCTCTACAGAAAATCATACGCCAGTTATATTAAATAGCTCTTTAAAAAACAATCAGATTATTCCTTTTAACTCTTACTTATTAGATGGATCTAACAGTAAATATCTATTCATCCAGGTTACCTGTTCATAGTCATACCTCTACAAATTTAGAACATGTGTTCTCTAAAAGCAGTGATCATGTTAGAACTTACATTAAAAGCAGTATCAAGCAAAACTATCTAAACTAAAACTGAAACAACTGGTAACCTTTGTGCTGTTCTCACATGGTATAAATGTGTATTTTAACACCATGGACTACACAGTGTCTTATTTGCTCCTGCTGCATTGCAGGAGTATATCTAAGGCCTACAGTGATGATCTGCTCTTTAAAAAAATTACATTTATGAACTTCTTATAAAGAAGTTGTTGACAGTAAAAAGTCATAAAGGAAGTCTGAATCCAGAGTTTTTTGTTTGATTTGTATTTTGTTATTGAAAAGAAAAGAAAAAAAGAAAAAAGCACAGTCTCTAATATAACATTATTGAAAGTAATGAATAATCAGGTTTAGGATTTATGTAATAAAACTACTATCAGATCCACCAATAAGTAATTGCATCCTCTAAAAATCAAGAATAAATGTGGGGGTAAGTCTCATCCCCCCCAAGACATAACTTCTTTCTGCCCCTATGACTGCATTAGTCTCATTCTCTTACACTTCTTTTCAAGCTTCTACAGCCACAGTTTCCTGCCTTTTTATGATTTTTATGCTAAAGCTTAAGAAACAGAGATAAGAGGTTTGAGGCAGAGATAACACCAAAAAGCAGTTTCATGGGAGGAGAAGGGAAAGGGAGCCCCTTGGGGTTGAAATATATTCTTGGCTGGAGCATTCAGAACCACTGCACCATTGGCTAACTACATATATTTTTTCCCATCTTTTAGCTGTTCTGTTATGAAGATCATCCTTCACACTTCTGATTTCATGAAAGACTGTTATCCCATATGGATGAACACAGTGTTTCCCCCAGAACTCGACTCTCAAAGGAAGTCAGAAAAGAGTCTGCAGACCCCAACAATTTCATACAGTAAGATCCACATCTCAGTAGAGATAATGATGGGGTTTATATGCTGCCTCTTTTTTTGTTGTTTTTACTGGATTTTTCTTTTTATTTGTGTTTTTTTTTAATGTAAGAATTAAAATTTGAAATTCTAAATTTGAACTTCTAAAGATTATATACATACACAATTTATACACGATAGACATATACATATATTAAACATTGCTAAGACCAACAAAGACCAAAAAACTACTAATGAAGAAAATGGGAGTGACAGCTCTTCAGAGCCTCAAAACAGTGACTTAAACCTTTCAATGTGAATGCCAAGGTCTAATATAACTGTACATTTTTTCATTTGTTTAAATGAAGAAAGGGGCAGGAATAAAGTTACTTGAAACAGGCACTTTACAAGTGGCTATCCCTCTTTGGAATGTAATTTCCATCATGCACATTTTCCACATCCTGTACTAGCAAGAGTAACAGCCAGCTAGAAGCCAGTCAGCACTAAGCTACCAATGGGTTGCTTCTAAGATTCCCAGTGCATGAAGTTTTTCCACATGTTGCTAAATTATCTTAATAAAGATATTCATTTCCTGAAATGATAAAACAAACAAACAAACAAACAAACAAACCTGGATATTAGTCAGAATGGAGTCAAAATACCAAATTTTAAATTTGTCTCTCCAGAGGCCTCATAGATCATGCAAAACTGTGTCTTCCTCCTCTTCTGTTACAGTTCTCATTTTCCCCTTCATGAGCTGTCCAATGTCTGGCAGCTCATCCCAGTCCCTGCCCCTGCAGCTCAGAAAACTGATCTAATTCAGAGTCATAAAGAAAGCCCAGCACAGTGGCTCTGGGAAAGAAAAGGATGGTCAATGGCTGTGTGACAGATACAATCAAGGTTTTGTATTATTTTTTTTTTCCCTGACTGCCATCATTCAGATAAAATGGCAAAACATGTTAAAGATTTGCTGGGTGACCAGTGGAAAGAGTCAGAAAAGCAATCCAACACTGAAATACCAGCTCATCAAATAATGTGCTGTGGAAGCTGGTACTCCCTCCTTTATTTCACAGAATGTATAAATAAGTGAAGGAAATACATTAAAAATAACTTTTTTCCATTTCAGTCCTCATCTAAAATTCCTCTCCCTCTCACAAACCTTTTCTTACTTTATATGCAGCTTTAATTACAGTGCAACTATTGGCACTTCCTCCATAATCTTAATACTGTTGCAGTGGTATAAACAGCCCAAGCATCAGAGGGCTTGAGGAGATTTTGGCCAAGACCTGCCAAAGAAAATTAGAAGCTGAAATGGAAATTCTACAAAAGTATTGCCTATTTGAGATTACATCTAGACAGTTTCCAATATACTGAGCAACATAGATTAAAAAAAAAAAAAATGTCCAAGTTAATATTTAAATTATCTGTTCAATAATGCAATATTGACAGGCTTTTGCAAGTCATCTGATTATACAGATACTACGTTGGTGCTCCTGAGAAAAATGATGTATACTTTTAAGCATCAGTAAAACAAATTATCCAATCTTTTTCTCATCAACAATCTATTATCTTCAGCTTTCGAAATAGGAACGTGTTTACATGAATCAGCATAGAAATCAGCTCTTTCAGTAAGAGACAACAGTTTTTATATAAACCAAATTCATTTTTCAGAACACTCAAGTTTCACCTCCTCTAATTACTGTGAGCTCTTTCATATCGTTACAGGTAAAGTATCAGCTGAAGACATTCATGTCTTACATGAAAGTGAAGGCTTTAGAATATTAGTTAACACTGACACCTGAAATGAATGCTGCTTCTAAAGAGCCATCTCTGCACTTACATTTCATCTGTTATCCAAACTTTACTTCATCAGACAGGAGCTGCAAGTGAGTGTGCTTAGGAGATGTGAATTTATTTGCCACTCAAACTTTGTGCTGATATTTTCATCTAAATTTAAACTACCTTCAGTATAGATAAGCAGGACTCATTAGTATTTTTCAGACTTCCTTGTCTAGATTTGTCATAGGAGAATTCTCAAAACACTCACAGTGAAAGTGAAAGAACAATTAGAGAAAATAAGAACAAATTCAGTTAATATTAAAGGATTGCCACTGAAGACCTTAGTAGATTTTCTGAATTTACATTTAAGGTTGTAAACACAGCACCAGCAAAGTTGGTTTCTCCAGCTTCTTTGCTCCCTGCATATCCTCTTAAGACATTACAAAGACAAGAAAATTTTAAATGAATTTGATTCCTGATTTTCACAGTGATAATAGTAAAACTGCAGACAATAGTCACACTAAAAAGAGCACACTATTACTTCCTGATAGCTAATCTGAAATAGTTGCAGTTCTTGCAAGTTACTCCTTGCAAACATGTGCAATGAGAGCTGGCACCTTCCCCTGGAAGGCTGAGAGACCGACTATCATGATTTTATCTTGATCAAGATACTTCCTGACTGAGGGTGAGCCAGAACTCTGGCCATTCCCACAAAATACATTATCTGGAATCAACCCCTTTCCCTTGCTAGCAGGCACTGTGCTACACTTCTTGCAGCTGTCTTATCTATTCTAGATTATAAGAAGCCTTTTCATGAGTTAGGCAAGGTAGTGATTTGGAAGCGTTCTCAAAAGCTTGAACTCTTAGACCTACTAAATAAGGCTTAATGTTTATAAATGACATGTCTGAGTAACTCAAAAGCTTCCTGAAGAAGCTTTCCTGTCTTTTTGTTAGAGGGTGTCTTCTTGGTGCCTGGATACATGGGGAAAAAAAAAAAAAAAAAGGTGACTTCACAACCTGGAATGGTTATGAAGAGGGGTTGTAGCACAGGACAAAACCTCAAATACATGCTTTTATTTTAAACACAAACAAAATATTTTTTGCCACTCTACTTGGGTTATTCCCTCAGAGATACTCTCAAAAAAGTAAAACACAACATCTTAAAACAGTCACTCTATTCCAATGTGTTTTCAGAGGACCACAGATCTTTGGCAACTTACCTTTGGAAAACAGTTTTTACTTGCATGTTATTGACAAGAAAAGTAATAGTAAAGCAGAACCAGGACCAAGCAAGCCTAGGTCTACACTTCTGTGAGCAAATTGGTACAGCTCCTGGCATATCTGCCTTGATAAAAAGCTAATTTGTTCTTTTCTAAGTTCAAATCAACATTTTAATATACAAATAGTTGGAACTGTAGACTATTATGAACCAATTAACACCCTTGAAGTGTGGTGTGAGGTAACAAGGTCTGTCTAGTCTTCAACATCATGTGACTTCAAGGTTTTTGGACAGGAGATGGAAAAATACCAACCTCCGCAGTGCTCATATAGACTCATGATACACCACATCAAAATGAAGTAACTTACCACACTTTCTTGTATCTAACAAAATATTCTGGTCCTCAGGCTTACACAAATAAATAAAATGAGCTAGAACTGTCTATTTTGGTTATACTACCACATCTTTAATTACTATTTCATTATCCCTGTGTTAGAAAAAATGCAATGACAACTGATGAAAAATATTAATGAAAACGGTCCCCAGAAAATAAAAATCATTAGTCTCACACAATATATCGTAAAGCCTTAGCTTTCATCAGCCAACATATTACGAAAAAGACACAGAAAAAAATAGTTTACTCACTGGTAATAAATTTATTATATTTTTCAGTATGGGAGGACCATGATTTCCAGGACTCCTGTGTTCCAACCCATGAATATGAAATACTGAGTTCCTTCTACCTGACTTTATTACTGCTAAAGATATTTCATAGTTTGTATTTCTCAGTGCTAGAGGCTCACTCTCTACCACAACATGCATATTCTGCCCAAATTCCTCTCACTTCTAATGCTGAATCTGCTCTTACAAGTCATCTTCCAATTTTTCCCATCATTTTGCTTTTTAGGTACCAAAATATTCTCAAAACTATTTGCCACTGTTTGGTTATTTGAGGGAGATTTCTTTATTTGAGCCTGTGCTGACAGATGGTGACTAAGCTCACTTAAGTCAGTTCAGCAGTCGATCACTTATAGTTACACAGGAATTAAGTCATTAAAAAAACCCAAAAAACCAGACCAAAGACCCTGTGCTGAACTAGTCACAGAAACAAGCCAGGCTTTTGTGATTTGCCCAGGAGCAATGGTGAAGAAAGAAAGGGAAGAGCTTACTAGTGTCACATACTCAACTTTGACCAAGGAAGCTCCCAGTGTTGTTTTGTGCATTTTCCGTTTGAGTAATGAAACTCATTCCACCAAGAACATGAGCACAATTCTGTGAGCATCACCTGTGCTTTCTGGCCCAGACTGACAGGTCTGCAGTTTATGCCATCGATGGCACTGAAATTCAGCCTATGTCATCCTGGGTTTTCTGATGCTTTGCCAAAGCCACTGTTGAAAAGGTGCAACATTCTACAGAACACAAGGTCAGTACATCACATTTTCACTTCTTTTCCCTCTGCTTCTATAAGCTATTTGATCTAAGTTTAGCATTTGGATGGGACATACAATCAATTTCAATTCAAAGATTAGAAAGCAATTACAAAGTATAAATTACTGTTTTCTACAAAACAGGGATAATACCCCAAGCAGGACAATACTACACACAGCCTCAGGTTACCTTTAATGAGATGACATCACAGGCAGAAGGCAGACAGAATTCCTAGAAAGAGTGAAATAGATGTGGATGTTCTAAATGGCTATACCAGGGCTGTACTTCTAAAAGACTTTCAGAAGATATACTGACAACAACAAAAGGATCCTGGGATTGTTTGTGGCCAGGATTAGCTGGCTTTACTCACAATAGGATACTGTCAAAGAAGGTGGTCGTGTCCAATACATCCCAAGAGTTCTTAAAAATAAAACTGCCTTGTTTGTGTGCCTGCATGCATATGGATTTTGTTAGGTTTGAAGGGTTTTCAAAAGAGAAAGGCACATCATAAGCTTATGACATGCCTTCAAAATTCTACTACCTACCAAAAGGCATAACCCATTTCTCTATAGCTCCTTTGGTTATCTGCAATAGTGCAGGTGTCACATCAATTGCTTGAGGCTTTCTATTTCTATATGCCAGTATTCCTGGTATAGTTTTTTGAAAATAAGGTATAGGTGCACTTCCTCTTCTTTTTTTGGAAAGTGTGTCCATAAACTAACTCCAGAACTGCTGGATGAAGAGATTATTGAATAGATAAAAATATACATGCAAGTAAATCTACTGGTGATTAAACTGAAGAAAGCAGAATCATCTCTAGAAGACTGACTGTACAAACTATCAGAAGCTTTATAAACATGCTCTACCTCTCCTTGCTGGTTTGGAGCAAGAACCAAAAGAGGAAAATAGAAGGTTAAGTTCATTAATAGTCAAGTTAGGAAACTTCAAAAATCAACTAAAGCACTTGCATGCTTGTTACATGTTTCATGGCTTACCTTACCCTCAAAATAGATTGAGATTGATGTTTGCAGACTAATGTACTCAGTAAGACTTATAAAATATTTGTATTACTCCATTTAAACAGACAAGCAATCTTCTCCTTGCTGTACTGTGTTTCTTTGTGATTAAATGTTTAAAGTGGCTAGAAATTATTTCTGCTTTTATATGAATACTTACTGGTCATATTTAATAATACTGATTACAGTACCACAATTAAACAAGTAAAAGCATTCTAGAAATCAAGTGTGTTATACTGTAAAAACCAAAAGGTTATTTATCAGCTTTAGGTTCTCTATATACACAGTAAAGACAACTGGGAAAGTATTGTCAATATTGAGGTTATATTAGACAGAAAACTGAATTCAGTTTCATGAGTTCTGAAGCTTTACTTTGCTGCAGGTTTTGGTTTTTTGTTTGTTTTTGTTGTTGCTGCTTGTTTGGTTTTATATTAAGTTTCTTAATACTTTAGGATGTTTTAACAGTCTTTGAAAGGACTTGAGTAAATAACAAAAAGCCACAGAACAAAAATAAAGCAATAGTGTTCCCAAAGACACTCCATGAAACTCTGAATAGCAATATATTGTTTTTTAAACAAGAAATTCTTTAGTCCCAATATGACTCTGACCTCAGCTTTCTGTAGCATGCTTCACTCACCATGGATGCAGAATGCACTTTAATTTCATCCTTGGGTTGTATACACACGTTCCTGGTATTTTTAGCAGCACTTTAAAAGTATAAAATCTATTCCCTATGCCCTCATCAATTTGAAATTACCATTTTAAGGCTGATTAAATAAGGATTAGTGCCAATGTTCTACTTATTAGTCTGTGTCTTCAACTGGAACTGATGATGTAGTATTTGTCAATAACTAGTTCACAGCCTTAAATTCCATAAAAAAAAAGAAAAAGAAACCTTTGCAAGACAGTCCATCTGTCAGAAGATTTTGTAGCAGGCTCCCATGTAGAAGAAAACCATCTATTATGGGATGATACAAGCTTAAAGTGGCATGTATCACAGCTGTTTGATTACTACCAGGAAGATGACTTGCATCCCCCTTACAGCCCTGTATCAGAATCCAACAGTGATGGATTGAATTCCCCTTGCTTTAGCGTGATGATGGATTACCTCAGCGGTGTGTGTAGGAAAGGTAAAGTCTGGTCCAAAATTAACATAATGACTAAAAGATGCCCGTCTAAGTTGTGATTTCCAGCATCCCTGAATAGCAAACAAAACATTTTAAGGACCTTTAACAACTCTAAACTATGAGATTGCAAGCTGGGAATTCTCCACAGTGATAAAGAACCTTATTACAAAAGTACCTGGAAGACACGGATCAGGCAGCAGGTCCACAAATTTAAATCAGTTTGTTCACCAGGTCTGAACTCAAACACGCTCTACTGTCAGAAATACACCATTTCAGTCACTTAATACAAACAGTATGCTCCAACTAACAAAACATCATGCTATGAAACGAGATCTAAATTACCCTGCTGGTCTATCAAGTGAAAAAAAAAGTATTGAATCAAGTCTGTTAACTCAGTGTTACTACAGATGAAAACAGAAAGAAGAAACAGCCCAAAGAATTCAAGTTTGCACTGAAATGTGTCATTTTGACAAAATTATTTATTGGCAAGTATTAGTGTTTCCCATATAAACACCACTACTTCAGTACATTCCTTAAACACAATTTTGATACCAGCACATTTTTAAGCATTTTATATTTTTTCTTTACATTTTGAGGTTCTCATTGCAATGGACCCACACATGTTGTAGCAACACAGAAAACTTTGACTGGACTCCATTCACGTAGCACTTGCAATTCATTGAACACAATTAGGTCATTGAAAACCTCCTTAAAAATGTATTTCATCATATTTTGTATTGCAATTTGTTATAGTATTTTATTGTAGTTACCAAAATTTTGAGGTAAGTCTCAAAGAACAGGGAACAGAACAACATAAATTAAAAGTTTTAAATAAGTGCATTTATTATATTTTATTATATCCCTAGCTGTACTCAGACAAATTTACCTTTCTACCTAGACCAGATGTATGCCTATGCTTCAATAAAAGCCTGATCTGAAACCCTTTAATTGTAATTGATTTTCATTTTTATGATTGGAGTATATTTAGAGTATATTTCAGTTTTTATACAAAGCAGCTGAAAAGAGAGGATCTGAAATTATGTCCTACTGACAGTTTACCTTGACAGGGGCTGGGGTGAAGAGGATTGCTTTGGTTAAGCTGTGTTCCAGCTTCAGGTGATCCTTCACTATCATTAACTTCTGATTTAATTAACAGAGTTCCCTCTATATAGGTGTGTGAATATGGAGCTAGAGGAAATTTAATAATAACTTAATATGCCCTTTGACTGAGGAAAATTTTTATATACAAAAGGCATTTAAGCAGCTCTTAAAACTGCACAAGATAACTTCAATACTCAGCTATACCCTGTAGTCAGGTATACCCAGCACGCTGCTAAACATATTTTCAGAAGTCTGGAAAGAAAGGTTAATACTTGAAAATTATCTACTGTCTTGCATACTCCTGTGGTAGGGTTTGATAGCCCTGGGCTAATGTAGTCTCATGAAAAGCATCCAGGTATGGAAACCTTGTCTGGAAAAGTTTTAACATAACTATATTAAACTACCTATGTCCCGCTAAGCAGGAGTTATAAACAGGCAAGAAATCAAAAACTAATGGACATTTGAACTGTTCCAGTACACTGAACAAATCTTTCTGACAAAAGAGAAAGGTTAACGAAGAGAATACTACTGAGAAATTGCATGCTTGAGTCCAAGAAAGCATTTTTCCATTTATAGGGATTTTTTTTTTAAATTGAACACAAATTCATTATTCCTAACAAGTAGTTTTGTACACAGCAAACCTAATAAAATCTGGTTTTCTATGCATTATATTCTATAACTCCAAATTAAGAGAGAGTAAATATTTTTATTTTATCCTAGTTCAATTTCTACTATTCCTCTTCATCTGTAACAGTGGAGCTAACAGCTTCATATAATACAAAAGCAAATTTCAACAAGTCAGCTGATCTGTACTGTCACTTTTTCCCTCTCTTTCACAAGAGTATTAAGCCTTCTGCTAAAAGCAACTCAGTTGGCATATCAGGTCCAACTCTGAAAGGCCAGCCTGCAACTCTGCACAGTTTTCAGGATTGCATTGTGGAGGCTTTCTTACTCCAGTGCATCTCAGTATGCATATGATACTTGAGAGGTTCAAATCTTGCTTTCATCTCTTAAAGATGGTTTTGGAAGAAAAAAAAGAGAAAAAGAATAATTTGCTTTAAAATACCATTCACTTTCCTTGAATACTTACATCTAGACATGGAAAAATCCTTGGCATCTTATCTATGCTTTCCTCACTTTTATTCAATTATTCATTTCCATATATTCTTATCCTCAAAACTAAATGCCTTTAGAATCCATCAATGTTCTAGGCTTCAATAAACTTTCCAGTAATTTTTCCATACATTTATTGCTCTATGTGTGAAACTGTTTCACTCAAGCTTTTTCTCAACCTTTCCTTATCTGTTTCGATTCCCTCTTTTTCTTTTTGCATGTATAAAGAGCTCATTTAACATTAGCCATCCTCTCCCCAAATAAATAAATTTCACTAAAATCACCATAAAATATATTCTTCTTCACTCAAAGTAAGCCTCTTAATCTTTCCTCATAAATTAAATCTTTGAAGCTTCATATAATTTTTTTTTCTTCTCTTTGGCCACTGAAGAGAAATTATCTAAGAATCATACTGAAAACTTCAGCCTGGGATTCAGTCTAAACATTGCTTCCAAAAAACTAAAAGTCTTTGGAGTGTGGATAAGGCTCAAGAGCATTTTCTCTCTACTCACAGTGCTATCTTCTTTATTTTGATTTTGCACTGTAACAGGCAGCCAAAGAGGAAAAAAAAAAAACAAAACAAAACACTGCCATTTTTTTCAAAACTCCTGCAGCCCATTACCTCTCAGTTAATTACCTTACAAAGAAAATTTTTAAAACAAATATTCATCATAATTCTCCATATACCACCCTGCCAAAACCAGTGATTTTTTTTCTTATGGGAACCTTTGTTTTCAACGTTTTGTACAGCTTTATTTCAACTTCAAGAAAAAGTTTCTGTATTTTAAGTCTCTTCCACAGAATGTAAATATTACTCTTTAAAAAGCCATAATGCAGCTTGGTTAACCTAGAAGCAGCTCTAACATGACACATTTTCCCTGGAGCTTTAATTTGATGACACTGAATTAGAAGTTCCAGTTGAGAAACAGTTAAGAGCAAAGGAATTGTGTTTATATGCATGTTAGTACAACAGGTCTTTGATCGTGATCAAGCCCATGGGCACTATCATTACATAAATATTAAATTGCATCCACAAAATCACATAAAGAAACTGTTGCTAAGCAAAATATTCAAAAGGAGGAAATGCCACACTCAAGGAAGCCTGCAAAATCCAGTTCTTCTATACTATGATACAGTTCCTAATTGAAGGGCAAAATATCAGCTTTTACCAACAGAGCTCCTCCATATTGCAGTGAGAGAGTTCACTACAAACTTACTTCCATCCTTATGTTCACTGTATAGCCCTATACATCAAAACACAAACCAGTATATAACTATTATCTGGTATATAAAATAATTATTTTCTTTGTGCAAAATTTCTACCACGTTCTACCAATGTACTTAAGACCTTCAAACAACCCACACATTTATTTTCAAGTTCCCTCTATGCAATTACATATTCTTGAATCAGTGCTACAGTTATGCTAAAAGTCTCAGTGCCTGGCAAGCCTCGTGGAACACCTGCAAGGTGTCCTGGTTTCAGCTGGGATAGAGTTAATTTTCTTCTTAGTAGCTGGTACAGTGCTGTGTTCTGAATTTAGTATAAGAATAATGTGGATAGCACACTGATGTTCTAGTTATTACTAAGTGGTGCTTAATCTCAGTCAAGGGCTTTTCAGTTTCCCATGCTCTGCCAGAAAAGAGGGGCCCAAGAAGCTGAGAGAGCATGGCCAGGACAGCTGAACCTTCTGGGAGGGAGGAACAAGTGGCTGCAAGGTTATCTGGCTGTGGTTAAAGCACTACACAGGGAAATTCACCTTAATCCAACACTCTCAAGTCTAGACCTTTTCAGGACTACAAAGCTTCCTCACGAGCCACAGCCATCAAAACTAGAAAGCCTCCATGTCGGTGCCTGTAAGACACCTGCATGATTAACTGCTTGCACATGTTGATTACCTCATTTTGCCTTCATTCTTTTCCTATCTCATGATTTAATTGCAATATCATGGATGATTTGCTCTTGTTTTAAATCAAATACCGGAAAACAAAATAATTTCAAACACAGAACATTGAATTTATATGAAAGTGTTATTGTGACTGACAGAGTGTTTTTTCACTATCCAGAACATAACTTCAAGAGAGCTCTGCAGTTATTTTTTTAAAGGACTCCCTTTCCAGTGATTTTGAAATATTTTTAAGCTTTATTGGGCCACCCTCCAAGGCACAGCTGCAGAGACAGCATACCACCTTTTTAGCCAAACACAAAGGAAGTATAAACACACACCATCAGTTTCTACCACACCATACCATTGTAACAGATACTACTCTAGCACTTGGCTTTGCTTCAATCATATTTCTATTTGCAGGCTGCTGTTATGCTGACAACACACCAACACCACACAAACAGAACCATCTACTGCCTGCATTGGAGTTTGTTGATTTTCCTACCATTTTTTAATTAATAATTGATCAATAATTTTAAAAAGGGCCTAACATATGGCACTGATGTTCTGTTCAACAAACAGCTTTCATTTTCACCTTTGCTCATATATCACCAAAAAAAAAAAAAGGCAACAAATCAGTTACTGTTGGAAAGTAGCCAACAGTTCTAAACTAAAAGGAGGTAAATTCCATAAAGGTGATTAAATAATTGAGATTTGGCTGTTGATAGCACTTTACTGCCTGCTAATAGTGTTATGCATTCACAGATGTTTAAAACACATGAACAGAAATAAACCAAATAGCATTACTTTTCAATGCACAATGAACTTACTGAAAGACATTCTCACCTTCCATTACCTCTTCCCTAAAATGCCCTCAGTTTTTATACAGTTTCTGAGAATCTCACTTGTGTGACTGAAAGTGCTCCTGGTCACAGCTATCTTGAAGAAGACTTGGAGGAACATGACTGTCACAACTGAGCAGGCAGCAGAAGGGGATGTGAATCTGATTCTCAAAAGCACCATTCTTTGGTATATTAAATTGGATTATCCAGGATGATCCCCTGTGGCAGTAACTCCCAGGAAACAGCTGGCTGCTACCAGGGCATTTCACATCATCTCCCCTAAAGCCAGCAGAATTCTGAATCTTTAGTCATGGTAACAAAAGCCAAAAAGGACTGCCATGGTTTAACCCGAGCCAGCAGCCAAGTACCACTCAGCCACTTGCTCACTCCTCCAGCAGCAGGATCAAGGAGAGAATCAGAAGGCTAAAAGTTGGAAAACTCATGGATTGACAGTTTAATAGGGAAAGCAAAAGCTCCACACACAAGCCATGCAAAACAAGGAATTAATTCACTGCTTCCCATGAGCAGGCAGGTGTTCGACCAAGATAGCAGGGCCCCATCATGCAATGGTTACTTGGGAAGACAACATAGTTCACTTCCCTGTGATCAGAGAAGGCAGCATCAGGTCCTAATGGCACTGCAATAACCTTTGAGAATCTGGGTTCTGTGCTTCGATCAGATCATAACTTCCACCACAACTACAGCCAGGGATCTTTACTTCACTTTGTGATTGGTTTTGTATCTGTCCCTCAGTTTTTCCTGTTTAGACAGGTTCAGCTACTGAACAGTTATTGTTCTAGAAAACGCCTTATGAAAGTGTTTTGGTAAGTAAAATGGATCACAGTTATAGTGGGCAAAAGCAGCAGAATTTGAATGGCACCACAGCACTCACATGTGTGAGCAACAACAGCCACCACAGGGCAGGAGATGGGTGGGAAGAGGTTCTTGGGGAGACAAATCCAAACAGACACTCTGAAAGATGTTCCTGGAGACACACTTCAGTTAAAGGAGACACCTCAGGATATCTAAGAGATTCCCCGGGTACACAAGAGAGAACAAAAGAGACTCCAGAAGAGAAAAAGCAAATGGACATGCCCAGGGGACCCTGAAGCCCTGCAATCAGGCTGAGTATATCATGGCAGAAATCCTTATGCTGACACACACAGTTTCTCTGCCAGACCCCCATTTATCCTGCAAGGCACAGAAATCCTTTAACTTCTAGGAGTCAGCATATGCAACTAAAGTGTTTTGGCATCAGTCTCCATTTACTCTCCATATTATCAATGTGATCTTGAAACCACAACAGCAGCACACACAATCCAAAATACACAGAAGGTCCTCTTTTAGTTGGTGAGTCTGCTTCTAGAAGACATTGATTTTCACTGCCATCCTCATTGGAAAATGAGAAGGTATAACTTTAACCCACTTCAATTAGTTACTCATTCTTGAAATGCACCTCTATCCATGTGGTAAATGCAGAATTTATGTACTGCAAAGGCCTTTGCTCTGACACTATCCTCATCCTGGTGTCTTAGGGGCTTGGGGTGTATTTCAGATACAAACATCTGGCAAGTTTCAGTTTTCTCATGACAGAGATCCTGCTGGCACTGTCATGCAGCTAACATGGGTATATTCCCTCCAGATTTCAAGTTGTCTCTGGAGACCAGTGTGCTTGTATGCTTCACTGTTTAGTATTATCACTCAGTGAGACGGACTCTTCCAGTCTGTAGAACCGAAATGTGAATATAATGCCTACCTGAAAAATGCTCAGGCC
>JAWWLV010000001.1:6925477-6989192 GCA_035041135.1 Platyrinchus mystaceus
TCACTCAGTGAGACGGACTCTTCCAGTCTGTAGAACCGAAATGTGAATATAATGCCTACCTGAAAAATGCTCAGGCCGAAGACTGACTGCATACTATATTTTCAGATACAAATTCTACATTTTTCTCAGAGAAAATTCCTGTATTGAAAGACGTAACTGGAATAAACTCCATTCTTCCTAAATACTTATGGGTGATCCACTGAAGAAGATTGATTTTAAACTTTCCCAGTATTATCTCTTCTCAAAAAAAAGCCTAGTCCAATGCTACTGTTATGTCACAGATCTGTAACAGAGTCCTGTGATCAGAGGAAATTGTTTCCCATCACATTGAGGCCCTAAGAAACATCCCTTCCATAATCTGAAGCCTGTGTCACACATTGTTTGGAACAATCCTGCCTGAACCCAGTTTCTGCCCCTGGAACAGGGAAATTGGGAGCAGATTCTTCTACATTATCACACATTCTCTGTTTCTACAAGTCTTGCTGAAGAAAATGGATGCAGAACATAGGAAGTGGCAAAGAAGCCAAAAGCCTCTCGTCCTCTCTGATCATGCAAACTGACACAGATTGCAGGGCTTTATCTAGTTACCCTGCTTTGAGATTTGATTCTTACTCAAGGGGTAAACTTAAAAAAAATAAAATAAACCACAAACAAAAACAAACAAATAAAAAAACCAAACAAAGAAGAATGAAACCACAGCACACATTCCCCTCTGGGTGGGGAGAAGAAAAAAATCATTATATTAAGAGGGAGAGAAATAGTGAAGAGAGAAAGCCAAGACTTGAAATAGTAAATGAGGGAGAAAGAGTAGTATGCAACTTGAAGTTATTAAAAGTTTAGAAATGCAAGGGGAAAGATAAACCTTCAATTTTAGCTGACAGGAGAAGTGGTTCCCTAATTCCACCCACACTGTGAAAGTAAAGCCCCCAGAACATCTGACACAGGGCCAGTCAACCACTAGGACAGTTTTTTGGCAGTGGAAACTGCAGCAGATGGGGAAAGGGCAACATCTCTCAGAACTCAGGACAAGTCTCTCAAGTCAACAAGAGTTCACAGCTTACTTGGGCAAAGTCAGGCTTACATCCTTTGCTCTGAGCTTCCTCTGCTAACTGCTCACTAAAAGCATTAAAAAGATTACTACAATCCTTATAGAGGTGGTAAGTTTATCTAACTGGGCTGACAAAACTCCCTGTTTATGAAAAGTTGCTTGTTATTAGAACACAGACTTTGATTAGAACCAAATTTCATACCTACGTGTCTCTGCGTGGGTCCTATGAAACTATGATAGTTTATATGAGCAGCACTTCCTTACAAAAAAATCTGATTATTCCCACTCATAACGCTTTGCTTCATGTCTTTCAGCAGTCTTGAAAGGCACAAATAGAACACTTTAAGGTGAAGCTAAACTAAATGTACTCCAAGAACACCTGCAGTGGCCTCCAACCCTCAGACAGATGCTCCAGTCTTCAAAACTAAAGCTAATATAGAACCAAGATTTTAGAAAGACACAGCCTTTTTGGGTCCTCAGTACCAGCACAATCAACTGCCCCCTTCCTCTAACACCACTCTACTTGCTAGTGCAGAGATGGCCTTTGTTTTCACAGAAATAATGTGTGTATATTTTTAATTTGGTCTTTCCTGCGTTGTGCTAGAGAAAAGCTTTCCAATTTCCACCTCCTCACTTAAAACACACATCCTGTACACTACAGTTATTAAAAGTATATGGTACTGGAAAAACAGAGATGTGGGCTTCATGATCACCAAAGGAAGACCCATTTCCCCAAATTAAACTAGGACATTATCCAAAAAGAACTTGGTAATAAAACTGATTTGCCTTTGCTTTTATTGAAAATATTTTTTTTTTTTTAGTTTCTGTTTGGGCATTTTTCTCATAATACATTCAGCAAAATTTGATCTCTAAGCAGAACACTGGACAAACTATGAAAAGGCTGTTCCAACTAATGTGCAACAAAACACATGAATATAAGACAAACTATTTAATTGAGCTTGGGTTTCCAGGAAACTGTGAAATATCTTAAATTCTGGCAGGCCCTCCAACTTCAGTTACATGACTGTTTTAAGCCATTTATGCCAGTTACAACCTAAGAAAACTGCCCCCTTTTGCTCCAGGAAGATCCTTTACAACTGCTGCCCAGTGACAATCTTCCTGTTCCTGAAAGGTTTCATATTTAAAAAAAATGTTCCAAGTTCTGTTGTCTGGAGTCCACAATTCCTGTGCTATACTTAAGATTAGCACAAATCAAATCATGTCCATCATAACACCAAAATAACTATGCTGAAATTAGTATACTACTAACACACATTCCATTAGTAAGTTACTAAGAAAAATCAACCAACCTGACCTGGACAGAAATGTAAGTGATCAAACATTAACTTTTTAAGCTCACTAAGGAAGAAAGAGACTGAAGACTCATCAAGGAAAACAATAATAAATAAAAAACACAAAACAAACAAACAAAAAACCCCAACAACCTACCACCACACTGTAAGACTGAATGCATTGGTTGTATTTAAGAGGATAAGAAAAAATCTAAATCTCTCTTCCCTATGCTTTGCAACTGCTGTTTTCTACAGTTTCATGCATATTTTCATTAGGAAAGCAAACTGATTTTTATTGATCAACTGGACACTAATTTGCATTTTTTAATAAACATCCCACTGATGCTCTTTTATAATTTCTTTTGCATACAGTTAAAAAAAAGAACCAAATAAATTTAGTAAAAAATTCCTCACAAGAAAGTTGTCCAGAGACCCACTATTATCTTCTCTCCTATCTTACCAGGCATAAATGTCAGACCAAAGACATATTTATAATAACAGCCTGAAGTAAAAACAAATATGCAATTAGACGGCCAAATACATGAGACAGAGCTGACAACCATTCCTTCATTAAAAACAAACCTGCATTTTGCTTTCATATAACACATGAAGAGATGGTTACTTCCAGCTCATCATCTGCCCTTGGTTGCTATGGTGTCAAACAAAGAAAGGAAGCACCTCAGCCAGCAAGGAACCATTTAAAATTCCACAGGTTTCAGGCAACATGTAGAAGAGGCAGACAGAAATTACAAGCACTGGCTTCCAGTGATGCCGTCCATCAGGTCCCTTTGGAAAACATGGCTAAATAAAGGAGAATTCATTATCTGCATTTTCATACTTATTATGATAAAAAAGAAAATCTAGATGCAAAAATAAAATCCAGAGGCTGAGCTCTGACTCTCAGAGAGTCTATGAGTTTTCCACACTAAATATAAAAAACCCCACCTCTATTCTACATTGTTTACTTTTCTTAGATTTGCCTTACTGATACAAATGTTTAATCCCTCACATATAGAAATATTACCCATTAGCCATCTCAATTTGCAAAGTGCTTGAACACTACTCTTTACGAATGCCTGTAACAACCATTCAAAGGATTCATCAAGTTAATAGAGTGTATACATCATCTTCCCATTGTATTTGAGAGTAAAGGCAGCAAACAACTGAAAAACTTGCTGTAGCAGCAACGATATTTCCTCCTGCTCTAAGGTCATATTACACATTTGCTAATTCACAAGTGTCTGGAGAAAAACCAGTGCTCTCCATTCAGATCGCCTGGTAAAGCATAACTGGAGAAAAAAAACACAAACAAACAAAAAAAAACAAACAAAAACCCCACAACACAACTTTAGATCAACTCTCAGCTTCAAAGAATCTTCTGAATAATGACAACACAGACTAATGAAAATACAAACAACTCCGAAGGATGTCAAAAAACAGTTTACATACAGTCTTCAGTAAAGACTATTTCTTGCTAAGCAATTTTTATTTTCCTTGTGCTTCATATTCCCATTAGAATGTCATTACACACGCTGGGAGATGAACAGCCATGGATGTTCACAGAACTGTGTGTTCTTTGCCTCAAAGTTCCCCCAGCTGCTTGAGTTCCCTGACTAAAACATGTTTACCTATATCAGAATGCAGGGGTTTCACTGACAATCAGCTGACAGGTAACAGCTTGTGAAGACAAAGATGCCTCCCTCAACCAGCTGTGCTTCAAGGTATTTTGTGTGTGTCAAAGTACACTTTCAGAGACAGAAGAAGGTAGGCACACAGCAGTTTGTTCTTTTTTTTCCCAGTAACTTCTGTCCACACAATCTCTGGAAGTAGTTGAATATGTCTACATTTCAGAAGTAAAAAGCTAATACTTGTTTTCAGCAGACTATTGCAGCATTTTCTTTTTAATTTGAAGAGCTGTATGACTGTTAAAAGATGCATCTTTACTCAGCTCCTCTGAATACATTTGTCATTTCTCTGAGGAAAACATTGTAAGAATCATAGGACTTTAACAAATCACCCAGAAGGTACTTTGTGCTTCTGAAGGATGTGTTTTCAGGCTCTCAAAGGAAACTTCCAAGACACTGAAACATACTGGCACTACAGAAACAGGGGGAAAAAAAAACACCAAACAATCAACTCATTCTGTATATAGAGTATAGCTCTTAATATTTTCAGTCTCTCAAAAACTAGCTATTATGGCCCTATTATTTTAATTTCTGACCTGGAGATAAAGTGTGGAGGATAGAAGTGTATCTTTTGATTTTATAGTTGACATTCTGCTGTCAAAGAGAGAAATAATCATTTGTGTTTGGCAGTGATAAAAACTACAGTAAGTGTAACAGCTTGAAACACACTCAGAACACCACAGACACTCTCAGATTGTCGCCACAGAACACATACCCCAACATCTTAAAACTTCACCACTCACTTGTGTCGTTTTCAGAAGCTTTAGAAAAGCATCAGATTTTTCCATCTCCTGCACCCACGTTTTATAAGTGATTCCAAACTGATAAAAGTCCCAGTCTCTTTCTTTGTTTACAGAGAACACTGTAACAGTAAATTAATGGAGGATGGAGAAAAGCAGAAGCTGAAAAGGAATGATCAGAGAGAATTCAGCTTGGAAAATCCTATGGACCAGTAATGAAGCCAGGCACCTGATAGGTCATACAGACCAACTGAAATCTGTTTTCTCACAGAATAAGAACCTGAATTTAGTACAAAAAATTTCCACGGTTCAGGAAAACATAATAGGTAACAGTACTCTGATGTGAGTCTCTGCATTTTACCAGAGAGCAAAAATAATTCTTTAGACCAGTGAGCAGGATCCTACCAGGGATTGTGCACTTGACCTCTGGCTGCACCTACATCACCTCTCCATTTTGTCAGCTGGAACAGGAAAGCTGCAGATAGACCATATTTCATCTTTCCCTCCACCCTCCCAAGAGTGCAGCTCTTTCCTCTCTTAAGCAAATCAGAACTATTTTGACTGCAAGATCAGTGTTGATTTATGGTTCTTAGGAAGGAATTTTGTTAGGATAAAATATTTATTCCTCCAAGGACATCAAGAAAGGGAAGCAGCAATAGGTCCTAAGCCCTCTTTGTACCAGGGGGTGTCAGGTACTGATCCCACAGCTGCTGTGCAGGAAGATTGCCTGGGGAGAGTGAGAGAAGAGAGTAGTCTTTGCTGCAATGTAAAGAAAACTCAATTCTGCTGCCCAACATCACTGGTGTGTGCAAAAAAAAAACCCCAAGCAAACAAACAACCAAAATAACCCATCCTAAAACCACACACATATGTATTAAAAACATACAAAGACCTATTGTACTGACATGTTCCGCAGTCACAGTGCCTGACACTCCAGTCCTTTCTATGTAGTGTTCACATCAGTAATATATGCGGATTTTTTCTCCAAAAAAAATTTCAATAAAATTTAAAAAAAAAAATAATAATGCAAAACCACCCACAGAGTACATAAATGGTCCAAACACTAAATGTGTAAAGATATGTGTATCATAAAAGGCTTTCTGGTGCCAATTTTGACTATAGAGGAAAAAAGAAAAGCTATATCCTATAATTGATACTGCAGTTTAAAAACAAAACCAAACAGAACAATAAGCAGACAAACCAACCCTATAATACAGTCTTTTTATGTGAAACACAGAACAGTAACAAGGGCAAACATCTATACCAAGGTTGTAGGACAGTTCAGAGCAAATTAAGCAAAGAAATGAGAGCTTAACTAAAACTCATTCCAGGTTTTCTGTATTTCATGGCATGCGTAATTTATTTTTAGTGCCTTAATTCTCTCTAGAGAGAAAAAGGCCAAGACCACAGTAAGTCTTCCACTTACTCCAGCCATGAAGGACATTAAAACTAAGAGTTCCTGACCAGACCGTAGCTTGTGATGTTAAGTTTCCTTTAAATTTGAAGCTCATTCTCCTTAACAACTAATAGAACAGCTCCAAAAGAAGAAAAGCTGAATGGATTTGTTAGTGCTCTTTTCTGCTTGGGGTGGGGGTTTTGTTCTTTTATGTCTCAGTAACTATATTCCTATAATATGCATAAAATCATAGTGGGAGAAATCTGTTCTCCAGCAAAGCAATTTTCCAATAGCATTGTAGTGCTATGGTTGTGTACAAACACATGCATTCATGTAGAGTTTGTGGATTTGTTATTTCCTTTCCTGATACCATAATTTCTTTCAGCATAAAGAAGCTAATATTCTTCAAATAGGACTTCATTTGCATCCACATAGCAAGCTAAGTTGATTTAACAAAAACTACCTAATCAAAAGTTAAATTATTCAGAAGGGCAAAAGAATATACAGTGTACAGGGTCTATGCCTTCACCTCCAACAAGGTCATAGAATACTGTTCCAGAAAACAGAAGCGATGTGCTAAACCATTTTCTGAGAGTACAAATTATTACAGACGAATCCAGTATCAATAAAGTGAGTGATAACAACTTCATTTTCTTTACCAGTGACATTGTCAGAAATGGAAAGACAGTTCGATAAATAAAACGGAACCGTTGAGGAAAGTTTGTGGCACAAACTAGAAACGGTCCTTTTAAAAAATAATAATTTCAGCATTTATTTGGCCCTACTTCCTTATGTTGCTGGCTTGGATAACTCTGCCCATAGGATTTTCTTCTGTGGATGATGCTTGGTATTTTACTGGAGCCAGCAGGCATGTGCTGCATCTGGTAGGTGTATGATTCTTCCCTGGCACCCCAATATTCTAGGTTTGGTCATCCTTCCTTGGCAAATATTTATTTTGTTTGGCATTTTAGCACTAGTTGAAACAGTATAATCTTCTCACAGGCCCCCAAGTCTTTGTGATACTTGTGGTCCTTTTGTCACTGTGTCTTTGCACCTTATGCAGACATGAACTCAAAATATTGCAGATAAGACTTAATCCCCTTTAGAAAGTGATGAACTTTTGGTTTTCTCTATCCTTTTGAACAGTGGCAAAACTTCCTTCTTCCATGGATTACTGAGTTTTAACTATTAAATATTTGTTCTATTAAACAAGACAGGTTACCTGCTCCTCCTTTGTATCCCATGTTTCCTCACTTAACTGAAGTCAAATTTACAGACCTGCGTTCTCCTAAAAACAGTTGAGAGCAGCCTTAGGATACTGGAGGCTCAAGACATTAAAGTTTATTACCACATCATCACAGGATAATAGAAGAGAAAGAAAGCAAAACCAACCTTGCTAAGCCATACATGCAAAAAACCCCCATGACACAGAAATAAGCTGTAAGTAACTCAACCTCACTTTCCCCGAGGCTCATTTCCTATTGTGGGGAAATAGTTGTCCATCTATTTGGAATTCATTGGAAGCTTAGGGCCAAAACACTCCACAGCTAAGACAGGAATGTTAATGCTCTCCAACTCTTATATATCATGCACAGTTAGAAATTATTTCTTTGGCCTTTACAAACAGGCCTGGCTACAAAATGAAAAAAAGATGATTTGAATGAAAAATGAAGAAAATTAGTTTCTGGCAAACATTTTATACTCAAGAGAACCAGTTTATTTTGATAAAATGAAATTTTAAAGACCACCTCTTTCCAAAAATGAATTGGTTCCTATGAAGGCAACATACCTAGAGGGATGCCCTTGAAAGGACAAGACATACAGATAGGGGTAAAGATACCATCTGTACACCACATGAGACATTGTAAAAATTTTTCATTTTAATTGCATGTTTTACTGCAGATACTAAAAATAAAGACATTATACAGAATACTAAGCCTACTGAAACAGAAGAACAATTCTACTTAAGCCAATCATATCTTTTACATATTGTGTTTTGCTTTCTCCACAAATGCTCGTAAAAAACATACTCTCCTAAAAGCTGAAAAAACCCCCCCCAAACACTAACCTAAAACCCAAAAGCTATATCAGAGACTCTGTGTCATATATATTCTACCTTTTTAAAATGCACTGATCTTGTACAATGGTACCTTTGGAAGTGAGACTTCCACTTTTGCCTTTCCACAGTGTTTGGAGAGCAGACACAAAGACCCAGAAAAGTAAAGGACAGTGAGAACTCCCAAGACACTACAGTGCTGGTAATAAAGTTAGTTGGATGTGATCTGTCTTCCTGCCTTCCACATACTCCATAATTTTATAGAAACTTGGCAAATCAAAGCCCAGAAGCACTGCACACATCCTAAGGCTTTCAAAAATTCACTATCTAGCTCACAGAAAGACCTTCACCAAAAGTCATGGATTTGGTGTGTCCCACCCATTCCTCTTAAACAGTTCAGTCTACAATGTAAAAATGCTTCTTACAGGTCAACCTCAAAAGGCTCTGCTCTTCTACGAGGCATGAAAACTTCTCATTTCTATACAAACACTGCTATGGCCAGTTCATCCAGCTTGTTAAAATATATGTTAAAATAGTCAGATAAAACAGATACCTAGACCTTGGAGCGGTAATAGATATCCAAGTTCTCACCATTCTGGCTGCACAGTTTAAGGGGTGACCTTTACAATATTTCTTTTTTTCTCCCTTCTGATCCCATGACCCTTGAATTTAGAGAAGTCACTTACTTGATCCCAGTCCAGTAGGACCTGTAACATGTGTTAAGGCATGAATCCTTGATGTTTCACCCCACCAATTATTGGGATATTGTAACAAAAAGAGATGCAAAGATCACCTCTCTTGTGTTTAGGAAAAGCAACTGACCAACCAAACCCTCAGATCATGGGCAGCAATAACATAAGAGTTCACTGTCAGTGGAACATTCCATACTTAAGAGTCCTGAGTGGATAAAGGTGTAACCAATAACACAAAACCATATCCCTAGGGAAGAGCTGAACACAGAACTTTCCTGCCTGTTGATTTTACCATTCCAAGGGCTTAAGAGTGGGAGACATTAAACCAAAGGGACATTCCCAGTCCTGAGTTTCCCCTTATCTGACCTAGATAATTTTGTCTTGTTTGATTGGTTTACTTTAACCCTAAAATATGTCAGTAATATTGTAAATGTGTCAGTAATATTGTACTGTGAAGCAAAGGCAAAAAACTGTGGGACAGATTACAAACTTCTCACCAACAACTTGTTGCATTACACTCTTGCTTTACAGTCTAGAGAGGTGCTCTAAATATATTTGACAAGTAATCTGTGTTGCAGAACACGGATAAAGAAAATAAAAAAATACTTTGAAATAAGTAACAAAAAACCAGCCTAAATCACACTTACCTTCTGCAATGTTTCGCCCCCCCCTTACCCCTCGAGTTTCACATGATTCGTGCAGTCAGAAGCATATTATAGAACTACATGAGGATAAGAAAAACAGTAGTATCAACCAAATACCCCAGGCATATTTCTTCAACAGTGATGAAGTGTATTCATGAATAAAAATCCTGCTTCTTTGGACTAAGTTTCTTAGAAACTAGGTCAGAATTCATTCATATGGACATAGAGCAGCAATTTTCTAAGGCTGGAAATGTCAATGCCTATCTTGATTTGTAAATCTCCAGGCAAACTTCTATGCATAAACAGGTACCAAGGCCTCTGTGTGAACTGCAGAGCACCCAGGAATCAATCAGCAGCAGTGATACATTCCAGCAGCTAAATGAAAAAGTTGAACTAATACATTTCAGTTATGTGTATTTGCCATTTTGACTTTTGTGTAAGGGACAATATGTTATACATGTATAAAATAATATATATATATGTATATAATAAAATAGTATAAAATGATAAAAACTAATGTTTCTATTAATTTTGGACTTCACTGCTTGAGGACACATATTATAACCTGGTTTTACTTATATATGTTTGTAAGCATGAACATACAAACAGGAAGTTAAAGGGAAAATGCATAATTGTACTCCTGCTTACAGTCTAATGAGTTTGTCTCACCTCCCACCTTATTTCCTACTATTTTTCAACATCTCCTATCCTGCAAACTGCTCTCAATTTTTTTTTTTCTCTGCTATAGCTTTGCTTTTTTAGTAACTGTTCTGATGGTTTACAAAATAGAATATCAGGTTCCAAGATCAGTCACTTCACGTTATGCCTTAATTTGGAGCACTCCCAATAAAAATGTTTTTCTTTTCAGAAAACATTTCAAGTAGGGGGTAGGCAAAGAATCAGTTTGGACATCCTCCCAAAACAGGAGGCAGTAGGTAGGATTTGTCGATATAAGCTTCCAGTACAAACATTACAGGAACAAGAGAGTGCCTGGTTTCACCTTACTTGTGATTCACCTGGAAAAAGAGAGATGGGGCAGAGCAGGGAGAAACTACTTCAAAATGTTTAAGTAAAATTTCCTGGCTGACATATTTTGATAAATACCTGTGCCCATTGCCTTATTTCAGGGGAAGTTTAGAAAGACTGCTAAGTGTGCAAGAAGGAAAAGTTTTCAAAATCCATTACCTCAGGCAGTATATAATTATTAGGGATATTTAATCAAGCAAAGAAAGTGGCAGCTACAGATTTTTTTTTTTTTTTTTTCCAGAAGAAGGAAAATCCACACACTCTTCTGTAAAGCTCTAATTTCAATTTAGGCTGCTTATGCATTCATTAACTGAGAATTTCCTACAAAGTAAAATCTTAATCACTTTACTATTTCCTGTGTTTAAGTGCATTCCAGTACATTTAAACAGTATTACCATAAAGAATAAATTACATCCATTAGTTGACTTTACTGGACATACTTGAAAGATAATATGATTGCTATAATTGATTTTTTTTTTTCACTGTTTCCATGAAAGCCAATTTAGTATTGAACTCTCTCTAAAAGAACTTCCTGATTTTAAAAGCGCATACTTTGATAATTTTAAAAGTACTCATTAAGTCCATTTATCTAAGAATTTAATAAAATATGAGGGACTAGTATATCAGCATGATTTATGTTCATTGCATTAATTGTCATTTGCATTCTGGCCATATCTACAATGCAAGATTCATATTTATATTCAATAGTAAGTATATTCTGTAAACCTGCATAGATCTACCCACTCATTACAGACAGAGCCTTAGCATAGAACACATTTTAAAGGGAAAAAAAAAAAGTCATAGGGTCTGCTTCTGTCCCTAACATTTCAGGTGAAAAAGTACAGTAAATAACAAATTGAAAATTCAAAAAAGCCATGGGAATAGAAAAAAAAGCACTATATGGTGCATTTGTAAAATAATGACCACTTTGTAATAACATCAATATAAAATACATGAGGTTAAGTTCCATCAGCAGAACATGCCATATCTCCTTCAGAGTCTTTCAAGAAATAAGCAAAATGAAAGTAAAAATACCACACGTGGTATCACGGTGATCCTAAACTCTCATGATTCATACAGGATAAAGTTGGACCAGCAAGACATTATACATAATGTCACAGATGGATTCTTCCTCCTAATCTAGCTACCACCACTTTTAAGGCTTAGAAGTTCCATTTGCTAAGAAACAACATGGGAGAGTTTCACAGGCAACAAATCACCCTTCATTTACAGGCCTAGATGGAAATCTAGTGAAGGACACAGTGGATAATGTAATCCCAAATTCAGTGACAGAACTAACAGCTTCAGTTTACAAAAAAAAAATAAAAAAAAATAAAAAGATCCCCCAACACACAGACATGCAGCAAACCAGAAAGAATCCCCAAAGGCCTGCAAGAACATATGAGCCTTGCTATTTAGAATTGCACAGGTCTGCTGTCTTCCACATCATGGTTTTATTCAGTAACTTAGCTTGTCAATCTGACAGAGACTCGTTTTATGCTGTACTTCTGCTAAATTAGAGTTGGAGAAATGTTTTCCACTCTCGTAATACTTAAAACTGTAAGCAAAGCCAGTTGGAAAAAAAAAAAAAAAGGAAAAAAAAGGCAACTTTTTGCAGCATTTCTTTGTTCAGTAGCTGAATGGCCTATAGCTGAAATGATAGCTGTCAATTTACGTTCCTGTGTTGTTGGACATAACACCAGTACTTTAAATTGATGAAGCTCATTGTAACCAATTTTCAGCTCCTATCAGTCATATCTGGAGCTGCACTAGTGTGATGCTGGGCACTGAAGTGTAGCAAATATCTTGAGATAGTCAGAGCGTAAAAATATTTACTGAACCGATATGAACAATTGGTCAAGCCATCAGTAACATCCCAACAAGCCTAGGCCTTGGTTTTTTATTGAAAAAAGAAAAAAGCATTTAAAATTATTGAAAACTTCCTAATTTTTTTTTTTAAATCATTTAACACTATACGGTTTTAGTTGCTCCCTAAAAAAAAAAAAATGCTAAGTTCTGTTTTAATATGCACAACTCTTTAGCATAACAAGTAGGTTAAATGTTTATGGGGTTTTTTTGGTGGTGGTTTTCTTTTTTTTGGGGGGGGGGGTTGTGTTTTTTTTTTCTATTTTGTGTTGTTTGTTTTGTTCTTTTTTTACACCTACCACATAAGTCAACTGAGATCTGATTTATTAAAATACCCTTCTGTATACTGTACTATCAAACCTGGAAGTGCAATTCCAAAACACATTCAGTTTCTACATGGGTTTCCCCCACACACCTCTCCCAATTTTCCTTTTTACAATTAAAGATTACAGAAGCTGAAAAATACATTGAGGAAAAACAGAATAATTAGCTTGCTTATTCACTCAATATTGTGCTGAGAAAAATGGCCCAAAAGAATTGCCTACCAGATTACATCCTGTAAGTGCACACAGTTCTGATCAGGTCTGTATCCTTCTTGTGCTAACAAGTGTAGAAGCACTCGAATGGCCTATGATGTGTTGTAGCAGTAGAAGACAGTGGAAACCAATCTGCATCAGCATTCCCTTCATGGAAGAAGCAGCTATCGTCTTCAGTTTTGCTTAAAATTGCCACAGACAGAAATAGGTCAGAGAGAAAAGAGAAAAGGAGGGACGTTTGGAAGTTGAGATGACAGGTTCACATATGAAATTATAGCATGGGAAAAACAAAGCCTAGATTGGGAGGGCAAGGAAGGGCGTAACATAGAAGAAAATGCTATGGAAAGTGGTGTCAGCAGTTCTGTATGTCGGATGAGATGTGTAAGTGGGCAATCAGGCCAGAAAAACATAGAAGCAGAGCCTGTGGAAACGAGGTTAAAAGCACTCAATCAAAACCTTAGCTGCTAAACAGGGAAGCAATGAGAGTTCATGGGAATCAGAAAATAAGGAGACATATGCAGCTAGAAAGCAGGGGTTTGAGTACCAAGCCCAAAATTTTCCTGTTTTGTCAGGTTGTGAAGAAATCTTCGTGTCAGGAAAATTTCAGTTGCATTGCTAAACTATGTTGCTCAAAAAGATCAGATGTTTTTAGGCTTAGCTTTGGATCTCCTTGAAGAGTTCTGGGGTTTGCATAAGCCAGGAGGTAGCAGATATCCTGATTCCAAATAATGCATGTGTCCCCAATACAAAGGATATCCTGGCCATTACTCAGACCTATCTTTGTCACTAGACATGAGCTATTAAAAAAAAAGTAATTTAAATATAAGACTGAGCTACAAGAAAATGGCATAACAACACATTAACACCATCATTACAAACTATGCTTAACTACAACACTCAACAAAGACACACTTCACACCTCCAGCAGTGATTTTGCCCAGTAGCAGCTACACCTTGAAGAGCTCTTAGAGCTCTGTCTTTGCAAAAAGGGAGCACAAAAGAAGGAAAAAAGAGAAAAAAATCCAGCCATACAAAGCAACTGCTTTTAATGGCCTGACAGCCTGCCCTGCTTAGCATGAGGGAACAGACTTTGCAAGCTCCAAGATCTCTAAAATGGGAAACAGAAACATCACAAGTAATTTCTACTTGGCTCCAGCTCCAGGCTCAACCTTATAAAATTGGTAGGCGAGTACATACTGTAAGATTAGTATATACTCTTGATTTTGAAAAGGTGCTTTCCTTTATTTACACATACTTTAAACCAGCAGTTTTAATTAACATCACCTCATTTCACAAACAAAAGACTCTAAATTATTTGTCAAGCTTGATATAAAAACTTTTCAACATTTCAACATTTTTAAACCTTAGTTTGTTACAAGCTTTTTTCATC
Organism: Platyrinchus mystaceus; assembly: GCA_035041135.1. NCBI lineage: Eukaryota > Metazoa > Chordata > Aves > Passeriformes > Tyrannidae > Platyrinchus > Platyrinchus mystaceus. Next base: position 6,939,849 of record JAWWLV010000001.1, read on the forward strand.
AAGTCCAAACACTAAGGTATCACTATGCAAAACTATACAGCTCTTACTACCCTTCCTCTCACTTTTCCACACATAATCCACAGGCAGGCCCTATCAGCACAGGCAGCCATGCCTACCTGTGCATGCTGTGAATGACATCTAGCAAGAGAAGAGACAAAAAATGTTTATTGTTTAGAAATTAGGCCTTTTATTTGTTGGGTTGGTATTTTCATTTACAGCCACATTTGATAGTTCACATACATCATCTGTAGTTAATTAGGCTAGTTTTGTGCCCACGCTGAACACACAAAATCTCTGCATACACCTCCAAATATATACCAATCTATATGTTAAAAAAAAATATTACTTTGTCATCTATTGCTCCTTCTTTCTTTATTTTTGGTATAAGTAGTTACTTGTCAATGTACAGCATATAAGATTGGCTTAACTCTCACAGTATATAATGTATCCCTCAAATACTAATGGTCTAAATCATAACTGTCAGTGCTAGAACATACAATAATGATGCCTTGTTACCTTATCACTGTTTTGGAGGATTTTTCTGCTCTCCTTGTGTCAGCAAAATCACTGTCCACTACAGTTAAAACATTGTTATAGGTGCACAATATTGATGTTTCTACTGTATTAAACCCAGAAAAACTAAAACATGAACTAGTCTTTATTAACAGACAAACATCCAAGTAACTATAAAAACACTGATGTGGATAATTATTCTTTAACAAGCTCATTGATTGTAGCGGACAGATTAAGCTAACTACCAAAAGGAGTCCGATGGCAGAATAGAAAATAAAATATGTGCCTCAAAACTCTTCTGCTTTCAATGTTGTTGCATAAAAGTTTGACAGTATAAATTGCTTTAACCCACACGCATTGCTGTGTCCCAGCTTGCTTAATAAAAAAAAAAGTTTCTGTCCAAGCCTTACCATTGGCAGTCATTTCTAAAATGAAATGGAAACCCATTTCATTCATCTTGCAACAGGTGCCAAAAACTGAAACCCAGCTACTACAGATTTCAGCCCCTGTGAAAATACTGTGAAAGTCCAGATGAAAGCATACTTTTTGTTTTTTGGGAGGAATACTGGCTTACTTCACAAATGTTTTGCGGAGGTTTGGGATTTTTTTTCCTAAAGTAAGGCGGGACCAACACTATTTCTTTTCAAAGAAATCACAGCTAATTTTAAGTAGGTTATTTGCAATACTATAGCTCTCATTTCTACAGTTATGAGTGAGACCAACATTTGGACACAGGCAGATAAAAAAAGAAAGGGCAATCTACCCACATTTCAGAAAGCTGAAACTAGACACAACTTTATAGGTGAACACGGTTGCTATGGAAAGGGTCTAGGTGCTAAGAAATAAAGAATAAAAATTGGAAGACTGTATAAATGGGTTAAAAAAATACAGAGTGGAGAATCACAAGGTCTACTTTTTCTTCTTGGTGGACAGATACATAAACCCCTTTCAGAATAACTGGATGCATCTCAGTTTTTTTCTCCATGTGCCCAAGGAACTGTCAGTTCAACAGTAACAGGCAAATAAAGAGGGGAGGGCTGTAATAATAGCATAGCCTCCAGTAGATTTCACAAAATCTTAAGTCTTAGGATTCCCCAGAATAAAGGACAACTTTTTTATGCTGAGAAACCCTTGATAAGTTTTTATTTTCATTATCTGTTTTATATTTTTTTTCATTGTATCCAGATGTTGGCCATGCACAACACTGTACCAAGTTCTATGAGTTTTGTTTTAATAATCTGAAAACAAGGTACTAATCTACCAATTTCTTAAAGTACCAACAAATCATCACTCAGCACCTATATATCTATACCATAAAATTTAATTCTAACACTATTATTTTTTCTCAAGAACTCATTATTTTAATATCCCTCCATTTTAGCACTCCTCTGTGTTAAATTTCTCCCTCAGTCATCTTTCTTTTCCAGCCCACTCCCCAGAAGATATTTTCCAAGTATTTTTTCCCATTTTACAGCTTCCTTACCCATAAGCATATAATCCATCTAAATCTATAATTTCATTTACCAAGCACTAAGTCTCCAGAACGCACAGATAAACTGCAAGAAATATCTTCAGAGGACAACTGGTTAAACCCTTTGCCCTTCATTCATGAAGGAGATATGAAAAGAAATTAATAAGCCCATCTTAGGAGGGCACACACCTTTTTGTACTGACCATTACAAGGCACTAAGCCTGAGGGAACAGCCCTCTCAGGAGTTTTACATCACATCAGCTTCTCCAAGCTGTTGTAATTTCCCCCACCATGCCATACTGGAATACCTCACCCAGACATTGCTCATAGATATTTCCTGTTAACTTCAAGAGGCACAGGATTAAAGTTGTAAGGACCTCTCGCCTTTGCCTTTGCATTTCCCCCTCGTATTGAGTTTTGTTGTACGACACATCCCGTAGAAAGGCGTATGACATAACTGGGCAACTTAACTCTGTGTTAATGAAAGCTGGTTTTAGGATTTTGTCTGGCTATTTTTGACAAGCATGTTAGAGAATTTCCACAGAGGAAGTTTTTGGGGCCTGTATTGGGGGGGATGGCTCTGATCCAATTGACAGTCAGCTGTCAACTGAAAAAAACCTGTGAAGGTGATCTCCAACATTATTATTTCTTTCAGGCTCCATGGAGAGACTACCATTCCAAAGTATTACTACCATGAATTAGCTGCTAATCTATCCATCTGAGGTAAAACAAAACCAACCCAACCCCCAAAATATTTAAGATACAGAAGACTGTGTCTAATCCTGGGTTGACTTCCTATTTAGTGTTTTCAGAACAGGATGGGAACAATTCTAATACAATCTGGAATTCTAAATATAGAAAAACAATGACAAAAATTACAAACAGAGAGAAGGAAAAAATCTAATTATGTGATTTCATGATGAAATCATGAAAATAGTAATATGGAATGGCAACACTGGCTTCAGGTCACAAAGCTGCTGTGGAACTCCCTAACCCAGTGAAGTTGCCACCACTGATGGGTGACTCTGCAAAGCCTGAAGACAGGAATATGTCAGTTTTTGTCTAGGCTTGTTTTAGGCTGGCCTAGAGCATTATTTTAGCATAATGAGCTGTAACAGCAACTGTCTAATTATCAGGTAACTCCCACCTGATTTGATTTGGTTTAGCTTTGTACAATGGTGTGGTGTAAACCTGACTGTTATTAGAATTTTAAAGTATTTTTTAACTAATGCAAAATAGTAGCGAGTTGTTATTCTGCATCTAGCAAGCTATCTATGGATAATATGCATAAAAACGCAGAGAGAGGAAAGCAGTGGCTTACAAAGTACAGACAGCACACCCAGGACTGAGAAAAAGCATCAGTAATCAACTACTGGTCACTAAAGCCTGTGACCTTGGGAGCTGCATCATAAACATATCACCTAGGATGTAACGTGGGACTCAAACCAGTGAAAAAAGAGCAAGGTGGACAACACATTACAGCAAGATGCTAAATCAGCCTCAAAGGAACTGTAGAATGAGGGGTAAATAAAGCATTTATAACATACTTGTCCTAGCAAAGAACTTAGAATGTTGGTGACAATGCAGCCCACTCTTACTTCCATCCCTGCTTGAGCACAACTGAATCTGTCAAGGTACCAGAGAGATGCTGGATGGTGAGGGTAACACCAGAGCAAAGCAGAAGATATAAGAGAGTGTATGTAGTGATTTTACATGTATTACTGTTGAGACTTTCTCTGTAATATGATGTCTGTTTTATTTTCATATAGCAGAGCTTAAATAATATAACTATTCGATTAAACTGGTAAGATTTCAGCCAGACTTACAATAAACTCCTTGCTTTGCACACAAGATGTGATGTTTTGATCCACATGAACTGCAAACACTGCAATGCAAAACTGTTCCAACAAATTGGCAGATTAGATCTTGATTTAGATACAACTGCTAGCAACTCTACTGTATCTCACATACTTCCAAGAGAAGGATAAGTCTATTTCCTCTTTCCTCTCTGTATTTTAAACAGTTCTAGGTTCTCTTCAGTATGCATTTGCCTTGAAGCTGAGCCATAGGATAAACCATTTTCATTTTAGTTAAACATCTCAGATTGAATCAAGTATCGATAACATCAGACACTCAGTGCTTCAATCCCAATGAAAAGCAACGAAATAAAACCCACCTTGTTACACATGAGGGATACATTCAAGTGCCAGGATAGCTGACAGCTACCATGAATCCATTCTATGACTATGCTGAGCAATACTTTTATTTTAATAGAATTACATGTGTGCCTTGAGAAACACTGTCTATATCTACAATCATTGAACAATTCAAAATTAGAAATAATATGTTTGGGGGAGTTGTTCTTTCTTTGGATTTTAATTTGGTTTTAGCTTTGTTTATACATATTTTGCTACTGCTATTCTGAACTTAGTCACATCTTGAGTAAGTGCAGTGAAAACAGATTATGAAAACAATACAAAAAATAACTTACTTCTTCTCATTGGGTAGCCACTGCAGGGATAAACTAAAGCCATCTGTTTGTTGCTATTCCTGCCATTGTGAGACCACATACATACTTTATTGTTTCCCATGTACAAAAGCACAAAATTATCAGACACTCTGCAGCAACCATTCCTTCTTCTGTAGAAGATCAGGCAAGCAGGCACAAAAATTCTCTATTAGAACAGGGCATGTGTGAGATCAGCAGTGGAAGAACATGAGCACAGTTGTGTAGTCTACGCCCTACCTGGCATGTGCAATGAAAAGGCCCCTCATTTTTCATCAGTGTCTTAATCTTCACAAGTACAATTACAGCATTCCTCAGTAATGGTAAATACAAATTATACTGCTCTGCAAGACAAAGATAAGCTCATTTTTATGTTTCAACGAAAACGAATGTATGATTGGAATAACAAGTTATTTATCCCAGCTTAAATGTTAGGATTATATAACAACTTTTGAAATACCTGCACAGAAATTCAATATTTTCCAGTTCAGCATCTTAAAAATCATCTCATAAAACTACAATGGAGACAAAAAAGATGCTTTTTCTTTGTTACAATACTCTTTAGAGGCTAAAAAAGATCAATTGTAAGTAATTTATACAGTTTTAGTTTCCTTATAACATATCCTTTGGATACAGACAATTGTTTAAAGGACACCCATCATATAATTTACCATTACGCAACCAATACTTTGATGAAGTCTCCAGTGTCATTTAAAAGTGTGTGTGAAAGAAAATAAATTACAATCTATTTACTAATTTAATTATTTGGATAGTTCACCTCATATGTTCTTGGTTAATTACAGCCTTCTATACCACTGTGTAATTGAAAAGACGAAGAAAAATAAATATCCAAAGTGTCTGAAATCACTATGTTATTGATTGGAAGCCTTCTGTACTCAAGACAGAGCAGCCTGTTGCTTAACAGGTTTTTTTGGGAAATAGCATGAGTTTATTACTGCAGCCCTGGCTAGCAAGTGAGAAACTTCTGAATTTGAAACTCCTGAGTGTCATGCTTCCTTCCAGAATTATTTAAATGGAGATTTGCTACAGTTTACAGTTTATAAACTAAATCCCAAGGAGTCATACCTAATCCTCATATTTTTTTTTCTCCTATAGCTCACAAACAAGTTTCAGTTGAGGTAATGTGGTTACAATCCATTTGTATATATTGTTTATCACAACAAATAGCATTCATAACAATGCACAGAGCAAGAAAAATACATTTTGCACTAGTTTTATATGTTTATTCTTCCTGAGACAGGGAGTCATTTACTCTGCCTTGCAGAACCTTTAATCCTTTTTACCATTCAGATCCAATAGGATTTAAAGATGTACCACACCTCATGGGGCAGGGCCTGAGTGTATTCCAAGAAAAATCCCACCTTAACCAGCTTTACAGCACCAGCAGGGCTCTACTTCTGGAATGATTTTATCTGTTATTTTTAGAACTGATAATTATTTATTTTGACATACAATTTTTAACAACTGGCAAAGAAAACCGACAAGTGTATGAAATATTCTATTAAAAATTAGGAGAGAAATACGATTACCTTCCTCTTATTTTCCAAGAGTGTAACAGAGTAGGACTGTTTTGTACAGAGGACAATATTTCTTCCCATTCACTCAAACTGCCAGAGCTATATATATATATATATACAAAATTTACCCTTGGTGTATTTATTCCTTTTTCCTCTGCACATTAAATGCCTTGCAAGTTTTTAGGAGGTAGACATATTGGCAAGGGAAATGGGGCTTTTTCTTTAAAAAGAACAACAAAACAAACAAAAAACCAAACCAAAACAAAAAGCAAACTACAAAACCCCACCACCCAATTAAAAAAAAAAAAAAATCCAATCTAACTGTGGGTTGTGGGTTTACTGCATTTGATATGAGCCACCTACTGTGCACCTCCTGTTTCAAACCTTTGGTACAGGTGTTAGTTAATTCTCTCTTTTGTGTGTAGTTTTAGACAATACTCTGTTTGAATTTGCTATTAAGTTTTGTATTCAGTTTTCTAAATCACAGCACTATGTGCATTTGATTTATCCTAATTTTAATTTGTCTAAGAACCAGATGTTTAGCAGGCACAGGATGTCTCACAAGGAGGGGAAAGGAGGACAGTCAAAGTAGTTTTAGGTTCCCTTGTTGAAGTGAACAACACATACACAAAAAAAGAACTAAGCTAAAATATGGAGGAAAAAAATCAAAGTACAAATCCTAGTGTAGCCTCAGTAGATCAGCAGGTGCTTAATTGCTTAAAAAGAATTAGGAGGTGACAGACAACAGGTTTATACTAGACTTTCCCAGCATGGTGCTGAATTTTGAAGAACACCTTGATCAAATCTCTTGTGTTGGGAAGGCCAGCATTAAAAGGGAGAGTGTTAAAATCTGAGCAGATGCAAAAGGATTATACAAAGCCTACTCTTTCAAAATGTACTTTGCTGTAGCAGAAGCATGTTGTTGCACCTCCATCCCATAAAGATTATCACATCACAGCCTGAGTAGTGTGAGGTCTGGTCCTTGCCACATATTTGCTACTGGGGAGGTATTTGCACGAGGGCAGGAAAAGGGATCTGTCTGCCCACACCCAACAGGCCTGTGCTCTCTTATTTGTCTTAGAAAACCATACTGTGGCTTGTACTAATCTATAAAAGGCTAGGATTAGAAATCTAGAAGTGACATGTTTCCAGCCATTCACTGATTATTGCTAAACAGTTCATACAAAAGGGATTCAATATACACTGCTCACATTACACTGTACTGAAATTCTTTCAGATTTAGAAGTATAAATCTGCTTCTTTGGAAAAAAAAAAAATCTGTCTGGCTAAGAGGACTTTTTATTCCTACCTTCCTGCTTTGTTTGCTCATCGCATTAAAATTACTATATTTTTACACAGAAAGCCAAAAACAAAGCATAAAAGATATTTACATAATACTTTACATAACAAGCTCCTTTTGAGAAATGAGAATATTAAAATTTCAAAAGTACAGTCACAGCAAGTGGTAGGCGAGCAACGAAGATAAATCAAATCCTATTTCTTGCCATGCTGTGAAAAGATGGCTGGCTTTTAATCATCATGATGTGCCATATGTAAATTCCATCAAAGAAGAAGTTTGGTAAATGTTATATTCCATAACCACAGGGAAGGAAGCTATTTATAAACATCAATTAAATGATATAATATAGTCTAAAGCCATTAATAATAAAACTATTAATCTAGGTAGACATTACTTTCATATGAAATAGTTTTTGAAATGCACTTTTTCAAATGCATATTTAACTAGGAAAGTATTACACTACTTCTACTCAAGGTCATTCTAACTTGTCTCATATTTCCTGTGACGCGAGTAAGTAAATTGTTCCAGGAAGAAAATAATACAAAACCCCCTCAAACCTAGAATCGCTTTCTCAAAAAAATCTGAGAATGTTTTAATCAGCACTTATGCTTTATATGTGGTCAGAAATCCACGTATGAAGCTTAAATGCTAATTCATGTTGTGCTTTGCCAGCCACAGGAAACATTTGGAGATGCAAATTTCTTCAACAGGAGACACTGGTGAGGCCTAACACCATAAACATCTATTTGCAAGCCTCCAAAGGAGTAAAGAACCCACCACAATAATACTATTGCACTAGAATTGTACCTCAATCACATTAGAAGAAAGCAAACTAGTCTGAAAACATTGAAAATCATTATGCTTCACAAAACACCCAGAAAAGCTGTAATCACCTATGCCATAGTAACTAAAGCTTTGGCATAGAACAGTTTATCTGCCCTGTCTCAAACGAGTATGGTAAACTGAAACCTGGTCTTTAGGCTCTAAATAAGGAACTAACACTTAAAAATATGGTTTTCTCCCAGAGAAGATGCTGAATTCAACAGGTTTCAAACAGAATTCTATACCAAAGCATGAGAGATAGCTAATGACTGCTGGGAAAAGCCTTCTTGCAGTAATGGAACTGACAGGCTACGCACTGGATGCCCCAGGGAAGACACAAGGATACAATATTTTACTTTTCTGTGTAATGAAGGCATGAAGGAATTCATTTCTTAATGGGCATCAGGCTTCAGACACAAAATTTCTAAAAGACCACAGCAAAGGATACACTTAAAAATCTGAACAAACCAAACAAACCCCAAACCAACTAACCCCCTCTGTCAAGCCCCCACACTTCCCTGATATTCTGTACTTAATTTATATTTTCCTTTATCTACAAAAAACTCAAATCTATTTCACAATCTCACCAGAAAATTAATAGAACCCCGTGTTTGTTTTCTGTGACACAAGAGCGAACGTTTTCAGCTACACATTTAAAAGCAAAGGTTTTATTCTAATGAGTTTTGTGAAAGGAGTAAAATATCTTTGTAATTTCAGCACACTCAGCAATGTCTGTGTGCATAAACTGAGACCTGTCATATCTGCCTTGTGATTAGGATAAATTTAATGCTTCACCTCTTTGTGATGCTCGTTGTTTTGTTATAACTGATGTGTAGATTGAATGGCAGGTGACATTTCATAAGATTTAAATAAGGTAAGAAATTAATCAAATTAATATATTCATTTTCCAAAGTACAATGAGTCATTTGCATATAAAATGCAAGAGTCTGTAGACACACCATGAACTCCATATATATATATATATGCATACACACCTCCATTGCAGAGACAGATTTTTAAATTCTGAAACTCTCATTAATATATAAAGCAGTTTGGACTGTGGAAGGGATAGTTCTTACCCCCTATATGCATCACAGCATCTAAGATACCAGGCTGCAACATTTTGTAGGGGATCTACGGAGATACATGTCAGCTGCAAAGGCAGCCTCTGATCTGTCCTTCTAGAAAAGAAATATTCACTTACAATGCCCAAATTATACTCCAAGAGTAAGGTCTGATTCTGTAAAAGGAGTTAGACAGACCCTTGTTCATACATATAATACCATGGAGATCAATGAAAACCTGGTGGAGGGGACAAGGTCTTGGCCCGTGGTTACTTTGCAGAACTACAGTCTTACTGAAATGTAAGGCAACCATGACATGGAGCTCCACATAGAAAAGAAAGAGACAGGAAATTACAGATCTATCAAGAATAAAGAATAAAACACTGTCCGGGCTGCATTAAAAAATACCATAGGAAAGTTGCACTTAAAAAATTAAGTTGCACTTAAAAATTAATTAGGAGTTTCAATGCTGCAGACTAAGTCCTATTTAATGATTTTGCCAGTGTATTCAACAATACAGTGAAACAAAATAAGCTGGGTTTGTTTGTCAATAATTGAAAATCTATTTGTCTAAAATTGATTTACAGTGTAACAGGATTCAGCTACTGAAATTTGCTCCTGTCTAAGAAAGGACAGCCTTTTATTTACAAATTGGAGAGAGCTAGGAGTTACTAAAGATGCAATATAAAGTTTAAAAATAGGAACTCTAACATATGGTATGAATTCCCATAAATACAGGCATTTCAGCCAGCTGGAGCTGAGCTATAGTGCTAACTGCACAGGTTTGGCTTTGCACAGGGGATTCAAGAATTATTTGTATGTTAGTGCACATGCATATGGCCATTCACATAGCACATGGATAACTTCTTTTTTAAGCCAAAATCCTATTGTCAGTCAGTGAAAGAAAAGAGCTAAGAAATGTTACAGAGAGGTAAAAAAAAATAATAATTAAAAAAAGGTAAGCTTTTATTGGAAGAATAGTAGGCAGTGCCTAAAACCACAGGCTACCTGCAGGAAGCCTGGACTTTCAACATCATTTGCAGGTCTTAAAAAAAACACTCCCTATTTTCTTCACAACTGCATGCACACTCTTAACAGTCTGCTTAAAAGTAAGACCTGAGTCTATATAAAAATTTGCCCCACTATTTCTCTGCTTAAAAAAAGGAGTGACCCTCATTTCCCTCCTGGTGGCAGAAGAAGACTTTTGCCTTTAATTCCTATTTCTCCATGTGCCCGGGACACCACTGATTTGGTAGTATGAATACTCACCAAACTTACAGCATGAACATATTCTGCTTAAGGTTATATATTTGACAACCTGTCAAACAAGGCAGAGGACTGGCAAACATGGAGTAAGCCCTACTCCATTCTGTATTCTGCTTGATTGTACTGAAACATCACATAGACACGTAGGCCAGTGCAGAAACAAATGACTTTGAATCCCCTATGTCAGCCTGCTATTCTTTATAATTGTTCCGAATTTGGCTACATACACTAGGGAAGGCACTTGGAAGTTGAATTCCATGCTTGCTTCTCAATGTAACCATTAGTGCAAAGAGCAAGAGATCCTCTCTCCAGGATGGTTACACGAATGGGACCAAAATCAGTCTCCTACATACAACTTTTTTTTAAGGGTAGTTTAGGGGTGTATGTATAAGCATGTTTGTGTATGAGATTACTCAACAGCTAAAATAAACTTTGAAAACAGTAACCAGTGTACTGACATTTAGGAATTTGCTTATCCATTTGAGCCAGAGTGCCAATCAATGCTTGTGGTCTTACAGACATTTTCTGCTTGGAGGGGAAGCTAAGGATAGATTCACTATTGCTTTGATACAGAATTCATTGTTATTTACAGGAAGCATATGAAAAACTCTTTTCTGAACACAACAGGAATCTTAGATTTGGTCTTGAGAAAGGACGAACATATCAGGAAATTCATTTGAAGAATTCTTTTAATCCACTTACAGTCACAAGTGTTTCTGTGACACTTTGCCACTGTTCTTTACTAGGTCTTTTCCACTTTCCCATAATTTACAAATCTCTTAACATTTGCCTCGACATTTCCATACTATTTCACTCTTACCTCCAAGCTGTGTTTGCTGCAGTTCCTATTATTTCAGCTGTCTCCTCTATAGTAAAGACCAATTTAATTTCAGGGTTCCTTTCAATGAGAGATGACTGACTCTATATTCTAGGAGGTATGAGGAATGTTTATTCTTTGCCTTTCTCTCTTCTACTTTCATCCTATTCCTACAAGTACACACAACTTTGCATACTGCTCGCTCTCATAGAGCTGTCCTTGAAGATTTCAAATCCCTCTTTCATTTTTAAGCATCTCCATGCCCTTGCATCTGAAAGCAAAAATATTTCCTATTATGATTTTAATTCCTACAAGAGATATAGAGCAACTCAAGTGTATCTCTATTAATCCAAGGAAAAAGACATTTGATGGAAAGAAGTGATTGTAAACGGGGTGTCTGTGAAGAGGCGGAGAGAAAAATAGCTACATGTCAGCACAATGGGAATAGAAGCTACAACTCTATTAAACTCTTAATAGAGGTATTTAAATTAAAATACCCCTTTGAGTGAAATTCTGCACTAATGTATGTTACCTTAGATGTCCCCTGTCTCCTTTCTCTCATCCTACCAAAGAACCTCGGGAAACATTTTAACCTCCTGCAGTGTAGCCAGCAATCCATCCCATGACTGATTGACCCATATCACGACTGCAGCAGACCCTGCGGATCAGCAGCATGGAGCAGAGGGAACGATGAAGCACTGAATCTGCACTTGATAAGGAGAGGAGATAAAAGATTAGAGACAGATAAGGTGGATAATAGGCTCAGCTTCCACCACCTCTTCTTGTGAGCATTCTCAAACTGAAATATTGTTGAGAGTTCTTTTCCATTAATTAAATGGGAGCTGAGGGATATACAACCTGTCAAGGTCTGAATAGCTCAACCTCCAACACTTTATTCAACAGAAAAGCATCACTGAGAAAATGAGGTAAACATTCTTATTAAGCAGACTCCTGTTTCCTTCTTCATCCCCCTTTTCCCCATGCACTCAGAGCTCCTAAGTGTCATTTACTCTGGATACTTCAACAAGTGGTTTAGTCCAACAATGAAAAACAAAGAGCCCTCAAGAACAAACAACATTTATTTCCATAAGAGGACTTTTCACTGCAGGAGTCACTTTGTTTTACAGAACAGACATGCTAAATCTACTATTACAAAGTCACATCATTTTTCCAGAGAACAAAGTTGCTGCTTAAGCTACACACACCTATGTTTCTTTGATTGCTCACTTTCAGTTTGCTTTTATAATTAACACCTGGTGCCAGCCTTAACAGAGAAACAAATGACTTAATGAATGAGAGTTGAATGTTATAAAAAAGGCAAAGTACTCAGCTGTACTAAAAATGTGTTCTTGAATGTATATGCACACTTCAGAGCAGGAGAGTATCCAGCTTCTTAACAGTGTCAATTTTCAGGGTTAGGTTTGTCAAAAGAGCAGTCTGACCAATAAAACACAGATAAATGAATGTCTGCGTCCTTCCACACGTGCCCATGGGCACTTCATGGGCACTTCTTAGGCAATGAAAGAAATTTGCAGTAAAAGTAGCAAAATATAAAACTAATTTTCCTAGTAAACCACGACAAAGCTAGGACTAGCAATGCATTAAATGCTCTGCATGTGAGCAATTGATTTCTTCAGTATCTCCAGGAACGGAAAGGTGTTCCTAAGGTCACAGATGGAAAGTAGCATTAACAACAAGTCCGGAAACCAGAATGACAAGATACTTGACCTCTGTTACAGCCAAACAAAGGTATTTACTAAAAAAGCCAGATAATCAGTCAACTCTTGAAGTTTTCATTAATTTGAATTGTGAAAAAAATGACTTGCATGAAACCTATGATTGAAGCAAAGCTTGTTTCTATAAATGTGAGATGTAAATTGTATTCAGGATACATCACATTTTCACTTATTTTCAAGAGAAACAATTAATTAAGAGAGTTTTATGAATTTCACTCTACTTTTTATCAGGCTTTAGCTCTGAGGAGGGTAGGGGGGAAAAGTTTCACCACAGGCAGTTAGCCACCAGGTACTCAGTGGCAAATCCCAGTAAGCAGGATCTCTTAAGTTCTTTTCTTCAGAATTACATATCTGCAAACAAGAATGACCTAAATCCTTTACAATTTCTCAGAAATTATAGCCTAGTTTTCATAATATATGCTTACCTTGTAGTTGCTCGCTATTGTAATAAACCATAAATTATAGGTAACAATCTCAACTGAGAAACACCACAAGATGCAGAAGGTTGCCAAGTTAACACTGAACTTTTATTGTCATAGCATGCAACCATTTCTCTCACAGCTTATTGAGTAAAATACAATAAAGGAGCATCAGAAGAATCCTACATTTACTTCATCTTCAGGGCAACAAATTACAGACCTGTATTTTTGTCTACTGATGTTTGTAATACCTGACCTCATTTTAAATTAAGAGTTAAAAACATCAACAATAGGGAGTGTGCAGCCTGACAAGTGATCCACCCATTTTTATACAGAGCATTGGAATAAATGTTGCTTCATCAGAATAGCTGTGCCATACCTTGTGCTGCCACTCATCCTCCAGCTTCATTTAAGCTGTGCCAGTTAATAATAAATGAGATTTTGACCTCCTGCACTGTTTGTGATACACACTTGGCAGAAGCAACAGCATTCCACAAATCTACCAGGACTTTTTTGTAGAAATATATAAATGTATAAATTGGACAAAAAATAGTGTTTATGATTTTATACTGAATTAAGAGGAATTGCAAAGTTAACAAAATTATCATTTATTACACTACTTAAAGTACGTTGGTTTTTTTTCTCTCAAAAACTTTTAAATGAAAAGGATTTTCAAGGAGCACCCTAAAGAACAATAGCTTTTTGTGCAATTTAAGGTATTTGATACATATGTCACAAATGTAGGTGTGGATGACAGAGCAAATTATCATATTTTCATGTGTATAGAGCTCTTAAAAAAGAACATTATTCTTTTGACAGTCTTGCATACTCGGGTCTCCTACTGTCCCCAAAGGCTCACTCCCTCTTTTAAGATAGCTGTAGACTTGGCAAATCCTCCAGGTTTTTGCAGAGGTTTATTTTCTACTCCAAGGAAACTAAAGAGTAAAAAAAAAACCAGAATAAATGGGAATCTGGGGGTCATTGAGAATAATCAGAGAGTAGTTTATGTCACACAGAACACTCCTGGAAGACTGGGGTTGCTGAGACATCAGTTTATAAACAGTCATGGGGCAAGTGCTGCTGCAGAGATGTTCTCCCACCATGACTGTGGATCTGGCACCATCCTTAGTTTCTGATGGCAAATTATGTGATTGTTGAGGACAGAAGTGGAAGATACACTGTGACACAACCAATAGGCTGGGTGGGACATTCCCAAGTAGACTTCCCTGCATGTGCACGTATAAACAGACCACCATTGAATGAAATAGAGGACAAATGTCACATGAAGAACCTGCATTAGTAATGGTAATGGTTAACAGACCATGATGTTTTGCAGCATCCTGCTTTTCAAATAAAACCATATATTAGAGAAATGTCCTTTGAAATTCAGCATGCACAAAAAGACAATCTGTATTTCTTTTTCTCTAACTTTGGTTATTTTTCACTGCTGATTCTTCCTACAGTCAAGTCTGAAAGTCAAGGCACTTTGCCAAAGTGCATATTACATCTGAATCAATTTAGATGCATATTCAATTTAAATAGAGCACCAGAGGTATTTTGGTGTACTGTCTTTACACAGATTATTGTTATTTGAATCCTTTATGTATCTGTTAAAAGATATTTAGAAGAGAATCAAAATAAATGGATCAAAACAAAGACTTTACAAGTGGGGAAAAATGTGGATCTAATACATCACTCAGGAGAAAAAAAATCATTTTGTTTCTGGCACAGGCCTTTTTTACTCATCCAGAAAATCAATTTTCAAAAAAAAATGATAAAAATAACTAAACATCCAGATAAGGAAAGGTAATGATAAAGAGAAGGATCTCTGATTACAGGGTTATATACTAATCTTTTTTTCACTTTTTTCTGAATATCACAAACTATGCCACTGTGTTTACCGTGAATACCTTTCAGCCTCCGATGGTTTGCATGGTTATCAAAAACTTTACTTCCCTTCTACCTGTTAGTACTAAATTGAATCACAGCAAAATTAAAATGACAGAAGACAGATTTAAGAATGCAATATGCAAACATCTGCCAGACTCACGAAAGAACAGTGAGGGCCACAGAACTAAAAAGGAAGAAATAAAATTTTATGAGCTGTCTCTAAAACAGGAAATATTAATTAAGGTCATAGAGTTATATGAAAAAGATAAAACATAGATAATATACCTAGAGACATATTAGCCAATGACTGTTATGTGAGGTATATTGAGACTATGTGGCTATAAAAACTAAATGCAAACAAACCTGGAACAGATAGTATGGACCCCCTAAAAACCCTCCAAAAACCGCACCTCGTCACCTCTGGTGATTCAAGAAACCTACTGTAAAAATGTAAACTTAAATTACTGGTGGTTGAATTTAAAATGTGGCAGATCAGTGCCAGACTGACTCATCTTCCAAAGACTTACCCTCTGGCAGGACAAGATGTCACCTGCAAGGTGTTAGACTGAATGATCCTTATGATTCCCTTCCAGCTCAAGATATTCTATGATTCTCTAATCTTATACTGACCCACTGAAGCTCATGACTTACAAAGCAAAGGTTTTAATTCCAGCCTCACTACCAGACTGTAATTCAGAGAAGCTCTTCAGTACATCCCTCCACCAGCGAACATCCAAACAGGCTGAAGTCTTCCATGACTTCAAGCAGTTACTTCAATGGCATTAGTACATGTTAAAATGAATTGCTGCAGCAGAGCCTGCATGAAGGATGTAAAACACAACAGGAGAAACCTGGATATTTCTGAAAGAGTTTTCCTTCACAAGCTTGATGTTGCCACTGCGATGGAGTGAAAGGTAATTAGACTGATTAACCGAAAATCATTGAGGAGCTGTCATTGGCTCCTTTGTCAGTGCTGCACAACGCCAGGATCGTTCTGCTTTGCACATACCAACAAAGAATACTTAATGAAGAAAGGTGACTAGAGGATGGAACTATTTTCGGATTTTTTGCACCATAATATGGAACATTTGCTATTAATTCTCCATGTATATTTTACGTTTTAAGGAGTAGTTGCCACCTTCAAAGTTTCAATTCCTTGATATTTCATATTTTGCCAGAACTGAACTCTTTTTAGAAGAATTCTTTCCAAAGAGAAATGAACAAATGAACAGAAAAGACAAATAATCCCTTTTACTTCTTCAAGTGGTAATATCAATCCATTAACTTGTCTGATTTTCTTCTAAAAATACAACAATTTCTGGTAGGTTTTCTTGGAGCCTGATATATATCTGCTCAATAACTGAAATATTTGGCAATTTTTTCAACAAAAATAGAAAGAATATTCTGGAAAAAAAAGGTCTGGGTATGTACAGACATATACTGAAATATAAAATTTTAAAGTTATGTGTTGGGTGTCTTACAGCATTTAATTCACTTATTTGTTTGCAAGTGATTTCATTCTCCAACTCATCTTCCCCATGCGTAACAATAATTGTAAAGAAAAACATCCGTAGACAACATTGCTAAAATATTTTCTGTACTCATTCACAAATTATTTTTATTGATCTAAAACAAAAAATCCCAAATAATCATGGGAACCTCACTGAACGTGACTATTTTTAAGTGATTATATCAAAACCTACTGCTACCTAGACTAAGCAGTTGAGATCTTACAAAAAACTAAAAAAAAAAAAAAATCCTTTGAGGGAACTGTTCTTAACTATTTATATTTAGGCATGAATTTAAGCTTAATCCATTATAAAGAGACATAAGCTTATTGCCTAAATCTTCCTGCACTGTTTCATAAGAAGGCAGGCAAAACATTTGGTGGCAAGACAAAGAAGCCTAAAACAATTGTGGGTTAACACTAATTGAATACAGAACAACTACAAAACCAAAAAATAATAGTATTTTCATTTAGTTAAAGAGGCTCCTTTTAACCTTCAGACAAGTAGGAATTTTGGGATTCCTATCAAAGTTCTCACATTTGTACCTCGATCCAGGCATTTGGCAATAGCTTTGTAATAAGTCAGAAGAAGGTAATAAATGTCAGTGCCTGAATTAGTCTTGTCGGTTTTTAACAAATCTGTAAGTGGACAAAAGCAATCTAGGCTTTCTCTTCCCCTACATCCAAAAGGACTTTGATAGGAGAAGATAAGGCATCCCACAGAAAGAATTTCTCATTACTAATTTACAGTTTTTAGACAGGAATAAGTTACATTATTGACTTGCATGGCTGGAGTCAACACCATTGACTTCAAGGGAACATCCACACTGCTAAATGAATGTCTGATGTCAAAGTGATTATGCCTTTTCAAATGTTAACCAGCAACAGAAGGCGCAGGCACAGCCTTTTAATGTGAGCAATCAACCACCATCCCACCTTATAGTGTTTGGCTTGAACAGTTTCATCAGAAATTTGTGCCTTCATTCCTACTATCACCTGTGTGGGACCCTATTAGCAATGACCTGCTGTTCTACCGTGCAAGAAGTAGAACCCACTGTAGTACTGCTCTTTTCATACTGAACTTTGTCAAACCAAGGCTTAAAAAAAAAGAAAAAAAAAAAAAACCACACACACACACAAAAAAAAACCCCACCACCCAAAAATATTTTTCATGACTGGGTGACAGCAATGGAATGAAAAATGAAAAAAAAAAAAAAATGGAATTTTTGAATAGTCAAATCATGGGGAACAAAAAGAGCACTGATGAAAAGTTGAATGACTCAGATGAGGAAAAATTAGTTGACTGTGTTCCACCAGAACTTGCTTTTTCATTTGAAACCCTGTGATCTGGAAAGAAACATATTTGCATTTACTTTTTAATGCATTAATAGCAGCTTAATTTTGAAGGTTTCTTCTTAAATAATCTAGTTAAAAATTAATTGGCATTTGATTGATATAAAACCAATTTTGATTTAGCTTTCTAGCTTTATTCCTACTAAACTTGTATGATTTAAAAAGTAATATATTTTTTTAATTATTATCACAACAGTACAGTAGTTTTGCTGGCTTTTCTACTGAATAATTTGATCACTATAGAAATGAGCTTTGCTTCATCTTGCTATTGATTTGTATGTACATACATTAAGATTTTATGGTCTTTCACTATAAGCTAAATTATAATATAATAATGTGTCCCATATCCAGGACAATCCAATGTGGCATTGCTTTTGGAGGAATTCTGGACAAGGATTTTGGGTTACTGTGCCAGCAATCTAAGGAGTAGACAGATAATTTCAGACTACTGCCTATCATAGTATATCAAGCCACAGCATAAGCAAATGTGCAACAAAACCTCTGTGAAAAAAGAGATTTTCATTTTCATATTCTAATAATATGATTTTCTTTGCAGAAGATCCTATGTTGCCCAAGAGAAAGGATTAATTACTTATTAAAGCTACATAACAAGTACTAAATATACTTTTGAAGGATATAATTATTTTTTCTCATTGTACATGATATCATAAGCAATTTGGAACTTTGTTCTTCCCTTTCTAATTGATCATCTATTGTAAGAAAGTCTTAAATTTGTTGATTGTTTTAAGAAACATGCACATACAAGAATGTTAAATTTGGAAAAACGGAGTACCCAAAAAAATTTTTGCAAGAGGAACACCACATTTTCTACATAATCTTTCATGTGATTCCACATGCATATTTAATACAAGTGCATGCCTGAACAACTTAATTTTATCTTGGTGTTTCTGCACAACTCCCTCTTCATTCATGACATTAGACCGTTTACAGCAGGGGAAAATATCAGTGTGCTTTTAATCTGATAAATCTACTTATAATAGTCCTGAACTTCATTGAAGATTTGCAGCAGAAAGAAATCTTACAGACTGAAGGTGTTTTATTTTACTGGTGAAGTAAATTCTTATTTTTAAAGACATTTCCTAAACTAGGGATACAGCGTAAAAGGAAGGATTATCCATTCTCCCTACCCATTTCTATCACAAAGAGACCATACCTCCATCCACGATAGGTACAGGGGCAATGTTGCCCTAATGTAACCTCACATATAAAAGGGCTGCTTATATCGTGGTTGGATATGAAAATGATATGAAAACCCAAGAATCTCTGCAATCCATACAACAATTTACAGCACATCCTGTTGTCACAACTTAAAAGTGACTGAAAATTGCCTTGGAAATTATGGCTAATGGATTATAATAGCCTTTGTCACAAATTATCCAGAGTAGTTTTGGTTAAGCATCTTTGTAGCTTTATATAACATTATACTGCATTAATATGTTACTTCATCAAACTGCTCAGAATGAGTTTTCTGGCTTTTGCCCTTTTGATTCCCTCTGTTCATCCTACTGGGAGGGACTGATGGAGTGGCTAGGTGGTGCTTAGTTGCTGGCTGGTGTTAAACCATGACCGTAGGTCTCATAGACCACTATTTAGCCCAAGTCAGACCTTACTACATAAAATAAACAGAAACTTGAAAGAGGAGTAGAATAAAACCCCATATGAAGCCTGAACTGAGCGATCTACACTCAAGAAATTCTAGAATTTCCCACTTCCTCATAGAACCCTAAGAAAGGTAAAATTTTCAAAACAGCTATTGCAACTACGCACGCCTTAAACCTCAGGGTGAAAATAGGGACAGAAAGAGGAGTTGCTAAATTGGCTTTTATAACTTCCTAAGTTCTTTTTGAGTAAAAACATAATCATCCAGAGTTATTAATGCTAACAATTCTTCAGTTATTAAAAAATTCAATCAGAAAAGTAACTTCAGGTTGCACAATGGTGAAACAGTCAGCAATATGCTAAGAAACAGCTACCCTCATTTTTTGCCTATGCTTGTAGGGAGAATTCTAACAACATTCAGCAGATGTTGTCATTACATGGGATGCTCTTGACTGCTGTAGCTCTGCAACAGAAATGAGGATTTGCACACAGGTAGTAGCACGACACTCCTTGAAAGAAGGAAATGGTACTTACAAGTGGAGTTGTTAACAGCAAGAAATATGGGAACATATTTATCTGCAAACATATTTAAGAGCATTGCATTCTACAATATTCTGGGTTTAATGTTCCATCTAGAAAAAGAGCATTTTTAACCAAAACCTTTCCTTTGCTTGATATCACCCCCATTTTATACGTGCTTGCATAAAATATGTGCTATCATGCATTTACAGTAGGAAACAGTTATTGTCTTAAAATTATCTTAGTCTAGACTACTTGCCAGAACCTGTACATGCAAAGTCAATTAAGTTATGGATTTCAGCACTCTCATTAAAACTCTTCATATGGTGTGGAAGGGAAAAATGGTGACAAACTTTGGGAATGTCTTGTAGTTCTGAGAAGATATGTGTCTATGCAGTTCATTAATTCACTAGGAAGAGAAAAGAATGGCTACTAGGGGCAGGGAGAGAAGGAAAAAAAAAATAAAACAAAAGCATGAATTTCCCTACAGTCAGAAGAATTTGGAGAATAAATCAGAAACTGGGAAATAAATCAAACTGCCATCCTTATCAAACCTCATCATGTTTTACACAATTTGCAGATATCAATTTCATCAAAGATACACAATTCACGGCTTCAAAACCTGCACTGCAACTTTACTACCATTCATCTGCTACAGGTAACACGGTCCAAGATTAAAACAAGTAGCATATTACACTTAAAGGAGGAGCATCTGCTGGAAGTACACTGCAGAACAACAGATGTTGCTACATCAAATAACTATCAATCTTACGCTGATCCAATGGCACTGACAAGGCATTCAAACTGCAGCTGGACAAGGAAAGACTCGCCCATCCCAATGTTATTCACAGCAGAACTCTGGGTGATTTCGCAAAATAATCTTGAAATTTCTGGACACCTCACCAAATCTTACCTTTAAAAAGCCATTTAGATTCATCACAGCAGTCTGTCTAGCAGTAAAGGATTTGTGCTGTTTACCTGCCTTTGTGTACCTGTAGGATTTTATCCCAGAATCCAACAGTCCAGATACTGGCACAAAAAATGTCAGTTGCTCAAATGTGAATGCAAGACTATTAAGGACACACCAGTCATTATAAAGTCATTATAAAGTAGCATTTTAAAGACAGGATGCTATAAATGAAAGAAAGACTTCTGATTGTTTTTAAGATGCTACACACTACTCTTGTTGGAAAACTACCATATCAAGGACCACAAGAGTACAGATTATTTTTGAGGGGGGAAATACAAAACTGTTTTAATTCAATTTTGCAGGAAAATCTTAGAAAGCTGGAGATAAAAGACATTCTAGTACTGAATCTTGTTGTAAACTACTCAGCTCATGGAATCCATTCCATTTTACTTCAATAATCACACCGATAAATTAGGTCCGATTGTCTATTCAAAATACAAGACTCTTAAAGAAGTTATATCCATAAATCTTGACTAACACCAAGGACGTAAAAGGAAAAGAACTTTTTTGTTTGTTTGTTTTTAAAGTTGTCCATATTCATTGTTAACTTATAATCAAAGAAAAAAAATCAAGTTGGATGAAGACTTATTTTAGCACAGAAAACCCTAAGGGACACAAGAAACAAACTCCTTTTTTTTTTTTTTTTTTTTAGAATTAATAGGTTATATAATCTGTACTAATATAAATATTTTGGTATTTCAGAATCTTCCTACTTTAATCTTAATATTGAGAACTACATATCCAGTTCCATATTTTATTACCATTTGCATCAAACTGTTTTTATTTCCTCCTGTTTTCCTTCATTTATTAAATCATCTCACAGAGTGACCATACTGTTGTCTTTATCTTTGTAAACACACAGACATACAAAATACATCCAATATGGTAACTAAATGAACTAAATAGTTTTCACACAAGAAAAGTAGAATATAACCCAATAAGACTATAGCACAGAACATAATTTTTCTATCATACTTTCAAGGCTTGCTAAAGATTTGCTGAAGTTGGTTACTTTTCTTTGAAAATCAAATGTCTTACTGATTCAGACACTGTTCATATGCAAGACAATCTGATGTTCACATACACACATACACAATTATAGTCCCAACATAGGCTTCAGATACCTGAAATCTGTTACCTTGACGTAGCCGGATTATAGTGAGAAACCTGATATTCTCTTACCTAGAACACAAAAGAGAAATTGTTTTAGATTAATTCATAGCATTGTTCAAGTCATATATTTTGCAAATTAAAGAAGACTGAACTACACATAACAAACAGATTAGGTTTAGGCTATTTAGTTGCAAAATGGTCTTTAGTATGAAATCAATCCAAGAGATTTGACAGCATCTCCTATCACAGCTTTGTCGTTTTCTCTCCTTGGAATCTTTTTAATCAAGTAAGGTCATAACTTACAACAGAAGTCCAAGTTCCATGTTTGTCTATATCTTGGTGTGATTCAGGCTCCCATCTTTCAAAGGCAGTTTTTATACACCTCCCTCTACACTGATTTTTTGTTTCTAAGGATACTACCCAAACACTTGGGTGTTATTTTGCCTTCCACTTTCTTTTCCAACAGCCAGTCAACAATGACAAATGTACCACAAGTTTTTGTCAGCAGCAACTTAAAGCTCAAGGAAGGTCTGAAGAAGTAATGACACCTGTTTATGAAGCGTATACACTAGGAAATAAGTATGTTTTCAAACCACCCACCCTTTACATGGTATGCATCCCTTTAAGCAAAGTAACGACACCAGCAACAGAGCAGTTACAAATTCCTTCAATTACTTGTTGAAGAATATATATCCATATATATATATGGATACTGAAAGTTTGTTCCTACAAGCTGTTTATCAACACTTGTGTGGATTCCTGGGGCCTATACCAAGACAATTGTTCACTTTTCACCAGGGTTCACCTTATGAGAAAAGTAAAACAAAGTATCTCATAACATAGAGCTGAAGCCATAAACCATCAGGTCTCACTGTGCTATAAGCTACATTTTTAGGTGAGGGGGATTGGAAAGCATAAATAAATTATAAAGTGCTATCACATTTATGATTTTGCAACAGCTTAAAGAAATCCCACAAAAGTAGGATTTAATTTAACTTCTTATGAGCAACACAGCAAGAATGAATATATAAACAGCCAACTTAGTATTGTCTTCAACATGCAAATGCTCTAAGACAAATTGAAATCCACCAGTACAATATCACTTTCAGGTCTGTTGTGGTCTGTTAGAAAAATTACTGCAACATTTTTCTTTTCATTCACATTGCCATTACCCTTCCATTTAAACTAGCTTCAGTGACACAAGGAAATCCTGTCTACCTATGACTGCCTTGCTGGTGATTCTCAGTTCTGATCACCTCTCTCCTTCTGCATCACGTAGTGTCTCTGCCTTTTTAAAGGTATCCATATGTTTTAACAAGCTACCATTTATCACTGGAGGTACAAAATGTTGACCAAATGCTCGGTCTGAAGGCTTTTAATACTTCCCTGTCCGACAGCATATGGCAAAAGTGTCCTTAACTACCCTGTGAAATTATTACTACCTCTTATTCAAACAAGCACTGTCATGTTTTAAGACCATGTTGACAGTGTGGATACTAAATGAACTCAGACACAAAACCACTTTAATCACCAGTGTATGTGCGGTTTTACAAATTACACGACCTGCATGTCCCACAGGAGAGATGGCACAGCTGGGGAGGAAGGGCAAGTGGGCCAGCTCGGAAGCTCTGGCTCTGCTGGCTTTGGACAGCCCAGGGGTAGGACCATTAGGTCCCCTGGGTGCCTCCTTCAGCTTCTCTCCTTGAAACTTTTGGGTTCTCTCTCCTTTACGCCGTGAGGCTCTCAAAGAACCAACAACTGTGTATCTGCTTATTTCTTTCTCCCCACAGATGCTACAGTTTCTTCATGCTCTGTTTACTTAGCCATGCACTGACCCCAAACTGCTTGGTGACGTTCCCTACTCCAAACTTCAATCTATTTTAACTTGAAAACAGTTTTCAGGTTTCTTCTTAAACTGGATCATTTAGACAGATCTGGGTTAGTTTCTGGTAACAGCAGTGCTTGAAACGACACAACAGAGAGTGTGATAACTCTCAGTAGGGAAAGGAAACTAGTTTTCCTAGCAGAGGATCCCAATCTTTCCTTTAACCTAGTTCTGTTTATCCACTAGGCAATCTAACTGATTTTTTCAGTGAATGACTATGGGACAGGAAAGATAACATTTTTTTTTTCTCCCTGTTACTGAAACCTGAGGAATTGAACTCTCTTTAAAATGATTTTTTTTCCCCCCTGATCTCTTTGTTAAGTTCATAGGTTTTTAGTAACTAACTTAGCTCAGGTTTTCCTTGATAATGGTTACTCAGTTGGGATGAGTGATGGTCTTGGAGGGGGAGAGGAGAAAGAGAAAAAAAAAAAAAAAAGAAAAAAAAAGGAAACTTTCCCAATGGTAGATGGTTTCTTGTGCTTGTTTCTCTGATTTTATTCTAGAGAAAAGCTGTTTGGCCTCATTCCCACAACTTCCAATCAGGGTTTTATTACTCTTGAAGAACTACAGAATATTCTGGGAAGAATATCAACTATTAGAGGTTTCTAAACAACAAAGTATTTAAATTTTAAATGTCAATGTGTTTTATTTAGAGGTTGCTAAATACCTTGAAGAAGGAAGCAAAAGTGCTATAACCTGAAGATATTTCAAGATAAAAATTTGTGCTTCCATCCAGGCAAGCCAAGCAGGCTTTGAGAAAGGAAGACTTTGCCACATGGATGTCCTGCTACTGAAAATGTTGTGATAGTTCTACAGATCTTCCCTATTCAGTGCTCATGACATTTATCCAAGACAAAAAAAAAAGAGGAGCTCCAGAGACAGACTCCTTCTGTTGTATCCTTCCACCCTGTCTTTTACACTCCTCTTATCAAATAGCAGAAACAAAAATGTGTTTATCTTAGGATTTATGGGTATTATTCTGTTTCTTTTAATGACTGCCAAAACTTCAGCCATCAGCACTGCCTCATATTGTGTGAGAGAAAATTTAAAATGGTGTTTGGAAAAGCGTAACAGATTCTAGGAGCATATACAGGGATTTATTGCTTCCATCTGAAATACCAAAACAACACCTGTAAGTTTTAGTAGCCAGGACATGTTTTATAGAAAGAAAGGAAAAAAAAAAAAAAGGAAAACAAGCACGGAATAGAGTATTATACCCTGTATTTTCAGCTGTAAAACTGAGGAGCAGATGTTGGTGAGCAACAAGCAATTTTGATTTAATAATTAGTAAGGGAAGTGCTTCAGTGTGGGATAGCAAAATGGCACTGACATGCTCTGATTTGACTCAGTCAAAGGGAACAAAAAAACTAGACCAAGGGAGAATTCCGTGGAACACAGACTTAAGAAACAGGAAATGGCATAAGGAAAAAGCATCACTGGAGACTTTTAGAAAGCTTTACAGTTCATTTCCATAGGATTTAAAGAGATCAGAGCCTTACGACTGAGGTGTAAATTGGAAGTTATAGGTTTTATGACCAATGATCCAAGAATAAGCCGAGTTCAACAAATATCTGACCAGCCAGCAATCAACAGCAGTCCTTATGGCATGGCACAGTATAAATTAGTAGCCTTAAATAAACAGATACATTGTCCTTAAAACCCAGTAGGGAAATCCATTATAAAATAATCCACAGTAACAAAAACCCCCATGATTTTTAGTTGTGGTCACTACTAATGAGTCAAACTACCAAATTACCATCCCTTAAGACAAATTACTTATTTAAAATCTTAGAACTAGTAGTTTTATATATTCAGTCTTAGCAACCTCCTTGTTAATTTCTTACTGTAGGTTAATCCTTTGAGCTCAAACCCAGAATACAAACAAATTTTCATCTTCACCGCAGTTCTGCAGACTGCACAGAGTACAAGACTTGCTCACAGCTCTCAGCCTAATCAGGCCTGCTTGCATCGTATGATTTCTCCTTGAGCTCGACTTTGAGTTGACTTCGAAGTTTATGAGCTGAAAAGCAGCTAAATTTAGCAGAACAAAACAAGCAAATGACAGCTAGAGAAGCATTAGATCCAAGTCTGTCCATTCAATTAACTTGCAGTTTTACCCACTCTTCTATTTAACTGCTTTGTCTAAACTTTGACAGAAGTACCACGTGATTCAATCTATCTGATGCACAATAATAAGATAAATATCTGACATAAAGACAAAGTAGCTAATTCAGTACAAGACCCAGTAAAAAAAATCTCACTCAAATTCTTGCGATTTTCTTTGACTTTTAAATGTATGCATTTGCTCCTTACTGGCTATTTTAAATCTTGTTATTTTATAAAGACAGAAATTAAATAAAACTCAGGCAGTAGAATATTCAAGAACTGAGATAAGGAGCAAATGTGTAAATTATAGAAGTCTTCAAGGGAAAAAGACATAGGAGACTCACAGAACACTGACATTTGTTTTGTTTCTTTATACTATTTGATAGAATTCCTCAACCCAAATAACATATGAACCCCATTAAGATAGGATATAAGGCCTAAATAGGATAAAATGATTCCTCTGTCAGGTCCAGTAGCATCATCCTCAATTACTTCAAAGAACTCCCACCTGCCTTCTCAACTTTTCAATCCAGGTTTCCACTTTAAATGTTGCTTGAGATACAGATTGATCAAATAAGAGCACAAATCAAAGATCGATATGGAAACTACAGAATCCTTTTCTTTTCAGACAGTTTTTTTTTTCATTATTATGAATATGTAAGTTCTCAGTACAGAACTACTGTACCTGCACTTTTCTAACAAAAGACTATGAGAGCTCCCTTCTCACATCACAAGCGAGAGCAGAAGCAGGAAGACGAAACGTGTTGGGTGAGTTTAAGGACGATGACAATAATCCTTCAGGAGTATGTTTATATAGAGGAGTGCTGGTCAGTCTTGAGTCCTCTAGAGACAAACATACTTTGCCCTTTGCCTTTTTAATCTTTTTTCCCCAGAAGGATGGAGCACAGTGTCTATATAGGGTGCATTGTAAACTTACCCAGGCCAGGAGGACCCTACAGCCCTACTTCTGCTGCTTTATTACCATTGTCAAAGTGAATCTACTCCATGTGTCTGGTTTGCCTCTCTCTACAGTGACGAGAAAACATCAACAAAAAAAGTGATTTGCATCATCACTGTGCATCTGCTTTAGTAAACACT
This sequence comes from Platyrinchus mystaceus, assembly GCA_035041135.1. Classification (NCBI taxonomy): domain Eukaryota; kingdom Metazoa; phylum Chordata; class Aves; order Passeriformes; family Tyrannidae; genus Platyrinchus; species Platyrinchus mystaceus. The sequence continues at coordinate 6,967,362 of JAWWLV010000001.1, forward strand.
TTCTACTCCTGTCCCCACAGAGTTCCCTATTGTTGTAGGGAGATTCTTCCAGTAATGAAGCTAGCTTAGTAAAAACTACAGCTTGTCACTTTCTGAAAAAATAGATGTGAAGTGTGTTAGTTTTTCATCCTAGTTGATGTGTCTACATACACTGCACTTTGAACACAAAAACTACTGAGCGTGAGCTAGAGAATTTCCAACAAACCCATCGAGGTGCTAATTTTCTCAGAGGCATTATATCCATACCAGGTCTGGACAGATACTCATGGTGATAACAAAATATGTCTTTTGACCCAAATACAGTCCCACTCCTGTTCTCTAAATTACAGAAACACTAGAACAATTCAAAGAAAACAATGAGAAAAATTGTCTTATATCTGCAATCTTACTCTCAAAAAAGCTTACTACACATTCCATTAAGTTTATTTATTTTAATGTGATCAAGGTCATTAAAGTTTGCTGAGCACTTCATGTACACATTATTAGAAAGCACATACAATAACCAAGTCTAATTTTCCACAATTTAAATGTAAGCATTAACAGAAGTAATTCTTCTTTAGAAAATGATTTTCTGACGAGTTTCGAAAGCTTGGATGCAGATGTACTTATCTGTCCTCTAAAGCCAAGATAAACAACAGCACAAGCTTTTTTTTTGCATGCATGGTTGGTTTTCAAATCATGCCTTGAGACAAACTAATAATTATATATAACTAGAAACATAGGAAAACGTCCCTCATTCACACTACTGACAGGAAAACCACTGCCAATGCCTAAATCAGAGGAAGAGCAAAAATCCCTTAAGAACAACCCAAACAGCATAGATATGCATCACAAAAAATGGTTTGTACCTCCAGTTTTCCTTCAGTCTAACTTCCATTACTTCCATTCACTAGTGTATTAACCAATTTACTATGCCATAGTCTTGTAAGAAGTGTTAGTAGTTATCAGCACCACTTATTTTTTGTTTAAGGACTAAACAAACAAAAAAATTAGTTGGCAGTGTTTTAAATGCCTATGTCAAGTTTTAAAAAAAAACAGTGGGGTTAAACTAAAACATCTAATTTGTCTGAAATACTGAGATTTTTCTCTATCTGAATTTCATAGTTGTTCTATTACATAGATTTTATGTCCTGACAGAGAGGCTTGTAGCCTTGTCTCTCAAAGCCTTAAAGGATCAGATGTTGACTCCAAAATGTAATTTAGGGCAACAATCTAATTTACACCTTTACAGATATCAGTGATCAAAAGCCTATCTGTTAACTCTAAATTCTGGAGTAGGATTTCCATTACTTTCATGCTTAAATTGTAAGGTAGGCAGATCAGAAAACTACAGGTTAGGAGAGCTCTGATATTCTGGGTAAGTAATCACATATTAGGTACTATTTCATAACTTTCTTTGGAAAGTATGTAGAAATTAAAACATTGATAATTATCATGTGTCACATACTGTTTTACAAAACTGCAAAAAGTTCCTTTAATAAATAGCAGCTACAAAGTCTGAATATTATTCTACACTACAACCTATACCTTACATTTATTGTAAGTGTAAACACTTGGAAAATGATAAGAGAAAATATGTGTGTGCTAGATATAGGCCTGGATAAAGATGCTGCATCAACACCAAAAAAACCCCACAGAGAAGCAGTGGTGGGGTGACCTTGGCTGGCTGCCAGACACCCACCCAGCTGTTCTTATTCCCCTTTGGCAACAGGACAAGGTGAAGAGAGCAAGATGACAATGCCTTTTTTTTTTTTTTTTTTTTTTTTTTTTTAGCCCCAAACAAATCAGGCTTGACTTGGGAAAAATTAATTTAACTTATTGCAAATTAAAACAGAGTTGGATGGTGAGAAACAAACAAAACCAAAACACTTGCAGTTCTTCAATCCCAAATCCTCTGCCTCCCTCTGTACCTGGACAGAGGAATGGGGGCAAGGGGCAGCTCTGGCTGCTCCTCACAGAGGGCACCCGGCAGCCCCTGCCAGACCTTGGGCACCTGCACCCTGCACAGAGCCACAAACCAGAGCCTCATGACCAGGACTGTCACAGCTGCAAATTCCCTGAGGAAGCTGGGCAACACAGTCAGCTGTAATTTGTCAACCAGCAGATGTGCCCCATCTTAATGTCCCTGTCAGTCTCTGTGCTCAAGGTAGGTATTCTGAGTTAGTGCTGTGGCTGCTCCTGCAGCATAGAAATAGGCTGAATCATGCTATTTATAAAGCATTTTGCTTTAAGTAGACCTCTGAGTCAATTACAAAAGTATGTGTATGTGAAATTTCTATCAATAATACTAAACAGATAAAGGAAGAACTAACACTATGGGAGACGTAAGAACTGTTTTGTTATTGACAAACACAGTAATTGATTAAGTTTCTCAGCTTCTGTTGCTAGAAATTCTGATGTATTCCACTTAGGATTACTAGTTAGCTTTCATTTCCTTTCAACTTTTGCCTCTGGATAAGCTCAACTATTCCCAAGAAGAAACACTGATCAAGTACATTTGTCATGCGAACAACTATAATAAGGTAATTCATCATAGTCTGTCAGACTCTTATTCCAGGAAGACTGCTGCATTTTTATCCTTACTTAAAAATCTGCTGTCACTCCTGCTGGAAATTTTGGTAGACACTTTGGACATGTTTAAAAGCCCTTCCAAACTGATAGTGGCAGATAATTAAGTTATCACCTATCAAAGTCTTTTTTCACTCTCTGCAATGTTTATGACACCATGAACCTTTCTGTCTGGTTTAATCTGACCTGTTCAGAACGTGTGTTCCTTCCCTTTTCCTTTCCTAATGGTAGCTAGTGACCAATGTAATTCACTACAACAAATGAAGCTCTTCTGGAGAGTCTAATTGAGCAATTTTGTTTTCTTTTCAAGGTCTGAACTCACCCCACAATCTATTCTTCAGCACTGCAGTGGCAAAAGATTTACTTGAAGGCAAAGCAAGCTAGATTTTAGGTTTCCAAAGGGAAGAAGAATAAACCAACACTGGCTCAGAGTTGTGCGTGGGTGAAAGTGGGAGTTGTTACTTAGGCTGTCAGTAATGCTTAATGTTTTTGTATATTCTCTAGTCAAAGCTGAACTTTATTTTTTTTTTCAACCTTGGCACTTCATCTGCATGTTGGGTGCAAAATTTCATGTACTCTACCGGTATTTTTTTCTTACATTTTTCTTACATTGTTCTGTGGATATAAATATTCTCTTTCAAAAAAAAAAAAAAAAAAAGTCTGCTTTTTGTCACAAAAAAAATAGGGCATGAAGTTTTAGCGTTGGTGAACAGTCTCACAAATGGAAATGCACTGAAGAAAAAAAATACTGGGAAAGAAGCAGGTTCTATTTTCATCTTCCAGACTAGCATTAACAACAGCAAGGAGAAAATAAACTCAGTCTTGCAGATCTATTGCCTCACATACAAACACAAAAAAGGGGCACAGTTTTAATCCTTGCACCTCGTCTATCAGCCCCTTTTATCTGTGGCTTTTCAATATAGCAATGCAAGCCTAATGACAAAGTGATCTTAAAAGCTGGAATCAATTTCTACTTCAGCCACAGCTGTCAAAAAGGTAGGGAGAGAAGTTAGATCTGATAAGGAAAATTAAAATTAACATCAGTTAAACTCACCAGTAGATACATTAGGTAGATTGCTAGCAATGCCATGCAATCTGTGTGCACTTGGTTTATTAACAGCATTTCATTTGGGAAAGACGAAGTAGAGTGACATAAGATTTATCCTGAAGCGAGGCTTCATCAAGTATGAAAGATGAGGATTCACCACCAGAAGATAAATGAGAACTATTCCTAATACTGTGGAAAAGGGAAGGAGCTCTGATAGCTCTAGGTGAAGCAAGGACCATTCTTAATGCTTACTTCACTTCTAGTAATAGTCTTTGATAAAAATGACATATATTACAAATAAGAAGTCTGAGTATGCAAGGACCCAAGTCAGTAATATTTCAGTCTGCAAAATACCACCTTCCAAGCATTGTTTGTATTTGTCTTATATGGAAGAGATAGAACAAATTTTAAAAAGACAGAAATAGACTCATACACTCAAAGATTCTCATGCATTTGGAATTAAGAACATTTGTAGCCATTTCACACTTGGATTTAGAGTTTCTACAGTTTGGTCCCTGAGAAGGGAGATTCAGGAGCTAAAGTAAACATTATTTTCAAAACCAATATTTAAGTAGTATCATGCTTAGTTCTTTTTCCCAGTCTTTTCACTTCAGCTAAAAAGCTACAGAAACAAGATTTACAGTGAAGATCCTGAAATAATTACGCACTGACGAGCACGGCTCATATTCCTGACATTAATTGCAAGTGAATCTAACTACACCATCCAGCGCTCACAATTTGAGGGACACACTTTTTACCTCAGGGTAGCAGCAGAATTTGGGTTTTTTTGGCCATATATTTTGCCTCATTCTGTTTCATTTCCTTTGAAGCAGTGCTAAAAGGTGAGAAGAACTAACAGACCTCTTGGTTGGAATTCCTCTGCTTGAGGAACACTGAGCTGAGACAGATCTGTGCCATCAGCCAGTGTGATGAGGTGCTCTTCACAGTAAGAGCTGCTTATCAGACAGCTGCTTCTCTCTGATGTATACACTGTATAGATTACTTAAGAACAGTACTGTGGCTGTCTAACTGTCCCACTCTCATGCTTAGTTTTCCCCTTCCACCACCTGCATTCTCTCACCACGAGGTCCACAGCTGGATCACTGCTTGCCCACACTGTGGTTCCAGGAATGAAGCAAACAGATGAGCCAGGCAAGCAGATGTTCTAAAACCCTTGGCTGCAAATTGTAGTTCTTCCCTAGCCCCTGACCAAATACAGCCCCTGGCTGTGTGTAAATGGCCTGTCCCCAGCACATCCACCTAAATATGGCAGAGCCTTTCATTTTCAATTCATAGGGGGTTTTTTTGGTCGTTTTTATTAATCTAGTTGTCCCTACCAGTCACAACTTGCCAGAGCTACAAAGAATGCTAAGAAACAGAATCAATGATTTCAGGGAAAGGTTTCAGAAGACTAAAAAGAAGAGCTGAGTGCTCATATTCCACTTGTAGACAATATCTTATTCTAATGTTTTCATATTCTGAATAGACAATCTGATGCCTGCCATGCTGTAACTATTTAGTATTTGGGAAAACCTTATTACTCATATGGCTGTTAAGAAAATCTGCCAAGACTGCAATGAAGGTAAAGCTGATGGAGTACATACAATGAGTCAGAATTGCAAAGAATCCCCATTTATGTTTTAAAATAACATTAAATTTTGATCCAGAAGCCATATCAACGTTACAGCACAGAGAAGCGTAGTTCTTATTGCCAAAGGGACCTGGGGACCATGACAACAAATTTCAGGATGCTGGATTTTAAACTGAAGGCACTCCTATCACAAAACAGTCATTCTATCCAGGGAGTTATAAAGACAGCCTAAGCAATGCGAGGCCATAAAATGTTTGACCTCTTTCTCGTAAGCTGATAAATCAGGGTGCCAAAGAAGCACAACACCATCAAACTAATAAAACCATAAGGCTGATGAGAAAGAGTCAAAATTCAACTGGGAAGCATTTAATCTCAGATTTCCAGGGGGAATTCTTGAGACCAGATAAACTGAATTTCTACTCAACATTACTGTGTGTGTGGCCATCATTAGTTTTAATTATTTCTGACATTTTGTCTATCATACTGGATTCTTGGAGAAAAGTAATGAGTTTCCTCATGTGAAAGGTGAAAAGAACGAAGATCATATTAAGATGCTAGAAATAATTAAACCACATGATCCTATAACTATAACCTACATAAAGGATCCCATTAAACCACTTGCAACTACCAGTGTGACTACAGAAATCTCCTCATTAGCTATAAAAGCCAACTACCAGTATCTTAATTCTGGCATTTCAGTTTCATTAGTTGATTGTGTATGCTTGTTTCAGATTTAATATCAGCAATTGTCAATTGTCTGACAACAATGAATATGTCAGAAACAGATAATTAATGAGGGCTACTTACCTGAGGAGCTGAGCCCAGTCATTTTTAACTGTTTCTTTTTGAGTGGTTGGGAAGTAGTTTGTTAAAGTTATCTTTAACCTTTTCCTGAAGGTCATGTTTGTACTGTAATAAAACTTACTCAGCTTTTTTGGAAAGAATATACCAATCAGTTCAAATCAAAAGCTCTGGAAAGTACAAATTACATTCTCTCTCCTCCTGGCTTACTGGAAGAAACACTGTGTGATAGTCTCGAGCAAAGTCAAGCAAAGAAGTCTAACAGTCTGTATTTTCTTATCTTAATAGAATTTTACAATGACAGTGAATGCTTCACAAATACTACTAAGGAGAAAAGCTAATTGGCAGAAGATTATAAATTTTATTTCTGTATTCACCCAAATAAGTACAAGATAATTTATTAAAAACTATAACTCAGTGGGTGGAGGCAGGATATTTCAAAAAATAATTTTAAATACTTTCCTCAGAAAAATATTGTTTTATGAACCATAATGTATCAATACATTCCATAAAAAACCACTTACACATTAAAATAGTCCATTTTCTCCCTATTTCTAAGCATAGTGCATTTACTATACAATGTTGTGGATATATGCACCTGTCTATATAAACTAGCATAAAATAAGTAAACATGTTCTCAAATTTCTACTTTATGAAGTAAATTGTCTGCCTTCTACTGGCAATGATCATATAATGCTTCTTTTCTAAGGTGCATGAACACACATCAACACTTTAAGCAGTTCTACTGACTGGCAAATCAAGCTGATTGTACAAGTCTTAAGTGATGAGTCCGATTACTTCAATCTTGGCCCAGAAATGATAAAGGATGGGCAAGAAATAAAATGTTACAGTAAACACCATCATATTTCCAGATGACAAAATCTTCAGAACCCCAAGAGTGCCGAGTTCATTTCCCTTGATCCTTTACCACCTTTTACATTCCTAAGTTTCTTTAGGAGAACTCCCTTGGCTCCTTGTGTCAGAAGAATATATTAAGAAAATTAATTGGTTACGTTTCTCCTGGGGCCACCAGTTACACCACACATTGAGAAGGGGTGATTATATTGCCACTTTGTTATTGCCAGACTTTGAATGAAGTGTTATTTGACATATGCTTTCATAAGTGTTTGTTAAAACGAATTAAAATAACAGACAGTGAAATACAGTCAGTAGCACAGTGGTGACTTCATGTGCTCATTGTAACTGCAGCTCTCTTATTGGTACTTAGAACTGCTGATATAAATTTTTGAGATTAATTTTACTACAGCTGTCAGACATAAAAGACAACTTGTCATCCAATTTGGATGAGCAATTAATGCAATACAGACAAACATGAAATAAAACTCCAAGGTATTTTGTATCTTCCTATCTTCTTATTCCCTTCAGTTGTCAATGGACGCTTAACCTAAAGGTTTACAAGTAGTTAATTTAGCCAATACTGGAAGCAGTTTATAGTAATCCATAGAGTCCATAACTATGGAAATCAATCCATCAGTCAGAGGAGTTATTCTGCAAATTCTCATGTAGAGGACCAGCAGAGAACTGTAGAGTCATTTTATTATAAAACCAGAAATGCACAAAAGGCTTGGACCTGTATAAATAGTTCTGACCATGAAAAAAACACACCATACATTTTTGTCTAGCCAAGTTCAGCAGAAGAGCCAAGAGTTCAGCAATAAGTTCCGGGCACACAAGCACAAAAATCTGATGTTTATACTAAAATGCATCTGTTTCCTTCCAGTAGTCTTGGAGTACAACAAAAAAAGCACATATATAAAAATTAATGATCACCGAACAGGAAGGAAATATATTTGAATTTAACATCATGTCTAGTAATTGCTACAGTGCTTATCAAATACTGTTAGTCAGAACTGGTACTATCATGAGCCACAATTCTGCAAAATTTCCCTTTCAAGATCTTTATGGAAACTAAAGACAAAATCTTACTTATTTCACACTGACACAATCTCATCTTCTGGGATAGCAAGCACATTCTTTGTTGCACTAACCTCATACTTACACAGCTCCTAAATTTCACCCTGAAGAAAGAAGGAGCAGCTGTTTCAAAACTAATAACTACTGCTGCTATTGAATGTGCTGGTGGTGGCATAGGATATTTATTACAATGTCTCTCATCATATGTAAGTGCAAAACAATTAGTGTTTTTATCATCTGCAGTTATTCACCTTCATATTCACCATCACAGAAGCTAATGCTTTACTTTAAACTGGTTTTAAATATTTCTTTAAAAACAAAGACCTTCTCTTTTGTTTTTTTTTCTTTTTAAAGTTTCACACATTTGGGAGCTGCATTTGACTTATTATACTGCCCTTGGTGTGACTTCTAAAACAGGTATTCTGAGAAAATAAATGAAATAGACATCTTAGGCTTTCATATATCAGTATATATGAATGAAAGCAAGAAGAGCATTAGGTCTTCTCATCTTTGAGAGTTATCATTAAGAGATGTGCACTTAAGAAATCAAGAATAAAAACAAGACATATTACAAAGTATATCACTTTAAGATGTGTAATGGTAGTTAACAAGAACAGAAAGAAACCCTGCAACATAGTTTTTTAGTATGCATAAAAATCTAAGTGATTGGATTGGAAAAAATGATCAAGTATCTGCATTCTCTAGACTTGCTTCTTATAGAACAGACTTTCAGAAATAGCATTATTATTGAGCTGTATTTTAAGATCAGAAGGATTTTCTCCTACTGGCAATTTAAGATAAAGAAAATACCAGAAATAACCCACTCACCTGTAAAGATATGTACACCACACGCTGTTTTATCCTGTTCCTGTTATTTTATCATTTGTGCTCCAAACATAGAATATTGGAAGAGTCATAAATCATCAGAGTCATAGACTGGCTGGAAGCCATCTAAGGTCCCTTCATGGGTTGGAAGGGACCTTAAATACCATCTAGTTCCTACCCCCGGGCCATGGGGAGGGACACTTTTCACTAGACCAGGTTGCTCAGAGCTCCATCCAACCTGGCCTTGAAAACTTCCAGGAATGGGATATTTGCAACTTCTCTGGGCAAACTGTTCCAGGACCTCACTACGCCCACAGTAAACAACTTCTTCCTGATAGGCAATCTAAATCTACTCTCTTTCAGTTTAAAAGGAAGAATAATGGTGGGTTTTGAACACTCATTAAAGACAGTCTTTCTGAAAATGACTCAGTGGTCAATGGGAACTGCGTGGTTTTACCAACTCTTTCTCTGTATCAACTGGCAAAATGCAATTCTGCCATTTTGTAGAAATAACATATAGTTGCTGCTGTAGTGATTAATGGAAAAGGGACTGCCTCTCTGTTCTGATGCTTGATTTATCCTTCTAAACGGACTGAATACCACAAGGGTCTCACTTTGCTTACTAGACTGAGAATTGCTGTCCTTTCACAGCACAGAAAATAAGATCACCATCTGTTTCTTTGCAAATACTTTATCTGAAGACATTGTTGTAAAAGCAAAATAAGTTTTGAGAATAAAATAGGGAAAAAGTAATTTGAAGTAGTCACAATAAAAATAAATAGAAGATGAAGATGGATGACGGTGGGTGGTCTGGCAGCCTGTCTAAAAACATATGGCCTGATCTAAGACCCAAGATTTAAGTTGTCGTTTCCTAAGGAGACTTCAGTTACAGACAAGGACCTACAGAAGTCATTAAGACTGAAGAAACAGTCATATTGTTACCACTGCTTATGTGGGTTTTTTTGTTATTTATGAGCATGGAAGTTTGTTATTTAAATATTGTGACATTTGCAAGTACATTGTATGTTACCATAAACTCCAATTTATAGCAAAACAAACTGCTTCAAGCTGTGCTAGATGTGGCAAATGGAAGCTGCAGGTGTCTAAGGAGTAAATGGATGCCAGCTTGTTATCTGAGGTAAGAGGCTGAGGCAACGAACACTGTGAACTTGCATAATGAAGAGCGGGTTTCAGGGAAGGCTGAAATTCAGCAGAGAGATGAGAAAAGGGAGAAGAAGCAAAGGTAATTTGTGGGTTTGTGAGGGTCTGGATATATTGAGGTAAAACGGGAGCTTATGGTAAGAAGCTGGGTTTATCAAGGAGGATAATTAGAACTGTTGAGTAATTAGGCAGTAGCCAAACATCTTAGAAAGGTTTGGAGGTGTTTTGGACAGCAGACAATAAGGATTCACGGATAACCATCAGTACCACGTTGTCAGACCACAGAACAAGCACATTTTCAGAGCCCTTTTTAAGAAGCGAGAATAAAAAAAGGAGTGCTAACAATAGACTAATCACTGTACTAACAACCATTTTAGCGTGATTGCCGAAGCGCAGTTTCCCCAATTAACTCTTCGAAAGGAGTCGCTGTTTCTGTTTCTTCTTGCCCTCATAACACCACTTACTTTGTATCAAAATGGGCACTTGTGTGGCTGCACACTGAATACTAGGGAACTAATTCAGCCGAAAAACAACTTTGCATTCTGTTCACAACTTCGCCTCGTAGATTCTCAGTCTAACTCAAGGTAAGTCTTTAATCAGGGCTTTAGTGCCTGAGGCAGCAACCACTTTCCATGGGGCACGAATACAGTGAACAAGTAGGTGTGCAATGACATGGGAAAGAGCAAAAAAAGTCTAAAGGAGTCAAGCCTTCTGTGCTATCCAATAAAGCTGGCAGAGACTGTACCTTCTTCAGGACTGAAGTAGAAGTCACCAGTGATTCAGTGATTTCTACTAAATATTATTCACAACACAAGCTTGCTGAAAATTGTCTATTAACTAGAAAATTACCATAATGAGATTCAAGGGCCTATCCACAATCACCTCTAGAGGAAACTCTCCAAGTTTTTGTTCTATATTTCTCTGTGTGTAATTCATGGACCAAAATTAAAGGAGAACTTCCATGCAGCAAGAGGCACAGGGTTTAGTAGGGGAAGTTACATTTCCCCCTTAAAATACTGCCCTTTTCAATACAATGCAGTCATAAATCTTTGTTTCAAACCTGTGTGATCTTATACATCAGGAAATCTCCATTATAAAACGTGTGAGCAATTTTCTGATACATGAACCTGTTTTACTACCCTACCATTAACATTTTACCATTTCCACAGTTCTATTCATAGAATCTTTGAAGCTGGCATTATGAACAGTAGGAAGAAACACATGCAAAACAAGATCTTTCTTTGGCTCTTGCCCAGCTAAGTCACAGAAATCCAGGAGCTCATAGTCCAGGTTTGACAGATTTTTTTTTCCACAGGTTAAATGTGTTCTTCCTTCTTGCTTCACTTTTCAGTTGTCAACACTATCACATGTGCAGTGCAAAACCAGGAGACAAAATGACCTTGGCAACATCTTTTAGAACTTCTCTCTTCCATTCACGTGTTTTTTTCAATGAAAGATTTCATTGGTGGAAAGATATCACAGGCACTCTAAGAGCAGCCTTAAGAAAAGGGGAGAAAACCTCAGTTTGCTTACAAAAGAAATCAGATCTTAGTTCAAATATATTAACTCTCCCTCACTTGAACTAAAAATATGCTTGAGGTCTAAGCTGATGATATCTTTGAGAGAAATTAATGTTTACCATGTGGCTATTAACCACTCAGTCAGTGGTGACTGGAACTTTCTTGAACTTTAGTTGTACACAGTGTCAGCAACAACAAAGTTCATATTATGAAAGTGCCCCCTTGCTCTACAAGAGCAGACAGTGCTCAAAAGTTTTATACACACACACACATATATATTATACACATATATATATATTTAGACATCTCACTGTCCTTACCATTTCCCACTTGTCACTGAAAAGCATCACTGCATTTGGCATCAATACTCCAGTGAATTATGTCATTGTGTTCTTATTTATAATTGACAAAAAAGGAAGGCAGAGAAATACAAAATACAGGGCTTAAAGCTGAATTCCTAAATCCTTATGCTGTCAACTGCATATCAACAGACTGACCACCGGCAGTTCTAGTATGTTAAAATGCACCCTGATTGGCACTGTATATTCTCCTCTCCAGCCCCAACCCAAAAAGACCACAAACCATTTAAAATTATCAGGTTTCTAGTTACAACGACTAATTTCAGTTACTTAAATTTTCAAGTGCTGACCAAAGCACTTTAAACCTTACAAGGAGGCACTGTGCATTATTAAATTAGTGGCATGACACAGCCCTTCTTGGAATGAAGGATCTGGGCGAATTAGTGGCTATGTAATTAGACCACGGAAGGAAGATCAAGACAGAGGTCCCAGAATAGCAAGTCTATACAGGGCTGCTGGAAATTATTTGTTCTGCTCTGGAAGCAGTCTGGCTACATTAACATGCTGCTGTGTTATGCCAATAAACCTTTTGAGGTTAGAATGCCTTGAGTGAAACTGGATAAAATAAGTGACTCAGCTCAGGTTGGAAATCAACAACTTTTAAATCTTGCATTTCTGAACACTCTGTTCCAGAAGTGAAACAAGCAGCTTAATTCTGGTTCTGCCTGACATTAGTTCTAGTAAAGCTTTTATGTGATCAAATTTGGCTGTGCAGCTATGCCTATATCCCAGATAGGATCCAGTTGTTGCTAAGCTTCCTCAGTGTGAAAAGAGATCAGTCTCTGACACCAGATTTTCTAGAAAGCCTTCTAGGAAGAAATTCTGTTGGAAAAGGATTCCACAAAAAAAATTGAGTTTTCAGTTTCTCACAGTATCAGTGGGGAGGGAAAGGAATGGCAATAGCTATTCTGGACTTGTGTATTTACTCACAAGTCCCAGCTACCTAAGCACCATGAAGCAGAGCTCTAGGTTTGTAGCTAAACTTTTCTAAGCCTCTGTTGAAGCAAAAGACTAATTTCTTAGAATTTCTTTTTTCAGTTGTACTGAATGTAGCCCTACTATTCAGACGTGGTCAAACCATAACACATCTCTAAGTGCTTCCTTGGTGTCACTCATTAGCCTTCATTGCAGTGCAGTGTGTGGTCAAAATGGCTAAGCTTGCTCTCCCTCCTCACCTTGCTGCACATCCTGGCTTCTCTTCTAAGATAGGAGGCTCTCTCCGTGCTTGCACTTGTGTCCAACATTCTGCCCTCCTCGAACTGTCCATGTCCAGTCCCTGTCAAATAACCTGGCAACCAAGATCTGTCATAATGCATTTTGTCAAAATGCTGGATGATCCCTCAGCTGGTCACCAGCCCACTTGGCAAAGCTGCTCTCTTGCCTGGCCAGCTTTTTTATTATATCCACTGTATACTGCCCAAGTGGACCCATTAAAATTCCAATGAGCTTTTTTAATCTTTCCACTGGCCTTAACCAGTTATTGCCTGTCATAAAAAATGCCCATAGGAATCCTGAATACCATGGATAAAACCTTTACCCTTGGAGATCAGATGAGAAACAACACAACACGTGCATGCCTGCACAAAATAACCAGGTAAACCAAACCATGGCATTTCATAAAACTCATGCAAAAAAATCTCTTTTGGTTTTGAGGCTTTGGTTATACACAAGGATAAAAACGACAAAAATCTGATACTGTTATTCTGTTACAGAAAACCCAGAAGGCTTTCTGTGCCCTGGAATAAAGGAAGACATAAAACTTCCACATAAACTCCTGGGATGCTATAAAAAAAGCGAGTTTTCGAATTCTGACCCTGAACACTGTCAGTAAGTATGCCCTGCTTTCTCAGCCTATAAATTTTCAAGGTTATTTGGAAAGTGAAGAAAAAAAAAAGTGCTTCTCATGAGAAAAAACTCCTTCGTATCAACAAGGAAGGGATTTCTTTCTTTTTTAGCTCCTCCAGACACTATTACCTATACAACTTAAAAGTTAAATAGGCCAAGGCATGTTTTATTTTTTCATATATTTAAAATTCAGTTTGATTACAGTCCAGCATGCAATTTTTTAGGATATAGCCATAACTTCTCTTGTAGTTTTGAAAGATGCTGCTAGATATGAGCTATGGAACCAATTAGAGCACCAGTTCGGTCTAAGGAAAAATGAGTCTCCAGAAATAGAGTACTTGTATCACATAAAAGAAAAAGCAGGTGTACCCATAAACCCAAACTAGAATATCAACACAAAAATGAAACCGGATTTTCCAGGAAATTTGACATAGCCAAATGAAATACCTGCAGACATATTGTGCAGAGGATTTTATGCTAAGCATTTCAATTATCCAACATAGGCATGCCAGTAGCTAGTTTACACTAGAAAAATACAACTGAACAATTTGGTAGCAGTATAAAAATGAAATTAATATCTCTCTCAACTCCTTTTCCCTCCTTTAGGGACTCAGACCCTACAAATAATTGACGTATACAGGCTTCTCTGCTTATATGCAAATCATTTGAATGAAAAAAGGACAGTAGAAAAGAGGGACAAAAAAACTGATATAAAATATGGGTTTTGTTGTTTCTGAAAATACAGCAATGTGATGGTGCTACAGTGAACACAAGAAACAAAAAATAAAATGCTGATGGGAAACCATTCAGACTGACTTGTGACTGAATATCTGTTTCTAGTTCAGTTACCAGTTAGAGCACTTCCCTCAGAGTTATGAAATGTTATGCTGCACCTTTTACTTTCATCAGTTGTAGCACTCCAGCATGCTACAAAGACAGAAGAATCATTGATGTCCTAATCTTACTTTTTTTGTTAGCATTTTTAATCCTTTCCAGCTTCTTTTGAGGAACAACTTCCTTCCAGCTCACAAAGAGGGCTAATGACATCAATAGATTGCTCATGAGGGCACTTGCAAAGAATCTTTGCATAAAAATTCCAGTGCTTTTGAAATAATTCAGTATTTTTCAAACAAGACTGAACTAGTTTTATCCCTCCACCCCTCACTCCCTCACTTCCAATGCAATAGAAAAAGAAATACACACACACACACACCCCTTTTTGTTGTGGCTTTCTGAAACATTACAAAGCAAAATCTCTTGCTTGTCTTTGTGTTGATCAGTAAGAATGAAAAATACTTGCACCAAGTTGGAAACAAGTCAAAATGCCCTTTCTGACTTGTTAATGAAATCCTTCTGCTGTACAAAAGGCATTTATTCACCACCTTAATAGTCACACTGCAAGTAGATTTTATCTGGCTAGAGACTCATTTATTTCAATGA
Organism: Platyrinchus mystaceus; assembly: GCA_035041135.1. Taxonomy (NCBI): domain Eukaryota; kingdom Metazoa; phylum Chordata; class Aves; order Passeriformes; family Tyrannidae; genus Platyrinchus; species Platyrinchus mystaceus. The sequence continues at coordinate 6,982,455 of JAWWLV010000001.1, forward strand.
GAAACTAATCTCTTTTGTGGGTTTCACATAAAGGATTTGAATTTAGAAATAAATAAAGAAAAGGAATTGTTTACCTGCAGTATCTAATAATACCTTTGGAAATGCCATCTATGGGTATTGACTACTGAATCATGAAGCATTAGTCTGGCACACTAAAAGAGTTCATGCTATAAAATTATAATGAGTCTATGCTCTAGACCAGCACATAACAAAATGAAGACAAAGTTAAAATTAGATTCTGACTGCACTCAGAAAAATTAATGAAAAATTGTGGAAAATATTTTCACAGAACAGGTTTGAAAATGTATGTAAAAAGCTTCTGCTTGAAGCTCTGCAAATTGCATTTGAAGGGACTGACCTGACATAAGGTTGGCAACGGATGCAACTGGAGCTTTAATTGAATAAGCCTGGACATCTGTCTCAACTGTCAATCCTCCTAACAATAAGATTGATAGATGCAAGCTAATCGCCAATTAGAGGGAGCTCTTTCAGATACAGGCTGTGAGTCGAGAAGCTGCATGAACTCGCTCAGAGATGGATGAAACGAGTGTGCAGAAATGAGAGAGAGAGAGTTCTGTCTGCTTCTCTCCAGACAGAGACCATGAGATCTTCTTAGGCTGAATCCACAGAGCAAAGAATCACTGGCACAATAATGAAGGTGAGGAAGAAACAGTGGCTCCACAACTGCGTGACCAACCTCTCCCTCATCCCAAGACATTTTTAAGCAATACCCAGTACAGTTTTACCTAGGTAGTCATTAGCATCCCTTTCCTTTCAGAATGCAAAAGATTTCAGCATTACATAATGTGACTGCATTAGCTGTCTGTTGTTCTTCCTCCCCCAAATAAAAATTTATTATCTAGTCCTTGTATCTCTTCCACATCCTTCTCAACAGACTACTATTTATAATAAAAATCATTAGGATTTCTTTTGCTCCTAATGTATTTAAGCTCTTTCTGGACTGTCCCTCCTGGCTGCTGGTTAAAGATTGTGTTCTCATTTTCTCTATCAATTTTCTACCATTCCTACCTTTGGATATATAGCCTTCAGGAATAACCTCCTTTTTCTTCCTAGTATAGCAACTGATTTTTTTTTACTTTCATTGGTCCAGACTTCTAAAAATCTTGTCTCTTCTCTCCCCTTTCCCTCTTCAAGGTTGTGGAATTGTGTCTTTGTGAACACAGACTGTGGTTTTTATAGTTTAGCGTTATCCATACTTTTGTTTCACATGTAATGCCACCATGATATACCATTGGGAGCAAATATTTGTTTCAGTTCTTGTTTATTTCTCTATTCTAGCTCTCATATTGATGGGAAACTGCTCGGGGAAGCAACAGTTGAGGTTATAACAGCAGTTGCCAGGTTTAAGAAAGAACATTTAGCAGCACAAAACCTCCAGCGAGGCATAGACAGACCTACCACCTAATAGTCAAGTGTTTGGTTTTTTTTTTTCCCAACAAACCACAAATGTTTTCTGGTGTGATTTAGTAGCTTGAAGTAGACACTAACAGGTACACCACCTTAAATATTCCCTAGTAAGCTTTCAAGACAATCTACTTCTGATTTGCCTATGACTTGGGAACATACAGTCATATTAACCACATCCAGAATAAAAAGACTTTCTGGATGTCTCACAAGGATGATGTTCCACTTTGATCACTGGAGTTATGCCTTTTCCTGTGCCAAATGTTTCTTAGGTATCCCAACACTGTCAAGTTTCACTGTTCAGTGTAGTTCACAGAAAAATATCTGGATTCATTATGCAGAGCTTAATAGGAAACCAGTACCTTTGGCAAGGGGGGGAAGGAGGAAGTAAAATAACTTAGGCTTATATTTTTATATCTCAGTGGACAGAGAAGTTTCCACCTACCTAAAAAGCCCAGGAAATGACTTCCAAATATTTATGCCTGCACCAAATAAATCCTATCTCTGCCATACAGATATTTTGCAGTGGAAGTTGACTGTGCTGCTGATTTCTGGTAATGGAAATGCCAGAGATACCTGAGGTCCCAAGGGTTAAATAATTTCTGTAACAATAATGATCAAGCCATTAAATGTACATGAATATTTAATTTCAGCTGCACTTAGTTCCAGTCTTAATTGTCAAAACCACTTTCCTAAAAATATGCAAATAAATTTCTATTCTCCTCCTTTATGCAACATCTTCACCAGACAAGGAGTTAAATCCACCAGGAAGCCAATTTAATGGCTTGTTTTGCCAATTCCATTCACCATGCAGTAAGAACTAGGACTAAGCATAGCTGGGGCATCATCCATTCTCCTTTCCCATCCTTTCTTTTTATGCTATTTTCACAGCTTTCTCATGATCTATTGAAAATAATTCCTCCACAATGAATTGGTTTTCTCACCAATGCTTTTTACTTGATCCAGAAAACAAAACAAAAAAAAACTCTGCTGTTCAACTTCAGGCTTTTAAAACATCCTTACATTCAAAGTGCAGGAATAACTCAGGGTTAAAATCTGAAGTGTGGAGTGTAATTTGCTTTAAATATAAAATTGTTTTAATGGCACTATTGAAAGTGCCCTTAAGCATTCTCCAGAAGCTATTAAGCCATTCAGTGCATCCTGCAGTGTTGCAAACTCCACATACTCTGTCCCAATGACAACTCCATGTGGATCTTTTATCTAGAAGAGCTATATAGCTATGAGAAACAGCAGTGACTGGTATATCACAATTTTAAAATAAATAAAAAAAAAATAAGGCTCATTTTTAATTAGCTATCTAAATGTCTGTTCTTCTAGTAGGTTTACTCTGTCAGGACACGTAGAGATGAAACACATATAATGATAAGCAACTGGAAGATTAAAACTAAGCAAATAAAGCCGGACAATTAACAACTATTGGAAACAAAACTTTTTTTAAAAAAAGCAAACTTGAAGTAGTATACTACAGCCATTACCAAAGAAAGGAGCAGAGGATTAAGTGAGAGGTATAGAGCAGGTACTCTCAGAAGCAGGCAAAATGCATGCCTAATAGTTATGCCTTTAGGCAAAGAGCCTTAATTCATGGAGTTACAAACGCATTTTCCGGTGTTACATGCTAGAGGCCACACAGCCAAAGAATGTTTTCACTTACTTTTCTATAAACTGGCAGTGCAGCTGACTGCTACAATTAAGCACATTTCAATAGTGTAAATGTAGTTATTTTTCTCTCATTGGGAGAATGTGAACTTTGTAAACCCCAATTATTTAAGAAACAGTAATTGTGTTTCATACAGCATGTTCAAAAAGATGCCTCAAATTTTATAATAAAATGCTAGTGCAGATGATGGTACAGCAACATAGCCGAATCTTTTGCATGGAAGATTGATTGTACACAATGTGGTTTTATTCTATTTGAAAGATGGAATTTTATTAAGTTGAATAAGTACCAAAAAATTATTTTATTAAGCTGGATTAGAAGTGGGATCAACTCTGGACTAAAGTCTTCGAAGTATAGTGTGTGTCCTAAAAGGAAGATGAGAAGATCAGCCTCTTTCACCCTCATCTCACACACCTACTAAAATAAACAGCATGTGGGAGATGCTTCAAAAGGAACAATGTTGAAGGGAAAGGTGGAAAAAAAACACAGCCCTAGAACATATTTGTGAATATGAGTGTGAAAGTTGAGTCTAAGAAAATCTGTCTGTACATTAATTCAATGACAGACAGTACAGGAAGGATCTTTCAGGAATATGAACTTTTCACAGTTTCCTTTTTGTTAATATATATGTTTAACTGGTACAAAGGTACACTATTACTATATTTTTCTTTTCAATCTAGGACACAAAGTGAAATTAATTCAACAAAGAAACATACAATGCTGTGAATCATCACCTCATTTGTTGTCTAATCTTCCTCTAAAGTAAAGCAGGAACAGAAAAAAATATTCCCAGGTTATCCAACTAATGCATTCCAATGGAAATACTTCTCAGCATTGTCATAAAGTGTATACAGAATTACTCTGCCCTATTTGCCTAAAACTTCCTGCGGCAGATAACATATGTGTAATCAAACTTTGAGACAGTGTGGCACTGACCATCCTCTTTTCAAAAAACACATCAAAATGTAAGCGTGAAAAGTCAGTTCTGGGCCAAGCCATTACATTCCAACAATTTATCTTCACAAGCTGTAAAAGGATAGAACATTATTTATGCCTCTCAGTGCGCACTCAGATTTTTCAGATGTTTAACGTTCCTGGTGAAGAGGTTAACAAAAATGAAAGGTAGACTTGTCACAAGTTATGTAACTCAGAGAAAAAGTCAAAGGAGCTGCTATGAGCTCTGACCTGAACCATCAGATCTTTTTTTTCCCCTTTTGTTAAGAGTTTCTGAGGTTTTGCAACACACACTGTGTTAAGTAAGTGTCATTAATACTAGAAAGCAACATTTTCTGGAGAGTGCAGTTTGTTGCCATATAATCACTATTATTCAGAAGCCTCAACACAGATACTCAGTTCATAACTCTTGGGATCCACGTAGTGTTATGTGTTTTACAAGTAGTATTTTTGAAAAAAAAACCCCATGTTTTCTAGGAAATGCTACTAATGAGCACTTCCTACGAAATGCAGCTTACCTACTGTAGCTCTAATAATGCAGGGAATGAATACTCAAAATTTTATAAAATGGCAGGAAGTGAAACAATGGTAACATTCCTAGTTTCCTCCACTGGCATCACATGCATATATTTGGGAAAAATAATATATATATAAAAAAAGAAAGAAAAGGAGAGAGAGCAAAAAATTATTCAGACATATGTTCATTTCCTCCATTTCTGTTTTATATAGCGGGCAGTAAATGAGAATTAAAAAACTCTCTAAGTCAGTTACTTTAAAATGGCAAAAACACTCTGATGACCAAACTAGAATCAAGTTCACTCATGTTGGATCCTACAAAGGGCTATGATAGGTGAATCCCTTTTTTCATGATAGCTCAAGGACTTGGAAGTTTCACCACTTCATATTTCTTTTTATGTAGATACACGACTCTATTGCTCAGTGAGAAAAGGATCCTAGGGTTTGGATCCTGCTTGTCAATGCTCTTAGTCACAAACATCTCAATGAAAAATAAACATAGACATTCACTGAAGCAGGACTGGGAAGCAGGATTCCTGTCACTCCCAAAGGAGCTTAATTCACAGCAGGCCACAATAGGAAATGCTCTCTGTTCTCCCTCTCACCCTGCAAAACTTTCTGCAGAACAACCTGGATTCAGTAGCAAAGAGTAGAAGAGCCCAAACCAAGCCTCACTTAGCTACCCCAGCCTGCAGGCTGAGGTTAGGCTCCTTTTTGGGGCTGGGCTTGGACTAGATGACCTCCAGAGGTCCCTTCCAACACTGCTGATTCTCTGATTTGTATTTATAACCCACTTGCAAACATGTGTGTTACGAAATATTTAATGCAAAAATGTCCAGCCATCCTCTGAAGTGAGAGGCAGGATTCGAAAGCAAGGAGGCAGAGGAGGAACAGAACTGCATTCTGCCACTGAGAAGTATAAGTAAGAGTACCAGTCATTTTGTAGCAGCAACTTAACATGACTTGTTCTCCTCTTTCCTCTCATCTCCTTGTCCCTCCACCCTAGGGCAGCTCTCTCTTACCCTCTACACTCTGGGATCAGACTACTGACTATACTCAACAGCTGATTCCAGCACCAGTGGTGTGAAATCCCAGCTAGTGCCCTAAAACACCTGACACTGGGAATGCTCTGCAGATGCCCCCAGCCAAATTAAACTGTGCCCCAGCCCCACTCAGGAAAGGTTATTTACACTGATCCTGCCTTGCAAGGAAAGTCCACTCCTTGAGCACATTATCAAGATACTTGAAAAAAACAGTAATCTTTGACAACAAACTGCAAGTCTTCAAGTTGACACTTAGGAAGGGAGAAAAACATCAGAACCTTCTTCATTTTCCTTTTTTTTCCTATTCCACTCACCTCTTTTTCATATTCTTCTCTTCAACACACAGAAATATCAGTGTTATCCACAGACTTTAAGGTGTATTTCATTGCTCAGCATGTTGCTTCCTTGGCTTTGACTCTGCACTGTTCAACTTCCCTCCTCAATGTTATGGAATTTAGAATATCTTTATTTGGCAAAGTACAAATATATTTAATCCTAGAACTCTCTAATGCTAGACATGCACTCTAGCCTTGATACGTTCTATTTTCTGATTTAAGATATCCTGAACAGAATATGAGTAACTATAAAGTCGTCTCAGTGTTCAAAATGATCTCATGACATCCTGAGACCCTTCTCATCACCCATTCCAGTGATTTCCCTTACTTTATTCACAAAGAGCAAATGCACTGTGCAGAAGGAATAGTAAAGTAAAAAGTGAGGTCAAAGAAAGTGAGGCCTATGACTACATAAAAAGGAAAATCTATTTCTAAAAGACTCAGATTTTTCATATTCTAAATCTGTCCTAGTAACACATAACCCACGCTCGAAAACACAGAAAGAAAAAATATGACTAGAAAGTCAATTCTGCAACCAGAGAATTCACAACTCCTTGTACAGTTATCAGTTTTGAAACACTGTGTAAGTCAATCCTGGTAATGAACAAGTAATGCATATCATATGTGCTATTAAGGGAACTGGGGAACCCTGGTGGCCTAGCGGTTAAGACGCTGGTCTCTCAGCTCCAAGGTCGCAGGTTCGATTCCTGGTCCTGCTTCAGGGTCCCCCGGGCAGATGGAGCTCGTCAGCCCCTAAGGCCATCCATCTAAGAGAAGGTCACTCGAA